>OV121083.1:41400638-42643339 GCA_921293015.1 Phorcus lineatus
TCAATTAAGTGGATATGCATAACTATAGTTTAAAAGGAAATGTATACGGGGATAAAGTAAATGAGATGAGATCTTGTTAGCAATTTAAATGGGGTTATTTTAATCATACAATATGAAAATTGGTTTCTGAAAAACTTTTCATCACTGACTTTTGCAATAGGTGTAGCAGTGTAGTTAGTGACGTCATAACATTGTAATATGTGATAAGGTTATGATGCACTTGTTAGACATATAATGATGTCAAACACCAGTTGCCGATGTGGAAGCAAATACCTACATTTATTTCAATAACGAGGTAAAACTATATATCAAGCATTAAATGAAGTTATCAAATTTATCAACCATATCACTAATATGACTCAGTGTAGTAACATTTAAATTTGAATTCTTACCTCAGCCTCGTACGACACAGAACACAAGGTAGTCAGAACCAACAATAGCAGGAGCGCCATTCTGTAAACATTAACCCGGCACTTATATACATTATATACACAATTAACACCACGTGTTGCTACCTCGTGCAAAGAGCTAGCATAGTGTACTGCTAGACTAAGTGCATTCCCCTTTTCTTATCATGCCATGTTTCTATACGATGTTATAACCATAAATTGTAGGTACTTATTTATTCTAAATGCAGATAGTGTCCTGTATAAATATCGGATATTCCTTTCTATGAACACATAGAATGAGCCTATACGATGTTCATAAATGACAGTACTTCTTATATGATAAGAAACAAAATGACAGTGAATTGTCCTTGCAAAAGCCCATACGATGTTATAGAGAGAAAGTGATATCACTTATTGTATTAGAAGACAATGTTGACATTGTCCATACGATGTCACAGACATAAAGATAAACGTATTTATTGTATTATAGGAATCATTGACAATATTATACAATTATAGACTGGTGATGAGGTCAATACCTGTTTTTATAGACCCGAGGAAAGCAATATTAACAGAGGACAAAGTCCGAGGTCAATATTGCTTTCTTCGGGTCTATAAAAACAGGTATTGACCGAATTCAACAGTCCATAATTGTTTTATTATGTTTCGATATATATATACGAAAAGAAAAGAAAAAAAGTACAGTCATGAACGGCATTTTGGATCAATTGTTCAACATGACGGTCAAATGACGTCACGATAACAATGGCATGACGTCATGTAACAACGGTTTGACGTCATTATGTCTGTTTCAAGTCAATATCACTTTTGGTCGGACTCGGAGTGAAGTCAATATGCTTTTCTGTCGACTGACACGTGACCGCTTCTCGACCAATCGGATTGCCGGAAAAATAAGCTTACATAATAATGCCCTTTATATGATTGCAAGCCATGAGCCCTAATCGATGGTGTAGAAGTATAGATAGATCTGTAAAGTGTGTTGCTGAATCCCCCTTCTATGATGCCGTTCTATACGATGTTATGAAAAGGTAAAAGTTCTTTTTATAATTTCAGAACATTGTAATAGTGTGTTGCCAAAGCAATATTTTTATCATACAATGATCGTGCTACCATAGAGGCTACATTTCATTTGAAGAACATATCTATACTGCTTTGCCAAAGTACTAATGTTCTGTTTGCGATAAGACTATAAATAATGTTAGACTCATGACATTAAAATGTTTAAGCGCAAATCTAAGGAAAGTTATATAACGTCTTTTTGTATAAACGGAGTCCTGCGAAGTATCTCTATTTGTAGATTCATCCAAGGCTGCCATGGCACTTGCCTATGAATAATATGTCATATACATCAGTTTATCAATGTAACTATCTTTCTATTTTTGCACAACTCTAAGGCCTGAGGAAGTTTTCAAACTAAAAGAATTGTATTTTGAGATTTTTTAAGTTAAAAATTTGAACTAACATGGTAATTTGTGATAAATCTTAATACCATTTATCCTTATGAGTAAGTATGACATGTGTAGTACATTTACACACAGGACCCGGTTATCATTGTACCAAATTGGTTATGATTTAAAAGCGTCTCTGTGTAATATAACATTTTTCTCTTACTTCATAATTTTGATCACTTATACTGTTCCCAGTTAAAAAATGAATTTGCAGCTTGTAAATGTGTGAGAACTATTGGCAGAAGGAATGTATTTGATTAACTAATCATAAAATGGAAATTTTAGGAAAATGATATGAAAACACCTTGCTCATTGACATTGCGAGTGTCAGGTTAATATTATTATTATAGTGTCTACTCACACGTTTCCAGAATCTAAAAGTCTCCTATATGAAAATAAACGTTTGATAGTAAGTTAGTCAAGATTCGAACATGCAACCCTCCGACTGACATATAAGCGTGTCCAATGACTTGACCTACGACGGACAGAAAGGAAACGTGTTTTTGTCAGAATGAAGACTGTTTTGTTCAATTGACGGGTAAAACATGAAGCGCACATAGGTAGAGAACATGGGTAGCATGATCATGCTTGTGGAATGCTTGGTATTGGCTACCAATCGCTTCGCGATGCGTGAAAGAAAATGCAGTCACGTGCATGGAAATCCATCTCAAGCGTGCCTAAGGCCCGTTGTTTGATCAAATGTCCTTATGTTTTAGTAAAATGGGAGAATTACATATATACAATTTAAAAAATGACATTTTCTAGTTTCTAGTGAAGTCGTGCATGGCTGAAGATGGAGTATGTATTCCTAGTATGAAATCTCCATTATATAACTAAAGCATACAAACTAATAAACATTACTCGACGTTTCATCGTTATAATCCACCCTTACACAATTTGTAATGTTTAAGGAAGGCATTTAATACTTACCATACAATTTACACTCCATATACCAACAGGCTCTCAAAGATGAATATTATTCTTAACGTTTGAAGAAAAATAAAGTTTCTCTTACCTGTCGTGTGTACCAGCCGCTATTTCTGTGACCTCAATATACATCAAGTCACGTGATAATAATGTCAAAACGTGGGTCCATGTTTAACTTCTGCCCTGTCACGAAAATGACCGCGGTACGCATGTATAAATAGTCGCCAGTCCCACAGAGTTCCAGTGACAGAGAGGCCTCGGTCCTGCACAAGTGTTTGTGGGGATGTGTGTTGTTGGGAAGGGGAGTTGGGGGTTGGGGTGGCTGTCGTGGTGATGACGGCGGGGGTATTGGGGTCGGGTCAGGTTGATACTTTCCATGTTGCATTCTAATCATGAAAATAATTGAACATCGAAATGAAAACCTAGATATACAATAACTTTCAGAAAATACTGAAGGCATTCTTAATGAATATGATTTCATGTCCCTTTTAATTGACACATTTCAAAATAAACAAATATCTTAAAATCCATAATTTTCAAGTTCGTATTTCTCTCCTTTAAACATAGTCTGATGGTAGCTACAAGTGATGAACATGGCCTAGACTGAACGCGTTCGAATCTCGATAAAGTTAATATTTTGAAACTTTATTCTCGGAACATGATCGATTTTAATAAGACTGTTTTCGGATAAGTTCGACACTTCTCGCAAGAAAAGTCACGATCTTAAGAAGTCACAGAAGACGAAATATATGCACTCGTGCAAACAATATGGTTGCTAAGCAAACAAATTATTTGCACAAATGATATATATGACACGGTTCATGTCTGCCAAGACAGTTTATATACTTCAAAACGAAACAATGAAACAAATTTAAATTTAACGTATTCATTGAAAAAAATGTAAATAAAATTACGAAAAATGGAACTAATATTGACAATCAATTATACGAATTGAATTGTTAAAAAATTAATTAAAGACAACTTATACGCCATATCGACCAGGACACTGTACGATACGCCAAAACATGGGACCAATCAGATAGTCGCGCATATGCTAGAATAACTCTTTCTAAATTTCATGTTTACCGCGTTTTCATTCGAGATCTGGTTATATTTCCCCCCTTTTTTCACGTTGTTTTTATGATTTGCTGAACATTTTTAATCTTGTTGATCATGGAGAAAGGTCATGAGTCCATTAACCTGTAAAATGATTTAATTAGACTTCGCCATGTTTTGGTATTGGTGGATGTGTAAATGCAGGTATTTCCTGTTGCAAAACATAGGAAATTCAGCTTTGCAAAATATTTGGATTCCTCATGCAAAAGCTAAGATAGGACGAACAAACATAGTATTTTAGAATTCGTTATTTTTTTCTTAATAGCAAGACAAACGGGTATTTCATCTGGAAAAGTAGGAAATTAGGGGGTAACCGAACGATTTTACGAGTTATAATATTGTTTCCCTGTCTCTTTGGCTGAATTGGCAGAGTATCTTACTTTCACCCCGCTGGAGGGGATATCAAAATCACTTTTGTTCCATTTGGCGCATATAAAATGGAACTGTGGTGCTCCAAACTCCAAATTTAAATTTGACTCGAGGATGAGTCACTTTGTGGAGGGGTGTATGAGGCAGGGTGAATTAAATGCATTCCTACTGGCTTTAGATAGAGGGATATCTCTTTAGCTGAATCGGTAGAGTGTTTGGATGGGTGATTTCACAATCACTTCTGTTACAATTGCACATTATTCTTAGTTTATCGTCTAAACTAAGTGTCGAAAATATCAACATCTGTTTCAACTAGATGGACCCCTCGAACTGCATTTCCGCATAAATACCACAATCTCACCGTCTCTTTTAAATAATAATACCGATCAAAAGGTTGTCCCTAGTTACACTATGATCCCAGGATCGTTTATGCAGAAGTTGACTTTCTACTCACCATTTTGACACAGCCTGTCTTTGTACCCAGGTTTACAGTTACATCTTCCATTAGCAAAGTTACAAGTATCACTGCATCCCGTGCTACAACTGCTGCTGCAGTCTACCCCGTAACTCCCGGGTGGACATGCTGAAAGATTCACAACTATATGATATGCCATTGACAGGTGTATAAGAGTAGTGGCATAAGAGCTGTTATAATTTGTTTTTAAACGGTGTCAATTGAATGCAGGAGATATGACGTCAAAATGATTTGGCAAAGTCTACTAAACCCTCACATTAGAGTTTTCTCCCTTACGTTCATGCTTTCTTTTTCGGCCAAAAGCAAATGCATATTTTAAAAAATCCCACTAACTTTGATCACATCTCTTGTAGTTGTCAGAGTGAATCCATCCCTGCTTGCAGTAGCGACACTCCCCTGTTGCTGTGTGACACATGGGAACCTTGCATCCTTGAGAACAGGAGTGTCTGCAGTTTTTTCCGTACTTTCCGTGTGGACATCCTTTATCATACCAAATAATATGCATGTTGAATACCAAGAAATAAACAGTGTTTCAAGTTCACATTATGACCGCTTTCGAACGAAGCCGCATTTATCATTATGAAGGCTGTTCGCGTTCGATTTTAAATTAAAAAATTTAGAGCTATAATAATTCCGTTATATGCCTCTGATTCCGCAGGACTGTAAAAATGTCATAGTTCTCTAACCAGCGATAGGGAATAGAAGTTACAAAAGTTTCTACAAGACATATTATCTTAAATTCACTTAAATATTGGATAAAGGTAAAGTCACTTATTTTATCAAACAGTCCGTTCACATTCCAGCATAAGAGATTCCCCAAAAACAGTATGTTGATCTCCTATATAAACCATCGATGTCAGTCAATTTGGTTTAGGTCAAAACGCTCATGCAAACATTAAATCACACAGAAAGTAACAATCTTGAAAAGGAAGATAACTAGCTCTGAAAATATTATCAGATGATTCTTGTTTTTAAATTTTAAATTTGATTTCCGATGCCTGAAGTTGTAGACATGTTTCTTACTTTTTTCACACGTGTCTCCTATATATCCTGGTTTACAGCTGCATCTTCCATCAACTGGGTCACACGAGTCACTGCATCCCGTGCTGCAACTCCCTCTGCAGTCGGCCCCGTAACTTCCGGATGGACATTCTGAAAGAATGGTTATTACAACAAATTGTTTGTAGAATTGATACAATGGAAGGGGTCATTCAGCGCATAAACGTTTTCATACACCGTTAAACGTAAGAACTGTTTACATTTTTTGCTTTTCCCTTTATATATATATACGTCCTCCTCTCACATAAGCATCTAAACAGGAATATTTTAGTTTAAAACACTCTAGCAGAATTTGGTTATTATGCATTTTGAAACATTTTGCTAAGCAAACAAATTATTTGCACAAATGATATATATGACACGGTTCATGTCTGCCAAGACAGTTTATATACTTCAAAACGAAACAATGAAACAAATTTAAATTTAACGTATTCATTGAAAAAAATGTAAATAAAATTACGAAAAATGGAACTGATATTGACAATCAATTATACGAATTGAATTGTTAAAAAATTAATTAAAGACAACTTATACGCCATATCGACCAGGACACTGTACGATACGCCAAAACATGGGACCAATCAGATAGTCGCGCATATGCTAGAATAACTCTTTCTAAATTTCATGTTTACCGCGTTTTCATTCGAGATCTGGTTATATTTCCCCCCTTTTTTCACGTTGTTTTTATGATTTGCTGAACATTTTTAATCTTGTTGATCATGGAGAAAGGTCATGAGTCCATTAACCTGTAAAATGATTTAATTAGACTTCGCCATGTTTTGGTATTGGTGGATGTGTAAATGCAGGTATTTCCTGTTGCAAAACATAGGAAATTCAGCTTTGCAAAATATTTGGATTCCTCATGCAAAAGCTAAGATAGGACGAACAAACATAGTATTTTAGAATTCGTTATTTTTTTCTTAATAGCAAGACAAACGGGTATTTCATCTGGAAAAGTAGGAAATTAGGGGGTAACCGAACGATTTTACGAGTTATAATATTGTTTCCCTGTCTCTTTGGCTGAATTGGCAGAGTATCTTACTTTCACCCCGCTGGAGGGGATATCAAAATCACTTTTGTTCCATTTGGCGCATATAAAATGGAACTGTGGTGCTCCAAACTCCAAATTTAAATTTGACTCGAGGATGAGTCACTTTGTGGAGGGGTGTATGAGGCAGGGTGAATTAAATGCATTCCTACTGGCTTTAGATAGAGGGATATCTCTTTAGCTGAATCGGTAGAGTGTTTGGATGGGTGATTTCACAATCACTTCTGTTACAATTGCACATTATTCTTAGTTTATCGTCTAAACTAAGTGTCGAAAATATCAACATCTGTTTCAACTAGATGGACCCCTCGAACTGCATTTCCGCATAAATACCACAATCTCACCGTCTCTTTTAAATAATAATACCGATCAAAAGGTTGTCCCTAGTTACACTATGATCCCAGGATCGTTTATGCAGAAGTTGACTTTCTACTCACCATTTTGACACAGCCTGTCTTTGTACCCAGGTTTACAGTTACATCTTCCATTAGCAAAGTTACAAGTATCACTGCATCCCGTGCTACAACTGCTGCTGCAGTCTACCCCGTAACTCCCGGGTGGACATGCTGAAAGATTCACAACTATATGATATGCCATTGACAGGTGTATAAGAGTAGTGGCATAAGAGCTGTTATAATTTGTTTTTAAACGGTGTCAATTGAATGCAGGAGATATGACGTCAAAATGATTTGGCAAAGTCTACTAAACCCTCACATTAGAGTTTTCTCCCTTACGTTCATGCTTTCTTTTTCGGCCAAAAGCAAATGCATATTTTAAAAAATCCCACTAACTTTGATCACATCTCTTGTAGTTGTCAGAGTGAATCCATCCCTGCTTGCAGTAGCGACACTCCCCTGTTGCTGTGTGACACATGGGAACCTTGCATCCTTGAGAACAGGAGTGTCTGCAGTTTTTTCCGTACTTTCCGTGTGGACATCCTTTATCATACCAAATAATATGCATGTTGAATACCAAGAAATAAACAGTGTTTCAAGTTCACATTATGACCGCTTTCGAACGAAGCCGCATTTATCATTATGAAGGCTGTTCGCGTTCGATTTTAAATTAAAAAATTTAGAGCTATATTAATTCCGTTATATGCCTCTGATTCCGCAGGACTGTAAAAATGTCATAGTTCTCTAACCAGCGATAGGGAATAGAAGTTACAAAAGTTTCTACAAGACATATTATCTTAAATTCACTTAAATATTGGATAAAGGTAAAGTCACTTATTTTATCAAACAGTCCGTTCACATTCCAGCATAAGAGATTCCCCAAAAACAGTATGTTGATCTCCTATATAAACCATCGATGTCAGTCAATTTGGTTTAGGTCAAAACGCTCATGCACACATTAAATCACACAGAAAGTAACAATCTTGAAAAGGAAGATAACTAGCTCTGAAAATATTATCAGATGATTCTTGTTTTTAAATTTTAAATTTGATTTCCGATGCCTGAAGTTGTAGACATGTTTCTTACTTTTTTCACACGTGTCTCCTATATATCCTGGTTTACAGCTGCATCTTCCATCAACTGGGTCACACGAGTCACTGCATCCCGTGCTGCAACTCCCTCTGCAGTCGGCCCCGTAACTTCCGGATGGACATTCTGAAAGAATGGTTATTACAACAAACTGTTTGTAGAATTGATACAATGGAAGGGGTCATTCAGCGCATAAACGTTTTCATACACCGTTAAACGTAAGAACTGTTTACATTTTTTGCTTTTCCCTTTATATATATATACGTCCTCCTCTCACATAAGCATCTAAACAGGAATATTTTAGTTTAAAACACTCTAGCAGAATTTGGTTATTATGCATTTTGAAACATTTTGCTAATCAAACAAATTATTTGCACAAATGATATATATGACACGGTTCATGTCTGCCAAGACAGTTTATATACTTCAAAACGAAACAATGAAACAAATTTAAATTTAACGTATTCATTGAAAAAAATGTAAATAAAATTACGAAAAATGGAACTGATATTGACAATCAATTATACGAATTGAATTGTTAAAAAATTAATTAAAGACAACTTATACGCCATATCGACCAGGACACTGTACGATACGCCAAAACATGGGACCAATCAGATAGTCGCGCATATGCTAGAATAACTCTTTCTAAATTTCATGTTTACCGCGTTTTCATTCGAGATCTGGTTATATTTCCCCCCTTTTTTCACGTTGTTTTTATGATTTGCTGAACATTTTTAATCTTGTTGATCATGGAGAAAGGTCATGAGTCCATTAACCTGTAAAATGATTTAATTAGACTTCGCCATGTTTTGGTATTGGTGGATGTGTAAATGCAGGTATTTCCTGTTGCAAAACATAGGAAATTCAGCTTTGCAAAATATTTGGATTCCTCATGCAAAAGCTAAGATAGGACGAACAAACATAGTATTTTAGAATTCGTTATTTTTTTCTTAATAGCAAGACAAACGGGTATTTCATCTGGAAAAGTAGGAAATTAGGGGGTAACCGAACGATTTTACGAGTTATAATATTGTTTCCCTGTCTCTTTGGCTGAATTGGCAGAGTATCTTACTTTCACCCCGCTGGAGGGGATATCAAAATCACTTTTGTTCCATTTGGCGCATATAAAATGGAACTGTGGTGCTCCAAACTCCAAATTTAAATTTGACTCGAGGATGAGTCACTTTGTGGAGGGGTGTATGAGGCAGGGTGAATTAAATGCATTCCTACTGGCTTTAGATAGAGGGATATCTCTTTAGCTGAATCGGTAGAGTGTTTGGATGGGTGATTTCACAATCACTTCTGTTACAATTGCACATTATTCTTAGTTTATCGTCTAAACTAAGTGTCGAAAATATCAACATCTGTTTCAACTAGATGGACCCCTCGAACTGCATTTCCGCATAAATACCACAATCTCACCGTCTCTTTTAAATAATAATACCGATCAAAAGGTTGTCCCTAGTTACACTATGATCCCAGGATCGTTTATGCAGAAGTTGACTTTCTACTCACCATTTTGACACAGCCTGTCTTTGTACCCAGGTTTACAGTTACATCTTCCATTAGCAAAGTTACAAGTATCACTGCATCCCGTGCTACAACTGCTGCTGCAGTCTACCCCGTAACTCCCGGGTGGACATGCTGAAAGATTCACAACTATATGATATGCCATTGACAGGTGTATAAGAGTAGTGGCATAAGAGCTGTTATAATTTGTTTTTAAACGGTGTCAATTGAATGCAGGAGATATGACGTCAAAATGATTTGGCAAAGTCTACTAAACCCTCACATTAGAGTTTTCTCCCTTACGTTCATGCTTTCTTTTTCGGCCAAAAGCAAATGCATATTTTAAAAAATCCCACTAACTTTGATCACATCTCTTGTAGTTGTCAGAGTGAATCCATCCCTGCTTGCAGTAGCGACACTCCCCTGTTGCTGTGTGACACATGGGAACCTTGCATCCTTGAGAACAGGAGTGTCTGCAGTTTTTTCCGTACTTTCCGTGTGGACATCCTTTATCATACCAAATAATATGCATGTTGAATACCAAGAAATAAACAGTGTTTCAAGTTCACATTATGACCGCTTTCGAACGAAGCCGCATTTATCATTATGAAGGCTGTTCGCGTTCGATTTTAAATTAAAAAATTTAGAGCTATAATAATTCCGTTATATGCCTCTGATTCCGCAGGACTGTAAAAATGTCATAGTTCTCTAACCAGCGATAGGGAATAGAAGTTACAAAAGTTTCTACAAGACATATTATCTTAAATTCACTTAAATATTGGATAAAGGTAAAGTCACTTATTTTATCAAACAGTCCGTTCACATTCCAGCATAAGAGATTCCCCAAAAACAGTATGTTGATCTCCTATATAAACCATCGATGTCAGTCAATTTGGTTTAGGTCAAAACGCTCATGCACACATTAAATCACACAGAAAGTAACAATCTTGAAAAGGAAGATAACTAGCTCTGAAAATATTAATTTTAAATTTGATTTCCGATGCCTGAAGTTGTAGACATGTTTCTTACTTTTTTCACACGTGTCTCCTATATATCCTGGTTTACAGCTGCATCTTCCATCAACTGGGTCACACGAGTCACTGCATCCCGTGCTGCAACTCCCTCTGCAGTCGGCCCCGTAACTTCCGGATGGACATTCTGGAAGAATGGTTATTACAACAAACTGTTTGTAGAATTGATACAATGGAAGGGGTCATTCAGCGCATAAACGTTTTCATACACCGTTAAACGTAAGAACTGTTTACATTTTTTGCTTTTCCCTTTATATATATATACGTCCTCCTCTCACATAAGCATCTAAACAGGAATATTTTAGTTTAAAACACTCTAGCAGAATTTGGTTATTATGCATTTTGAAACGTGTCATTTTTGTTATGTCGTGCTACTGAAACGATTTATTAGGTAGGATGCAATATATTAAATGAAACAAACAACAAATCTAATTAGGATTCGAAACCGCATTCTCCACAATAGTTAACCAGGGCCACTGTCATCCATGATTTGGAAACGTACGTTTCGTTAAAATGCAAATTTATTCCACTATCCGTAAATGTAAACCTTTAAAATGAATGACTTTGACAGACAGAGGTATATTCGATTTACATCCCTTATATTCTATTAACATCCATTACACTATAAAATGTCAAAGTAATGGGTTTTTTTATATTTCAGTGTAATTGTATTCATTGATATCTTTGAATGATGGCCATTATTACCAAGAGTATCTTAAAAAGATAGAATAACGAGAAGGAGAAAATATGTGAAAGACCATTCGCTCCCAACAGTAGCTCCGTCGTAAATTCCTATACAACCTCTGTCTTAATACGAAGATTCTTGGTCAAGAAATGTAGAACGCTGATTGGATGCAATCAAAGTTAGCTGTGCAATCAGCAACGCCGTTTATCATTTCTCATTCAAATCGCCTAGGTTATTTCCGTAAGCTCTCTAAAAGCTAAACTTTATTCGAATATGCACCTTGCACTTTGAGTCGTCTTTACAGAACACAAACGCCTCATTTTGCGACTGTTTCATTGCATAGGCCTGTGTGAAAACAAATATGTTCTTCATGGATTCGTTGTTTTCATTGGCTGAAATATAGCCAGGTAGTTTAAGTTATACTATATAGTAATACTGTCCCGCCAGAGTAAATTGCCGGAAGCCCAAAAAACCTTCGTTTAAGACAGACGTGGTATAGGAAGTTATGACGGAGCTACCTCTGTTGGGAGAGAATGGTGAAAGACCTCTGACCGAAGATTTAAGATCGACATTTGTGACATCTAGTACCTGTTATATTATCTCGGATTTCTGTGTGGATTGTGCACCTGAAGAATACCTTACAAGTACTCTTGGGCATCATAACTTCACATAACTTGGAAGTCATTTGAACAGTAATTAAGCCAGCGCAGGATCATCGCAAAAAAGGCTTAAATGGATGAGCTTTTACATCCGTCGAGCTGATGCATACCATGTCCTGTGATGATGAGCAAAGCGTTGCAACAGTTAAGTATAGAGAGAATAAGCTACCTGACTTATTGACTAGTGACGTCTTCAGTCAACAGATTCTGATCTGGCTTATGGTCCTCAGGTTGATGAAGCATGTTCTACAGGTTTGTTCTGCATACTTGTCCAATGTCATGCAGGAGTCAAGATAGACACCGAGATCTTTGACCGCAAATGGTAAGGTATTAATGTGTATCGTACGAGAAGGAGATTTGATTCACGGACAGCTTTTCGTTTGCAATTTGTACCGACAAGGAGGACCTTAGTTTTGATATCATTGAGCTTTTATTCATTGATTACTATTAATTATCTTACGTCAGATAAGCAAATATCACGTATTGCTGTTTATATTAATTAGGAGCTGGAATTAGCACATACTTTATATAGTTCTGAATCATCCGCATACGCATGGATAGGAATATTGTTACCATCAATGACATTAAATAGGGAGACTGTATAAAGGGTGAACAAGACTGGTACAAGTTATTGGGACTCGATCTGACAGGGCACTGTTGATGGCACTGATATCTGTGAAGCAGATAGATTTCAAACCACCTGAAAGTGGTCACTGATGGTCCAAATCGACTCTTATGAAAGTGGAACAACGATAAAGTCAATGTCCACTGCCAAATCGGACAACACCAGCAGAACACCGGTTATTAGCTGATCGCAAACGATCCTTGGTCTCTGTGCGGACACAACTGTGCTATGATGCACTCTATAAGCCGTTTGTTTCTTATCATTGTGATCAAGGCTTCTAGATGTTCTGCTAGTCCTGTTTCACTTCTTTTTCAGTATTTTAGAAAATGATCATATACTTGAGACTGGTTTGTAATGTTTTCATAATTTTCCGTTCGAGGTCACTTTTTTCAGAAGAGGTTTCACCAAAGTGTTCTTGAATGATTGTATGTAAAGAGCCGGGAACAAGACTGGTATTCATAATGTTTTAATGATTGGGACCATGATGACAAAGTATTCCAGCATTAACGTGGTTGGAATCTGTTTATATGGTATATATGTATTTTCAAATTTCGCATTCTTTGTTCTCTAACTGAGTTTTGAATTACCTTTAAGATCAACCAGAACTTCCTGTTTCGTTTGTTTAACCGGAAGGTGTCACCTTTTGATTTTATTGTCTTTGGACTAACAAGTGGTTTGTTTATGTTATATCATGCACAACAGCACATAAAACTCTAAGAGAGCATCAAGATCAGAGGGTTAGTAATTAAAGTCACTGTATGTGTTTTATTTCGAGTTTACATTATGACCATTTTCGAACAAAAAGGGGCATTCAACATTATGAAGGGTATTGTGGATGTTATTTTCGAAATCCCACGTTACTCCAATGTACCCAATTGTACATTCTTACCCAAGCGGGCACAAATATGCCGGGTATTAAAGTTTTCATAATGGTCACGGGAATTACAGTTTTTCTAAAAATAACTCGAGATCTGATTGGCTGACAGAACTATTTCTATTCATTCGTTCAGTGAGTCGAGCGTACCCGTGTCAAAGAGACTTCAAAACAAACATTGTTTTTAGTTTCGTTTGTCAATGTAAAATGTTTTATATGGTTTGTTTTACTATTTCGTTCATCTAGGATTGTCTTGCTTAATGCATGATCCACAAACATATGTAGTTTATTGCAGAGACTACATTTAACTGCGCCATGACATAATCGTTGTTCGTCGCGCATGAATACGAAGACCGAGTTTACGTGCAACTCGCCTTCACGAAGGTATTTTCCAAAAGTACCGTAAATATTCTTAGATTTGACTTGGGTAAGAAAACTAATAACCAACTCGAAGCTCGGAATTACGGTTTATCTGTCCCTCGTGAATTATTGTGATAAATTCCTCGCTAAAGCTCGGAATTTATAACAATAATCCACTCAGGACAGATAAACCATATTTCCTCGCATCTTGTTGATTATTCTTATAGTTACACATTCCATAAACAGAGTCACACGTTTCACTGCATGCCGTACTACAAAAGCTTCTTCAACCTCCCACGTAAATGCCGGATGGACATGATGTGAATTGAACCATAAAACATAATCTTACTGACTTTCGCGTTATTGAAATTTAAAATAATGAAATTCCCAAAAAAATGATAAGTTGACTTAGACAAAGAGAGCATCAAGATCAGAGATTAGTAATTTAAGTCATCTGGACCAGGTTATTCCTAAACTGAAAATTATGAAACTGAAGTTTTAAAATTTGGCCTGGACAAACCGTTTTTTCTTGTACGGACCACATCCGGTTGAAAGATAAAGACATTTATCAGAACTGAACATCATCTATTTTCTAAGAGTAGAAATGATGATTCTCGATACGCAAGATGAAAAAAGGATAGGACATCATTTTATTAACCAAATATGTCTTTCTCTAAATTGATACCTTGTAACGACATTGTAAGTCGTATGAATGGAAGCTCCTCAACGATATGTGGTAACATATTATAGTTTAACTCACTATCCACACAAGTTGTTCCAGTATACCCAGCTCTACAGCTGCAGCTTCCATCAGCATAGTTACACGTGTAACTGCATCCCGTGCTACAACTACTGCTGCAGTTTGCCCCGTAAGTACCGGGAGGACATGCTGAAAGATCGATAAAATATGTTATGACATCAAAAAGAGAAGTAGAATGAGGGCTGTTATAACACAGTTTGACAACTTGAGACACTAATGAAATGGCTCAAAGTGTTATCGAGAGCAAATACCAGTTTTCCCCCCGAATTCTATTAACAGTTTTATTAACATATGATACAAACTACTAGAAAAAATATTTGGTTAGTTGCAATGCTAATAAATGAAGCAGTGGTGATTACACAAATTTCAGAATCAACAAGGATCAACAACTACGAACTCAAATCCAAATCGTACTAGATAATAGTGAAGGCGAATGGTACTTTGCTTATTTAATGGGATCAATGGTATGCACGGGCATAATGTCAAAATAAAAAGTTATTTTAAAGTTTTCCAAAACCAAACAAAAGATTTTTATCTCTTCCATTATTACTTTCTTTTTCGGATGAATTTGGTAACACGGAGATTTCAGCCGACCCCTGTTTCCTTTGTTTTCCTTCTTCAAATAAACTCGAAAGCGAATGCATATTTCAAAAAACCCCACTAACTTTGATCACATCTCCTGTAGTTGTCAGAGTGAATCCATCCCTGCTTGCAGAAGCGACACTCCCCAGTTACTGTGTCACACATGGGAACCTTGCATCCTTGAGAACAGGAGTGTCTGCAGTTTTCTCCGTATTTCCCTTGTGAACATCCTTAAACAAACCCAAGTTCTAATTATTCAGAAAAAATACTCTCATACGCATTTTTCAACCTCAACAACATAGTTGCTTCCATCCATCAATAAGTGTCTTGATCTTCACTTTCTATCTTAATGACCTCAATGAAGAATTCCGAATAGAAAGGCAAGACTCAAACATAAAATATAGTTGAATACATGGAGTTAGTCTTCATTATTAGTTTCTGTACTTCCAATTGTATCAACTAAATTTACTAAATTATTTATTACTTTCGTCACACGTGTCTCCAGTATAGCCAGGTTTACAGCTACAGCTTCCATCAACCGGGTTACACGCGTCACTGCATCCCGTGCTGCAACTGCTGCTGCAGTCGGCCCCGTAACTGCTGGGTGAACATGCTGAAATATGGTGACGGAGGTATGTAGCATTTTCGACAAGCGTTATATTTGCAGAGTAAATACTGAATATGTGATTTCTTTGCGAGATAAACAAATTCCATTTAATGTACATTCAAGTTGTAAATTGACCAAAACATTTATTTACGGAACATCCAGCTCTTGCTGCTCATTTATTTGTCGCGTCGACTTTTATCAATTAATAAAATTCGAATCATACAGCAAAATTTCCAGAATCAAAAGCAGAGATTTAAAAAAATTGCAAATGATCTCTGCCTGATAAAAGTGAACGTGCTTCCATGGCCCAGATGGCCTCATCTCTAAGACATTCTGATTTTCCGCTAGTAACAAAATGAGTAGGATAAAGACTTGTTTATGAGTTAGACATTGATGTGGAAATAAGTAAGCAAACGCTTTTTAGAATTCAACAATGTCTCTGAAACTGACTTGAAGATTAATTCTAAATTTATCATTTTTTTCAAAGTGGATTTGAATCCTGTAAGATATGGCATAATTGCCCCAATATCAGCTTCATTTTTTATGAAACATGTCTTTGATCACTTTTGAATGACGACGTTTCTTCTGCCGTTCAGTATAGTCTACAACGTTCAATTTGTATGAGTTCATGTATCTGCATCACATGCTACAGCTGTTGCTGTGTGTTTTTTCATGACTTGACGGTTTACAAGTAAAATAGGCTTGCACATATTTCTGTTTATATTAAACAAAAAACAGTATTCAAACATACAGCCGCAGATATATATATATATCGATAACACTTTCGGCCATTTCATACAACATTTGAAAAAAAAAGAGTTCACAAGTATTTATTATTATATATTCAAAGATTGAAAATGACACATTGGTCTAATATGTTTCACTGACATCTTCAGGGAGTCTTATTGTTTTTTTGTATTAAGTAAGATTTTAACAACTAATTTTGAAAACTTGACAAGGGCTAAGTATGCACCATTCTCTCCCAACAGAGGTAGCTCCGTCATATATTCCTATACAACCTCTGTCTTAAATTGATGGTTTCTTGTGCACGAAATGTGGAACGCTGGTTTGATGCAATCAAAGTTAGTCGTGCAATCAGCGATGCCGTTTCAAAATTTATCGTTCAAATCGCCAAAGTTATTTCTGTAAGGTTTCTATAAGCTAACTTTTACTCGAATAGGCCCTTGCACTTTGAGTCGTCTTTACAGAACACATACGCCTCATTTTGAGACTGTTTCATTGCACAGTCCTGTGTGACAACGAATATGTTATTCATTTGCTGAATAATAGCCAGGTAGTTTACGTTGCGATTTTGTCCTGCTAAGGGAAACTGCCGGAAGCCCGAGAAACCTTTGTATTGAGACAAAGATTGTATAGGAATTTATGACGGAGCTGTCGGGAGGGAATGCCTGATTATATATATATATTTATATATATATGTGTGTGCATTGATATATATATATATATATATATTAACACAAAAAAACTTCTTCATAGTTCAAGTAATAAATAGATAAAAAACAAAAGTCTGGAAATGATTTCAATCCCCGACCGGTTTCACACTATTCAGTTATCATCATGGGGTCTTTATGACGTTGCCATGCTATGACGTCACAGAACAAGGGGCGCATAACTCATGACAATCGATGCGTACCCACAGATTGGTGACGTCATTACTTTACATCAATCACATATAATATTATATGTGGGTACGCATCGATTGTCATGAGTTATGCGCCCCTTGTTCTGTGACGTCATAGCATGGCAACGTCATAAAGACCCCATGATGATCACTGAATAGTGTGAAACCGGTCGGGGATTGAAATCATTTCCAGACTTTTGTTTTTGTATATATATATATATATATATATATATATATATATATAGATTAAATATAACATACTTCACATAGTCGTTTGAAGAATCATTTTAATCCGATACTAGTATTTCGTCAATAGTATTGACACATCAGGGATGAAACGATATGATCGTTAACATCGCATTACAAGCGTTTTTATAACAAAATATACGTACAATGTACAAGGATATATTGTAAATTATGCTAATCAGGTGACATCATGGTTCTTCCTTGTTGGTCTTCTGATTGACACAATCACTCTCTTATGAGTTTACCCCTTGAGCAATATGTTAATGTGACATAATCCCTTTTGTTTTTAAATAGCTCAATTGTAGTTAGAGATATATGTCAGTGATTTAAGGGTAATCATCTCATTGTTTATTTAGTGAGGGTCTATAGGTGTCAATGAAGGACTCTTCAAGTCGTAAAAGTGCATTTGAGACACTGCCCATGTTAGATTTATGAAATAATTTATAGAAAGGAAATATTTTGAAATCACCATTTGCACAAGTAGAAAGATGTTTATTTACAAATAAACAGCGGTATCTGCTATCGTTATTGTGTTGTCTGTGTAAGGTTACCCTATTTCTTAGGCATTCAGTTTTACCAATATAGGATTTTTTACACTTAGGGCACATTATTGCATAAATGACATTTTTTGAATTGCAATCAAAGTTAGATTTTATTTCAAATGTTTTGCCATTGTCAAATGTGAAAGACGAGCCTTCTAATAAATGGGGACATGTGCCACATCTTTTATTTGAACATTTGGAAACTGAAGGTCTTTCTGTTGGGTTTTGAATACCATCATATTTAGCCCTTGTTAAGATGTTTTAAAGATTTTTGGGCTGTCTTTTGCTTTTAATGATTTTATTTCTTTTCAACATTTGGCCTAACCTCTTGTCTTGACTAAGCATAGGTAAGTTCCGATGTATAACAGGGAATAATTCCGCATTGTTTTTATTATGTGTTGTCACAAAAGCGATTGTGTTTTGGTCCTCATTTATTTTATCTTTAGGAGTACGTAACTCTTCAAGAGTGAGTGCCTGTGCTTTATTTATTCCATCTTTGATAAGAGGTTCTGGATAGCCTCGCTGCAATAGTGAAGATTTTAGTTCCTCTAATCTTAGAGACCTGAACCAATTCAACTTTTCATATATATATATATATATATATATATTTGTTGAAGAAAACCAAGATGATATACATTAGACATGTGAATAGTTGACCATTTTATCCTTTCAGTGGGCTAAACTTTGATTACAAATATCGAATGTATTAAATATACCAAGAACAATAAGTAAGCCCCACTTATTACAAATGAGTACATGTTTTCAACAAGATGTTGAAAATGACATCGAAGATGTGTTATGGCATTAACAACTCCAATATATTTATGCAAACACAAATGCTCGTGCGAGAAGTTTAAATAATTAGCTCGTGTAGTTGGAGAAATCAACTTTTTAGGTGGCAACAATATCATCTGTTATCTCGAACAAATGATTGCATATGAGTTTGAGATTCAATTATGGCAATGCGTAGATTATCAATAGGGGAGAGATGGCGAATAATTGGTATGTGGGATAGCGGAATGTCCTGTAGAGCTGTTGTTAGGCAGCTGGGGTATCATCACAGTGTTATCACACGTTTGGCACAACAACACGTCCAAACCAATGACGTTGAAGACCGTGTGAGATCTCGACGCCCGACAGTAACCTCTGTACCTGAAGAACTAATTCGGAACGTTAGACACCTCCTCTTCACTAGTGCCCCAGTACTGAGGGATAACTGAATGACCCACAATAATACTGAACCTCCAAGTTAACGATATATCAGTGAGTAATTCTTTTATAAAGTATAAAGCAATACTAATAGCAGCAAAGACGTATTGGACGAGTTTCAATTACAATCTAACGGTTTCAGCAAGTTAACCCGATCGAATTTCCAAAACAATCTACTTATCAACAATGACTAAGTCATAGTATATGTTATGTAGTAGTAGCCAAACATTCCCAGAATTGCTCTTTCCGTGGGATTTGACTATCAGCCTGCCCATTCCCGGGATCGGGGTAAATCAACATTCAAATTTCTCAATCCTAGTAATATAAGGATTTAAAGATAATTCATTGAGAGACATCACTTACATGTTTTACATTTTGTAAATACTTATAATTCTATGAAAACAGAATCTTGATACAATGTTACACATTATCCTTTATACTTTAAAAAGTATCAAAGCACCAAAAAGAAATAATTGATAATCGATTGATGACCATATTCCTTATCAAGTGTTTGTTTCAGGTAAGACATTGGCATGAGGTGTTAAAAACAACATACTCTTAAAAAATTACTCAGTAAATTATAGTTTTCAAACAAATTTATTAACAAAAACAAAGGATTGGCATAATACGTCTCCAATGCAAAATAATCACACATTTTTTGTTGATTATTGAGTATGTTAATCAGTTAAAAATATCAATAAATAAAGTCAATAGTTTTTGTGTGAAAAACAATACTAATTTTCTTAGAAAGCGGGTTTCAAGGTTTAAATTAGTTATGGACAGAGTCTAATTTGTTATCTTCATATCGACAACAAAATAATTTCAAATATAAAACAATTTGAAAATCACTATTAACACTGCTCATTCCAAACAGCAGGATTGAAGTCAACGATCATTGACAGGCAATGAGCAACACGCCTTCTAAAACCATCCAGTACGAAAATATGAATGCTGGCGTACATGTATGATCATGAACGTGTGTACGTGTTTTTCAGTTCGAAAATGCAAATTATTGCAAATCAGTAGCGTGGGAATCATGTGAGGTTTTATTATGTAGGTAGAGTAATGTATGCGGAATATGTATCAAAAAAACCTCCGTATGTTTTCACTTTATTTGCAAGAACTTACATACACATGCGTTGGTAGCAATATTGGTTCCCAATTAACTTCAACTATAAACAAGAACAAAATATGAACTGACCCGTATCGCAGTGTTGTCCTGTATATCCTTTATCACAAGTACATACAGCAGAGGCTCCATTGGGGGTGCATTCTCCATTTACACACGGGTTCCTTCGTCCACATGGGTCTGGTTTTGGAGTTGTCGTAGTGCGTCCAATACGTTGAGGTGTAACCCCTGTAGCGAATGTCAGAGCAACTGAGCTCTCTGTAGTTGTGACAGGACTTCGACCAGTTGAACCGATGAAGGTTATTTAAGAAATAAAGTTCGCTCTACCCCAATGTGTTTTGTAATAAGGTATAGTTTTGCCCTGAACTATTATAGTTAAAGCACGAGGACGGCCGTCCTCGTGATTTAACTATAATTGTTCAGGGCAAAACTATACTTTATTACAAAACACATTGGGGTAGAGCGAACTTTTTTTCTTTTCTAAGATGCTAAAATAATATGTACGGGGAACACTCTGATTTTAGTAATCTCGAAATGAAATATAGTGTTTACATCGCTTACATTAATAATCCATGAACAGGGCTAACTGTTGGCTATTCCAAGTATGGAACCCAACCCCTAGTTTAAAACGACATTTAGTTGGTAAAAGTTCTGATTACTGCAGTTTTGCGCTTCAACTTTTTCATTTATTCAATTTTGAATTTTCTTTCTGCTTTTTTTAAAAAAAACCCACTTAAACAAACAAATTAACACCTCTTGGTTTTTAAAAACCTTTACTTTTACAAACTCTTGTTGTGCGATTATGCAGTGCGGGCCACATTGCCCATATAAGGCTTATCACGTGGTTAACATTCCACAAAGAATTATAGGTATTGTTTGTTTTGGAAGCGTGATGGCCGTATCACATTGAACCTTGTAGAGACGGTTGACGGGAACCAACATCACTGTCCCACGGGGCGCCGTGACCTGACGTAAAACAACGCGGTCACTCGACAGTCGACAAGCATTTGTTTTGCATTCTTCTTTCCGGTAGATAGAACTAAATGATTCCAAACAAGTCCCCATTATAAGAAACATTATCGGCAAAATCGCCAATACGATAGACATTGATAGGGACAAGCCATGTTGATCGAAAGAACCGAGATGAAGGTTACCATGGACGCGTGATCACGAGGGGGCAGCGGGAAAGAGCGGATATAACGTCATTCGATTGTTACGTCATGAAAAAACTATACCTTTATTGTCTGATAAAGTATTTTTTTTCGATTGTTCTAACCGCTAGGCATCTTAGAATGATGGATCATCTGAAATGATACATCATTATTTTTCATTGTTGATGTTGGATGTTGAGTTTCATTGGGATAAACAAATGCCTCGTAAAAGTTTATTCATAACACCATATTTTATCTCTTAATATGGTGGTTGTCAATTGGCCGAAGTTTTTGAACAGAACAGAAAAACATACATTCCTATCCTCTTTTCAAGCATCGTTCCGGATTTGATTTTTACTAAATATCACCAGTGATCGAGTTGTGGGGGAATAGTAATGTGAATGGTCGACGGTCATCAGCACGTTTAGTAAGTGTGTCTAAAATCAATCGAAGAAATTCGTATGTTGATTGAACGTTAGATTTGGCAGTGTGTCTGGACCATGAAATGACCGGAAATGACCATGCGAGACTCGTGAGTAATCATTCCTTTCTAAAGTCGAACTTTGATCCGCAGACATCCGATCAATCAAGGTTTGCTCCTGTGACTGGGCTGCCGAAACCGCTATTCGGCAATTTACTCGTACATGATAAGTAATGTAAGAATTCCAAAGCGATTGATTAAACCGGACACAAAAGCGTTTAAAACAACGGATTCTTAGTCGACACCACTACATTTTAAACAGCGGCGTAACATGTCATGAACAGATAGAACAAACAGGAAGCAGACAGCAAGACAGCAAGAATGTTTATTCTGAACAATGGATAACATTTTGATTTAGTGACAAATGGAACGTATTTTATTATCGTACGATATACGTAATCTGGATAGAGCATTAAATTCGGAAGACATTGCCAATTATGGCAATACATGTATGTCGGTAATGTAAGGTAAAGGTAACCAGTCGCCATATATCTTGTGAAATCTTGACCATAACGGATGTGCAATAGCAGTGTTATGAACACACATACATTAGTCTTTTTCAATTTAAACCGTAGCCACTGCGTTGAAAAGGAAAACAAAACTATGAAATGACGATATCGTAGATGTCGGATCGGCACAAGCCGCGGTAGTCTTGTGGGATCGCAGTCAGGGGAAAGGGTGTATAAGCCGATTGGCATTCCTTTTGATTTATCAGCTGAATCAATTTAAAAAGGAAAAATAAAAATTAGGAATTGACAATTAGAGCAAACGAAACGAACGACGGTAGATTCGTGAGACGGTTGTCAGTGGGAAAGATTATAAGCCGATTGAAGTTACTCTTGACACTTCAGTAAACTCAAATTTATCGAGAATGAATCTGAAAAGAATCGACTCGACCGCAATGAACGTGTCCTTTAACATGTTGAAATGCAGAAATACATACGTATCGTCCCCGAAACGCGACACACACGACCGAATATGAATAACGGCCCTTTCTTAATGTTTGAATAAAGACCCTACCCAGACCATAATGTGACCATCTGGATAAGTCATTCAAAGTTTTGATATCCTCAGACATACCCTCTTGATGCCCGGCAGTTGACGCTATGCATTCGCTCAGTGCCGCTAATATTTTGTGGAAACACAAGATATAGGTCAACGTCGTACAAAAAAGGTCACCTAGGCGTTATCAATGTTCGGAAATTAAGGAAATTTTAACTATGGAATGATGAGATGTTTATCACTTGGTCAATGTATTTTTGTGTGGAAAAAAATTAAGTTTAAAATGAAAATGAGTTGATTATAAACGGCAGAGGCGTTTTTCACGCAAAAGTTCAATTAACGTGAACTGTTACTCCGTTGTTTCATAGATTGTTATAAAGTTGTTGTTTCTAAAAACGTAAATAAATTATTATTTTTCAAGAGAGAAAACGACAGTGATCACAGGCGTATGTTTACTTTCTAAATGCGACCGATTGTTCAGGAAATAATACGAGTTATCATTGTAATCATTTTGTTGAACATTGTTTCGCGTGACGTCACTGACAAACAAAGTGCGGAAAATGGATTTATTCTTAAAAAAATGTCATCAGAGAATCAATATTTTGTCTTGTGACCTAGAAGGAGATGAAGATTAACGTAGTTGAAAAATTTAAATTGCACAGTTTATACTGAATTTAAGTCAACCTACATAAAGGTAAACAGAGAAATTCAATATTAATAATCTCTGAGTATAACAAATACCTTTTGAAGGTTGATGTCACTCCATAAGAGAGAATTATGTATTCCAATATATATTTAGAAATATAAATATCGCTTTTAGATCTATACAAATTTTGAATTCTGCTTATTATTATCATGTAACAGGTTGAAAAATCACTATTCATCAAACAATTGATATGGATACTCTCGATCAAATAAATTCAAGATATATGTTCATTGCTTTTGAAATTTCAGTAAGATGTTATATTGATAATTGATATGTTGAGAATCAGTAGGCTAATTTAAAATTGGTTATTCTTTGTAATTTTATCCATTTGCATTGACATAGTAATAATTAATTTTGTACTTTTTTTTTTAATTGTCGAATGTCAGTCGTTGGAACATGATAATATCAACTAGTTCTTATTTGCCACAGTCGCTGCCAGTAGGTCACATGCATCTTTTAAAAATTATTTTCAAACAAGAAGGGATTCCCCGAACAAGCCAGCGGTAAATATCGCGAGGGACTCCGGAAATGACGATAGAATATACGTCACGTCTCGCCTCCCGTGGCTCGTGCTGTTTACCAGACGACAGGTGGTTGTTCCTCGCCCGAATAAAACGTTCGATTGGAAGATGAAAAGAACCCTCGTAATCATAGTCTTTTATATCCCTCAAATAAAAAAAAACTGAATAAGTTTTAGTTAAATAGGTACCCTAATAACATATGCTTGACAAATTGTTCTCATATTCTTGAACTTATTTTATAGGTAAACATTTAAAAATATATTCTTGATATATATTACAAAAAGTCAGTGAAATAATGCACAAGCCATTTTCAAGGCATTGGGTTTTACCATAATATTGGTACATATCGAAGCAAACAAAAATGTTAAAATTGTATTGTGGTTTATTCTCTTATTGCACAATAACCATCAGATGTCCGTACCACATTCGTTCATTGAAATAAGATCTCCCGAAAGTGGTACCTACAGTGTCACAGCCATAGTGTAAACAAAACTGACCCGGGAGATGCAATGTAGCCTGCAAAACTAAACGACCGTTTAACAATTCCGTACGAATCAAATCAGATATCGAGGACATAAACATAAAGGAAAAACAAAATGCTATCCTACGATAGTATTTTCAGGTAATGTTAATAATGTGTTCGCTCTAATCGGGCTCGGAAAGTTGACATCGCGAATCGTGTTACAAAGTTTTTTCCTCCGGTCAGATTTGACTGTGACACATGCTTGTGTCGAATCGTTTTATCATAGGCTTCACCCTTTTAAATTAAGACAGTTGACTCAATATAAATGACCTGTAGATCTCAAATCAACGGCAGAAAATTTGTCAGTCATTTGTTTTGGCGAAAGAAAATGAGAATGTATCGAAATTTCCAACTGATCATTGGGCATGCTCTCCTCGCTAGCGAGGTAAACCGGGCCATTTATAATGTGTTAGCAATGACCCTTGCTTCTTTGACAAACATTTTTGGAAAGGTGTGAACATGATATTACCAAGGCATATGGATATTCCTGTTTAATATTAATTTCTGTACATTTATTTCATGTTATATTTTGAAATTAGACTTAAAGTGAATAGCTTATTGCAAGTTATGAATTATATTTATTTTCCTATAGTCAAAGAATGGTGGACATTTTTCACAATTGAAACTCATACTTGTTTATCACCATTCTTGGTTTTTCTAAAAGCTTTTTTCATAATCATAATGTGATTTCTAAACTAGATACACTTTAGGTTTTGTTAGTAAAGTTGGAATTTATTGTTACATTGGTTTTTCCCTGATATATGCATGTGATCATGTACACATGCCATGTAGAAAATTAACCCCCAATTTCGATGGCCAAGGACCATATGTGGCCATGACAAGGTTTTTGCCAAAACCTTGATTTCTCAATTAATATAAGGTTTTACAACAGAAAAAAAGTTTTATAATGAAGCTATGTTTACAGGGATTCTGAGAATATGGTTGTCAAGTAGAATTTGTAAAGATTTCTTTTCACATGCGTTGTAGAGAATTAACCCCCATTGGCCATGGCCAAGGACCATATGTGGCCTAGACAGGTTTTTGTGTGATAACCTTGATTTCTCTGTTAATAATAGGTTCTATAGTGCAAAAAGGTAATCAAAATGAAGCTATGCATACAGGGATTATTTTAGTATTGTTGTCAAGTGGAGTTGATAAAGATATCTTTCTACATGCATTGTAGAGAATTAACCCCAGTGGCCATGGCCGACGACCATATTTGTCCTGGTGAATGTTTAGTGTGTAAACCTTAATTTCTTTGTTAAAATCTTATCATATGATACAAAAGTGGTATCAAAGTGAAGCTATGTTCCATGGCTTTCGAACAAAATGGTTGTCAACTTGTATTAGTGGAGATTTATTTTTAATTCTTGGGTTGCGGATGGGATATTAGCTGGGGACCATATATGGTCCCGTGGCATCGTAGGGAGTTTGGGAGGAGGGGACGTTATATGGTCCCCGGGCACTATAAGGGTTAAAATGACAAACTTTTACACTGAATACGTAAAAGAGGTATTATATGTGAGTTCTGCTGCCAAGAAGGCAGCGGTTTCCTACCTCTTGAACTGAAGAGCCTCACATCACAGATCTTCAACTCATTAGCGTTAAACCTCAAGGATTTGGTAGGCAGTGATGGACACAGCAACTTTGTTGTGAAAAGCTTTCCTTTTTTCACAGGTACCTTTTTTTTGCACTTGTCCAGAGATATGCCTCCAATTTGAATCTTGTATTTGGCAATATTTTCTAGAATAGAAAAATATATCATGGTTGTAATTCAAAACAAAATGCACTAGAAGGTGAATGAGACTTAATTAAACTTACTATTTTTTAGTAAAATAACGATGTCCCCCTGGATATCACGTTTTAACGCTTCATCATTTTAAATGAGTAAAAACTACCATTTATATTTCCAGTCAACACCAGATATATGACTGGGACAAGCAATTAAAAACAATTGTCTAAAACATTCCAAAATTGTTTATTTTACATACCAGTCGATTTGTAAAAAGTGCATGTACAAATAATGTAATATATTTCCATTTAGCAGGAAAAGGTCTTAATTTCTTAATAGCAAAAGAAAACATTCGATTGTTTGGTTTCAATACGTGCATTCTTTCAACAACAGATACAAATAGTTTAACACCACTCTATGGCTTGACCCCATGAAAAAGAGCCCTCAATAGCGCTTTTTCAATTGAAACCGCAAAAAAGTCAATACAGTAAAACACGGTTATAACGAACTCGGATATAGCGAACTAAATTCGTTTGTCCCTTGGAGTTCGTTATATCCGTGTTCTATTATATGTCGAAATTATTAAGAGTATCAAGAATTAACTGCATCATTATTCTTTTATGTGAATGTAGATTGTAAATAACGTTTACTAATAAGTTCAGACAATCACAGTGCTGTAACACAATTGTGGCAAACCAACCCTCATAAAATGAATAAAAATATATAGAATTCGTAGAAAATCAATAGACACTAGTCCTCACCTTGATCAATGCACATGCAAAGTACTTCTAGATAAATACTTGAAAATGAAGACGGTTTGAAAGACGGATGAAAGACGAGCGCTATAATTATCACCCGCTTTTTTTTTATTAAGTTGGACAATAATGCGCTTAAACTTTAATTTATCATCCATTAATTCGAAGAATTAACAATTTTAAGAAAAAAACCGACTAAGTTACCTGTGACGACCTCGAGATCAGTGAAGATGACTGCGGCGAACGACAGCTCAAGTTTCTTCCCTTTAACACAGGTCGTTTCATCTCCATCTGTCAACTTTATTATCTGAAGTTTGTTTAAATATTTCGAATTCTTTTTGCCGCCAACATTTTGAAGTTTTAGCTCTGAAAAATATCAATTGTTTTGTGACTTGTATAGAGATGAATAGTTATTCCAAGATTGATATATAGAATTATTGTCATGGCCATTCTTTCCCAGCAGAGGTAGCTTAGTCATAAATCATATAATCTAAAAAACTACGAGTTCTTCTCGGGCTTCCGACAGGTTGCCCTAGCGGCAAAAAATGCTACATAAACTACCTTGCAATATCTCAACCTATGAAAACAGGGCATGCGTGGATAGCATATGTTTTCTCACAAGTCTACGTAATGATGCAGCGCTAAATAATTCAAATGTGTTCTGTAAAGAAGACTCGACGTGCAAAGTACATATTCGAATATAGTTTAGCTGTCCGAAAGCATACTGAAATAACTGAGCTGCTTAGATTGATAACTTTTAAAACGGCGTCGCTGATTGCACAACTGATTTCTTTGCATTTAATCAGGCTTCTACATTTATACGGAGAAACGCTCGTATTAGGGACAATGTTGCATAGGAATTGATGATCTCTGTTGGGAGAGAATGGAGCAAGGGCTAATCAGTTGCCAGGCAAGATCAATTGTCCACAAACGCCAAACCTGTACTTTATACTTAGTAGTTTACTACTTCTAACATTTTACGATTATCATTATGAAAACAATTCAACATGAGACCAAAAAAATTATTTTAGTGTAAAGCTGCCACAATAAATGCCACGGAAACTGCCATGGAAATTTCCATGTCAATTTTTTTTTAAATAAGGGAGTGAGGTAAATTTTTTGGGTCAAATATTAACCTTTATACTCCATATGTTATAAAAATGTAGTTCAATAAAATTGTTTCTTAATCCAAAGCGTCGAAATTTGGGCGGTCAACTTCGGACTTCATGTACCAGTCCTAACTTGTACCGAACATCATAATTACGGAGGACATTGGAAATTATTGCAATACATCTATGTCGATTAACCAGTCGGCATATACCTGGTGAAATCGTGCCCTTAACAGATGTGAAATTGCAGTTTTATATAAACATTCATACATTAGTCTATTTCAATTCAAACCGTAGCGACAAACCACTATGAAATAACAATATCGGATCGGCACAAGTCGGGGTATTCTTATGGGATAGTAATCAGTGGAAAGGAGGTATAAGCCGATCGGAGTTACATTGATTTATCAGCAGAATCAATATAAAAAGGAAAATACAATTTATGAAATGATAATTAGACCAAATCGGCACAAATCGCGGTAGTCTCGTGAGATGGTTGTCAGTGGGAAAGATTATAAGCCGATTGAAGTTACTCTATACTTTTCAGTAAAATCAATTTAATTTAGTAACTCAAATTTATCGTGAATATATCTGAAAAGAATCGACACGACCGGAATGAATTATTAAGTTGTCTTTGAAAATTGAACGTATTGAAAAACACAAATGCATACTCGCGTTCCCGAAATGAGACATACTCGACCAAATATTCATGGATTCCTACTGAGTAAAATACGTTCCGTTAATGTAGTGTTTGCACTTTACTCCCGACTCAACGGCACCCGTCCGATAGAATATCTAATGAGTACACTGCTAACACCACTTCGGGAAAAGTAACACGTTTTAGGAAAAGAATACAGCAAATGGAAATATATCGAATATATAAACACTATACTAAACTGACTAGCGTTAAAAGTACACTTTTTAACAACTCTCGGTTGATTATTGATAAGGTTTTGTTTATGCTACTCAACAAATAGCGGAGCGTGTCTTTAATTCATTGTTTACAGTGAATAGTCAAGATGTTCGAAGTTTTTTTAATGAACATGATAACTTCTTATATTCAGATAAGATGGAAGGAAAACTTCCTGTAAAGTCGAATTTTGTTGAGTTTTATTACGCCAATGTCCGTAATATCGTACTCGATATTACACATGTGTTTCTCAAGACTTTCAATCATCAGTACACAAGGGTTAGGTAAAATGAATTTGTGTTTAACGCCGCTTTCAAGAGTATTTCACTTATATCACGGCTGCTAGTATTATTGCAAGGAGAAAACCGCATACACCATTGTGGCTACATGCATGCGGTGGAACCTGGGAGCATTAGCTGGAACTAGCAAACCATGGATGTAACCACTACACTGGGACTAAATGTCAGGGATATTAACATTCACTTTTAGTTAAAAATGGTTACTATTCGGTCTAACTTAAAATTACTATCTCTTAGTATGAGAAAAAAATCACACAGGAGCTTTACTTATAGGCTGAAGTCTAACAAATTGTCCGCTTATAGATCATGCTCGCGACTTTACATCCTCCCATATCCACTGTAATAACAACTCCATCTGTTTATCGAAAAATGCTCAAGCCAAACTTATATAAAGTAACATTTCGTAAAGCAATGTAAACACGCCCTTAATTATTGATTTTTAAAGAACTGAAACATTCCTCCTCTTGTTTGTACAATTCTTTGTATTCTCTATATATTCGTGAACAAAAATATCCATTAACTTGTTGTTGACACAAGGAAGATCACTGATGAAACAATGGAAATTAAAAAGGTCCATGTTCTGTCAGAAACTAGTAATGATACGTGCCATCATTGATTTGCGACACAATGGACTCTAGCATAATTTCTCTTTTGAATTTGGAAAGGTGAAAACAGTTACTACTTCATAACTATTTCAGCAATCGATAACACTCGTGGTTTCATAATTGGGAATGTTGAGACGCGTACCATGTATGCGCCTATCAATCAGATAAAGAGGTCAAAGGTTACCAGACGGCTTGAGTTATCTTTCATCTGCGTAACAAAGTGCAATGAACTAAAGATCTGTGATCCGCGTTTGCATATGTGTAATCATCCTATTCATGACGTATCATAAAATCAAATTTTTTATTCTTTGGTGATTATTAAATGTGACATAAATCAAGCATATATGAACGTTTAATTATCCCCGCAAAAACGCAGTTGCGGGTGTGGTATTTAAAATGGGCACTGACCGTCCGTCACACACTTTGTTCCGCTTAAAACATTCTTATAATGTGATATTCACTGTAATGTGTATATGTGCAGGTTTTTTGCATAAGTCAGAAAAAATGTATAAGTTTTCCCAATATTTTTTGTTCTTGTTATAAATAAATCACTTATCAATGGAATTCAAAGAAACTTGACACATTTAAATACTAGTACTTTGAGTAGTAGATTTGCCTTTTGCATGTTTCAGTCCCTAATTTGCATAATTTATTAATATTCTCGGCAAATTTTGTTCCGCTCCTAACTCTCATATTCACTTGTTGGTATGTAAGTAAACTTGACACATTTAATAGCTTTGCTGTGTAATGCTTTTTGTTTTTTCTGTAATTGATTTGCATTACTAATAGGTCTTCATGCCATGAGTTCTGATCCTCTTAAATGATAATAGAGCTAAACGGGTCTTCATTTCACTCGTAAATACGCTTCTGACCATAGGGCGTGAGCAAATTTGTCTACAACTTTCATTGGTCATGAAAATCATTATCGAATGTTTGTTGTTTAATTAATATTTGCATACATCAATTCAATATAGATTTCAATATACTAGAAACATGTCTTTACCTTGACCGTAAGTTACAATAGGTAGAGTTGCCACGCATATGAGAAACGACAGTGTTTCCATGACGACGGGTGCTCAAAAAGTCCAGTGAGAGCTGGCGCTCATGTCCTCCGCATCAACTGTGATTCACAACAGTCTATGCAGTTTCAGAACAAGTAGCTGAAATTTGGAAGTTGAAAATGAGTTGGAGACAATATTTAGAGACAAAAGTATTTGTATGTAATTACATAAAAGCTTAAACGAACGACATAGCTAAACACTGAACATGAGGCGAGGAGACTGAGTAGAGACTGATAGACTGAGGGACTGAGGTGCAGTGCGACAAAGGGGCTGACTTACTGTCAACGAGGTGCGGATGTGTGACAGACAAATTTAGCGTGTGTTTAGTCACTCTTTAATTGGCATAATTAGAGAGTTATCTCTCGTATATCTGGTTGAGTGATTTTTTCCAACATAAGAGGCAGCTCGTCACATATGTAGTAATTGTGATATTTGATAGCTTCACTTGAAACATCGGTGTCATATATATCCTGAACCTTCCAACAAAGTGGAATGGGGCTAACAATTACAGGCTAGAGTGTTTTGAAATAAATGGAGAAATGGAGAGACGATAGCACAGAATATAGAAAGAAACTTCAAAGGATCACATAAAGCCAATTCATTTGACTTTCTCATTCGTTGTTTGTCAATTTTGTTTTATTTTATTTTCATTATTTTTAATTGAAACACCCTCGTTATCCTTTACGTGACACCTGGCTATCAGTTCATTTCAAGAGTAGCACAAGTTGTTTGGTATGACACGAAAATAAAGAAGAAAAAAGGCTGTACAAAAATGAAAAAGACAGTATAGACAAAAATGAAGGTGAATAATGAAGAAAAATGAAAGAACGAAGACGAAAATGACAATGACGAGACGAAAAAGGCGAAGAAAAAACAGATGAAGAATGTATATATTTGAAGGATCTGTCAAAATGATTTCCTCATATCTCTGATGATGTATATATAGACTGCTAACAGAAATAACGGAAGACAAGAAAGGTGTGAGAATAAACAGTGCTTGAATTATAAAGAACTATAAAAATATATAAATATTTTACAATACTCACATAATGTACGTACTATCACCAAGATGATGTTTCGTCTCTTATGTTAAGTACCTAGAAATGCATTACATACTTTTCGTCCACTTCGAGAAGCCATTGGCATATCAATTCTAAACAAAGCTTTTGTTAAGCTAGCAAAGAAAGTATGGAACATAAACCACCAGGAAGTGGCCACTGAGCATAACGGAATATCTCTTAATTCTTGAACATATCGTTTTTATACTCATCTTCCTTGTACTTGGGTTTCAAAATATGTTTTGCCATTCTCTTAACAAGCTATTCTAATATTACTGAAATACACTCTTGCGTAAATGAAACTGTCTACATTTACAGTTAAATCAAATGTTGCTTTGACGTAAACTGTATACATTTACAGTTAAATCAAATGTTGTATTGCCGTAAATTGTCTACATTTAGAGTTAAATCAAATATTACATTAACGTAATACACACAACGAAACAGTTTGCCACAGGGTAATGTTTTTTAAACGATTTAAGCGAGGAAACTATTATAATTGTAATCATATAGTTTTCAAACAAAAACAATAGGAAGCTAAAAAATTATAATAAAAATAATAATGAAAAATGAAAATGATTAAATAAAAATAATAAAATAAGATAAAAGTTTAAAAGTGATAGTGCCATTCCATAATTGCCCTGAAAAGTAAAACATGTTGATTTGTCATTGTCTTTTATAATGAGGCTGTCTGTAAGTACACAAAGAGCGTCATCTAATTGACGTAATTTGAATACTCTGCAAACCGAAAAAGACTTTCTTCATATCCATATTACGAACAGATTTAATTTACACTGTCATTTAACGATCAAGATGATAAAGCCGAAACGCCGTATGCAGCTTTAACAAGACGATATGTTTGCCAATGTTATAAGCTGAGACTGTTCTTGCGTAGGGCGCGTCGATGAAGGTTGTTACCGTACCTCCATTGATTTACTGCTGATGCAAAGGTTGACGTCAACATTAGAAGAATGAGAATTGGGATGGTGCAAATATCTTTGGTCGAGATCAACCCTGAAGGTTGTAATATACATCTATTTCTTTTGCCATACATAATAAGGGAATATTATCTCGATATTAACATCTTTCCTTTGAAATATGTACACGCTTATTCAGGTGTAAATGTTCTTGTCCATTAAGGTTGATTTTCGAATAAAAAAGAGTTCATGTATACATCAATAGCAAGAAAAACGAGTTGCTGATGATGTATGTGAATATATTGTAAATGTATTAACGCATCGAGGGTTAACCTTTTTCTTATGTTCTTAATTCAGTTTCAAAGTATGTCCGACCGATGCAAAAAAAAGTCATTGTTCCATTTCAAAGTTTGAATGTGTCTTCTCTCTATCTTTACCCTTTGAATCGAATTGAATTTTATTTTATTTAGTATCAATGTGGTGATAGATCTGCCACAAATAGAAAAACAGGAAACGCTCATGAAATATACATGTTCAGTCAGTAAACTGACTACACTTGACTGAATTTGAATACTGCATAGCGTTTGGTAGAGTGATGGTGTATGGTGGAGTGATGGTGTATGGTAGACTGATGGTGTATGGTAGAGGGATGGTGTAAGGGTATGGTGGAGTGGTGTATGGTGGAGTGATGGTGTATGGTAGAGTGATGGTGTAAGGGTATGGTGGCGTGGTGTACGGTGGAGTGATGGTGTAAGGGTATGGTGGAGGGATGGTGTATGATGGAGTGATGGTAGAGTGATGGTGTATGGTGGAGTGATGGTGTATGGTAGAGTGATGGTGTAAGGGTATGGTAGAGTGGTGGTGTATGTTAGAATGATGGTGTAAGGGTATGGTGGAGTGGTGTATGGTTGAGTGATGGTGTAAGGGTATGGTGGAGTGGTGTATGGTAGAGTGGTGGTGTATGGTAGAGTGATGGTGTATGTTAGAATGATGGTGTAAGGGTATGGTAGAGTGATGGTGTATGTTAGAATGATGGTGTAAGGGTATGGTGGAGTGGTGTATGGTAGAGTGATGGTGTAAGGGTATGGTAGAGTGGTGTATGGTAGAGTGATGGTGTAAGGGTATGGTGGAGTGATGGTGTATGGTGGAGTATGGTGTATGGTAGAGTGATGGTGTATGTTAAAATGATGGTGTAAGGGTATGGTGGAGTGGTGTATGGTGGAGTGATGGTGTAAGGGTATGGTGGAGTGGTGTATGGTAGAGTGATGGTGTATGGTAGAGTGATGGTGTATGTTAGAATGATGGTGTAAGGGTATGGTGGAGTGGTGTATGGTGGAGTGATGGTGTAAGGGTATGGTGGAGTGGTGTATGGTGGAGTGATGGTGTAAGGGTATGGTGGAGTGGTGTATGGTAGAGTGATGGTGTAAGGGTATGGTGGAGTGGTGTATGGTAGAGTGATGGTGTAAGGGTATGGTGGAGTGGTGTATGGTGGAGTGATGGTGTAAGGGTATGGTGGAGTGGTGTATGGTAGAGTGATGGTGTAAGGGTATGGTGGAGTGGTGTACGGTGGAGTGATGGTGTAAGGGTATGGTGGAGTGATGGTGTATGGTGGAGTGATGGTGTAAGGGCATGGTGGAGTGATGGTATATGGTAGAGTGATGGTGTAAGGGTATGGTGGAGTGATGGTGTATGGTGGAGTGATGGTGTATGGTGGAGTGATGGTGTATCGTGGAGTGATGATGTATGGTAGAGGGATGGTGTATGGTAGAGTGATGGTGTATTGTAGAGTGATGGTGTATTGTAGAGTGATGGTGTATCGTGGAGTGATGGTCTTTGATAGAGGGATGGTGTATGGTAGAGTGGAGTGATAGTGGATGTTGGAATTATGATGTGTGGTGGAGTGATGGTGTATGGTAGATTGATATTGTATGGTAGAGTGATGGTGTATTGTAGAGTGATGGTGTATCGTGGAGTGATGGTCTTTGATAGAGGGATGGTGTATGGTAGAGTGGAGTGATAGTGGATGTTGGAATTATGATGTGTGGTGGAGTGATGGTGTATGGTAGATTGATATTGTATGGTAGAGTGATGATGTATGGTAGAATGATGGTGTATCATGGAGTGATGGTGTATTGTAGAGTGATGGTGTTTGGTAGAGTGATGGTGTATGGTACAGCGATTGTGTATGGTAGAGTGATGGTGTATGGTAGAGGGACAGTATATGATAGAGTGATGGCGTATGGTACAGTGATGGTGTACGGTAGAGTGACGGTATATGGTAGAGTGATGGTGTATGGTAGAGGGACGGTATATGGTAGAGTGATGGTGTATAGTAGAGTGATGGTGTATTGTAGAGTGATGGTGTATCGTGGAGTGATGGTGTATTGTAGAGTGATGGTGTATCGTGGAGTGATGGTGTATGATAGTGGGATGGTGTTTGGTAGAGTGATGATGTATGGTAGAGTGACGGTATATGGTAGAGTGATGGTGTATGGTAGAGGGACGGTATATGGTGGAGTGATGGTGTATGGTAGAGTGATGGTATATTGTAGAGTGATGGTGTATGATAGAGTGATGGTATATTGTAGAGTGATGGTGTATAGTAGAGTCATGGTGTATTGTAGAGTGATTGTGTATTGTGGAGTGATGGTGTATTGTAGAGTGATGGTGTATCGTGGAGTGATGGTGTATGATAGTGGGATGGTGTTTGGTAGAGTGATGATGTATGGTAAAGTGGTGGTGTATGGTGGATGATGGTGTATGGTAGAGGGTTGGTGTATGGTAGAGGGTTGGTGTATGGTGGATGATGGTGTATGGTAGAGGGTTGCTGTAGGGTAGAGTGATGGTGTATCGTACGGTGATGGTGTATGGTAGAGGGATGGTGTCTGGTAGAGTGATGATGTATGGTAGAGTGGTGGTGTATGGTGGATGATGGTGTATGGTAGTGGGTTGGTGTATGGTAGAGGGTTGGTGAATGGTAGAGGGTTGGTGTATTGTAGAGTGATGTTATTAGTGGAGTGATGGTATATTGTTGAATGATAGTGTATGGTGGAGTGGTGGTGTGTGTTAGAGTGTATGGTATGGGGTGCATGGGGACGTGATGGTGTTTGATGGAGTGATGGTGTAGAGGAAATCAGTGTAGTGTGATAAAGTGATTCACTCATTGACCATTGGTCATTAGGATGTAGTTTCTAATGCTATTCAAAGATTACCGGTGCAGTAATAGAAACCTAACAAGTGAGTGGATGTTGCAGTAGCATCCATAATACGTCATTGTGCTGGTTTCATATTTTGTGGTGAAAAGATTGGTGGACGATGAAGGGTTGGCTGGTGGAGTGGTGGTTGATGAAATGAAGATGATCATGTTTGTGAATTCTTGAAGTGATAGTTTGTGGTTCATGAAGCGATAGTTTGTGGTTCATGAAGTGATAGCTTGTGGTACATGAAGTGATAGTGCATGGTCAACTGCTGCTAATCAGTGTTGAGTACCTACCTGGTGGACGAGTAGATGTTACAGTGACACCTTGGTAAGCTTGAAATGAAGTATGATGCGTCATGTTCGACACTGCCGCAGTGATGGAAAAGATGTTAGAGTGACATCTGGTGATACTAAATATTGCCATCTAACTGATATGAGTGGTACATGGAATTCGAATGCTGCAGCAGTGCCAAAAGCAAGTCTGCCGTAGTGACGTAATGTTTTTGACAGTGAGGCGCGGATTATCATTGATATCATTTGCAATGAGGAAGATTTTACAAAACGCTTCCGTAAGTATAGCAGGGCACTCCCAGTTTGATCTATGTTTTTTTTTCGGTTTGTGGTGGATGGAAAAAGAAAAAAAAGGCTGTGCAATTCCGAGTGTCAATGGTCACTATGCAATCAAATAAAGACAAACTTGCTAAGATCAGAATAAAGACAAACTAATCATGTACAGACTCAGTATTATCTGTTGTTGGTTGAGTACAAAATAATTTGAACCGTATGTTATGATACTTGATGTTTCATTGTTGTTAACGTCAGCCGTGCCTTTCCTTGTGTTTTATTAGAAAACCCTGCAATTTCACTTAAAATTAGAAACATGCAATTTATATCAATCACTTTATATAACAAAACAAAAATTACCAAAGAGTATCTAGTTTCATCGATTCGAACAAATGCCGTTACTGTTCATATTCAGTCTCGCCGTTAATGGATGAAATGTTGTCCAAGCGGCGTTAAACAATAACTCACTCACTCATATTTCAGATATATCAAATGGATTAACCAGTATTCCATTGGAAACGAACCAGTACCGATTCACTTAGATATAGCAATCCGTTGAAGGTCAGTTTATTGTCTTGTTATTAAACTATGGATAGCAAGTTTGATAATAAATGCTCAAAGTAACCAATTAACGCTTGAAATGAATTTTGAAAGTCAATTAACTCATAATTCCCCATGGGCAATACTATCGAGAAGTCAGAGATTTCCGCATATTTTACGTCCGCTTTATTGAATAAACCGACCTGTCATCGTTCTGAAAGGGACACAGAGTATGTTGTTTGAGTTAAATATGTAAAACATTATAAATGGTGTTGTTTTATCAAGTAGTAGTGGTTGTCCTTGAAAATCATCATCTTATTCTTTAATCTGGTCAGATTTACCATTTCAATGCATCATTTATTCTTACAAAAACTGTACAACATTTAGAAAACAATATCAAATAAAAACGCATTTACAAAAGCTCTACAATACTTAAGCAAAAATGATAATATGACGTTTCGCATTAATAATCAAGATCTAATTACAGAAGCTGGTGTTGACGTTAATAGCTGTAATACATGTAGGTCAAATCTCCTTCACTGACAATATGTATGATACATGTAGTTGTCAGTGAAGGAATTTTTACCCAGGATCTGCTACTATCGGCAATACCAGTCTCTGTGGATATAACTTTATACATGTCATTGATTGGTTTATTGCGCGACCCAAGACAACCAAACTGCATAAACTGCACGTGTTAGTTTGCTTTGAAATCTCAGTACGATCCAAAAGATGATTGCACAGTTTTCGCAAAGTTATCAAATTCAAACTTGCGTCAAAGAGAATCTAGTCTAAATCCTACAATTCCCCTTCGTTTCGTTCCTCAGATAGAAAGGTTGTAAGATTAAGCTTATGTTAATTAGTTTTTCCTTTGTCATTAAATCGATTTTGACCTAAACATCTTAGATAAAATGAAAATATCTTAAGAAATAAATGAAAACAATATATCCCTTCAAAACAGATGAGTATGCAGGTCAAATGAAGAATATCTTCTCTCTCTTCTTATAATTATTTGTTATCTTTTCTTATTTGTTTTCTTAATTAAGTGCGGATTCACTGCAAACTGCTATTTTTGCTGATGAATCATAATTTCAGCAAATCTTGTTATCTGTCTTAAATGACTCAAATACATTTGTTATTTGTTGCATTGAAATTTTCCTATGAAATATTAAAATATCTCAATAAGCCAAAATAATAACTCGCTTAATCAGCGTTTTTTGTCAAAGCAAAAACATGGTATCGCTGACAGCTTGTTACTCATGACTATATATGGCAGGAAGGTATTCAGCCAATGAAAAGAGCCTAAAGAAAAAAATCCCGCAACACTCCGTCCTTTCATCCGGGTAGTGCAGTTATTGCTCGAGGTAAGTCATTTCATTGGTTCGGTATATAAAGCAAGACCAGTATTTTGCCTTCATATATGGTATCAGGGTATGGGAGGACACAATTGTATGTATCAAGGTAGAAGAATAATTGTAAATATTAAGAAGTTTAAAGTTTTTGAGAGTATAAAGCAGGGTTCCACCAATAAGAAAGCGGGCAGTCCTTGGTTACCATGGTAGCAACGCCTCCGAGGTCACAGTGCAAGGTCACGTCTAACGTCTGGAGGTCAGGGATTCTTGTTCTCGGCGAAAAGATTGCATCAACCTGCCGATAATAAATATTTGGTGAATCTCACCAAAGTGAAACGTCTATTCTTTGGAATACGGTCGATCTTAATCAGGCAGCTTGTACAGGAAAAGTACGATCTCATAATTAAGGCTATTTATTTATTAAGTTTAGAAAACAAGTATCATTGTAATTTACATGTAGTAACAATTTCACAATAAAAAAATTAGGGGAACGAAGACAAAATGGCTTCTCTTTATGACGAAAATAGTGTTTCAACTGAAATTTCAATATATATACAAAACATATGCTTATAATTGTTAAGGAAAGGCTTTGAAACACTCGTCATTAAAACAGGGCGAAAAATTCATTGCCTACTATGTTCACAAAATAATATTATTAAGTCTTCGGTGCCTCCGAACTAAATACAACAACAATAATAATATTAACATTAAAAAAATAATCTCCTCCTTAACTCAAAATTATTTGTCAGTTACATAAAAGATATTTCGTTTTAAAACTTGACATTTATAGTTTTCCCATTTGTACAACATAAATTTCAACGCATTAAAGACGTTACCGTTCGGTTTATCACCAATCCTTAAGCCTCTGGCAGATCTGACGACACAACTACATTGCCCACCCCAAGCTTGAGCCTTGTCAGACACTGTTTGTTGGTGTACGCTCCGTTAAGATGGGCTGAAACATAGCAGTGATACACAGGCGTTAGTAATGGTGCACGTGACTTGCTCAGTAGTGATACACAGGCGTTAGTAATGGTGCACGTGACTTGCTCAATAGTGATACATAGGCGTTAGTAATGGTGCACCTGTCGTGCTCAGTAGTGATACACAGGCGTTAGTAATGGTGCACCTGCCGTGCTCAATAGTGATACATAGGCGTTAGTAATGGTGCACGTGACGTGCTCAGTAGTGATACATAGGCGTTAGTAATGGTGCACCTGCCGTGCTCAGTAGTGATACATAGGCGTTAATAATGGTGCACGTGACGTGCTCAGTAGTGATACACAGGCGTTAGTAATGGTGCACCTGCCGTGCTTAGTAGTGATACACAGGCGTTAGTAATGGTGCACGTGACTTGCTCAGTAGTGATACACAGGCGTTAGTAATGGTGCACGTGACTTGCTCAGTAGTGATACACAGGCGTTAGTAATGGTGCACGTGACGTGCTCAGTAGTGATACACAGGCGTTAGTAATGGTGCACGTGACTTGCTCAGTAGTGATACACAGGCGTTAGTAATGGTGCACGTGACTTGCTCAGTAGTGATACACAGGCGTTAGTAATGGTGCACGTGACTTGCTCAGTAGTTATACACAGGCGTTAGTAATGGTGCACGTGACGTGCTCAGCTCCATGTTTAGGTTGCTGAAAAAAATGGTGGTTAAGTGTTCATGAATATAAATTTATCGCTGTTCGAAACTGTTGATTTGTCATCATTTTTGCACGGAATAAATTATAGTTAAAACATGAGGATCTATCTGTAAATGGATCACATTACATGATTTTGTCAATTGACATAAATGGAGATAAACGATTCTGGCATTACCAATAAAAGTGAATGAGTCATAATAAGGAAGTGTATTATTCAAATCTTTACGATAAAGAATGGACAACGTAAACGTATTCAATGTGGTTTAATGAAACGCTATGATTTCTATACTACGTTTTTTACAGAACAATATTTCAAAATGGCTAATATTTAGAACTAAGGTAATCAACAATAAGAAACTTTGCATTTTCCCCCGTGATACATTAATCACCGCCAAAATCGGTTACTGTCGCACCGTGAGAAACATATTGAACTTTGAAAACTCTTTTTTAAAATTCAAAACTAACCATCTCCCGTTACCGTTACAAATAAACAAATCAACCTATCAACGTTTCAGTCTTATAACCAAAGCTTTGGAATTATGTAGACAACCCGAAATTTTGTTATAAAATAAGAAGAGGAACATTTAAGGGTTAACTGGATTTGCATAGTGATACAAGTTCATGTCCTTTTTTTTTGAAAATGCCAAAATACTGATACATTCTTGAATATTGGACTGAAATACAGAGCTGACGTTATGACACAAACCTCAAAACCTGCCCCACAATCGAAATACACGATTTGTATTTCAGTGTCTTAGTTACCCTGAAATAGTGAAAATAATCTTGAGATTTAAATGAGATTTATAAATGAACTCTTGAGAAACAATTTAAACCTAATTGTTAGAGTATGAGCTAATCTCTTATAAACTTACCCCTGCCAGGGAAGAAGCGATTCTTCACTGTTTGGATGCATTCGGTGAAAGGTTGGACGGTTATACATGTCTGCAATAGCACACACTGAAACGGGAACTAATAAGCAAAAATAAGGATACAATTCATCCTTCGTTTCAGTTTGATTAACAAACGAAGACAACTTTTTGATGAACATCACCATAATATATTTAGTTTTTTTTCATATTTCAATAATAAATCAAAATCATATAAAGAGTATAATGTGTGCATTCTATCAATATTTTAAAGGAAATATATACGGGGATAAAGTAAAAGATATGAGATCTTGCTAGCAATACTTTACTGAAATGATGGAATAATGAAATGAAGACGAAAGGATATGAGAAGACATGAGAGTGAGATTATTTTAATCATACAATATGAAAATAGGTGTCTAAGAAAAGTATTCATCACTGAACAAAGTTTTGCAATAAGTGTAGCAGTGTAGTTAGTGGCGTCATAACACTCAAATAAGTCATTAAGTTATGATATCATAACAATTGTCAGACATTTCATTGTTTCAAACATCCATAAAAGAAGCCAATTTTCGACATGGAGGTACCTACATGTATTTAAACAAAGAAGTGAAACCAAATATCAAGCATTAAATCAAATTTATCAACCATATCTCAAATATGACTCAGTGTAGTAACATTTAAATTTGAATTCTTACCTCAGCCTCGTACGACACAGAACACAAGGTAGCCAGAACCAACAATAGCAGAAGCGCCATTCTGTAAACATTATGATGTTACAGTGAGTTGTATAAGTGTCCTTTCTATGGTGGGATATCATGAGCCCAAACGATGTTACAGACATAAAGTTTAACGTAATTATTGTTTTAAAGGAATCAAATTGACAATGCATTGTATGATGGCATGCCATGAGCCTTATCAATGTCGTAGAATTATAGATAGAGGTGTAAGTTGTTTCTTTACAATGTTATGAAAAGGTATCATTAGGTTATGATATCATAACAATTGTTGAAAGAAACCAGTTTTCTACATGGAGGTACCTGTATTTAAACAAAGAAGTGAAACCAAATATCAAGCATTAGATGAAGCTATCAAATTTATCAACCATATGACAAATATGACTCAGTGTAGTAACATTAAATTTGAATTCTTACCTCAGCCTCGTACGACACAGAACACAAGGTAGCCAGAACCAACAATAGCAGAAGCGCCATTCTGTAAACATTATGATGTTGACAGTGAGTTGTGTAAGTGTCCTCTTCTATGGTGGGATATCATGAGCCCAAACGATGTCACAGACATAAAGTTTACCGTAATTATTGTTTTAAAGGCATCAAATTGACAATGCATTGTATGATGGCATGCCATGAGACTTATCAATGTCGTAGAATTATAGATTGAGGTAAAGGTGTTTCTATACGATGTAATGAAAAGATAAAAGTTCTTTTATAATTTTCAGAACATCGTAATAGTGTGTTGCCAAAGCAATGTTTTTGTCATACAATAAAGGTTAAATTTCATTTGAAGAACATATTTATACTGCTTTGCCAAAGTACTAATGTTCTGTTAGCGATAAGACTATAAATTAGGTTAGACTCGTGTAGTTAAAATTTTTTAGTTTGCACAAATGAATGGAAAGTTATATAACGTCTTCGGTATTTTTGTATAAACGGAGTCCTGCGAAATATTTCTATTTGTGCAGTCATCCAAGGCTGTCATGCCACTTGCCTAAGAATAACAAGTCATATATATCATTTCAACAACGTAACTATCCTTGTATGTTTGCAAAATTGTAAGGTCTGTGGACGTTTTCAAACTTAAAGAATTGCAATTTGAGATTTTTAAACTTTCATGGTAATCTGTGATAAATTTGAATACCATTTATCCTTATGAGTAAATATGACATGAGTAGTACATTTACACGAAGGATCCGGTTATTATTGTACCATAATGGTTATGATTCAAAAGCGACGCTGTGTAATATGACATTTTTATGTTACTAGGTTACATTCATAATTTTGATCGCTTATACTGTTCAGAGGTAAAAGCTAAATTTGTAAAAAATGTAGCTTTGTAAATTTGTAAGAATTATTAGAAGAAGGAATGTATCTAATAAACTAATCGTAAAATAACAATTTCGTAAAAAATGATATGAAAACTTCATTTCTCATTGATATTGGGAATATCGAGTTTTCAATTATTCAATATGTTTCAAGAATGACAAATCTTATAGACCTTTATATGAAAATAAACGTTTGATAGTAAGGTGGCCGAGATTCGAACATGCAAGCCTCGGACTAACAAAAAAGCGAGTCCAATGATTGGGCTTGACGGGCAGAAAAAAACGTTTATTTGTCAGAAAGAGGGATGAGTTTTTCTTTTGAATGGTAAAACGTGGAGCGCACAGAGGTGAACATGGGAAGCATGATCTGTGCACTTGGAGTGCCGGGTATTGGCTACCAATCGCATCGCCATGCGTGAAAGAATAGCAATCACGTGCATGGACAATCTATCTCAAGCGTGCCTGAGGCCCGATGGTTGAGCAACGAAAATATCCTTATCTTTGAGAAAAATGGGAGAAATATGTATATGAAATTTAAGAAATGACATTTTCAAGTTTCGTGAAGTCGTGCATGGCCGAATATGAAGAATGCATTCCTACTCATGCAATCTCCATTATATAACTAAAGCATACAAACTAATAACAACACTCGACATTTCATCGTTATAATCTACCCTTACACAATTTGTAATGTTTAAGGAAGGCATATAATAATTGCCATACAATGTAAACTGCATATACCGACAAACACTCACAGATAACTATTGTTTTAAATATTTGAAGAAAAAGAAAGTTTCTCTTACCTGTCGTGTGTACCAGCCGCTATTTCTGTGTCCTCAATATACATCAAGTCACATGAAAATAATGTCAAAACGTGGGTCCATGTTTAACTTCGAATTCTGTCCTGTCACGAAAACGACCGAGGTACTCATGTATTAATAGTCGCCAGTCCCACAGAGCTCAAGTTACATAGGCCTAGGACCAGCACAAGTGTATGTGGGGATGTATTTGGGGTTGGATGGGGGGGGGGGGATAATTCAATAATGCGATAATACTAATACGTATAAAAACTGTAAGTCAGGAAAAAACTCACAGAATAAAATTAATTCTGAATGAATATGATTTACATAACCCTTTCGGAACATACAAATATTCTAAACCCTTTTTATTTCTTTTCGTATTTATTCTGATAAAAAAAAAATCCGTGTTCCGAGGAGAAAAAGAAGTAATCCAAATATTTACTATATTAACTTTTAATTTTATCGAGAGTCGAAATCCATCTGTCTAGGCCTTTCCTCTTTGACGGTCTTCCACGGTTTGAGCGCAAATACACTGCTGACATCAGTTGCATACACACCATAGTCATCACGGGAACCAATCGATTTATAGAACATGGCGCCGATCAAGCTAACGAATAAATCACGGGGGTAACCTGCCCCTAGCTACTACTATACATGATACTTTTGTATTGGAATTCTTATTCCACAGAACTCGTTCTTTTTTAATTTGACTGTATTCGTATATCGCGTCAGTTGGAAAGTGTGACAATTCTCGGAAGTGACATCACGATCAAACGCCTAAGAAGAGGACAAATATGTGCACTCGTGCAAACAATATGGTTGCCAAGCAAACAAAATATTTGCAATTATGATGTGCATGACACTGTTCATGTTTGCCAAGGCAGTTTATATACACCTGAAGGCAAAATATTGAGACTAATGACCCAAAAAAATAGCATTTCAGCATAAATACCCCGATGGAACTTCTTTTTAGTTTAAAAGGTTGTCCCTAGTTGCACTATGATCCCGAGAATGTTTATGCAGAAGTTGCCTTTCTACTCACCATTTTGACACAATCTGTCTTTATATCCAGGTTTACAGTTACAGCTTCCATCAGCAAAGTTACAAGTGTCACTGCATCCCGTGCTACAACTGCTGCTGCAGTCTATCCCGTAACTCCCGGGTGGACATGCTGAAAGATTAACAACGATATGATATGACATTGATCATATATGTAGTGATATAACAGCTGTCAAAATTTATATTTTAACGGTTTCAATGGAATGCATGAGAAATGACGTCAAACCAACACAACAGTTTTCTCCCTTGCGTCAATTTTTGCTTTTTCGACTGCATTTGTTAATACTGGGATTAAGGAGGATCTCTCTTTCTTCTTTTCCTTTTTCAAATAAACCCGAGAGCAAAGACATAAATAATAAAACACTCACTTTGATCACATCTCCTGTTGTTGTCAGAGTGAATCCATCCCTGCTTTGCAGAAGCGACACTCGCCAGTTACTGTGTGACACATGGATAACTTGCAGCCTTCAGAACAGGAGCGTCGGCAGTTTTGTCCGTACTTTCCGTATGGACATCCTAGAAAAATCCACATGATACCAATATCGTAATACCAACAGATGAATTGTGTCTTAAGTTTACACTCCAGGTAAGGTCTAGAGATTAAACTGCATCACATCAAAGTCGTCGTTCTTAAAGTCAAGTCCCAGATCACAGGAAGAGAATGAGAAATATACCGATTTACCGATATATCCCTCATTTTCGTCTTCAATAAATCCCCTTTTATACGCTTCTGGCGGATTTCTATCTTTCGTTAATTTGCAAGAAGTTTACTTCCTCCTAGAACTTCCATAAATTGAGTCACACGTGCACGTGTTTCTGCACCCCGTGCTACAACTACTGCTGCAGTTTGCCCCGTTACTCCTGGGTGGACAAGCTTTGAATTTGCCAATAACATTTTGACAATATTGAAATTAAACAAAATGAGTTTTTAAAGTATTGATCAGTTGATTTTAGTTTCTGTATTTTCAATTGTATTTTTGAGAAACGACTTACAGCTTTTGTAAGTGTGCTTACGTTCATAACACGTGTCTCCAGTGTACCCCGTTGTACAATTACAGGTTTCATAAACCGAGTCACACATGTTATTGCATGCCATACTACAAAAGTTTCTTCAATCTGCCCCGTAAATGCCGGATGGATATGGTGTGAAATGAAACATAAAACATAATCTTACTGAATTTCGCGTTCTTGAAACAGAAAATAATTAAATTCTAAAAATATTGATTAATTAACTTTAATTTAGTAATTATTTTTACTTACTTTCATCACACGTGTCTCCAATATACCCAATTTTACAGTTACAGGTTCCATCAACTGGGTCACACGTGTCATCGCATCCTCTGCTACAAGCCGTGTTGCAGTTCAACCCGTAGTTACCTTCTTGACAGGCTGTGATATGGAAGGGCAACGTGATTTGTAAAAAAAAACTGGTCAAATATAACACTGATGGTGGTAGAAATGTGATTGCTTCGCATGCTAAAAATTCGCTACAGTGCATCAAGTAGTTTCCTGTTTTCAAGGTGTAAATTGGCCAATACGTTTATTTCATTGTCCAAAGTTCTTGCTAAGTCTGAGTAATACATAGGCATTTTAATCCTACCGCCGATGTTTCATGGTACGTTTTTTACATAGGCAACTATAAAAATGGGACATTCAATAGACTGTTCCTCAAATGAATTTACAATCAACTGTAGCTGCAATCGCTCTTCAAACCAACCGCGGGTTTTCTTTGTGGACATTCCGTATCGATATAGATCACAGATCTGTAAAGAACTGAATCATTGTAAGCAATTGACCGCGAAACCCTCGCTTTTGGCTAGTATCAAATTTCTGTATCTTGGTGAGAACTGTCAGACATTCTGGTTTGCCGTTGGTAACAAACTGAGTAGAATAAAATGCTTGTTATTGGTCTAGATATTGACGTGTTTCAAAGTATCGACACAAAGGGGTCTTTGTAAATTTCAGTTTTGACCCAGTCTGAAGATATGACATCATAACACGATTATATGTTCAATTAAACATCAGAAGGGACTTTTTCCTGTCAATAAAATTATGAGAACACCAAAGAAGCTTAAAGTCACATTGTACCAATATTCTATACATAGTCACTACTTAATCAGGTATCAAGTTTCTTTTGGACGTGAGTATATTTTCCTGACGTTGGCACATAAGGATCGCAACGTCATATGCGGTCTGTAACACTAAACTGTAACACTGGTTCAAGACGTAACGTCACAATGAAAATGCCAAAGGGAATATTACTAATAGATGTACCTCAATGTGACTGCCATCGTAATAAACACAGTAATAAGCAGTAACAAAATACTAACGTTTACACTTGTCTCCAAAAAACCCAGATATACAGCTACAGGTTCCCTCCACCGGATCACACGTGTCTCTGCATCCCATGCTACAACTGCTGCTGCAGTCGGCCCCGTAACTCCAGGGTGGACAAGCTGAAAAATTAATGAAGATATGTTGGACATTGGTTAGTATATCTAAAGAGAGACTCAATGTTGGGTGTATAACTACATGTATATACAATTTTGAACTGAAATAACTAACAAAACAAAAGGTCTCATGATAAAAGGCATCTAGATCAAGCATACTTCTTAAAGCAGGGCATTCTTTATTTCACAAAATAAGTCAAAAGCATTATTTAGCACCAATAACAATGTTCGTCGAGAACACGGTACTTTCAACAAAACATTCTTCGTTTCATAAAATGGAAGAATATGACATATAGAATAATGTCAAGTCTCCGGTTGACTTGCACACAGTTATTAGCAGGATGCCCTATTCAATCTGCTTGGGAACAGGAGCTATTGAAGTTTTGTCCGTACTTCCCGTGTGAACTTCCTTGAACAAACCAAGTTCTACTTACTAAGAAGAAATTACTTTCAAACCATCAGTCCGCCATCAGTTAATGTCTTGATTTTCACTTTCTATCTTAATAACCTGAATTAAGAATTCTAAAGAGAATGGTAAGAAACAAACGCAAAATTTAGTTTTTAGTATTGAAGTATAAAAGAAGATGTACTTCAAACTGTGTTTTCGATATCAACTCATTTAAATAGATATCACACGTGTCTCCAGTATACCCAGATTTACAGCTACAGCTTCAATCGACAAAGTTACATGTGTCACTGCATCCCGTGCTACAATAACTGATGCAATCGGCCCCGTAACTGCCGGTAGGACAAGCTGAAAGATTGTTGAAGATATGTTGCTTCTCGACAAGGGGAAAATTACAAAAAACCATCCATTCAAGTACCAAAACATTTATTTGACCGAACTGAAAAGTATTTTCAGACATTTTCTGCAAAATTGATCTCTCAAAATAGGTCATAGTTGAATGTTTTACAGTTTATCTTTGCAATTCTGGCTGCAATAATTTGTCGCGTTTGTGAAGTTTCCAGAATCAAAAGCAAAGACTATAAAATTTGTATATAATTCCAATTTTCCAATGGAAGATTTACCAAAAGAAATGTTTGGCTAATGGAATTGTTTTAAGTGGGCTTAACTTGAATTACAAATTTCAAATGTAAATCTGTTCTAACTTATGTCATAATCAATGATAAAGTTTTGTAGGAATTGTCATTTCTTTAATCGTTATTTATCTAATCTAGAGAAACTATTCATTAACCTTATAAAATAAATATTCGATGAAATCATAGTCTAGATAAAACTTGAATAATGTTCAATAAATTTCAATTTAAAATAGAATAATTGCATACATTTTCAACACGTTTTTTCACTGAATAAATGGTCAGGAATATTAATGAAATCGCCGTCTTTTAGGATACAGATGTATCTAAAAACATATTCCACTTACGTTCGTCATACTTCAGTCCAAGATAGCCAGGTTTACAATAACAATCTCCAAACATTGAGTCACACGTGTGACTGCATCCTGTGCTGCAAGTGTTGCTGCAGTTGATCCCGTAAGTTCCAGGGTAACACTCTGTAAACAAAGAAAGAAATAACCTTCACCTGAAATTATATTTCACTGATTAATTTCGATAGCGATAACAATGGAAGCAAAGAATTATTGAACTTGTCTCCATTACCATTTAACGACCATAGCAAATAAATCTGAATATCTTCAACAACCTTCTTATAATGACTAATTATTATCACTTATTATATGTTATAATGACGTATTTGTGAAAGCACGTTGGTATTTGTTGTTTCAATGATCATGTACCTTTGTTTGTCAGTGTTTACGTGCACATATATGTATCAGCGTGTATTTTTGTGTAAGTTAACGTGTGCATGTAAGGTAATGTTCATAATGTGTGTCAAAACTTTATTTCCCTGGCAACTTACAAAAAGGCGTTTCTTAAACAAGGACAAAATATAAACTGACCTGTATCGCAATGTTGTCCTGTATATCCTTCAAAACAAATACAAAGAGCGGATGCTCCAATTGGGGTACATTCTCCACGTACACAGGGGTTGCTTCTTTCACATGGGTCTGGTTTGGGAGTTGTCGTAGAGCGTCTCACACGTTGATTTGCAACAACAGTAGTTTGTTCCGCCCGTGCTGTGCTGTCTGTTGTTAAGAAAGGGGTTCGACCAGAGGTATCGAAATCCCCACTGGATGCCTCTTTGATAGCGAACATGTATTATGTATTATGACATGGAATTAACTACGACAAAAAAAACTTAATAGAAGACACACTGTTTAGAGGCTATTTCATGACGTAAAGGAAATCCCCTATTCTATCTTAAGTAACGGATGTTTGCTCTCCTTGCTAGAAAGGTGAGAACCGCAAAGAAACACAAACAAGCCATCAAATTTAATTCCCAGGCAAAAGAAAGGTTTTACACTTTTGGTTTTTTTATGAAGAGGGCTGGTAAGGGTTTGATTCTAAACAGGAAAATATATTCATTACTGTATCGTTTCCTCTACACGAACGCATCGCATTGAACGCAGCCACTTGAATTTTGCATTCACAAATACACAAACACAAAGCGTATTTTTGAGGCATGATTTGAGATGCAAAGAGCAGAAAGAAAGAGCAGACATTCAGTGACAAAGAACACCAAAAGTATGCCAAGACTTACGCAAGCGCAACGTTACCAAGCAAACGGTATGTCCACTGTGGGGGAAACCGAACGGCAAGAACCCTCAACTGCAGCCAAACCCCCACCAGAAGGCTGTTAATAAGCTACCATAGAGAGGCCAGACACAGGACAGACCAAGATCGGGAGGACCTAGGGTAATTACAGCAGCCGAATTGTTACATCAGGCAGATTCACCTCCGAAACCAATCATAACTGTGACATCAACGGCGGCGATGGCACTCGGTCATGTCATCAGGACAAGAACAACCCTTCGTCGACTTCCATTCCGTGGAATGGCTTTGACCCGGTTACACCGTCAACACAGATTACGATGGACACATACTTTATGCGGTTGGCAGCGACGTGACTGGGAGAGGGGGCTATTTATAAACGAGAGCAGGTTTTGCCTATTCAGGAACGATGGCAGGGTTCTAGATATCGACGAAGGGGCGAGTGGTTCGCGCCAATCTGCGGAGGCATCATGGTGTGGGGAGGGATTTGTGCCCATATGACGACGCCATCGGTTTTTCTGCGAGGGAATTTGACTGACCAGCGATACATTGATGAGGTACTGAGACCTATCGTCGTTGCTCTCATCCACCAACAGCCAAAAAGATTGATATAGGAACACGACAACGCAAGACCTCACACTGTCCGAACTGTTAGAGACTGCCTCGAGAACGACAACTCGCCAGAATTTGAACACCTTTGGGATAACCTTGACCGACATTTGAGACAACTGGTGTCACCTACAAACAAACAGCAGGAATTTGAGCAAGCTCTGTTAAACATACGGAACAGGATCCCTGCTGACGTCATCCGACGCCCGACGACTTCAGTGAGAAACGCGTGTGCTTGCTTGCATTGATGCCCAGGGTGTACACACTCGCTACTGATGACAGACTCCATGATTCTTGTGACTACTGATAGTTTCTGTCATTTGTCATTTATCTTCACATGTATATAATTTTTTTATATTGACCCCCTGTCTCTTTTAAATTATTATTGTTTATAAACCAATAGTCAGATTTAGCATATGTGCGTTTGTTTTTATTTCATAGACTTGAAAAATGAGTGAAACCTTTCTTTTGCCTGGTAGTTTATTTACTGGGAATTGATATTAAACTTATATCTGGAAACATTTTTGTAACCTTCTTGCCGAGTCATGTGAGTTTTTGTATCAATTAACAAATAGCCCAAAATTCAAATATTTATATTATAAAAATTATATATGAATCGTAGTATATAGTACTTGATTTGGCAGTTAAAAAAGAAAAAGGTTGCCTACCCTCGGAGTTGAAGAACTTCACATCACAAATCCTTAATCGCTTGTCACCGCTAATCTTCAAGGTTTCAATGGACTGTGACGAACAAGTTAGCCTCGTGACTACAGTAGTTCCTTTAGTAGTTGTATCATTCGTGCAATTGCCAAGAGGATTGTCTCCATTCTGTACCCTATAGTTGACAACATCACCTAGAACAAAATAAATTATGAGAATCTAATGAAAATGATTGATAACGAGAGTATAACAAAATTACACATTCCAATGTATGTAGTCCATTAAACAATGTTTTACAATATTCGGTTTTCCGAAATAACTGTACATTGATAACATAATTTGTTATTTCCAACTAATTACAGTCTTATAAAAGTTTAAGCAAAGTACATTTAAATAAGTACAGTACAATATATTTCTAAAATATCAGAAGGTACTGTTTTAAGTTTGGATCAAGTCGATATGTTATGATCAAGGACATATTCATTGACGGACGGAGAGACTACTCGAACATACACTCAAGGACAAAAAAAGGTCATCACTGAAAATAAAAAATAGTTCAATCCACGAGGGATCAATATATCTAACACACTGTTTCATGATATCTTCAGAGGACTAGTACATGTATGCAAATTGTATGATTCTTTTTAAATCATTATTTGGTCAACAAATTACGCTTTCATGAATTCTTATTGTTAGGTTAATTCAGATCTATGATGCGTCAACGAAAAGGTGCAATATGTCTCCATTGTTTATTTTCTTATAACTCATATCTTATAAATTAGTAGCTCAAAGTCCAAAAATCTAATAAAAACTCCATCTTTAAACAGCTGTTTCAACAGTTATACATAAATTAAAAATGAATAAATTTAATTCCTTTTTGCAAAACATAAGAATTGTAGTGACATAAAAAATCAACTTTATATGGCAATATTTTGGATTTTGGATCTGAAAAGGCAATACGGTGAAGTTGTAGCCCCTTCATTTCAATATGTGAGGAATTAGAAACAAAGGGTAACGCATCTTTATTGAATAAGCAGGGTTATGGCAACTGCAGAATACTCGTATTGCATACTATTTCGTTGAAAGTAGCAACAATAGAGCAAAGGATTCGAGTATTTTCGCATTACCTGTGACGACTTCGAGAGCGGTGAATGTAACCTCCTCAAACGACATCTCCAGTTTGGTCATTTTAACACAGGAATTTGGTTTGCCATCTGTCAAATTTGAAATCTGTTTCAATGCCAACGCTGAATTATCTTGTTTGCCATGAACAGTGTTTAGTTGTAAGGGAAGTTCTTCTGAAAGAGGAGAAAGATTAAACATCAGGGTTATTCTTTTTTAGAAAATACGGAACTACCCTTAACTATGTCACATGATCAGATTTCAATTGAAACGACCCACACAACAAAGACCCATGACAAAGAAAATGAAAACAAGTCGTTGAAGTGGAAATACAACCTTTAATGTACATGAATATAAGTTAAATATCCTATCAAACACTTTCAACTTAAAAAAGTCGTTAAGCAAATTGGCACACGTCATTCATTGTCCGCCATTATGCTCGGGACTTAAGTCATCCAATTTTCCAAACTCCATCTGCGTCTCGAAAAAGGCTCAAGCAAAACCTATATAAAGTTCCTTATGGTAAAGCAATGTTAGCGCGCCTTCATTTTCTTAAAAACTCGTGAACATTTCCTCTTCTTGTTTGTACAATTTTTTTGTATTCTTTTTAAATTCGTGAAAACAAATAACCATCAATTTGTTGACAAAAAAGGAAATCAGTTATGAAACACGGAAATAAGAAAGGTCCACGTTCGGTCATGGACCAGTACTGATACATATCATCATTTATTTGCGACCCAATCCGAATGGACTTTAGCAAAGTTTCTGTTATGAATTTGTAAAGGTTATATCAGTTTCTACTTCATAACTACTTAAAAAACCGATAACACTTGTGGTTCCATAATTGACAATGTTGAGATGCGCATTATGTAAACTGCGTATAACCAATCAGAAAGAGAGGTCAAAGGTTACCTGACGGCTTGAGTTATCCCTCATCCGTGTAACAAAGTGCAATAAACTTGAGATCTGTCATCCACGTCACGTAGTACAGTAATACATTGACTAGTCTTTCATGGTATTTCGTCAACATCTACATAAGATATTTCAAACATTTCTACGAACTATTTAGGGCTGTGCACCATGAAGCAAGGATACAAATTGTGCATATCATATGAGTACAATTTGTATTGAGCCCCTGAGCCTGGTTAAATTCTAGTGATTCTTTTCAATACTTACGAATTAAAAAGTCTTAGGTAAGGAAAACTCGGTGCTCCTAGTTATGAATCATTTGTCCGTTGTGAATGAAGATGTTAAACACCCTGCAAAAGCTGGGAGTTTATCACAATAATTATTTCGGGACAGATAACCATAAATCTTTGCATTTTGTTAATTTCTTTAATAATCCGTCGCGGTTCAAAACACCACGTCTAGGTCAGGTGGGATCTACATAGGCTTACAGGATTGCAGCAATTTCAATATGTAGTGTATCCTGTTTGTCACGTCGACATTTCCTCAGGCAAAACATGTAGGCGAAAGCAAATGTTTCAACATTACTCTCCATTGAGCTTTGGTCATCGAAATCCTGTTACAAATGTTGTTTGTTTTTATCAATCTCTGCATATATCAATACAAAATATAAATTCATATCAATAAAAACATTCTTTACCTTGACCGCAAGTTAGAACTGGTAAAGCTACCGCGTAGATGAGAAACGACAACGTTTCCATGACGACGGGTGCCCAAAAGGTCCAGTAAGAGCTGGAGCGCAAGTCAAGTCCTCTGTATCAACTGTAATTCACAATACCATATAGAATTAATGAACGAGTAGCTGAAATAGTGATGTTTGGGTTTGTGACAATATTTAGAGACAAAACTGTTTTTGAGTAATTGCATAAAAGCCCGAATGAACGACATAGCTTAACACTGAGCATGAGGCGAGGTGAGTAGGAGACTGGGTCGAGACTGATAGACTAAGAGCCTGAGGTGCAGTGTGACCAAGGGGCTGAGTTACTGTCAATGTCAAGTTAATTTTTTTATCGAATGAACTCTGGTCACTACTTTTTTACTTTTACCTCCGGCCAAGGCGCAATGCAGAGATTATATATACATTTAGATGAAGAAGAAAAAGAAGAAAACTAGAAATAAACGAAGAAGTCATAGATGAGAAGATGGAAAAGAAGATAATGATGAAGAAGATGGATATAAAGATAAAGAAGATGGAGATATAGATGAAGAATATGAAGATAGAGATGAAGAAGATGGAGATATAGACTAAGAAGGGAATACAGATGACGAGGATGGAGAAGAATGAGAAAATGAAGACGAAAGTGAAGAAGTTGGTGTTGAAGAAACAGAGAGAAAGAGAAATAGGGAAAAGACAAAGAACAGATGTAGAATATACATATTTGAAGAATCTATCCGTATGATTCCTCAGATCTCTGATGATCTATATGGAATAATAACAATAGTAATAGAAGACAACAAGTTAGTGAGATTAAACAGTGCTTGAAATATAAAGAACTATAAAACTATCTAAATATTTTACAATACTCACATCATATGTACGTACTATCGCCTAGAGATTATTTATCATCTCTTAGGTTCAGTATATAGAAATGCATAACATCCTCTTTACAGACGTCGATAAACCATTGGCATATCAATTCCAAACAAAGCTACCAATGAAAGTATAATCAAAAATGATTCCAGGGAAAATGCGGATATGTCTACTTAGCATAACGGAAGAACTTTTAATTCTTAAACCTATCAGGTTTTCACTCATCTTCCTTGTACTTAGGTTTCAAGGCATGATTTGCAATTTAACTAATCTTATTCTAATATAATCTAAATGCACTCTCGTGTAACAAAATCAATCTTCATAGTGAAATCAAATGTTGCATGAACGAAAAACATACTCAGAAACAATTTAGTAGTTTGTTTCTAACATATAGTCTATTAAGCCAAAAACAAAAAAGATAAATACTTGTAAATGAAAATGATAAACGATAAAAAGTTAACGAGCGACATGACAGTGTCATTCCATTAAAAAGTTAAAATTCTCGCTGTCTTTAATAATAATAATGCTATTAGTAAATACATGAAGATCATCTTCTACTTACCGTAAATTGTATTCTCTGCAAGGCTTAGCTCAGATTTTGAACAAATATAATTTACACTGACAATTTAACGATCAAGATGATAAAGCCGAAACGCCGGTACAGCTTTAATAAGACGATGTGTTTGCCAACGCTATAATCCGAGTCTTTTATCGAGACGGGCGCGTCGGTTGTTGTAATACCTCACGTGTTTTTACCGCTGATGCAAAGGTTGACGTCAATATTAGAAGAATGAAAATTGAGATGGTGAAAATATAGTTGATCGAGATTAACTGTGAAGGTTGTAATATACACCCATTTCTTCTGCCATACATAATATTGGATTATTATCTAGATATCGACTTCTTTCCTTTAAGATAAACGCTTATTTGGGTGTAAACGTCCTTGTTTATTGAGGTTGATTTTAGAATAAAAAAGGAATACATGTATATATCTTTTTTATCAAGAGAAACGAGTTGCTGATGTTATAATGTGAATTGTTTGGAAATATATTAAATCATCTTTTCCCTTTTGATTTATTACTATTCATTTACTTAACTCCGAACTAACTTATGTCCGAACCATTGCGGAAAAATCAATCATTGTCATATTTCAAATTTTGCATGTGTCTTCTCTCCTATTTTTACACTTTGAATCGAATTGAATTTTCTATTTTTTAGTATAAATATTACCTATACGGTGATAGATCTAACACTTATATACATATATGATATTAGAGGAAAGGCCTACAAACAGTTGAATCGCTTATGAAATATTATATTCAGTCAGTAAATCGATTTCACTTAACTGAATTTGAATATTGAAGTGTTTTATCTCCTTTCGGATACAAACTTTGTTGATGATGTTGGCTGAAATGCAACATTTCCTTTAATGTTGTTTATTTCATAAAAATGAATTGTCAAATAAAACTTTTAAAAAAGTTAAACAGAAACAAGAAAGGAACGAGATTTTAAAATATTTTTATAAGCAGCAAGTGCAGTGATATTTTGCCTTGATAATCAAAACTGTTTTATGTTGTTATTGAATATGGAATTTAAAAAAAAGTCGTAAGTCTAAGGTATAACTTTACACGTGCGTATACGATAATCATTGCAGAAGATTCGTTTAACCTTGTTAAATTTGATTGTGATACCTACATTATATAAAGATAAAAGATACTTGCATACCGCACCTTCTATCACATTTTGCCAAATTATTTTGATGAATTTGTATTATCTAGTCAATCAGAGACTGTTTTCTTAACAAATGAGGCAACTTTTTCAGTTCAAGTATCTTTCCTTTTGTCTTTTGTTTAAATCCTTTATTAATATCAAACCTAGGAGTTTTTCGTCTGGGAAACTGAGAGACTTAATTGCAAGCATTTGTTATGCCATATATATGTTTGAATTTCGGTTGCTTCAAGTGTACAGTCAGCATATATTCAAAAGATTATTAAAAGAATAACAACGCCGATTTCCTCCTACATGTTTCAACTTTATCCTCAGGGAGGTTTACTTTACAGTGATTATGACGTCACGTTTCTGTGACGTCACAGCGATACACTGATGTATGTTGTATGACGTCACAGGCGCTTTTTAGCATTTACTGGCTTAAGGGTATAGTCTAGGCACAAGTTATTACGTCTGCGCATGTCTAAAAAGACGTCATCCAAAATGACGAGAAATTTACGTCATCGTTAATAATCAACTCCAAATTAACAATGTGTTCCATAATTTATTTTGCGTGTGATTTTTGCTCCAATACTGTTAAAAAATACCTTAAGCACATATATTTACGCACTAGAAAATGTTTTACGACAACCGAACGACTTACGTCATTGTTTTGTAAACACCGATCGCTAAAGTCGCTGTGACACAGATTACGATGATTGGACTTGAAATCCGCAACAAAAAACTCACATTCTAAGTCATATTATCTTTCGAGACAGTGGCGAATTCAAAACAACCATATCATGAATTACCCAGAGTTGCAAACAAAGCTTCAGAGTCCGACCTTGTTTGAGTCAAATTTTCAACACTGAAATTTCTGCCTGGCTCGAAAAGAGAGCGGTGAAAACTTGCGCCTGTTGACCTCATAGCAGACTCGTCGATTTTCACAGCGTTTGGCTCAGTAACTTATGAGGTAGGTTGAATTTTCCATTGTATTTAATCATTTTATTTTTCAATCTGTTTATTTTTTTATACAATTTAAGTTGTAAAATTTTAACAATGCCTTATTCTGTAATCAAGACAAGATGTCTACGTACCAAATTTCCCAGAAAACATCCCCAGGGTTCTATTTCGATTAGCACTGCCCCTAGAATCTATTCAAGGCCCGTGTCCATTATATTCTAGACCCGGATTGTATTCGAGTAATATGGTAACATAAATTGGATATATTTTATGGCCTGGCCTACAAGTTTCAATTAAGGTTTATATTATAAAACTGCCATGATGCAGTTTTTTAATGTGTGAGTTAAAAGTTGACCTGTATTTAACTCTAAACTTAACTGTTCAAGGTACATATGTTTTTGATGATTTGATTTTTGAAATTTCATATGGTACAAGATCCAAATATGTGAATAAATTGTACTGACTTTAATTTTCAGGCTATCTCATGCAATTGAAAATAACCACCTACAAACTGAGTAAAAGATGTCATACAATCATGAGTATTTAACACTCTAAGAATCTAAGGATTTGAACTGCAAAGGACACAAGGTTGGTAGTTTACAAAAGTGTCTCTATATGAATATATGAATTAATAAACACCACCCAAATAAATTCAAGCTTAAACAATTCCATTCAAAATGTATGTAAATTTTAAGCTAATGATTTTATAAATGACTTTTATGTGCAAGACTTAATTGAAAAATATCATTATTGTAAGCCTAAAATAAATAAAGTAAAAGTAATGTGTAGATTTGTCATGCCATATTTTGCAAAATTAGATTGTAAGGATTAACTTGGCTTTAATTGTATATGCAGAATATACAGATACACATGTGAAATATTTTTTAAAGGCATTATGAAAACCCAAACCTCAACTCACAGGTTATTTGACTTATTTTATGGAATGATAGAAAGGAAAACCTAAATCAGTAATATACAACACTTAATAGTATACTAGTAACTACCATTCTACAAGTATGTGGGAAATTGTGTGCTTTGTATTGTTTTGTTTACATTTCAGTCTTTTGACGTCAGTGAAGATGAGAGTCAGTGGAATATTCTTTCACTAGAATGAATGGTCACCAATAACCAGAAGAGCAGCTGATTACAAAAATAAAAGGAAGCAGATATAAATTTCTGTTCCTACAATTTTTGTAGTTGACTTACATTTGGTGCCAAATAGACTGAATTCCCCTATTCCAAATTTGATTCATAAGATGAAAAAGAGCACTGAATATATGGACATGTTTTTCATGATAACTTGAACGATTATCTATGGTAATATTTATAAATCTTTTTCACTGACAAATGATTGTTATGTTCTTTTTTTTTAATGTTTTAGCTGAAGTAATGAATTACTTTTATAATTTGTCTATCCATATTTAGACATTTCCTTATTTTTGTGATACGCCAATACCTGAATATCAGTATTGTTATCACTGATGTCAGAGTGATGGTGATAATGTATACAGGTGAAAAGCTGCAATTGATATTTTTTCTCAGTATGAAAACCACCTAAATTGCCCCAAGATACAGTTGGATATCAGTTGATTTATTGTACATGAAAAATCCCACAAAAACTTAATATTATAATTACTTTTGATCTTAAAAATACACAGGTTGGTGTAACAGATGATAAACATTCCCATTACGCAGTTGAATTGATTTACAGCACAATGTGACAATAGCTGACTGTTTGGAAATAATTTAAATTCATTCTTTGGGTTTGGGTTATTTCAAATTCAGGGCTCAAATTTCACTGTATGCCATTCTTGGTAATAAATATGATCACTAGCCAAAACATTTCCTGTCAGCATTGAGGTAATTTGTTTACACCATTTTGTAACAAAGTTTTTATGAATTTGGTTGAATTCATCAAATCTACTCAAAAAATTCTTATTTTGAGAGATGAAATTATTGAAAATACAAATTTTTCAAATGATAGTTTACTGCTATTTTATGTCTTTTGAATTCAGCAAACAATTTAGTAATGAGCTAGCAATTACAAAAACAATCTAGTTTAATAATTCACAAATTGTTCACAGCCTATAATTACTTTTTTTGAATGAATTACTCAACGTAGACGTCTGTTTGGATTGCAAATATTCTGTTACTGACACACGTTACACTTAGGAATTTACTTGATTGTTATCAACAAAACAAGGTCGACAATAACTGTAATTTACAGACTTTTATTTGAAAAGTTTGGGATTTTACTGCACTTCAACGGATAACCAACGAAACAACTTTACTGTACCCGGAAGTGAGCGTAGACAGTGGAGTTCGTAGCTCGATACCGGCCTTTTCCAAAATTAAATTTGTGATCCATTTTCTTCATAAAACATTAAGATCATACATCTTTGAAAAACATTTCATTTAGATAAATGGATTTTGTTATGATCCCCCTTGCCTCTTTCAGGCTTGACAAAATCGTAATGTAACGGGCCGTGGCCCGAAATCTGAATAATAATGAAATTTCTAACCGGACCGTAAGAGGAGCTGAGGCTGCTTGATGATCCGACAGATAGGCAGCAATGACAAAAAAAACCTTTGAACTTGTGTTTCCAGCATTTCCTTTATAAGTATTTTATCAATAATTATGAAGTATTTCAATTGTGTAGAATAAGTATGTTGATCACATCATTTTGCAGATACGCACCGTTCGATTTTCCCTAACTGTCACTCATTCAGTATAGGCTACAATCGGGTCAATTATGACGCCGATATCAATTTTCAAAACGTTATAGAGAAAAAAATCATCCGGTGACCCCTGTATATTTTTGTATAAGTAAGAATGACATATTCCAAACTTTCATTTCCGAAATTTTCATAAAATCGTTGAACCCATAAAGAAGTTTTATTTAGCTTTATACGAAAAAATTATATATAAAAAATCATAATATTGAAATTCAAATCCTCCTAATAATCATCATTTTTGTATATTTTCATACTTGTATGAATTGAAATCAAGTTTATCATCAGTTTGTTATAAAAAGACAAAAAAAATTGAAAAACAATAATAAATTTACAAATTTATTACCTAGACAAATAATATATGTATTTTTCAGGTTTTTCCATTCGAGTCAATATTTCAATCGCACATAACTCTTTAAATCGTCCGGTGACCCCTAAATTTTATTTTATTTTTGAATTCAGCACATTGAAAAGTACTTATATACCAAAAATGAGAAAATTCTTGAAACTTTTGTTACTGGGTAGACTATACCCTTAACTATTAAGGGAAGGACACATAGTTATAATAAAGTGTTCTACTTTTATCTTGCGCATAATTGTGTTTGCGTCTGCCATTTTATAAAATGGATAGATTGCAGCGCAAGTATCAAATGTTCGCATAGAGGAATGCATCTTGATAAAGAGTCCTTGATCTGCTGTTTGTGAACCCGAACTCTGTCCCTCAGACCTTCGGTCTGTCCTATGTATTGTTCCTTACATCCTTGGCATGTTATTACATAGATGACTGAAGAGGTTAATGACAAAGGCAAAATTTGACTTGGCAAAACATGTCGATTATGGTGTATCTAAGTGTGGTTGGAGAAACTGTGGAACATGAAAGCACTTATTGGAGGGTGAAAAAGTCTTTTTCAAAAATAAGAACAGATTCTTTTATGTACATCACACACTGTATTGTTCCGCAAGAAATGTTATCAATGTAAAAACATGCCAAGGATGTGTTTGTCCATGTTGAGTCTATTGTATTTCATTTCAGTTCATGCAAACATGTAGTTCTTCCTCTCGCTTTTCACATGGTTATATAAATATATGTCAGAATTATGTCAATTTCTGCAACAACTCCGACTCCATACAATATGTAATTGAGGACAGGCAAAAAGCAACAACCTCCGAACTTCAACCTTCAAAACATAAGACAGCCAATCTATAAGAAAATGTACCCACCTTACACTGTATGCAAGCTAAGGAAATAATTACAAATCAAAATGTGAAGTCAAAGTTGACAGGTTGACTAATACAAAACACTTGGAGCGGAAGAGTTGGCTGAATTAAGTGCAGCTACAGCTGATTCGCTATTATTCTTTATTTGATAACACAGTAGAAAGACTATATCACTAAACAGCCAATCATATTTACAATATTGTTAAAGTGGCAGATTTCCCCTATGTTTTTTTAACTGAACAACTCATTCCATATGAGGTGAGTTGTATTTTCAAGAGATAAAACACTAGAAAAACTATTCGGATTGGTTTGTTTCATATAATTTATCAACATTACAGTCACATTTATTTCAAACCACCTCATGTCAGATTCAGATGAATTTGTATTGTAATCAGCACAAAACAGTTGTGTTATATATTGTAACATGAAAAATGGAATTGTGTTGAATAACAATGAATACCTACAAGTTAAGGCGAATCATTGCGAATTGATACATCATGTTTACTTGATTCGGTCCGATTTCAGATTTAATTTTCGAATCGCTTTTGAATTTCTAATATTGGGTCTACCGGTAGATATCACAAATATGGGTTAATATGATTTACTTATAGAATTTAGATATTTTAAACTGGCTAACTTAGTGCTTGTATCAAGCATTATTATGACGTCACATCCGTCTATATTAAACTGAAGTCAACCACTTTAAATTCAACCTTCTGGTTTGTTCAAGATGTTGAGTGTAATGTTTAACCCTAATTGGCGTGGTCAACAGTATGTTTTCTCATGAAATGAGCATCATAGACGTTATATTATTAAACTAAATAAAAAGAGTGACTTGGTCATAGTTTTTCACAAAAAGGTGTCATTAAGATCGACCGACGGAACTTCTTTTTAACCTTTACTATCAGCAAAGTTTTTCTTTACTTTCATGGAAAATGATTTATAGAAGGAAAATAACATGTGTTTGAAAGAGCTTGTAAAGTCATCTGTTTTGTCATTAGAGTAGGAATGCAAAATCTGTGTCAGATGTTTTGAACACGGTACTTTTGAGAGTTGCTCGGTGGAATACTAGTACTTCGTTAATGTTTTTTTAATGAAATGCGTTTAATCATGACATTCATCTTGACTCAAAATATCTCCAAACAGTCTTGTTCAACCTTTGAATATTTGGTTATTGACCGTCTGTTACCTTCAGTGCTTTGATCGGGAAAAACAGTGGATGATCTATTGATGAATCAAGAATCCACATCAACGTTCGTATTAAGTGTATCCCGAAACGTTTGACTTCTCCTAAAGCTCTCAATGTGATTCCGAGATCTGCCGAAAATTTTCTTTTCATAATCCAAAGAAATCCTGCAAAGCACTCTTCGATGTATTTTTAAATTCGTGTTGATGATAAGTTCGGTTATCAATGCATATAAGCCATGGTCATACAAAATGTAGAAACGAGCCTGCTTATATTATGAAAGTTATGTTATGATGTATAACGTGGAGGGAAAAGAACATACATATAATGTTTATTATATTTATACAACATTTGTTGTACCTAATAACAGCTTAAATGTTGATGAACACGATCTCCGTTGAAAGAAGAATTTTAATAAATCATATACAAAAAATGTCAATCATATGTTTTATTGTTTTGTTAAGGTAAAGCATGGACAATCAAAACGTGAATAGAAATATACAACAAGGTCTGTGGTGTGACTTGATTTGATTTTTTTAAACGATTCCAGTTCAAAATCTTTGGTGGATTGAATGATTTGAAGGGACTTGTTTGATACACCTAAAATAGTTAGGAGATAAGAATCTTTTTCTTTAAGTTTAAAAGTATTTAGCCTTTGGGTAATTACTCAGTCTGATTAAAATCGACCGTGTTCCGAGGAAAAAAAGTAACAAAATATTGACCTTACCCAGATTCGAACTTGATATGTTTAGGCTATCCTAAGTCTGCATTCTGATCTTACATATTGGTCTGTTCGATGATAATTGAAAGTTCCTAACCAAAAAATTACTGTCAGTATAAATGGTCAAAACTCACATTTTGTTAGTTATTTTTTGGATTTCTTTCATAATGTCATCATGGTATATTGTATTTTGCATTAAGCACACCTAGAGCAGACCTTCTAGCAGGAATTGCCGCATTAATATATAGACAAGGCGAGCTTATTAGTTAATATTTGCTGCAGAGTCGTTTTTGAATGAATTCACTTGGGTGGCATCATGTAAGAAGTGACACTGTTTTGAAATCCGCGACTTTAGCTGCAACCCATTACAATATCTATCAGGAAATGTCTGTATGATTTCTGAAGTTTTTGCCCGTTGTCAAAAATAGTGAACTATAACTGAGGTCATAAGGACGAATGCTTAAGAAGCCCCATGGAATAAAAAGCTATTCAACTTATGTAATTATGATATTGTTTTGATATAACAAAATCAGAGTTTCAACCCTCAATATAAGAGATTCGTCATTTTATTCCATATATCTTGTCGTTCATGTGTCAGTTAACACCGATGAAGAATATTGTTAATTACATCTTAGAATAGGATAATTTATCGCCCCTTCTGTAAGATATGGTTAAATGTTCCAATTTTTCAACGCAAGCTACCTCCATGAGATTTTGATAACATCTGGAAGGAAAACGAATAAAAACTCACTAGCCCATTTTCCTTTATTAAAAGCATAACACACTGTATACAAAGCATGAAAAAATTATAAAAATTATCCTGTTTTTAAACAACAATTAAAAAAAATAAGTAAAAAGCAAATTAAATCTCACAAAGAAAGCTATCTGTAACTCAAAGATAATTTTTGTAAGCTTGAACGAAACAATTTATTTATTACCTAAACATATTATTATACACACCTTTGTTCAAAATAGATATACATGAGATAGAAAATGTAGTTGTGTTTAAAGAGAAGTAAGAAGTAAAAAGGGTCATTTAGAAGATATTAAGGTTTTGAATTTTCAAAGATAACGACGCCAAGACTGTACCAAACGCTTTAACAAAGTATTATTGGGTAATTAGGGCTCCGAAGACCTATAACTTCTTAAAGCATCCAAAAACTTTACAGGAGGTCAGTCAGGCGCAAATCGGGACACCCTTGTCTAGTATGCGAGTCCTAATGGTGGCATGTAGTAATGCTTATGGAGGGTAATGACGACGTTTTTGCTCTTATTGAGTTTAGAAAATGTTGACCTTGGACTTTGGGTTCATTTGACCTCTAAACAAACAGCTATAATACGAATTGAAAAATTGAAATTATGTCTGAACAAAGTGCTGAAGAGGACGTAATAGTTTTAAGCAGGATTACAAATGATTGAAAAGAACGTAATTGGAGTTCAAGATATTGTTCACTTTTGGAAAAACCTCTTCTTTGAAAGCTATTTTTAACTACGTTGGGCCATTTTAGTGTGGACACATTTTAATCATTTAGTTGGGAAATAGTTGAAGGAAACCGAACATGTTACGTTCGTTAAAACCCTTTTAAGATGGTCGATGTCTATTGTATGTGATGCTAATAAAATAAAATGTTTACTGAAATACGATAGCAGAATATAAGCTAATATATATACATCATGGGGTAAATCAAAATAAGAATAATAAATCACATTAAGAATCAAGCCAAAACTAAATGCGTAACTACAAACGCGTAACTAAATTCTGTTAGCTTCAAAATTGGAGCATGCAACTTAGTAATGGATCTCCAGGAATACGTCTCCATTTAGAGGATCAGGTGGTTACACGATCTATACACGTCAGAACAAAGGACATTAATAGTAAACTGATGACTTGAGTAGTACATGAAGAACCTGCAATAAAGGTATAGAAATATATCAGTTTTCGAAAAGTGTGAATAAATGTTTTGTTACCTTTCAATTATTTATTTATAATGTTCACTATTTATGTTTTGTATGAAGAATAACTTCCGACAGAAAGTAACAACCCTCAAAAAGGAATATGAAACCTTTGAGACCTGGTAAATAATTGCTGATATGCTGTTGTAATTAGTTCCTTATTAAAACCACAATGTATTTTCGGAAGTGCTGTGCAAATTACTATACAAATTCAACGCAAATCTGAATCACCATATTCTAAAACAGTCTAAAATACTTCATCGCCCTTTTAACCTGAGACCGGGCTTCAGAGGCCAGGACAAATTGTTTCTTTCATTATCGTTAGATAGAAAATGACTCGGTGCTGAAATGCTTGTATTGTTAAGATTATTGTTTTTGAGTGACTTCGAGTGAAACAGATGCTTATGTGAGGTTTTAAGAGGGAATCATGTCGATAAAAGTTAAAGTTTTACTGGAAGAAAATTTGCCAGAAGGTAAATAGAGCCGTCTGCTGTATCTAATCATCGGATTTATCAGGAACAGTGCGTGAGTGAGTTGTTTAATGCCGCTTGGGCAATATTGCAGCCATTAGCGGCGTGAGATTTAATGAAATGAAATAGATTATCAAAGCGAAAACGTGATACAGCACGAAGGCTGTAAAACATCAACAAAATATCACAGAGTTGGTTTAAAGTTTAAAGTTTTACAACTTATCAAATAGAATTCCTTTTGATAGGATAAAATACGGTGTTCACCGATTGATTAAAAAGTGGTGAAATTGAACAATGTTTCCCTTACTTGTGCAGTTTCCCACACTCGTACAGGATGTGCTTAACTGTGAGGGGACACTGACAGGGAATACACACAGGAGGGTCTTCCCCCTTTAAAGGATATGAAGGGGTGAGATAGGTGTGTCCAATGCGACATCGTCGCAAGACACACGCTTCCTGACGGGTAAAAGAAGATAAATAAGGTTGTGTTACATTAAGTTTATTGAGACGCTGTTTTATATAAGATCTAACAGCAGGTTTGGAATCTGTATATGAAACTTTAGTTTGTGAGATATGTTTGAGGTTAAGAGCTGACTTAACTGCTGAATCAGCTTTACTGTTGCCTCTTTATACCCATATGACTAGGAAGCCAGCAAAAGACGATGTCGCATTCAAGAAATGTATTGTGAATGGTTATATTTATCCCTAATAATGGGGTGATCACTCTTGCAGTGTTTATTAGCCTGAAGTCATGAAAGAGAGTCAGAAAAGAGAGCAGGAGAGTTTTTGATATGCTGAATGGCCTTGAGGATGGCCTTTGCTTCAGCTGTGAAAATGCTGCTGCCACCATGCAGCCTTGAAGCATAAGTTGTTCAACCATCCTTAGAACCATCAGTATAAATTGGTAATCAGAATAAAATTCACGGAGTTCATTGAAAGCCTGTAGGGATATTAACTGATTGGATTCTGATTTTTTATTGGTTGCTAAGCTCAGATCAACTCGGGGCTTGACCAACTGCCAAAGTGGGATGGTCAGCAAACCCTGTTCTGCTATAGTTATGAGGTCGATATCCGAATTTTCAACATGTTTTTAAATACGGATACAGTGAGGTGGAATTGCTTTTGGTTTAGGAGTATACAACTGCTAGTATTCAGGATTAAATATGCAGTTTTAAGCTGGATTTGAATGTTTGGATTTTGAGTTTAGTTATATTGAAGTGCTAACCTGATGCGCCGATCTGCAAGAGATGGCACATCAGCTTCGACGTAAAGACTTTCAACAGGGGATGTTCTGAAAACCCAAAGAGTTGAGTTGAGTTGTTGTTTAACGCCGCTTTCAAGATTATTTCACTTATATCGCGGCTGCTAGTATTATGGCAGGGAGAAAGCCCGCAACACTATTGTGGTTATGCATTGCGGTGAAACCTGCGAGCATCGGCTGGAACTAGCGAACCATGGGTGGTACGGCGCTGAATTTCAGTGTAGCATTGCACCCTAACCTGACTGCGTGTAGAACAGTTCTCTACTGCAGACAAAGTTGCCGAGCCCCTGGCGGGAGAAAACCCAAAAACCCAAATGTCCGAGGCCTGGTGGTGGATTGTATCTAGCATTTTGATGTATGATGGCCGGGCGGATCCATGAATAATGGATCCAAAATCAAGTTTTGAGCAGATAAGTGATCGATAGAGATGATGTTTCTTCATCTCCATCCCATTTAGTATTTGACATTACCTTTAAAAGGTCTAACGCCTTTAAACATTTAGCTTTAAGGTTTTTGTTTTAAAGGAGAGTTTACTGTCAAAAGTGAGACCATGAAATTTGGCCTTTGGAGTCTTATCCAAAAAAAGTTCTGGATATTTGTGCATTTTGTGCATATTGCAGAAATGCACACAAAATGTGTTAGCTTTTGAAAATTTAAAGTCGTTTTCTAACGACCATTTATGAATTTTGTTTCAACAAAGCTGCAATTGCCGCTCATTTGATGGCATATTCCTGCCTCGGCAAGAGACTCCAAATCGTCAACAAAAAGAGAACCATCAGTAGAATCATTTAAAACTTTGACCAGGCTATTTAATTTAATGCTAAATAGTGTGACAGGTAAAAATGCTTCCTTGTGGAACACCCATTTCCTGATTAAAGAAATCAGATAGGGAAGATCCCACCCGGACTTTAAATTGGCGATCATTTAAACAGTTGGATATAAATTCTGGCATACGACCTCGCATACCTATTTCAATTAGATCCTTTAAGATGCCATGCTTCCAAGTCATGTCATATGCTTTTTAAACAGACATTTTTTTAGATAGACACAGCATGTTTTTTGTTCATAAATGCATCTCCAATATCGGCCACCACTGGACTCAACACCTTATCGTGGTGAGGTGGTTTGCGTGAGCTATGCCAGCCGGAGCGTACATGCTCCTGGTCGATGGTTAGAAGCCAGACTAAATTTGAGTCCTTCTAAAACCTGCTTTCTGTCTCTCACTATGCCATTCTTTCCGTCTTTTCCCTTATCCTATCGATCCTTTTCCCCTGATCTGTCCACTCTCTATTGGATGCTTGTCAGCCACGTGTTTAATAACTGAAATAGTGTTCAAAGCACGTTAAACCCCAACTCACTCACTCTGGGATCCTTCCCTTGTTTAGGAATGGGGACTACGGTGGCATCATTCCAAGAAGGTGGAAAATCACCAGATTCCCATATGTTTTAATGTACAACGGGTAAAATTTTGAGGCTAGGTTCTGGAAAATGTTTTAAAGTTGATAATGGATATCATCAGGGCCAGTTGCTGTATCATGTGCTTTAGAGAGTGCTGTTTTACGTTCTGAAAGGGAGAAGTGTTCATTATAATCTTCTCCATTATCAGAATTAAAATTAAGATACATAATTTGCTGATGATGAATTTTAAAAGATTGTTTCAGCCAACCAATGGGCAATACCAGTTTTAGATGTAAGAAGGTCACCTTTGACCTTAAGAAGATTTATTGATGATTTGGAGCCTTTGCCTTTAATTTTACTTATCATATTTCAGACTTTGCTCAAAGCTGTTTGGAATTACTTGAGGTTGATTTAGGAATGGTTTCCTCAACAATTTCTATCAGTTTATCTGAAAATGTTTGGATAGGGTCTTCAGATTGTAATATTGATTCATATTTTATGTTTTCCAAGCAAAGGGTAGAAAATATGTCCCAATCTGCTTTGGAAAACTTCCAATAGGGATCGTGTTCTTCAGGAGAAGATAGGGCAGGTGCCAATACTTTTGGAAAGTGGTCACTGCCACACAGAATCCTCATGGACTGAACAAATAAAGTCATTGAGTAATGATGGGTCGGTTATGGATAAGTCAATAGCAGAAGATGAAAGATTTAATGGCAATGACAACTAAATTATTTTAAAGTCAAGGATGGTTTTTGTAGGGTAAACATTGTTCAATAAGAGAAAATAATTTTGAATACACTTATAATCAGTGGCAGGAACAACAAAATGTTAATAACGCGTAATACCAACATGTGCCTGAAAAACAAAAGGCCAATCTTCTAGGTACAGCCCTCACATACCTCCTATATTATTGAGGTGAGGTGAGTTGGGGTTTAACGCCGCTTTAAAGATTATTTCACTTATATCGCGGCTGCTAGTATTATTGCAGGGAGAAAGCCCGCAACACCATTGTGGCTATGTAATGCGGTGAAACCTTCGAGCATCGGCTGGAACTAGCGGACCATGGGTTGTACTGCGCTGAATTTCAGTGTTGCATTGCACCCAAACCTGACTGCGTGTAGAACAGTTCTCTACTGCAGACAAAGTTGCCGAGCCCCTGCTGGGATTCGAACCACGGACCTCCTGGTCCGAAGCCGAACGCGCTAACCACTGCGCTATCCCGCTCCCTCCTATATTATTCCTTTCTGAATCGCTCCTACCCTCATGTAAAGCCGTCGGCAAATGTGGTCCAAGACATGCTAAATGGCCTCTTCATCCCTGCATCAGCAAATGCTTTTGGACATTTTGTAAGTCGACAGACGAAATCACGACGATTGCTGGAGTGGGGGATTAGGGCATGACGTCATTAACTAAGATAAGTTTCAACTCAATAACACCAACGTAACAGGCCATTAAGGACAAGACAACTTCGACGTTGGCGAGTCTGAGACTTTTGGTATTTCCTCGTTTCAGATAAGAACAGGTCATGATCGGTGTTGATGGCCGACAACGTGTAAACGTATTTGCTGGTCTTATTTTCTAAGGAAAAATTGTGTTGAACCGACATATTGCTGTCATTATAACTTCAAAGTGCAGAGCGACAGTGATGAGATTCTAAAACCAGTAGTCGTCCCTCTCATTCATAAACCGCCACATGTTAATGTATTCCAGCATGCAAGACTCCAAACAGTCAGACTGCACAGAACTACCTGTATATATTCGGAATGTGCACTTTGTTCACCGCCCATAAAGGGGACTTAAAACTTGTTGAACCATATAGATGGGTAGATATGAGTGAGTGAGTTGTTGTTTAACGTGTTTTGAACTTTATTTCAGTTACAAAACACGTGGATGAAAATCATTAAAAGAGAGTGGACAGATCAGAGAGCAAAGGGGATCGAAGGATGAAGGAAAAGACGGACAGAAAGCCAAAGTGATAATCAGGTTCAAACATGTTTCTCAAACTAAATTTCCATGTTCAGATTCACAACCCGCTAGTAAATCTTACATTGAACAGTGTTAGAGGTATAAATGGGACTAACGACCACACAACAAACTTCATTTAGTTTAACGTAATTTAGGCTAAAACTCTTCTTCTTTCACCCGGCACACAAATACTATTTTCTTTTAAAAGGGGAAGACTCTATATGCCCTTTTGGAGACCACAGTGGTCACAACCTAAAGACCTCTTATCTCCTTATCTCATTAACGCCGAGAGCCGCGTATATGCGTCAAAATAATGAGATCCTCACAGCGAGAGGCACATATAAGCGTCCGTTAATTAGCAGTTTCTCACAGCGAGAGACGCGGCCTACACCTCATTTCGCCTACACTGTTATCAAAACACAGTTATGGATGGTTGCACAAGACAGATACACCCTGACCCCTTAAGAAAAATGAACTCTTCCATCAGGAAATAACAAAGAAATTATCGCTGTGGAGTGTGGTATTTTATTATGCATGCCACCATGATGGCCAGTTAAGTATGATACATGTATATACATCTTGATATATCAGTCAAGCTTGGCAACATTACTGCAGATTAATCAAATGTCAAACAGCTTCCAGGAACTGCATCACAGATCTCCTGCCATCGGTGAGCTGGCGATTGAGTCTCTCGTTCCTGGTATCTCGGTCTCGATCAACACGAGCACGTGGTCTCACGGCAGCGCCTAGTCCAATCTGTCTTTTGTCTCGATCTTCTTGAGTTCTTTCGCAAACTGAAAGATGTTGGGATGAGCTCTCGGCATTCTCTTCTTTAGTCCGGTGTGGAAACCTTCTAGATGGTTGTTGTAGAGTGGACCGGTGTTCTCGTGCTGATTCCACAGAGATCGAGGAAACGTGGCATCAAAGTCGACCCATGTTTTTGTGACGTAGTCGTTGAAGTTAGTGATCTTCTGCCCAGCTGGTCCTTGCTCCATCACTTGAATCCAGGCATCTTCAGCAATCGGTAGAAGTGGCAAAGCTGCTGCTCTTCTGACGTGGGCCTGAACTGCCGGGTTGTTGGAGTAGTCCTGGATAAGGCCTTTGTCACCAACTTGCCTCCAAAGAGCCTGAGCATATTGAAGGAAACATCCTCTAACTGATGCTCCTGAGAAGACATCACTGACGGCACTGATGACTGTGGCTTAGTAATCTGTCTGCACGATGTCTATAGTGACAGAGAGGTCCACACCAGTCCTTGCAGCAACAACATCATTCAGCTTCGTGAACAGTCGGACAGTCTGCTTGGTCTTGTTTGGTAGCAGGAAGAAGGCGACTGGAAACATCTTACCATCCACAAGGCAATGGATGATGTACACCTGCAGCCACAGACTTGGGCACACGAAGAAAGTTCCATCCATGAAGATAGTGTCATGCTCACTAAGGATCTCCAACATCTCAGTTGTGGCAAACACTAACAGTCTATCATCAGCTCCATCATCAATGCATAGAAAGTCTCTTCCATCTTCAGTCTTGGTCCAAGGCTCTGGAAGGTTGACAGCAGCTCGGGATTCTGGAAGTGCTGGGATGGACTTCGCTCGATGTCGGTAGAGAGCTGCTTGGACACTTGCAAAGGACGGCATCGTTGCAGCAACATCGTTGTCAGCTTGGTCGAGTTCGACGTTGTATATCTGTTCAACAGGGGTGACGTTGGTCTTTACTGTCTCCTTCATTCTGTTGAACAAGCGGATGTGTTCTTCAATCTCGGTAGGTGTATTCACACACTTCCAGTGAACAGCCAATTGTCGCTTGACATTCAGCCTGTATCGGTACCCAGCATGTAGAGTTTGCTGACCACCTCTCTGTGAAGTATTAAACTCAACTCTCTGAAGAAGTGCCATTTTCAGACTCACACATAAACTTCAAAATCGTAAATATATAGCCATTCCATAATTGAGATGAGATGATCCTGTTAACAATGTTCTGTTAACCAATTTCCTTGATCAAAGTGAAAATAAAAATAGCAATTGCTTAGATACATATTTAAATACTTTATACAAACAACAGTACACAAGGAAAAGATTCAAAGTAGATTATTACAGTAATCCTGTATAAACAATCGAAACATACTCACGGGTAGATTATACCACTGATTGGACTCTACTCCAGCTCATGGCTGTCATGGACTGTACCATTCACAATAGGGGTGAGGAAGTGACCCTTTGAACTTAGTGTAGGCAAAATGAGGGATTTTTCAGGTGTAGGCGATATGAGGTGTAAGCGAAATGAGGGCAAGCCAGAGACGCTTATGTGCGTAAATAGAAAGCACCTCTTATTCAGCGAGAGCCGCGTATGTGCGTCCGTCGTATAGTATAACAATGAACTTATTTTAAAATCAGTTTAGCATCCATCAGTGTAGATAACAGTTTCGTAAATAAGATGCTATCCTCAGGAAAGCAAGAAGAAATGAAAATCGTTGCTCTGTGTGCAAAAATATGACAGTTTGTTCGAATATTACTATACTGAACTAGCTGAGCGCATCCTATATCAAGCACGGTCAGTAGCTGTCCTGTAACAATAATAGTTTTAGCATGTAAATGGTTTTTTTTAACTTCTACAATATCCTTCATAGATCCACGACCCTGTCTTCCATTGAATGGATACATGCACATGTTAAATTATAATTAGAGTTGACAACGTCCCAACAGAATAAATCACTTGGTCAATATTAGTAATCATTACATTCGTTAATGTTACCTGCTTTCTCTTAAATCGGGATATCATCTCTATAAATCCTTAATTATTATTAAGATAGTTGAAAGACCGACACACCGTATCTACTCACAATGATGTGTAGATATGCAGTATTTGTATTTACAAATGAAAATGCATATAAATCAACGTATGTGAAAACATTAGTTACGTTACATGTTTATGTGTTAGTACTTGCAAAGGAGTGAACAATATGCCGCCATCAAATCACTGTTGTGGTAGATTGAGAAAGGCAATCTAACATGAAGATTGACAAATGCTTATAAGTAATATTTGGTTATGTATATACTTCACATATTTAATATGGAAGTGTGTGTCTGTGTTTATTATTTGCTGTTCTTTAAGTACTGTTGTTTAGGTATAGGTAAAAGAAATTGTCTCTCATAACATTTTGACCAATATACAAGGTGCGATATCAAATGCAGTTTATTTGTCAATGTTATTTGGTGAGAGAATGAAAACAATTTCACTCCCTCTCTTTGAGTATGTTTATGAATTGAAATCGGACAAACCGCAAAATATCAACTCAATGGTGAAATATCACATGTTATATTCCTGTAAAGTATCAATATCCAGCACCTGCATCTATCTTCACGAAACTATAAAACAATCAAGACTTTATGGCACAAGGCTAGACAGTGTCCGTTCAAATATAGCCCACAAAGGCCCCCGCGAAAAGACCGGGTGCTTTGACCTAATTGGTCTCGCTACAGCGAGCAGCGTCTGTGGTCAGTGGCCCAGGCGTTGAGCCGTGAAGCTGTCTCGGCGTTAATGAGTTAAGACAGAAAAGGCCTTTAAACTGAAATATGTATAAAATCTTTTCTCGATATGGATTCCAGCGAGTTTGATACTGTTAAGCAGGGCTTTGGCAATATAAAAGCTATTAGATGCGTCCGATATTAATTAAGCTGTCAAAGTTTTTAAAATAATTGCAGTCATAGGCAGAACGTCATGAGGAATGTACAAAAGCAGCAAATTATCAAAAATATGTTTTATAGCTCAAATAGGAGTTTAGAAAGCTTTCACCTAGCAAATGGTAAAATTGCCGTAAGAACTATCTAAAATTTGCTGTTCACAGAAGTGATAATGAGGAAATATTCGGATAGAATTTTCCCTTGCAGCGGAACATCATTCACACAAAATATGATTTAATGTGAGGAAACAGTTGCATTAGAGACCAGAAACTTACCACTGACTCTGTTATTTCTGTCTTGTTCGAAGACTCGGCCATACATAGCGGCAGCCACCATTGGGTTTGGCATTTCCTCAACAATCTTGAAAGTCCCATTCTGGTAGTTAATAGGATTTTTTGGCAGCTTTAGCAGTCTCGTCTCGTCCACCATCAGCATTTCAGGAAACACATAAGGTGTGGAAAAGTTACCAGTGATTTCAATGTGTTGGAAACGCGTGTGTGCTTCTTTCGTCCATCTTCCACAAGATGCCTCGGTCAAATTTGCACATTTTAGTAAGGCACAGACTTGGATGTAATTTGTTTTCTGTTCATTATTATATACATAATATTCATGAAGTCCATCAAAAGACCCAAATGCGTAGAAATCTGTGTCTTGGACCTCTTTTACGTATTTCAAGGAACAGCAGAGGCGGTTGTGGCACACAGACACAGTTCCTGATTGTCCTGACAATGGGAGGAAATTATACACGTCTCTACGCATGGTTACCTTAAAGGGGGTATCTGGCAATGGCTTTATATCCTTGTCCTTGAAAGTTGATCTCTGAACTATTCTTGGATTGACAGATTCTATAGTAGATACCAATAGTTTCCCCGCACCTGCTGTTTCGTTGTAATAGTAAACTGCTGGACCAGTTGGAGTGTAGATCCCACTCCCGTAATGTCTGTTCTTTGGATAATGAAGGTTTGCACCTAAAATGTTCACTCCCAATCCTACTGCAACTGCTGAATGATACTGTACTGCAGCCAGTAAAGGAAGAGAATCTTTCCATGCTGTTGTCAGGATAATGTTTCCAATGTTGTGATCAACTACTAAGGGAATAAGTGGTTTCTCAAACAAGGTATCAAAGCAAATGACGTTTCCAAATGTTCCGAATGGTGTTTCAAAGATGCTTGCTTCTGGTTTTGCTTCATCGTATGCATCCTCGTAATAAAGATTGGCCTTGTGGTATCTAGCAACAAAAACGCCCTTGTCATCAAAAACAACATTTGTGTTATACTGATAGTGTCCATCCCGACAGTTTGTATCTCTTTCCACGTTACAAGGAACTTTGTTCCCCATGTTTGCTACCAGGTAAATCTGTGAGTCTTTGGCCATACAGCTGAGCCTTTGAAGAACCTCTGTGTCGTTAGTGAAGAATTTTGGCGAGTCACAAGGAGACCAGTCTTGCACGGTTTTGGGGTCTGGGATGTATTCCAGGAAAGGGAAGATAGACGCCCTTGTTAAGTTGGTCCAGAACAATCCATACTCGGGAAAGACGATGATTTGTGCAACCTGGAAAGTAAAATCACGCTCTCTAAACGCCGATGCTTGAAATCTACATAGTCAAAAACCTGTTGCACCCCCCCTGTTTTAAATAGGGTATGATAATTTCGGTGATTGTGGAAGATAACAGTATAAAGACATGAAGCTTAATGATGAAAAGATTGAAAGCATTCTATCGACTATGAATTTGACAGTTAATTGCCACTCTCTGACCCAATGGTCTCTTCAAAATTTCGCTCTCAATTATTGGGTTCAAGTTGGTGCAAAAAGACAATTAAAGTTGCTGATAAATCAATTTTTGATCACGCAACAATAACTCGGATTAGTTTAATAGATCATTCAGGAACTTGAGGTATTAAAACAGGTATATATCTCGCGAAATTCCACCATACACTTCAATGACAGAGGATGGATAATCCTGCGTTGTACCAGACAGCCCAAAAAGTCCAAAACATGCTCAAGCGACGGGAAGTGAAATCATTGTTCTGGATTACCTGCCTCACAGCTCGTGAACCATGCAATCTAGCATTATCGTCTATGCATACAGGTCTTATTGCAAGTGCATAGCTGTCGAAATGGGGCACGACAACAGGTTCAAGGACTTCCCGGATGTAGCGATCTCCTTTCAAGATAGCTTGTTTGGTAACAAGATCCAGTTTGCAGTCAAACAAGGAGCACCCCCAAACCATTACAGTACCCCGCCAAAAGGTAATGTTAGCTTGATGTTAGCAAAATGGTGCTATAAAACGTATTTATAACCGAAATTGATCACAAACCCATACTGCAAATTTCGAAAATCGTCGAGAGCAAAGTGCACGTCACGTTTAGCTTGTCGCGTTTGGATGAAGAATATCCCTACATTAACATGGTAAAATTAAACCTACTTCATAGCAGATTAATGGGTGCAGACAACATCAAACATCAACGGAGGTTTGGTATGCGCTGAAATAACTGAAATTTTACTTGGAGGGTTCAACAAATTTTTTCTGTGCACAAATTACCTTCGGAAATGCTGTTAGTGAATGGTTATAACAGGTTATGCGTCCTTGTGTAATTGTAAGGCAGACTTTCACATATTTTTTAAACCTGAGTCAGTGTTCAAAGATGCTGGAATGTAAGATAGGTGTAGTTTAATGAAGTTTGGAATTTGAAATACGGCAAAAAGACTTTCATGTCAACTGTCAGAATAAGAGTTTTATCCATATTCCTCAAAACATAAACAAGCAATAAGTAATGGTATCTTCAGTCACAGAATCCAAAATAACATAACGACCTTCCCAACCTTCAGAAAGCATTTCCTGATTTCCTGTATTAAAATCAACTATAAGAATCGTACACCTGGGATCGTTTTGATAAGTGTAAACTATATTAGCCTCAGGTGCATCATGAACTACCACAACCACAGTCAGATTTCACTGCTTGTTTCCACTTTGAATCGAAAGAAATATCATCCATTAGATTCTTTAAAAACTTTTGGCACCTTCTGCTTCACACTTACCTGTTTGGCAGCCGCCTTGGTCTGTGTTTCAAATATATTCAGGCTCTCTGCCATGATATTCAAAGCTTCAGGGCGGGAAATATGTCCACCTCTCCATTGCATTACAACATGCTCGTACACAGCAGCTCTATAGGTATGTTGTTGTCCGGAGACTGTAATACAAGAGAATCTATATCTAATAAAATATACAATGATAATAAAAATACTCCCCTCTCCAATTACAATATGATACAGGACTAAAAGCCACAATGTCGACAAATACTACAAAACATGATCTTCACCTATTCGTTCCAATTGATACTGCTTAGGTATCATATTAATTATATCTCGTAAAACTTACAACTCAACGCTCCCTATTTCTTTAAGCTGTGCCAATAAAGGTATCTAGCTTTTCTAGTCAAATATTTGATTAAAACATCAATAAAAGGCCGGAATTAAATGGGAAAACTTTTCCTTAGAAGAAGGACTTCATCAAAGAACTAAAACCTTTCAAAATCTTATGTGATGAACGTACGGTTCATACTTGCGATCCTTGAATCAATAACATTTCATTGTAAGAAGGGTGGATAATAGAAGAAATCTCTTCTGACTTTTAAAATGTTTTTTCCCCTTAGATTTTGATGAACGACAGGGTCGTAGCCAAGGTTTTGAAGGATATACTCAATGGAGGTGGCATGTCAAAATTTTTCAAATGCAATTTCCTAGATTTTGAAGTTCAACTCCTGACAATAAATTGCTCATGAATATGATCGTTTTTGTGCATTTCATAAGGTCCTTTTTCTTTATTATGATGTGGTGGAGGGCGGTGTTGTAGTGGTATTTGTAATGACGAGGTGAAGGGCGATGGTGTAGCGTTATTTGTAAAGACGAGGTGGAGCACGCTGGTGTAGTGGTCAGCATGCTGGCCTCTCATTTCACTTTACTTAAAACGGTAGTATAGTGTGGCAGTATATGGATATGGATATTATATAGATTTATTTTAGCATGTGTTTGATAGTCGCGTTTTTTAAACAAGAACACGGAATTTTAATAATGAGCCAAAGGGTATGATGCTCCTTGATGTACATTGTATTGTCGTCCAAACAGTTTTGGTATATTATATCCATTAAATTGAACATCTAAACGAGTCTATTCATCTTGATACATGGCTTCACAAAAAACGGAGAAAAATGGCCAATTGTGCTCTCCTATCTCGCTTAGTTAAAGATATTTCAAAATGACTTTGAAAATGAGTTTTTCAGGCGTCTTTTTAAATAAAAATCCCATCAACTTAAAAGGATCTAAACAAAGAAAATATGTATGATTTTATTTCTAATGAAATGCTGTAAGTATGTTTTAGTCATATTTATCTTCCATGGGTTGAAATATCTTTCCTTTTTCCTTTTCTTATGTCAACAAGCGTGCAATTCCTTTAGGGTGAAAATGTACCGGCAGTGAGCACTTTGCATTGCCTCAAATTGAATAATTGGCGTAAAAAATTAGCCTATGATATTATGTTAGACTTAGTACTTTAGTACTGGTATTAAAACATTAACCATAATTTACTACTTTATACATAGTTAGCCATCGCAGAGAATCTCAGAGTCAAAACATTTGGCATATCGTGATTGAAACAAACAACATGACTTCAGTGACAATGCAGTCAAATAATTACAACAATATCACTTTCTGTGTCCACGTTCAGCTCCTATTTTCAAAAAATATATTCAATTTAATTTCTTTTTTATAATTTCTTTTATTTTTCTCAAATGAAATTTTAAGAAAAAACAGTGTACTCAATGAGTAGCTAGGCCAATGGACGAATAACAAGTCTTTTTTTGAAGAATTAATAATTTAAACTAAGGGATGCGCTCATAAAATGTTATCAAAGTGATCATGAAACAATCTTGACCGCATTTCCAAGGTCGCCATCCCAGTTTTGTTCACTTGATATCTCACTAACTAATACTTGCAACAACGTCAAATCATCAAAAAAACCAACTGACATAAAAAAGCATTACGCAAGCACCAGTCCATGTGATGTGACTTTGATCTTATTTTCAAGGTAAACAAAAAGCATTCAAACTTTTTTACACATTTTGATCATTCAACCAGAATCTGGTGAGAGACTGCATTTTGGAATTACGCAGACACCAGTCGATTATGGTAACCTTGATTTTATGTTAATAGATTATTGATAGACAAGTACTCGTTGTTTCTGAAAGTTAACAATTCAATGCCTATCAGTTCAGTAAAGTGACAATAATGAGCTTAAAGTCGATATTTGTGCTCGAAAACCGGACAGTGGTGAGCGCCAAAAGCTCAAACGTAGTTTTGAAAACCTGTTTACAAATAAATAGTGCAGAGACAGCGACAAACATAGATTGGTAGTGCTTAAAAAATAATATGCGTGTGAATAGAATGCAACAGTTCGATGTCTTTACATTTATATGGCCGTCTTTCATTTACAAGATAAAAAAACCCGAAAAAAAATATTGTTTAAGAGGGGTGCAAGCTAAAACGGAACCGTGAAAAAACGTCATCAAACAGCTTTGGCGAAAACGGAACCAATTTGGCAAAAACGGTACCAATTTTTACTGGGGAAAACGGAACCAATGATGGCGAAAACGGAACCAGTGTTGGCTAAAATTGACCCACGGACAAGATGAAACGGAACCTGACATTAATGAACCAAATAATAAACAAAGTTATTGATATTTCAGGAAAACGTTACTAGTTATGTTGTTTTAATGCATGTAATGTATATTCAACATTGGATGTTTATTCCTGTTTCATCACAAAGCGGAATAAAATATTCCTGTTCCTGTTTTGGAAATAGAAATCTTTAAGACAAACACAAACTGTTTTCTTACAAAAAAAAAGAAATACAGAATTTTAAGAATGTGGATTGATGTATATTATATAATGATATGTCATGTATTCATTATTTAGACAAAAATATAATGATAAATAGTAACGTCGAAATGATTAGTAAGTAGTTAAGGATACTTTCAATTAAAATCTCTTATAAGCAGGTAAAAACACGTTGTTAATCAGTGCGTGTATCAGAACAATAGACAATGACAGGATGAACTCAAGCTCGTCCTTGTCACTTATTGTCATTTCCCAAAGTCCAAGTACATGAAATCGCTCTCGCTTGCACTTTTATCATTACAAGTTACTTCATCTACATATTTATCCTTTCCTATTGTTCCATTTAAAAAAGAGTAGATTCAAATTTGTACAGGTATCTATAAGCAAATAACCAAAACTTTACCCATTAATATATTCTGTGTTAGTATTATTAGAATTTCTGTGAACAGTACCCAGTCATCAACTATCAGTTGTGAATTATTTTAAGTTTGCACAAAAAAAGACTATCAAACTATGCATATAAATACATTGAATGTGGATACTCTCCAAAGAAATATGAATGGAGGTGAGTTGGTGTTTAACGCCGCTTTAAAGATTGTTTCACTTATATCGCGGCTGTTAGTATTATTGCAGGGAGAAAGCCCGCAACACCATTGTGGCTGTGCATTGCGGTCAAACCTGCGAGCATTGGCTGGAACTAGCGAACCATGGGTAGTACTGCGCTGAATTTCAGAGTAGCATTGCACACAAACCTGACTGCGTGTAGAACAGTTCTCTACTGCAGACAAAGTTGCCGAGTTGGCGCGATTCGAAATATGAATGGAAAAGGATAGTCAAAGATGCCATATGCAGTATGAACTCGCAATACTGAGAAACAAAATCTCCATGGATCTATGATTATCAAGGTACAGAACTGTACACACCGATCTCTATGTCTCTCCACTACTACTGGCGCCTAGCTTTAATGTTTCCTAACCAGAGGATGAAATTTCAGCTGTGTGTCAGGTGACTCAATAAATTGCCTACAGAATGTCCCTAATATTTTTTCTCTTTTCAACGAAATGTTAATTGTGATTATGGAAAAAGGCGTATACTATATGATGCTTTTAGATTTTGCTGTCACAGCAACACTTTCATTGGTATTAAACGTACAGCAAACCGTAATAAACTCTTCAAAAAAAGAAACTTGACATTCATGCGAAATTGATTTTTTCGAAACGGGTCAATTTTTTTCATGATTAATACCTGTAATTTAAAGAAAGGCTTGTTCAAAAGTGTAAATTTACCAAAAAACAATGGCCCAAAAAGTTTACGTTGTGTTCAGGGACGAAAACGAGCGATTCGTCCAAATGCATTTCCTGCCAAAGCACGTGTAGCATGGGATCATGAAGGTTTACATGCAGACACGTCTGCTTTAGGGGTATAAAAAGCCATATCAGCCGCTGTTCATTCAGACTACACAACATCGGTACAGCGACCTGAAGAATGCCAAAATTGAACAGAGCGCAACGCAACAACGCTATTGGCAGACTGCAAGCAGGAGCGACGCAGCGAGATGTTGAAACACACTCTGGCGTGTCCAGACAGACCATCTCTTCATTGTGGACCCGATTCAACACCCGAAACAGCGTTGATGATAGGCCAAGGTCAGGCAGACCAAGGGTGACTACTCGGGCCCAAGATCGGTACATCCGACCGATCCACCTTCGGGAACGCACCATGACAGCAACGTCAACAACAACACAGATACCAGGCCTGCGTCGAATTTCCAACCTAACGGTACGCAATAGGCTGAGAGAGGCTGGACTTTTTCCACGACGACCGGTTCGACGTCCCGTTTTAACGCAATGGCATCTTGAGGAACGTCTCCAGTAGTGTCAACAGAGGATGAGATTGGCACGTGCAAGGTGGAGAACCGTTCTCTTCACTGAGGAGTCCCGTTTTCTGCTTCGACGAGGTGATGTAAGAGCACGTGTATACCGACGTCGTTGAGAACCTTATGCTGCCAACTGTGTTCAGGAGGTAGTCCCATTTGGAAGTGGGAGTGTCATGGTGTGGGCCGGGATTCGTCACGGTGTTAGGACACCCCTTGTGCATGTTGTGGTTATTTTTGAATGATTCCAATCTATCAACCTATTTTGTTATGTTTGTAACAATATAAGGAGTCAAACATAGTAAATAAGTTTTCAAATTAATACTACAATGTAATACTTTTTATCCTTTTGTTGATATACAAAATTATTTGATCAATCAAAAGCAAAGGGCAATGCAATTGAGTAATGCACATAGCATAGTTAGTATTTTTTACGATATTCGAATTAGTAAACTTACTATTCGATTAAGTAAGCTTGCTATTCGATTAAGTAAGCTTGCTATTCGATTTAGTAAGCCTGCTGAAAAGCAATTGCAGTCTCATCTGGCAACCTATACTTTTCCGTTTCCTCTGGACATTTGTTATGTTTGAACTTATTGTTCATGCTATCCTTTTATTATGTTTATGATATCTGTATATATTATGGGACAATAACAGATGTATTTGTGAATTCCTTTTTGATATCATAAGAAAACGATCATGATGAAAATGGTCTACATAAAAAGATGATATATTGAAGATATCGTGCATTTCTAACCCAAGCGGGCACAAATATGCGTTCAACTTCTTTCATATAACAATGTTTTGCTTAATATATGACACATATACACGTTAGAAATTGCTGGGACAACATTGACTGCGCGATCGAAGACCATTACATAATCGGTGTGTGTCTGCGCATAAATAAAATGAACGAGTTAGCTTGCAGCTCGGGATCGCCTTCGCGAAGGTACTTTCTAACAGTACCGTAATTATTCTTAAATGTGACTTGGGTAAGAACAAGAAGAGGTAACTCAAAGCTGTCCCTAGTGAATTATTGTGATAATTGTTCTCTGACTATGATGTTCAACTTAAATTGGGGGTAGCATTTCTTTTGCTTATATTTTTCTAATTAAATTTAACCTATTAATTGCAAATTCACGTTGGTAAGATTAACTCAAAATCATAATATTTGCTTACAAGAGAACAGCCAGTTGAAACTACTCTTGAAATCAAATTATGATTATTCTTCAAAATGCTGTAAGGCAAAGGTGCAGCGTAAATGAATGGGTATCAGCTCGTGTTTTTAGATAAAAAAAATGATGTAAAGAGTAATGTAATTTTTTGCAAGACAATTTTTTTTATAGCAAAAGCAGTTCTAAACCAAACGTACCATGTTTATTTTAAACTATGCGAATCCATTTCCTGCATTGAATGATTAAAAGGTGTAAATAATGACCGCAAGTGAATTTTGCTTGAAACTTGATTTACTTTACGACTACCGATGACTGAATTGAGAAAAAAGATGTTTGATCCTCCGAAGATTATACGTTTGGAACTAACAAAAGTTAAAATTTTAAATACAAATTTCCAAAACTGTGCCACTTCCCCATTTAAAAACAAAATCCACGTCCAATGCAAAATACATTTTAATGTTGATATTTACTGAGAACAAATTTCAGGGATAGATATTCCTCTGTTGTTCATTTGAGTAAGCTGTAAATTAGCCTTTAGTTATCAATCGAAGAATACGTATGCATGTGTTTGCAATTATTTTTGGAAATTGAAATTTTGAATTTAATTTTTTTGGAAAAGTATTTTTAATAACCTACAATTCTTAATCGATATATAAGATATGTTATACGTAAAAATCAACAAACATACCTTGTTTTTCACACATTAACGCCCTTTTATACATGGTAGGGGTCATATTGGTGTAAATTTCATTTTTCACCCGTCTACTTTAGTATTACACAAAGATATCTTCACATTAACCAAACAACGATTAGTTCATATAAATTATTGTAGACATGATTAATGTTGATAATTCAATTATAAAATGCGTAACATACATTTCAAATTGTTGTAAAGTCGAAACCAACTGATGTGAAACCTTTCTTTTGCCTGTTAGTTTACTTCGACGTTAGTGATATATGTATGAATCGAAAGGAAAGAGTTTAAATTTAAGGTTAATTCACAGTCATGAAAACAACATTCCTTCCTAGAATTCGTATGGTACACATGCGTTTGTAATACTATTTCTAAACATCACACCAATATATTTCTTAAAAAATGAAAACAGTCTTTACCTTGAGCGGAAGTTAGAATAGGAACGGTTACTAAACAGATGAAAAATGTCACTGTCTCCATGGCGATAGAACTGAAGAGTTGGAAAGTCAAGTGAAGTCCTCTATGCTATTTACTTCTTGCCCTGGCGGCTGATGGCTATGAGAGTGACGTTCTGTGGCATACACATTCGTACTATCTGTTGCCGTGATTGTCTTTTCAAGATAGCGTCTACCCTGTGCAAACGCCCTGCCCTTATTCTTTATGTTATTCTAAATCAACATTACAGGCCTCAACCCAAATGTGCATGAGCTAACTATTACCACAAGCCGGAAGCAATGACAGTGTAGTCCCAAGTGGAAGGGCCTTTACTTTGATTTGTAAATATTGTTTTGTAACATGTGATGCTGCAAATGTAAGGTCTGATGCTGTAGTGTGTGTGTAATTTTTTCTAAAACTACGATTTACTGTTTTGGTGCTGGTGAGAGCAGGCAATGTGACCGGCCTTTACATTAATGCGATATTTGTGTACCATGGCTGCCGGTCTTCAGAGCCGCAAAATGTGTTGTAAGATTTTGAAAGAACGTGCTCTATGGCTTGCTAGTCAATGTGCAAAAAATGAATAGCAAACTTGATGTAGGGAAGTGGCTGTGATAGAAAGACGATTATGATAGAACTACTTGAAGGTAACTGTCGTCTGTGGCCATATATGGAAACATCCGATGAGGGGGTCGATGTATTTGATGTCTAATAATTAAATTTTTGCTCGAAATTTTGTAAAATTATTATACATCAAACATATAAAAATCTGGCATTTTATGCATAGTAACTAGAACTGAAATTTTGAATTTGTTTATACTATTGTAAAAGATTGAACAATTTTATACTATCATATAAGATTTTCTTAGCAAGCCATGTACGTTAGATTACTTCTCAATTGAACATTTATGTAGCTTTATCCCAGATGTCCAGTGAATGCACATGTCAGCAAGATGGGGGCATTTTTTAAAGAATTATCAAGCTAAGATTCTGGAAAACAGTCAGAAAGAATATACGCTCTTTAGCCCTATGACTATGGTGTCATTTGATACATGTACTCATATCCTGTCACACATAAATGGCATACAGTAAATGCTCACAGAGGTGAGTTAAGTTGAGGGGATATGGGGTTTAACGCTGCTTTCAAGAGTATTTCAATTATATCACGGCTGCTAGTATTATTGCAGGGAGAAATCCCGCAACACCATTATGGCTATGCATTGCAGTGAAACCTGCGAGCATCGGCTGGAACTAGCGAACCATGGGTGGTACTGCACTGAACTAGTTTTCTACTGCAGTCAAAGTTGCCGAGCCGAGCCGAGCCGAGCCGAGCACTATGTCAGGTTGCCTATGTGGACATAAAATACCCCTTCAAAAATTAATAAATTGTAGAAATAATGTTAGAAAGTCACTTTGCCGTCATGGCAGAACGGTGCGGTCTTTTCCTCATTTCACAATTATATCTCATTTTGCATGTGGTCACTTTGAATAGGAATTAACCCAATCATGACTGGTAGATGTATTTGGATCAAGCTGACCCTTTCTGTAATCACATATGTCCTTCGTGGATGTTTTGGTCTTTATGTAATCAGAAATCTGTTCTCCTTAATGTGTTAATCCAATGTCCTTATTGTAATATTCAGAATCAAGATTTCATGTAGAGATGTTTGTCACTGTCATTTATGTTGAAACTTGTTATCTTGTGACCTAATTGTTAACATAATTGGCGTTATATTAACCCTCAACTTCAAACCTTTAGTGAAGATTTACTGTCAAAACCTCGACTAGGAGAGAGGTAGAATAAACAAACTCAATCCCTTTCCATAAAGTTTGCGATACTTCTGTACCAGCCACGTCTGTAAAGCCGCTTTGGATGTACCTGTATACCCGTTTCAACACTTCAACTGGGAATGTTTGTTTAAGTTGTCATCAGATCCCACTACCGTAGTACCTATACTCAAACGGGTTAAATATATTTTTATTCATATAAGTATCTGGTTCGGTAAACAAGCAAAATTTTGCTTTTATGAATTGTTGAGATGATACATATACACTAATACCAATGCAGTAACATATTTAAGACCACAAACAATACCACAACCACCAGCAACACTAATGACTTCATTACCATCACCACCACCACCATCACTGACTTCATCACCAGCACTACTATCACCACCACTACCACTACCACCAACGCCACCGAAAGAGATACAGTCATTTTTATCCCAAAAGAAACAGCCACTAAAGCAGTAACTTTACTTTGATCCTTTCACCAGTAGGCAGACAACAAGCAAAGGAGTGAAGTGTTTAGTCAGATGAATATTCCCTGATGACACCAATTTAAATTCATGAATCTCTTTAAGAAGGCTATTGAATCAAAAATGGACAATTCACTCTTGATCTCAAGCCTAATACATGTGAGAAAAAATTACTTTAAGTCATTCTCTTTTTTTCCAACAATTAAAACACATTGAAAAGGGATTCACAACAAAAACAACATCACATAAAAGACGTCTCTCGAGCATTGAAAGATCAGACAGATTGTGACATTCTTGTTGATCGCATTTCTCTTTGACACCATTGAAACATCAGCAATTTCCAAAGTAGACTCAGGACCTTCCTTGATTGGTACCGTCTACAAAAGGATTTCATTGAGGACTGCAAAGTTTGCTTTGCGAAGGTTAATTACATAGCTTTCTTTTTTCTTCAAACAAACCGAGTTATGTTAGATTGATAGTACATAAAAAAACATTCATAAGGATATTTAGGCAGTTCGACAACAGTCGGAAAAATCAGTATCCGAGTGCTGAAAAACATACAAGCGAAAAGGAATTCGCCTGCACCCTAGAATACTGGGCCAACTCGCTGATAGGCTGAATTGAATTATGTCAGAGGCAAACCTGATGGCTCGTGTAACAGAAACTGGTGTAATCTACACTCGTAATGTATTGGAGCATTTTATATTTCATACTAGATTCCCTCCTCCCAAGGTCCCTTGCCTCCCACAGAATATTCACAGCAGTCTACCGTGACCCTGCTACTGGGTACATGGTACGTGAGGTGTATGCAAACAGTTTATTTGTGGAGCAAGCTAAACACTTGTTGGGTAAGGTGCTGTGTAAACAGTAATAGTCTAGACACTTTTCAAAGCTAGATCAATCGATTTATATGATTTTTAAATGCGATTTAAACTTCATTATTAATCTCTCAGTTTGTGTTTTGCACAGGATAGTCACAATACATATCCAAATTGCATGCAATGGCTTAATTAGCTATACCTTATGATAAATGAAAGAATAAGGACATGAACACGAAGAATTCGCTCCATCGCAGCTGTGTCCTGGCTGTTTATGTTAAATCGTGTCGGAAAAGCGATTACTCCGCCTCACAGCTGTATTCCCGCGAATAGTTTTGACATGACTGAATGCGACAACTGATTTCAAAATGTTCTTAAAAGGTTATTCATTGTCACTATGATTTATTACTTGTGTTAAAAAGAGATATGCAGAGTCTGGCGCCTGTGGTTGACAACTAGAAGAGGTTCCTAAATATGGAAAAAGAGTGGAAAATCCTGGAAAGTTTTCATGTAAAGTTTTGTAAAGATGTTCTTTGATTTAGTATTTTATTTTGGCGTCAAAAGATATCTTGTAATACAATTTGTAGATGTATGAAGTTCTGGACCTGTATTTTCGAAGCTCTCTTAGTGTTAAGATAGTCGTAAGTAACATACATTGACATGGGCCTACGATTATCTTAGCGCTAAGAGAGTATCGAAAATCTAGGCCCTGGTGTAAATCATTACGTATAAATGAAGATAGGTACCCAAAACATTGTTACCTTTTCTAAGAAGGTCTTGACGAAAATGACATGGGTTAATAATGATTGAAACATACCTTATACATTTGGTTACAGGTATGCATTTGAGTTTCAAAGTCGTATGAACATTGATACATGTATTAATCAATTCGCTCAGAGTAACACTCAAAATATTCCTTGTCTACTACATGAACGTTCTAATTTAGATTTCTACTCATCTGTAGAAATATTTATCAAAATAGAATGATATTTGTTAACTATTCGAAATAAAGATTACAAGTGTAAGAAGATTTCTGATACATTGGGTACATTGAAAATAATGAAATATACAAGAAGAAGAAATTACATCTTTAGATAATTCAGATTTTGCCCTTTCTACAAAAATGTTTTTGAAGATTGATTACAATTTATGTTTAATGCCCATTTTATAATAAATGATAAAAATAAAATATATGCTAAATTTTGAATGTAAAAATAATGCATCTCTAACTGCTCTTTTGCAAAATGGAAATAAAAATCGTGCAAAGTATGTTGATAAATATCTATCTTATAAATTTTGTTCATGGGCCTTCTATGCAGGTTTAGCCTCAGCGAGACGTACCGCAATAATACCCTATATAAACCTTTGTATCGGTAAGGAATTTTGTAAACAAATAGTCTCCTGTGAGAAATTAAAAACCTTTATATAAGACATGGAGCTTTATGAGTTGAAATGTTTTTGTATGAAAAGTACACAATCTTTTATCAGAGTATCAGCCTCCACCTTGTACTTAAAATAGGTGACAAATATATAAGGGCCATGCAAACGTAACGCTAACTCAAGTTTACACACATTAAAGAACCACGCCGTGAGTTAGATTCTTCAAGAGAAATATATTTTTTATCATATAATTACAACATCACTTAATAGAAAAATATTTTCCCTACATTTTGTTACCAACAACAGTATTTTGGAAACTCAAGAAGTATGTATAATTCGTGCCCCAAGACACCTACTATCTAGTGAAGTGCTCGTTTCCGGTATATGACATCACCTCATGTTTCCGGCATCTGACATCACCTATCACGTGAATCATATCGTAGACAGGTAAATGAACATTTCCATTTGAAACAATACAACCTGAACACTGATGATAAAAAAGGAAACTGGAAAAAATACTAAATTATCCTTATAAGCATGTTGTGCGAAATTCAGTTTTATACGGTATTTGTGTATAAATGGTAAAATATGAAATCATTTGCGACATTTCCTCCAGGAACCAGCAATGCGACTGCAGCTAGCTAAACTTTTCAGTATATTATCTCTTGAAAATGGAGCTAATATATCTTAATGTCATTGTCCAACTCCCGACTTGTTTGTGTTTAAATTGGGTTTAGTTTTCAAATGATTGGATTGTCTCCTTCAGAGCAAATAGAGTGGTGTAGACTTTCAGAGTGTACCATGGAGAGATTTGTCAAGATAAGACAAAAAGTACCTTACACTAGGATCAACAGTCATTCAAGCCTTCATAGACTTTGTGTTTGATGATAGATTGATAAAGAATATTAAAAACTACATCAACCGTAGGTATCTAGAAAAAGTAATCTCACTCTGTGTGCATACCAATGTGGTTACTTCTTAAAAACCATTTCATAATATTCTTATTAATATTGCAGTCTTTGGTCAATGGCAATGTTACAGCCTATAATGTGAAATAGCAGCAGTAGCAGCACACTCCGATTCATGTATCTATGTACATGTATTTGATAAAATTAATAGTGGATTATTTCCTACTATATCCGTGCTGAATTTCTTTCATGTATCAACTGCTGAGTTGAAATTTTCCAAAATATGTTGGCTGATGTGTTAAAATATGCTACTCATTCATTATCTTCAAAACATTAATAAACACAAAGACAAATGACAAAGCAATTGGTGACTCTTTGGTCCCTTTTAAGGCTTGTGAGGCCATACCCTAAATGCTTATGTTCAGAACTCCGGAAAAAATTGGATCTGGGAGACGGAATTTGTTTGTACAGGCAACATTGCAGGTGGAGATTAAAAATTTTATTGACTCAGTAGTAACCTCCTAGAAAGGTCAAGAGCTGTCATGACAAAATCTATTTTCATATGGCTGAAATATTATGTACAGTGGGCCATAGAAATCACAAACTTCCTCTGTGATTACTTCTTTGCCAATCTTTTATATAAAAAAACAATAGTGGTTACAAAGGAATCCCATGTGGCGAATATCTAAAGCTTTATCTCAACAACTTGTTTAATATAAGGCAACTGTCTTGTACTTGTGATTGCATCAAAACGACGGGGGAACGCATGGATGTTCGCAATTACTTCATATACATGAAAGACATATTTAAGGTGTAGAGGGGTCTTAAAGTATTCGCCACAGTAACTCTTTGAAGATCTTTGGCGTGATCAGACACGATAAATAGAAATGATTTAAAAAAATCAATTCTATAACCTCAACAGTCGTTATGGTTACAGAATTGAATCATCCACTATCAATTGTTCCATGTTACTACGAGGGTTGTCCCACAAGTATCCGGCCTGAATATGAAAACATGCCTGAAACGCAACCATACTATGCGTGCATGAAGAACCTTCATTGACGTGTAAATGGCATGAAAATTACGAGATGCATACGCTTCAATTGCATATAATATCCTGTCATTCAAAGGTTCACTCACATCTTTTACCCAAAATGGAGAAAAGTGAATATAGGGCTGTTATCAAATATCTGATTTTCCAAAAATACACTCCAAAGGAAATTCATGGGGATATGTAACAAACATTAGGTTGGTGTGCTGAATTTAAACGGGGTAGGGTAAGCACTAAAGACGAGCCCCGTCATGGTCGTCCATCTGAAGTCACCACAGGTGAAAACATTGTGGCTATTCTTGACACAAGAGAGGCTAGTGACTATCAGACTTAGCTGAAACTCACCAAATCAGTAAAACATCAGTTGAACGAACTATACAAGCACATTTACATATTAATAAGGTATCAGCACGCTGGGTCCCCAGAATGTTATCTGAGGACCAAAAGCGTAAACGTGTCATGGACAGTCAGCAACTTCTTGACGAGTATCGCACAGACCAAGAATAATTTTTGCTCATGTTGTTACTCAAGATGAAACATGGGTTCATCATTTTGATCCTGAGACAAAAGGTCAAAGCTTGCAATAGAAACACTGCACATCACCAACCCCTAAGAAGTTCAAATCTTGTTCCTTCAGTCCGATGGTCATGGCATCCGTTTTCTAGGACTCTCAGGGCGTGATAATGATTGACTATTTAAAGAAAGGTTCTACAATCAATGGCATTTATTACGCAAATGAAGTACGACAATTAAGAGAAAAATCAAAGACAAACGAAGGAGTAAACTGCGCAAAGGTGTGTGGCTGTTGTAGGACAATGCTCCCGTTCACACCGCCCAAATTGCTGGGATTGTGGGTTCAGGTTTCTCCCCCAATCCTGCCTTTTCTCCAGACCTAGCCCCCATCAGACGACTTCCTCTTTCCTCGACTGAAAACAGAACTCCGTGGCCAAAAGTGTGAGACTGGCGATGACGTCATTGCTGCGGTAGAGGAGTTTTTTGGGTCCCGTGATAAGACCTGGATTTCAGATGGGTTGCAGATGTTACAAAAACGCTGGAGGAAATGCATAAAGGTCAAAGGTGATTATGTCGAAAAATAAGTCATAAAAATTTGAATGTTTCTTTGATTTTGATGGTCAGACCGGAAATTGTTGGAACACCCCAACACAAAACTAAAGGAAATTGGACCCGCTTCTTGAATCGATTCATGTACAATACACTTGAAAAGCACCTCGGAAAAGCAATAGTAAGGAGATGAAAGCTTCGGATCTTCTTGCTTTGATGTGTGCTCATTGCAATGTTCATTACAAAAGAAATTACAGTCATTACTAGAAATCAAAACTAAGATTTTCTTAGTTCGTATCATCTTCATTGTGTATTGTATTTTCAATCAAGCACAACTTCAACGTGTACATTCAATACTTATTAAAGTCCATATCTATACAAACTTTCAAGCTTCAATGCTAATGCTTAGAAAACTTAGATTTAAATAACAAAATTGTGGAAATGATATGAGATATCAGATATAAGGAAAAGTTTTAGATGATGTCATAACACGAGCAGAGATTTCTTAGAGGGAAGAACCGATTATCTTGATGATGTTGGACTATATAAAACTTTGAAAATCTAAGGATAGAGGACACAAATATTTGGTCATTGATATAATATTAATTGAAACAAATTGGATCCTAAATATCTTTTGATGAACAGAGATCTATCATTAGATTGTCCATTTCTTGACAATGTGGGAAGGGAGACAATGTGATGAAGTCATTCATATGAAATACATTTAATGTTACACTTGTAAACAGTTAGATTTTCTATCACAATATTTTTTCTTTCAAGAATATGGTTGCAAAGTAACCATCACGACGAGCGTATCACGACATTAAAGTCCAATCTCAGTATCATAAGCTAATGATTCTTTATGACAAAAATTAGTTTTTTTATTTTAAGATTTTTTTTGCAAAGAATTATAAGCAAATTAAATGTCGCCGATATTAATCTTGCACAATACCCTGACTTGTCATTTATATAATATGATATCATTTAAACACTATCAGTAACTGATGATATCACAATGTGCTACGATGTAATTCCTTTATGATATCACAATGATTGCGTCTCAAAACATTGAAACACTAACCACAATCTGATGACATCACAATGCTATGATGTCATTACTTTATGATACCACAATGTATCCGTCTTTCTGTAATGCAATTATACATGTACATACACATGTTTGTGTTAAACGATTGGAACTTTTCATTGAAAACTTAATAAAGATGATCTTGGATTGAATATTGTGGTGTATGATGGTGACAACACTTTATATCAAAAGTGATCTCATGCAGTTATATCAAATAGCAATGAAAACGCTGATGCCATTTACGTAAATTTTAGATGTTTGTATTAAAGGATAAGTATATTAATCAAGTGTTACATAATGACAAGGTATAATATATATTAACGCCATTATCGTCATTCAAACTTCTAAAATGCCTCTGAAAGAAGTGTTACATGGGTTACCATTTTCAAAACACGACAGTGACCTTAAAGTTGCTATCTCCTTGGCTAATATAACATTAACAACATGTGTGGTGCCAAGCTTGCTGAAATAAAAACACCTGTCAAAAAAGTACATATATGATAATGGAAAAATCATATTCGTAAATCCAAATTTGTCAGACCGATTGTACAAAAATGCAATTGTCCATCTTTCCAAAATTTTGCACCCGTCTTATACCCTATTTTAAGCTTAAGATTTTCAATCAATGTGAATGTTAAAAACCTTTTTGATTTTACGTATGAGTTGATAGATATATGTCAAGTTTCCATACATGATATTGCCTAGCAATTGCAAAACAAAACTACTGCTTATTGAATCGCCCATAAAATATATGTTTTCAGTCAGTTTATTGATGTCATCTTATCGTATTTATTTATAGTAGTGTTTTGTCATGCCTGTTTCGAATACATAAAAAAATTGTTGATAATGTTCGCTGAATTGAAAACTTTCGCGCAGTATTGTTGTTTTCATTAAGTTTAAGAAAACTTATATAAAAGCAAATAAAGATAAAAAAAAACAACCCCGAGATATTCAAAATGTGTTTCTCAAGCAGGAGGAGCGGTGATATATTTTCTTGAAAATGGAAATGAAGTTTATTTCCTCGAGCTCTATGTTGTTTCAACCACTTGACTCAATACCTTATCGTGGTGTGGTGGTTTGCGTGCTTCAGAGACCCCGAGAGCTATGCCAGCCGGAGCTCACATGCTCCTGGTAGGGTCACCCACGCTGGACAGGTCGAAGGGGTAGAAGCCAGACCAAATTTGAGTCCTTCTAAAACCTGTTATCTATCTGGCTATCTCACTATGCCTTTCTTTCCGTCTTTTCCCTCATCCTGTGGATCCCTTTCTCCCTCGTCTGTCTACTCTCTTTTGGATGCTTGTCATCAACGTGTTTAATAACTGAATATTGTTCAAAACACGTTAAACCCCAACTCACTCGAGCTCACTCTATGTTGTTTAACATAACAACTCCTTCTTTATAAGCTGACTTGTATTTTCAACTCAAAGCGATAAAACACGAGAAAAACTAATTGAGATTTGTTTGTTTCATAAACTTTATCAACATTACAGTCACAACATTTTCAAACCATCACATGTCAGATTAAGATGAAGATTTGTATAGTCATCAGCACAAAAACTTGTGTTAGACATTGCAACGTGACTTCGTGATTTTCGATTCTGAATGTTTGATCTGAAAAAAATTCTCTGTGTTATAAGACAATAAATATCCAGAAATTAGCTAAGTCGAATCATCGCGATATAATACATTATGGTTACTAGATTTGGCCCCATGAAGATTAATTTTTCGAGTCTCTGTGAAAATTCTAGCCGTACTCCAGTTTGACAGTTTTCATTGTCATTTTTAAGATTGTGTCTGCCGGTAGATATCACAAATATGTCTTAATATGATTTACTTATTTAAAAATAAAAATATTTTAATCTGGATAACTTAGTAACATAAGCAGTAACATGACGTCATATCCTTCTATTTTTAAAAATTGAAGTCCACCACTTTAATGTAAAATAATATTATTCAGATGATGATGATGATGGTTTTTTTAATGAAAGGCATTGTATTATATTATGTCTTGATATTTATCTTGATTCAAAATATCTTAGAATTTGTGGTTGTTGACCGTCTGTAGCCTTCAACGGAAACAAAATGGATGGTCTATTGATGAATCAAGAATACACATCACAGTTCGTATTATGTGTATACCAAAACGTTTGACTTCTTCAAAACCTCACAATATATCTCCGAGATCTGCCGAAAGGAACTTTTCGTTTCATAATTCAACTAGATCCTGCTCTTGAATTGCGTGTTAAACTCCAGGTAACCTTTTTATGTGTTTTTAAATACCTATCCGTGTTGATGATAGGCTTAGTTGTCTACGTCATGGTCATACAAAATGAGACTGCTCATATTATAAAAATTGTATGCTTAAAAGCAGGGAAAAGAGCAGACATACAATGTATATTGTATTTATTAAATAATTGTTGTACTTCATAGCTTTAATGTTGATGAACACGTATAAATTGAAATAAGAATTATAAGAAATCATATACAAAAAAGTATGCCAATCATTGGTTTTGTTTAGGTAACACGTGGAAAAGCAAAACGTAGATAAAAAGGCGCTAAGGCGTTTTGACCTAGGCCTACAAGTAGTGCTTGAGTTTGTCTAGGCACAGCACTTACAAAGCAGTCAAACTCGTAGCTATTGAGACTGAACCAAATTTCTTCTACTTTGGATTTCTTCTACTTTGGATTTCTTTGAAACCTTGAAGTGAAGATAGATGTCCTTTGTAAAAAAACCTCTTAGCGTAACACTTGAGTGTATGCCATTATCGTAAAACATTTGAAAAAAAGTATTAAATCAAATTTTGGAAAGGCTCAACATCATTATCTGCAAGCTGTGAAGTGTATATCCATAAGTGATGACAGGGAAATACCCTGTTAAGACTAATTGGAGCTTTATTTCACCCACTTGTTTATCTTTGGGCAAATATCTTGTAATTGTGATCACAGGGGCGTGTATCGCTTAGAAATAGCTTTAAAAAGACATATATACCCTTAGACCCTACCCTTCAACTATATAAAAGTAGTAGGGTAGGGTCTATGGGTATAAATGTCTTTCTAAAGCTATTTCTAAGCGATTCACGCCAACAGTAGTTGGGTAGGGTCTATGGGTATATATGTCTTTCTAAAGTTATTTCTAAGCGATACACGCCCCTTTGATTGCATCAAAGCGACGAGGTAACCAACGGATGTTCACGTTTGCTTTCATGATAATAATGATAATGATAGTTTTAACGCCTTATATCCAATCCAGGACTGCTCACTGGCGGTACAATGTACATTATTACCCTGATGCAGATGCAGCTAAAGAGCGCTTCGCGCAACCACACATATCCGTACATCCATTCAGGTACCCAATTGTACAGCTGGGTGGACTGAGTTCAATGTGGATGAGATGAAGTACCTTGCCCAAGAACACAACACAGTGTTAAGCCCAGGTCACAAATATTTGGTGTCTCCATCTGTATTCGAACCCAGGTCATTGGCATGAGAGGGCAGCGCGCTAACCAGTACAACACCGTGCTGCAACCACTACATCACCATGCTTCATGTACAGTTAAGACAGATTTGAGCTGCCGAGTGATCTCAAAGCTTTGTCACTAGTAACTCTTTTCTTTTCTTTTCGTAAACAGAGTGTACTTTATGTACAGTACGCATGTGCAACCCTTAAAAGAGCCCAAGAATCCATTGGTTAATGACCTGGTGATGGCAGGCACCCAGTTGTAGGTACAGCAACGTGCACAAGACATGGGCACATATTTGTGACCGTGTGTCCTATGTGATGATGATGTTTATTCAATAAAAGGCAATGGTTAATGACATATTTACAAATGATTAATATCGAGCTACGAATCAATTCAAATCACTTTGATACAAAATATCCCCAAAAAGACTTGTTCAGAGCATAGACATTTTGGTTGATGGCCGCCTACAGCCTTTAAGTGCTTTGATGGAATCGTGAGATAAAATAGATGTTCCAATAATAAATCAAGAATCCACATCACATAGTTCCTAATATGTGTATCGCGAAACGTTTGACTTCTTCAGAAGCTCACGATATGATTCCTAGATCTGCCGTGGGGGACATTTCTCTTCATAATCCTACTTCATTCATCCTCTTCCATGACAGCGCACTTGAATTGCGAGGTGAAATGAAGGTTTCGGGGTTTTTTTTTATTAAAAGAAAGTTCGTGTTAACGACATGTAGGTTCTTTGGGTATATAGGCCATGGTCACACGAAATGTAGAAACGAAACTGCTAAAAATCCACTCGACCTTTTCAAAACAAGCGGTTATGTGAATATAATCTTGTAAACGTCGATTCGAAATATAAAATGGCATATGCAAAACATCTTTGTTACAAATTTTATCTTATTTGGAAAGTTTGATATCGCTAGCATAAAACGCGCATTACTTCTATATCAGTGACATGTTTATCTGCTTTATGAGGCTACGGAATATGGAATTTTACAATGTAGTAAGGCTAAGAAATCAGTTCACTTGGGCGTATACGATAATTATTGCAGGGGATATATGTTTAACCTTGTTATAAGTGATAAATAATACGTGTAAACCGCTTCATCTACCACATTTCGCTAAATTGTTTTGATAGTCATGAGCAAAGTTATGGTTTGATTGGAGGTTTAACATGATGTTAACTTGGAACTTAAGCCATTGTGAACTCAGACATATCCAGAAGTAAGATTAATCAGAAATCAGATCTGGCTTGGGCTTAGAAATGGTAAATTTCATACACTATGTTAATTTCGGTAAGGAAGATCGTTTCTACATTGAACATCAATATCCAAAGCTTAGACAGTTTTAAACAGCGCAGTGCAGTAGTGAGAGTCTGTAGATCGCCTGATCTCTCTTTGCGCTTAGAAAGAGACCAGGGCCAGGATTTTCGAAACTCTCTTAATTTAGCACTAAGATAGTCGTAAGTACCATTCATTAACATTGGCTTACGACTTTCTTAGCACTAAGACAGCTTCGAAAATCCAGACCCAGAACTTTGGAGACCTCTGACCCCAATCTCTTAGGTCGATTGAACTATTCATACTGAGTCCTGTTGTTGCCACTTCGACATCTCTATACAGAGTACAGCAAATCTATGCCTTCATATACAGCCTTCCCTCAAGTACGGCAAGCAAAGATAAATGGATGGTATGACTAATCTTATAACCAGGGACCCTGAAGTGGAATATATCAACATCTTCCTCATGGAGTCTTCCTGAGAGACACTGTAGCACACATTGTGGCACTAATAGATGGACCTGTCTGTCTTTTTTTTCATTGCTGCATCCGCATTTTTTTTAATGACTTCTCTCGGGACGCATCAGGTAAACAGTGCCTCTGTTTGGAATTTCGAGATATTCGCCTCTACACATTACATGTATCAGAAAAAGTTTGATATGGTATGTTTCTGACATTTTAGTCCCTTATCTCAATATCGCCGAACAGTAGGTCAAGTGAGCAAATATGATTTGTAGAAGCCTATTGAGAGAAAACGGTATTCAATTTGAATAATATTGTTTTGATGTAACATTTACAAAATGAAAGCTTCAAGCTTCAATGCTCGTGCAATGTTACTTAATTCATTATGTCCTGTCGTATGTGTGTCAGTTTACATTGATATTTATAAAATAAGATTTGCGTAACTCAAAAATTAATATTTTGCATATGGTCTGTTTCAGGTAATGTTATGCCTCGAGAAGCTGCTTGTAAGGTTTGGAAAGGGACGAAATCAGTTTATCATGGTGATGTTAAAACTGTTGAATATGATCTATTTTATTTTCAATTAGTTGATTAGATTCGAAATTTACAAAAACACTAATTGCAACTATCTTTAATTAAACAAAGATATATTATTAGATTGTCTGTTTCTGGACAAAATGAAAACGGAAACTTACAATGTCATAAAGTTATTACCTTCATTTGAAATTCATGAAATGACACCTGTTTTCTAGCACAATTCGTTTTCCCTTCCAAATGTTGTAACCATGACGACAATCACCATTATTGTCTTGTAATATATGTTTTATTGCAATAGATTTTGAACAACGCCCTGACATGTCACCTGTATGACGTCGAAAAACTAGAGTTAACTTAAACGATCTATTGAAATCAAAATGATGTTATTACTTTATGATTTGACGTGTTGAACGATAACGCTGTTCATTGAAACATACTATATATCTGATATATATATCATATATTGGCATCCAAAAAATCAATGTTTATATCAAAAGTTTACATTTACAGTAGAATTATCAATACAGAAGTGAAAATCCTTTGTACTTTAATGTCAAAGTATCGTTTGATCTTTAGTTTCTTTAGAGACATTTTTGTTAACGCAGTCATGTCTATATGACTGAAGAAATATGTATATGTATATAATTTTCTTTGCAATTCTGTGTGGGAAAACGGACACCAAGAGTCCTTTTTAAACCACATTATATATTTGGAAATAATCATTTTTCATTGCAAATGCACCAAATGAAGATTTATAATGATATATTTCAGAATATATAACCCTAAATGATAATTGCAGCGAAATCTGAAAATGAATGTTTTCGAAGTTTGACCCCTAGTCACGTCATTAAACTGCAAAAATTGTACTGGTAAACTGTTAGGAATGATAAATGGTACGTTAAAGTACAATTGATTTCACTTCTGTATTCATAATTCGACATTATCCGTTTCTTTTGGTAATGCTATGATGCCTCAAAGATGTTCCAAATTATACGATATTTTTACTGGGATAGACATGTATGTGAACAAGCTTTCCGTATGCAGCGGTATCCGATAAAACATATTTAGCATAACAACATGTCTTTGTAGAGGCTGCTTCAGTTTTGAGTTAGCTTTTAATGTTACATCACCATCATGTTTCAACTACATGTACCTCGTCTATAGACGCCATAATGGTGATGCAGTATCTGTACCTAACTACAAACATCTGAAATTTACGTTTTCATTGATATCAGCTACAACTGTATGTGTTTCAAAACTAAACTTTTTGAATAAAGTTTGTTTTTGGATACCAATATACGCTGCAATACTCCATTACCCATTAAACACAATATGCTTTTATGTTTCAATGAACAGTGTTAATCGTTCAACACATACATGTTTTAGCTAAATCGCAGAGAAGCGAAGTCATCATGATATCTTAAGGTAATGACATCACAGCCTTGTGATGTCATCAGATTCGTCATTGTTAGTGTTCAACAATGTTTTGTTGGTATGTAGATGACATGTCAGGGCATTGTGCAAAATATTACAAGATAACAAGTGGTCAGGGACGTCAGGTTGTCGTCATGGTTACTTTACAACAGCATCTTCAACAATATCATTGTATTCAAAAGTTGGCATGAAACTCTGTATTTGTAAATGATACATCCAAACAATATCAGTCTCATCGAAATGACTACTGTTCTCTCCCAAGAGGCGTCCTCAAATCCTGAAGGTCACATGACCTCTGATATAGTTAAACAACATTGAAATTAGGGGCTCTCACTAATTCGTACGAACTTTTTCTGATAGATGTAAAGTGTAGAGGCGAAAGTCTCGTTTTTCTAAACACTGGCACTGTTTTCAAGATGCATCCCAAGAGAATTCATTCAAAACACGGCTGCAGCTATTAGTTGAAAATAAGACAGCCATGTCTATCTTTTAATGTCACCATGACTGCTATAGGGGGATACTAAATTCCACTTCAGGGTCCCTGGTTATAATTTTTTTTATATCATCCATTTATTTTTGCGTACCGTATTTGAGGGAAGGCTGAATATGAATGCATGTATCATAAATTTGCTGTAGAGTCTGTATAGAGATTGACGTGTACTCATGTACTCATTGCAGTTGTAGAAAACTAAAAATACTAAAAAAATAAAATAAAATGTTTGTTTTGATGCTTTATACTGAGAACATTACAAAGATCACAGACTAACGCGAAGCTGAGGATACAGACTTCAGAACAAAATAATTATCCTAAGGCTAAACCGCTTTTCCTTTTAAGTCTCATATAAGTGCATCGATGCACACAAGAGATCCAAGTTCCTTTAGTTTTGATAACGAGTTTGTCACATGGAACAATTTATGGCAAACATCATAAGTGATCGAGGGGGTTCATAACACCTTTTTATGATGTAACCTTGGAATGCTTTTATATTTGACACCCTCTCCAATTTTAGATTTTAAAGAAATCTGAAGTAGAAGAATTTTGTCTGGTTCAGTCTAAATTGCTATCACTTTAACAATATCGTATCCAGAAGAGGATTGAATTAGAATTTCATACTACAAATTTCTTACATTTTGCTTTTAAATCTTTCTATTTACGTATTACCGTTCGACGCATTACTAAATGAAACCCATAAACAATATCATTAATGTAAATCTGTGTATGTAATTTCTTATACGTCTTTTTGCAATGGAGACGTGTCCATCAACATTAAAGCTATCAGTAACATACATTGTATGTCTCCTCATTTCCTTGTAGGTTAAGAAAACAACTTTCAATTACAACTAACTTCAGAAAGTCAGAACGTTCTGAAAATCTTTAGCCGTGATCTTTTTATTTTATAAATAACTTGATGAAGAACAAACATACATTTTGTACCTGTTCCCTATATCGTGATTTATGTGATAGATAGTATAACTTCTTTTTTATAACGATATTTTTAGAGATCGACATATAATCATTAGTTATCATCTGAGACGGTTTCCGTATGATCTTGTATCGTATTTTGTACCTTTTGGCTGAAATGATAGCAGGGTTTATTCTACGGTTTCATTTTGTTCCTGTGTTCTTCTATAGCTTTTCACATGTTCATCGAAAGTTTTTTCAGGATGGTGTCCAAATTCGACTCCATTCAATGTAGATAGGCAAGTAAGCAACAAAGCCGTAAGGCGGTCATTCTATCCCAAAATTTACCGCTTGACACTGTATGTAAGTATATAAGTACAGATGAAAATGCCAAATGGATAACTTCATAAGAGTTGAAGCTTCTAATGACCGAACCATCTCACAAAAGGTAGAAACTGTGTGTGTGTGTGGGGGGGGGGGGGGGGGGGGGGGTGTGTGTGGAGGGGGGGGGGGGGGTGTGGGTGAGTGTGTGAGTGCGCGTGGGTACTTGTGTGTTTGTTAAAGGGGACAGTTGTATCTACACACACCCGCCCCGGTCAAAAAAGCATTGCCGTATCCTGGGTACACGGAAAAAGCGAGTTAAGAAACTTTAAGGCATTAAAGATTTTTGCCTTAGGGTCATTCAACGTAATTCGTTTATTGCATCACAAACAAATACAAATCTAGAAGATATTTATTGTGCACAATGCCCTGACTTTTCTTATATTAAAAATCAATCAATGAAACACTATCAACAATTGACGGCATCCCAATGCTACGATGTAATTACTTTATGAAACCACAATGATTTCGCCTCAAAACATTGAAACACTAACCATAATCTGACATCGCAATTCTTTGATGTCATTACTGTATGATACCACAATGTATTCGCCTCTTTGCAATGCAACTACATACTTGTTTGTGTTAAGCGATTTAAACTATTCATTGAAAACTGAATAAAGGTTATATTGGATGGGATATTGTGGCGTATATTGGTAACATAACTTTTTATCAAAAGTTTACTTTTATGATCTCATGAAGTTATGTTTAATAGCAATGAAAACCTAATGATACTTTACGTGCATTTAAGATATTTGTATTGAAGGATAAGTATATTAATGCATCAAGTGTTACAGTTTTCAAAACACGACCTGGAATCAAGGACGATCAATTCCAATCCGAGTGGCCCTATCAATGTATGCCAGAAGGTTGGCATGGTTGAGGTTTACGACATTGAGTGTTTGAGAAATTTATTGTTTGCCGTCGGTTTGCGAATATCCACTAATGATACAATCTTGATCTTAAATGGTTTTTGAGTTATGTTTGATTTATGTTTGTCGTGGAGATGTACATGAACTCGCAAGTTTTATGAAAACACTTTAATTGGAAACTTATGAAAACAAACCTCGGAGGTGTCCTAAAAGTTGCTTAATCCTTAGCTAACAATAATGACATGTGTGCTGCCGATCTTGCTGAAATAAAAACACCTTTCCAAATAATTCATGTATGAAAATGGAAAAATAATATCCATTAATCAAACTTTGTCCGATCGATTGCTGAAAAATCATTTATCCAACTTTTTAAAATTTTGGACCTGTCTTCTACCGTATTTTAAGACTTATAATTAAAAAAAACCTTAGTTTTTGATATAACGTATGTGGTGTTATATATTTGTCAAATTTGCATGCAGAACATTGCATAGCGATTGCATAACAAAGCTCGTGTTAATTGAATCGCCCATAAAATATATGTATTCAGTCCTAATATGGATTTCATCTTATCGAATTTGTATATCGCAGTATTTTTTCTTGCCTGTTTCGAATACAAAAAAGAAATTGATGATGTTAGCTGAATTGAAAAATTCTTATAGTATAAGTGTTTCCATAAAGTATAAGAAAAATGACAAAAATGCCAAGTAAAACTGATTCAAAGGGAAATGAACACACCCACAAATACCAAGATATCAAAATGTGTTTTTCTAAGCAGCAAGAGCAGTGATATACTTTCTTGACAATCAAAATTGAGTTATTTCCACCATGTTGTGTAACGAAACAACTCCTTCCATATAAGCTGATTTGTATTTTCAACGCAACGCGATAAAACACGAGAAAAACTATTTGAGATGTGTTCGTTTCCTATACCATCAACATTATAGTCACATCATTTTAAAACCACTTCATGTCAGATTCAGATGAAGATTTGTATTGTTATCAGAACAAAATAGTTGGGTTATCTTTGTAACATGACTTTGGTTTATTTTTTATTCTGAATGGTTGCTTTTAAAAAATTCTCTGTGTTGAATGACAATGGATACCCAAAAATTAGCTCATGCGACTCATAGCTAATTGTTAGATCATGTTTACTAGATTCGGCCCGATTCAAGATTGAATTTTCGCCCTACTCCAGTTTGACAGTGGTCGTTGTCATTTTTAAGATTGTGTCTACCTGTAGATATCCCAAATATGTCTTGATATGATTTACTTATTAAACAATGAAATTTTTTTAAACTGGATTACTAAGTGTTAATATCATGTGTATCATGCCGTCACATCCTTCTATTTAAAAAAAAATTGAAGTGTACCACTCTTCAAGATATCCACTTAAATGCCTAACCAGTTTCTGTTAAGTCAACAGTATCTTTTCTCATAAAATTAGTATCGATGTTCAGATGACTTTAAATACTAAATCTGATTGATAGGGGTTATTTGGTCATAGTTTTGAAGAAACCTTTAAGGGTCTGAAACAAATAAATCGATTTGGTGGTGTATGTCATTAAAACGACGATCATTTTGATCCAAAATATCCCCAAACAGACTTGTTGAAACCATAGAATTTTGGGCTGTTGATCGTCTGCAGCCTTTTAGTGTCTTGATGGAATTGAGATAAAAAGAAGATGGTCAAATGATAAATCATGCATCCACGTCACACAGTTCGTATATGAAACGTTTGACTTCTTCAGAAGCTCACAATATGACTCCTAGATCTGCCGACGGCGACATTTCTTTTCATAATCCTACTAAATCCTATTACATGGCAACGCTCTTGAATTGGGAGGTAAAATGAAGGTTTCTCTTTTTGTATTTCTAAGAGCTAGTTTGTGTTGACGACATGTAGGTTTCCTTTTCTACTCATATAGGCCATGGTCATGAACATTTTAAAGGAGACTGCTTAAATCCGCTCGACCTTTAAGAAGCAAGCGGTCATGTTAATATGACCTCTCCATGGTCGATGTAAAATATAAAATTGCATATATGTAACATCTTTGCTGCAAATTATATCTGATTTAAATATTTTGATATCGCTAGTATTAAACCTGTTTCTCTTCTATTTCAGTGACATCAGGCTGAACTGTTTATGATGCTATGAAATATAAAAATGTACAAAGTAGTAAGGCCAAGGTATCAGTTCACGTGTGATTACTGTAGGGGATATGTTTAACCTTGTTAAATGTGAACGTTGATATCTACATCATAAAGATAAATCATACGTGCATGCCACTTCTTTTACCATATTTTGTGACATTGTTTTGATAAGTATGCATATATTAATGATTTGATTTGAGGTTTACAATGTTCTTGAACCAAAAGCAATTTGAACTCAGATCTATAATGAAGTCAGATTAACCAGAAATCAAATGTACTGCTGCGCGCATCTTTCCCAGGCTTAAGTAGATAAGTTTCTGTTATTTTCTGTATTGACATTTCAGTCTCAGTTTAGTGAAGGACAAAAGGTTTACTTGAATTACTTTACATAACCTACTAACTTACGAATCATCTATGACTAAAAGGCATTCGTAAGAAAGACTGTTTTTTATTCTTATCCAGAAAGTTTAAACGATGCTGTCGCAATGGACAAAGGTGTTGTCTCTTATTGGACATAGATAAAAATCGTGAAAGGATTCATCCTTTCATGGTTGAAATTCAGACCGAATTTATTTTGACATCTTTGACACTGAGACTATTGCTTTTTGTCATTGCAGAACAAATCCATATTGAAATAGAACTAATAAAATAATATGTTTACCCTGTCACTTATACTTATACTTATGTCACCATATACATTTTAACATCCAATCTGATGCATAATAACGCTATATGTTAAGAATTCCTAGTGTTACAGTGCATCAATTGCAGTGCAGTAGGGGAAGTCTGTAGATCGCCTGAACTCTCTTCATGCTTAGAAAGAGACCGGAACTTTGGAGACTTCTGACGCAGAACAATTTGGAGTTTGTCCAGGGTGTTATCCTTTAAGTAGTAAAATCTCTCATCCGAACTCTTTAAATCAACCTAGTCTTGTAGCCCTTTGGAACAAAGGTGAAATGATATGAAAAGTATATACATATTTTCGGTTAAGTTATTTTTTGTCTGTATCCGTTTATTCAAAATTAGTCAAAATGTAATTTTATCATTCGAGATATTCAAATTCTTTTTATCAATTATATATATATTTGACGAAACTTTCGATGAACATGTGAAAACAGTAACAGAACACTACGAGAGAATTAAACAATGAGGAAGAAAGAAAGAAACTGAACACACAGACAAAATCAAACCGTAGAATATATACCTCTTGCAATTCAGCCCAAAGGTACAAAATCGATATGAGGTCATTGTAACTAGTGATTATATACCGATCACTAAAAAATCGTTAAAAAAAAGAATAAGTAAAAGATTTTAGGAAACATTTGGTTTTTTCTCCTTCAAGTTATTTATCAAAGTTTAAGCATAATTGGACCACACATGTATAAAGATATGTCTGATGAAAATGAAAAGATGTCAGCTTGAGATTTTCAGAAAGTACTGACTATATGAAGTTATTGGAATTGGTATTATTATAGTGTAGGGAAATAAAGAGACATAAATGTATGTTACTGGTATCTGAAATGGTGTTGGACAAGTCTCGACTGAAAAACGACGTATAAGAAATTATATACACAGATTTACATCAATCATATTGTTTATGGGTTTGTTTTAGTAATGTGTCGGAAGGCAAAACATAATTAGAAAAATTCAATAGTGATTAGAGTACTTCAAACGCGTTTTTAACTACATTGCTTGTATTTGTCTAAGTCAGTCCTTTTCTGGACACGACACTTACAATAGTGTCAAAGTAAAAGCATTTTAGACTGAACCAGACAAAATTCTTCTACTTTAATTTTCTTTGAAGTCTTGAAATGGAGAGGGATGCGTCCTATTTGAGTGTATGTCACCTTTATCGAAAACAATGCTTTAAAGTATTCAGACAAATTTTTAAAAGGCTCAAATTCATTATCTGCAAGCTGTGAACTGCATACACTCTTAATTCCATGAGCGATGACAAGGAAATACCAAGACTATTTGGAGGTTTACTCGTCCACCTGTTTATCTCAAGGAAATTATCTTGTAAATGTGATTGCATCAAAGTGACGAGAAAACTCATGGTTGTTTATTTTGCTTTTATGTCTATTTTAAGCATATTCAAGGTGCAGAGTGGTCTTAATGCATTCCCAACACAAACTCTTTGAAGATCTTTTGCGTGTTCTGAATTGATCAATTAATATGATTTTGTTTATACAATTCCAAGATACAACATTAAAAGGTGTTATGGACCGCCTCAATCACTTAAAATTTATGCCATCAATTGTTTCATCTGAAAAACTCGTATTCAAAACTAAAGGAACTTGGATCTCTTTTGTGCATCGATGTACTTATATAGGACTTATATGAATAAATTGTTAAGCCTTTGGATAATTCATTTGTTCTGAAGTTTGTATCCTCATTTTAGATGTTAGTCTGTGATCTTTGCAAACTTTTTTACTGTCAGTATAAAGCATCATTATGTTTTCAGTATTTTTAGATTTATACAACCGTAATGCGTACATTTCATACTTATCTATTTTAACATAAATCTCTGTTAAAACCTACAGCAAATCAATGATACATGCATTCATATGCAGGCTTCCCTCGCGTACGGTTAGCATGATATTGGAAACTTTAAACCCTGAAGTGGAATTTATCTTCATTTGTTTAGTGAAGTCTTCCTCGGAGACCCTTTAGCAGCCATGGTGACATTAATAGATAGACCTGGCAGTCTTATTTTTCATTTTTATCCAATAACTGTAGCTGTATTTTTTAAGGAATTCTATTGGGATGCATCTTGTAAACAGTGCTAGTGTAAGGAAAAACGAAACTTTCGCCTCTACACTTTACATATATATCAGAAAAAGTTTGTACGAATTACTTAGACTTTAGCTCCTAATCTTAAAATCGTTTAACTGTATCTGAGGTCATATGACCAAACAGAATTTTAGGAAGCCCCTTGGGAGAGAACATTAGTCGTTTGAAATAGACTGATATTGTTTGAATGTATCATTAACAAAGACTGATATTGTTTGAATGTATCATTAACAAAAACAGAGTTACACGCCGATTTAAAATTGAATGATGCATTTTACAATCATTTTGTCATGAATATGTTCTAAAATTTGAATTAAACAACACAAACTGGATCCTAAATATATTGCGATAAACAGAGATGTATTATTAGATCGTCTCTTTTTGGATAAAATGAAAAACCGAAACAATCCGATATATCCACTGCCTTCTTTTAAAATGCATATAATTAATGTCTCACTTGTAAGCATGTGGTTGTAAAGTAACCATGACGACAAGTTGACGTCCCTGATCAATTGTTATCTTTTAATATCAATCCCCTGACATTTCATCTACAAAACGTCAAAACACTATCGATAACATAACGAATCTGATGACATCACAAGGCTGTGATGTCATTACTTTATGATATCCCAATGATTTCGACTTTCTGCGATTAACTATTAACATGTATGTGTTGAATGATTAACAATGTTCATTGAAACATAAAAGGAGATTATGTTGAATGGGAAATGGAGTATTACAGCGTATATTGGTATCCAAAAACAAATTTCATATAAAAAGTTTACTTTTTAAACTCATGCTGTTATAGCTAATATCAATGTGAAACTGATGATATTCTACCTACATTTCAGATGTCTGTAGTTAGGGATAGATACTGCATCACGAGATAGCTGAATCATGGTAGTTGTGGAACATCAAAGCATGTTTCAAATTGAATGAGCTTCTAAAAAGACACTATTTATTTTATACATACTTTATCACATATAAACAATTATACATACATAAGTCATAAGGACTCAGCAAGCATTTCTGAACATGGAATGTTTCATCATATCAAATTACGTATGACCTCATCTTAATAATATGTTATCCGTACTGAATGTTCCTGATGAAAATCTTTTAGGGATGTTATGTGAAAAGGATTCGAAAATAAAGAGAAAAGGAAAATCAGTTGAACTGAACAAGATTGTTCATTGTCATACCGACTAGACGTATGAGAGAAGTTCATACCTTTAAGATTACTTCATGTCAGAGAGTTATCAATCTTACAAACCAATTAATATGTCCATAAGTGTTCATTATCCTGTAGGTTGATACCTTAAACCAACAATTATGGGAGATCTAGACAAATTAGTAATCGTGTGTGTCAGGTGAAATGATATCCTCTGTGAATTGCCTCTTTTCCGTTTCTAGCATTTCTTTAGAGCTTCTACACTGGCTTTAGTAAGCAAGTGTGTGAGATCTAGACGAATTAGTTGGCTTTATTAAACAGGATAAAAGTCAGCTAGCTTTTCTTCAGACCACTGGTATTTTTTGAAGACGACAGCATGTTCAACTTACCGTTTATGAGTCACATCTGAAAATACAGCCATTTTGAATTAAACATGGCTTGGTAAAGAGCTTATTAGTTTTTTCAAAACCTAACTTTATGTCTGAATATTGTCTCAATCAATTATATTTTAGCTCTGTCCATTCCCTTGGATTGGACGAATTGAATGTTGTATTGCCCCTTTGCCCCTTACACGAAGAAGCCCCATCTAGAAAAAAATGGTTTTACTAAGAAAGAAGACAACTTGGCATATGGTTCATGTAATTATTTCAATTGAACTGGTAACATTTCAGTAACTGAATTTGTGTCAAAATTCACCCGTTAAGGCACCAAGAACCCTGAAAATAAGAAAGCACACAAATGAATATGTCCTATACAATAAAATTGTCCAGTGGACCTGTCCGGCCACAGATAACGGCAATGGGTTATCTGAAGCAAGAAAAACATTTTGATTAACACATTAAACATATATGAGACTTCATGTAGAATGTGCCTATAACCTTACAGATGCATTTGTATTTAAAGGATATTTTACACCAAGCCAGGTCGGTCCCAGTATTCGCCTGTTTTGTAGACATGATCAAAAGACGAGAACCTGAAGCCATTCAAAGTATAGAAGTATTCTCCTGGCCTGAAGCGCCATAATCACAAAAACGTCACTGATTCTAGGACATACCAATGATTACTTTTATGGGTAATGGTGAAGATATTCAAAGTTTCCTTTGATCTTTATTTTCTTTAGAGACATTTTGGTTACATAGTCATGCCTTATGACTGAAGAAATGTATATATATTTTTAAAATCACATTCCATATCTTGAAGTAGTTATTCTTTGTAAGTTGTTCGACTGCTTTTCTTTTCGATATTCATATCATCTCATAAAGTAAGCTATTTTGTAGCAAATGAGCATTTGGTCTTTGCCACGGTTGAAGCGAAGATTATACGTCGATCATCCACGAGAAATGTATATATTTCACACTGACACATGTCACAAGAAAACATACGCCGATTTTGTATTGATTATCATTAGGCGAGTATTCTGTGATACATGAACTTGTCAACGTATGTATTGTTTAAGGGAATTAAGTTATATCATTCATTTTTCTAAAGGAACTTCATAGAAATCATGATTTTATCAGTCATTTTTTACCCTATCAATTTTTGTATACTGTATTATGGCATCTGGTCAATAAAATGTCTGCAATGCTTGCTTAAACAAATTCACTATATAAATCAGAATTATCTTACTTTCCCTGAGGAAAAGTACGAATAACAACAAATCAAATTGAAGAAGTGAAAAATTCTCTACCTTATTGCCTAATATAGCAGTCATATATTTGACATGAATAAAAAAGACAATATATATATAAGAATATTAAAAAAACATATTTCAGGGTTATTTGGTCAAATCGTAAAAACATTATGCTTCAAACTCGACAGTTCAGGTCTTAATATTGATGCGTTGTTTTTTTGCAATTTTAAAACACTTAAGCAATAGAATTTTCATAAGTTCAATGAACAATTTCTCATCTGCCCGAGATAACATTCCTTTAAAACATCCACCTTCTTTAAACGAAAAGGGCTTTGTCTTTATACCTCTACTGAAATAACAATAAAATGCATATCAACTAACATTGAAAAAGCATTTATTTGAAAAAAGTTAAATTTGTAACTTTTTTCACAGACTAGGGCAAATTGTTTTTCTTTGATTAAAACCTTTTGCATTAAGATCGTTGACAAATGAATAATTCTTTAATGAATATGTATCTTGAAAACAAAAAAAAAGTCTATAGATTGTGCTTGATAATTAAAAGAGTTGGTTGTTTTATCCAGATTTTCTATGCCTGACTGTTCAGCTCATCAAGATGAGAAAAGCCTAGGAAGCGGAAAATTTTTGTACAAACTCCTCAAACATTGATGATATTCTATCTATCTATGATTGTCTATCTATTAATGTGGTTACCCTAAGGTAACTACTTTGGGAATATTTTGGAAAATGTTATTCCGGTGAAGTGAACAGCATTCGCAGCATGAGGCGCATTAAAACCACTGAGGACAGCTTACCATTGCGAAGTGAGGTTGCGTTTTTTTAGATCGATTTAATTCTTTGTTTAGGAAGGCACATTCTTGCACAAAAGAATTTGGAAATGTGGTAGAATACATACACTAAAAACATTTGCTACGTTTACTGTTTGCGTCTACACAGATGAAAATGCCAACGTTTTTTATGATGCTTGGTTAATTAAAAACATTTAATCTCTGAAAGAAGAGAAATATTATGAATTTCAATATCCTATAGGCAAACTGGAAATATACGTAAAAAATTGAAAAATGATTAATTCGAGTGTAATCTAAGTGGGTTATTGACCTCGTTACTCTCCATTCCTTAAAAAAAATGGGCTTCATTTTTCAGGAATGGCGAGTTACTCGGACATTAACCTTTACTACCAAAACAGCATGGTTAATTAAAAAGAAACGCTTTACGATGATAATTTACTACTTTGTATTAATTTAATTCCATATGGTCCTGTAGTGATGGCTTCAACAGACAATATTTCTAACTTTCAGATATTCGGTTTAGAGTTCTACGGCTAGTTTTTCTTTGTTATGTCACCAATATGACCTTTTACTTCAAGGCTAGTAAATAGTGCCTCATAAATCCTTTTTCATGTTTTTTTATCTTTGTTGATATAACATAAAACATTTTTTCTTTCAAATACAAACTTTATGTCATAAAAATCTAATCTAAATAAAAAATTGATACTGTTCTCAAAGTAACTTACGAAACTCATTACATATATTATTACAGGATTTTCCCAAGATTGATAAACTTTTGAATTTTAGATTCTTATTTCGAAAGTGTTTCCAATTTATTAAATCTTTTGCTCTTAATTTGAGAAAATGTTACCTTTCTGTCTATTTATATTGTTTAATAATAGGTATGTCTATTCGGTGTCCATTAGCCTCTTATTTAAAGAAAAATCTTCAAGTTATAGACAAATTAGTGAGTTCCCATTTCATGATAAAAACCTAATGGCCATTTCGAATTTGCCATATCTCTCCGCTGTCCACTATTTTCTAGATGTCTTGATTAGGGTTTGGCATTTATCTTCTACACAACCACTTACAGGAGGAAGTCAACATCGTGTTCCTTTAGCATTCAGAACATGGGAAAGTGTTTTTTTTGGACAGAAAGCTTAATTGGTTTTATTACCAAAATGTTAAATTTTAGTTTTGACTTTTAGAATTTAGAATTGTATTTTTTCTCTCCTAGTTCTCGTCGATTAATTTACAAATGAATGACTGACATTATATTGATGTGCATTAGTGACGTCACAGTGTAACCGTTGCAATAACTCAAGTAGCTTACTCTCAGAAATCATAGTTCAAGGTCATTGATGCATATTTAACCTGACAGATCTTTCAAGTAAGTGACAGGTTACTAAACATCTTACCTGCGGTATGATTTATTTTCTGCTCGTACACGATTTTTGATAGATAAAAACAGCTTTTACTACTGCTATACCAAATCACAAACTCATTTAGCAAAAAGAAGTATTCTCTGTAAGGTTGTTAAGTATCAACTATTCATTTAATACCAATATGGAAAAATAAAGTGTTAGAAAACTAAAGACCATTATCATTTTCCTTAAATATCTAATCATCCACTAACATGCAGGTGGTATTCTGTATCTGAAACAATTAAAATCATACACCGTTTATATTCATGAAGTTAACGACCATCGCCCTCTCTGCAGATGGTTATTTTGTACAAAATGATCACGTCTTTATTTTATCTCTACAATTTGATAACAAATCTGCAAATTATATTCCCTGCCTCTATTTGAATCTTATGTGTTCTGTCAATGCAAGTGTCAAGAAGTTTTCACACTCTTAATGATTAGATGGTCGTACATCAATTTAAAATTTCGAGTATAACGACAATCTTATAGCACTTTGACAATTTTGAGCTCTAGGTAAGCACAACCACTGTAATAGGTACACTCTTGCAATACAGCTGATTTAAGGATTGTTCATCATTGCATTAAAATCCTCAGAAATGTGAAAGACATAAGAGAAGAATTATCAGAAGGGGAGGAATATTTAATTTTTTAAAACTCCTTCGTGCCGGCATCGTCTTATCATCCTATTCATCCACCAGTTAAATTTGTCTGGCAGCGGATTCCAAATCACATGTTCGTAACATTTAGTTCTAAACCTGGTTTTTATGCATTCTGTAATCTCTAGATCTTTGCTGGCTTAAGGAAACAGATGTCATAAGGAAGTAACTGACGCCGTTTTAGAATCGTGCTGTTGACAATTTATAACCAGGAGACTCCGTTTGATTTTCTGGAAAAATTTGCAAGAGCAGTAAAGCAGTCTGCAGAATTAAGGAAACCACATTTATCGCGTGAAAAACCTCTTGGTGTAAAGTTTTATTTTTTTTACGAATTCATGTTTGAAGAACCAAGACATTAAACCTCAGTCATTTTGCATGAAGAAACCGACAAACTTATTAACATTTAATAGGGCAAGTTATCGACAACCCATCTGTAATGTTGAATGTTGGTTCATCTCGTTATATATATAAAAAAAGAGTTTTCATTATTAACTTTAGCATATTTGAAGACGTATGTACATATGCAAAGTATGCAAAAATAAAAAAGACAAAACATTTTACAATCAATATAAGCTCTGTAGTTAAATTAAACTTTAACATAACTGCCTCCAGTTAATTTCGAAATAATGCTCTTTCGTAAATAGTTTCCCTAGTTTTTAACTCACAATGAATTTTACTAGTAAGATATCACAGAAGACCCGCTTGTAGTGTCATTACCATTGCCATATTGTTAACATTTAGAATAAGAAGAAAATAGAAGAAATAAGGAATGGTTGAAATCTCATAATATATCAGTTATTATTGTAATTCCTCTTAGATCGTCCCAAAGAATGATGTTTTTGTTTTGTTCTGAATGTCTATAAAAATCGCTTTTGATGGGGTTCTAATTTCTTTGGAATATCATTAGTCGGCCCTAAAAAACAACAGAGCTAACACCAATCGACTTAACGAAGACACGAATATTTCACGGATGATCAGCCTCTTTATCAATATTTCGGTATATATTCTTTATACCACTGTCATAAATATTAAAGCATATTAATGCTTCGCAACAGTATATGACTTAATTACTGAAATGTTTCTAAATGAAATATCATTTGTTACGCGAGAATCTGGATTGAAAAATGTCTCCAGTCAAACTGGCAAAAATGACAACAATTGTATATAATTGTATTGTATATAACAATTAATTTGATGATTAACAAAAAGCAGGTAACACTATAAAGCAATGAACTAGCTTGGAATATTAACCAAAGTCATTGATCAACACAGCGCTTGAATAAAGTTGAATCATTCGATACAGGCTTGAAAGTAGATGATAGATTTAAGAGGTATCCAAGAAAGTTCAGAATAATTGCGGAGCAGAATAATCACTTAGTCAAATGTAACAACCAAAATCTGAATAGAGAATGATCTATTAGCTATCCCATTTATAGGCTACATATAGCTTCAAGAAGTTTCTATGCAATAGTAAAAGTAATTAATGCCTGTCTAAAGTATGCAAGAAAGTCACGGAAATTCGAGGTTAAGCTTTTATATAAAAAGGGTTTGCCAACAAAATAGCAAATGCCCCGCCGTTAACATTGAATTGAATGAGATGAATTTTTTCGACAACAGTTATGTGAACATGTCTGCCGTTATAAATTTGAATGAAAAGCAAGTTGCCTGAAATGCATCAAAAACCAAAATGTCCGTGGTGTCCGTGTCTTTATTACTCCTACGTATTCTGCTCCATTATTTGAAGACATCAGGTGCAATGGTTCATGAATTGAAACGTCTTCAAGATCAAAATAATTGATTGGTATCTGCCGAATCCACCGATAGGGGTCGTCGTTAAATTTGGTGCCTTTAGCGTTCACAACCATTTTAAAAGCAATCAAAGTGCCGTGGTTACCTTGAGAATAGGTTAAGGTCACCAATGGTCACTGGTGTGTGATATGTTTTATTAAAGTATACTTCAGTGTGTGATAATTTAGGAAATATTGCGTTAAGAAGAGAAAAAAAGGTTAAAATACAAAGTGCGGAAGTATATAAGGTCGTGGTCACCAAAATGACTGTTGTCTGTACAATTTCAAAATGAAGTCTGTCACCAAATGTGAAGTTTAAGAGTGCAATTGTTCATAAGATATCGCGTTAACAAGACCTTGAAAAAAATGTAAAGGTCAGAAATAAACGACGGATGTCTGCGCAATCTCTCAACTCAAACCTTGACCGAATTAGAAGACTTTCACTGTATGGGGTCATGAGATATTGCGTATGACTCAATGACTGAATATAATTACCCCCTTTCAGCGTCGCGGTCGGAGACAATGAAACAATTGTAACGTGTCTTCTTTACACTAATTACATCTATAATAGTACACCATATGAATTCAAACAGTTGTTTGACCTGATGAAAGAGAAACAAATGCATAAGAAGTAGAAACATAATTTTCCAGCAAAGATAGTATAATTCAATAACTGTCAAATTGTTTTATACACAACAGTAATTTATATCATAAATTATGTTTCTCATATTCCTAAATTAGGCAATTTTAGCCTGGAAATGTCAGCATTCAGATATATATGGTGTATACATGTAGTAATAAATCAGTCATAAAATGTCGATATCTTTATAACAGGTAACAGTTGACTTATAAGACTAAACTAAAAAAGTGACATAAAACATATGACCCAAGCTTTTATATGTACGATTGCTGAGTAATATCAGACGTTATATGATAAGTTGTTCGTGATTCCATAATGTAAGTTTCATGTTGGAAACTACTACTCACAGTCATTATTATCCTTATAAGATAGTTTTCTGGCCTAGGTCGACATGAATTTGCAATCATATTCCCAAAATATGTTGTATACTACTTACGTAGAAATTCATTTTCGTAACCATGGATACGAGTGGCTTGTGAAAGGTCTGGTTCGGGCATAATGAAAATATTTTCTGAATTGTGTTGATGTACAGAGCAATAATGAAGTACATGTACCTTTCTACATGTTGTAAATGAAAATGTCAATAGCTATATTAGGAGTCAAAATTTACTTGAAAAAAAGTATTACATATATAAGGATTGATCCTATATAAGTGGTACTGCTAGACGATATCACACGTGCCCTTTTTTGGAATACATTATCATGATGCAAGCTTTTTATCAACCACTGGTCCACAAGTATTTGCATTGATAACAACGAAGGCAATAATTTCTTATAACACTTTTTAAAAATTCTAAATGTAAAGGTGGGTATTTATGTTCTGATTATTTAAACAGTCATATATGATATATAAGAAAAGCAACAATACTGCGTTCTCACTGGTGAGACTGAACACAATTTTTACTGTCGTTGTATGACATATTCAATAATGCCATTACAACCTATACGTAGTAAATAGTAACCTCCGCTGAGGTTGATATAGAAATGAACGCGCGAGCGTGTTCATTTCTATATCAACCGAGGGCGGAGGTTGCTATTTGACTTACACATCGTGGTTAAGAAATGACATTATTTTATGGAAAAGTGTCAATACAAACCACGTCAAGCAATGAGGGGTATCGCATGTCATGCATCTTGCATCCCGCTTCTTACTTGTGCACCTTTTCTCTCGTAACAAGATGTATGTGACCTTTTGTAAACAGTCTCTCCCAGTCTTCATCTCTGTGTCTCTGTCTATTTCCATGTACTTATCCGTCTGTCAGCCGCAAAATCGTTACATGCATACAAACATGTTACAATCGTTGCATTGCTTGACATTGCCTACCAAAAGCCCTAAGGTTAACACTATGACGAGTGATGCAATAATGCTTCATTTTTATGTAGACTGTATAGTTCTTTGCGACGCACGCTTATTTTTCAAGAAATTAACTAAACAAAATAGAGTTTTGATATCGATTGTGTATCAATTTTCGTATAGCATCCATCAATGGATACGAGGATCTATAGTTATTAGTAAAGAAGAAAACAGAGGATCTCCAGAACTGATTTGTAGAGGCATTAGACAAGAAATTTGATAATGAGTTTTTGAACTCACCCAAAATCCATAATGAAATTAGCGTCCCTTAGCCATGGTGTGCATCCTGTTCAATACATGTTTCAAATGTTGTCCAAAATGAATGTGGATCACCTATAATAATTTGAAAACATAAAAGCAAAGTCCTTACCTATCCATTTAAAACTTTTAATGTGTTCTGTCAAATACCAATTATAAGATTTTTCACCTAAAAAAACCTAACATGAGCATTTGAATATTCAAATAAAATCACATTGATATCATTTTCTCACAAAAAAGATAAATGCATATGTTAATGATCCTTTTCATTGATAGTCATTAAGACGAAGTTACGTGATAGCTGCAGTTTACAGAATAGATTGGCTGTAGAGAGCTCAAGCCATGTACACGGTATCTAAGCCAAAGGGGGGTATATACTGTAGATATGATATTGCTGTTGCCCCTAATGAGGGCCTGAGAGCATTCCCTAATAATATGTCGTTTTTATTTCTTCTAGATTTTGTGACAAATGCCCTAGACTTCTGACACCTGTTGACTCTGTGGGACTCCTAATGAGGACTTTTGGGATGCGCTTGCCCTAACATTTTAACATCATCAAGAGAAACATGCCGTAGAAGGTTGAAATGTACAGACACAATAGTAATGAGGATTAAAGATGACATTCTAGGTGACTCTGTAGCCTCTACTGAGGGACTTCGGGGACATGCCCTAAAGCCTTTTTTGTCTTCATCTCAAGAACAAACAGCCGTAGAAGGTTGAAATGTGGTGCACAGACTTTATCTCAAATGGGTATTATTTTTAACTCGAATTATACAAAGCCGTACAGACCTTAAAAACTACGTAAACTGCTTCCATTGAAATATGTTTTGTATGTTCAACATTAATATTATCATATGTATTTTAAAAGACTAATGAGCTACATAGCCGATGGTTTTATTATGTTCATCTATTTATGTTGTAGTAACAATATGACTATACAAAACAAATCTTCACAAGCCAAAAATATATGGATATATAAAGTGGGTTGACAAATCAAAGTCAGTACTGTCTGACCCTGTGATGGAGCCACCATTGAAAATACAAGTGGATCTAAAGAAGACAATAACAATGCATCTGGATACGTTCCTTACATTCAAGAAGTCTTTGTGCAAACATAACTGACTGTTTTCATGACCTGAACGTGATAACACTTAGCATCTTGCACATGCATATATGCAGCAATCTAATGTAATCGATTCAACGTGATTCGTCCAAGTACATGTAGGTTCATTCTCAAATAAAGCTATTAATATCCCATAGACAGATTCATAACTATAGCTATTTTGTTACCGCTCATAAACATTATATGCATTGGAATGTCAACATACAGACACCATGGTTAGGTATGTCAGAATATCTGACTTCATTGCTGAACCTTACACTAATTGAAGAGTATCTGAATGTAATTTGTGATAAAATATATGGTATAGGATAATACAATTCGGCAGTCTGAAGGCTTCGTCATATCATGCAGAAAATTAATCCTATATCTACTTCATAAAATCATACGATATTTGTTAATCATATGAATTGGTTGTGAATCAACATTATTGTTAACAAATCATTCGGCTTGAGAAATGATAATTTTCTTAGAATGTTTAATCATAGTTCGATAAAAAAAGATGTATGAATGGCAAAACAAGTATATTCTTCAAACAATACCCTTAAAAAAACAAAAGTCTCTAAAAACCTAGTTCGATAATAATCAATTATAAATAATCAATAAGTAATTCATTTAAATAAAGTAAGAATCCTAAAGCTCCCTTTCATTCAATAGCCATTATCAAAATCGCATTTCATTTTCCAATTTTCTAATCTTGGTGTGTTTTTACAGAAATAGGGTTTCGTAGACTTGGTATAAATTTCAACCTGGCTGAAAATAAAACCTTTTTTATTATTAAGTTTGAATTTCTAAAAAGACCCTCGACGTGGAATTTAAATGATTGTATTTGTAAATTTATGTCTGCTAAAGAAGATTGAAGAAACAATTATCCTTAATCGCTGACAGGAGATGTGTCATATATCATTCTATCAACAATTTAAAATATAATGGTTAACAATTCCTAGTTTACAAATATCAACATTTTATAAAAAGTTGAAGGATTGCTTCTAACAATGTTATTCGATTACTTCATCATCATAAACATTAATTTTTGTGAAAAATGGCATGCCTCAAATTCTCATACAATGCGGGCAAAGTACCTTTTTAGAAACGTATTTTTTCAAAGTTTAGAAATGACAAGCTTAAGTTATTCAAGATTCATTGATGACTCCTTGTCATGTGTTTCCAAAAGGTTTTGTGGAAGTAAAGGTTATCCCTTGTATAAACTTTTGCGCTTGATCTGCTCATGAAAATGAAAACCAATAACAACAACGGTATAATATCTTGTCATAAATAACTTTTATTAATTAGCAATTTGAACAACCAATTAAAATTTTCAAATTTTCATTTATTCATTCTTCCTTCGAATCATAAGCAATTATCTAAAAATATGTGCCAGAGGGAAAATGAACGTATACGATGTTTGATATCTACCAACTGTGTTTCATAATTACAGGAATATTGTTGACATTTTATCCTGTTACATAACATAAGGATTTGATTTTTTAATGAGCATTTTTAGTTTGACGACCAGGCAGTTAAACCAATTTTTTAGGAAAGAGAACATTACAACAAAAGGAGGATTTTGTGGTACTTTGTGGTTTCCTTAAACATCAAAATTGCTTCATTTCTTTTTCCACTTTTTCCATGGGAGCAATAAGTTTTAAACTCTCAACATGTTTTGCTTGAAAAACGGCGTCTGTTACTTCCTTATGACATTAGTTTCCTTAAACAAGGTAACAATTAAAGAAAAAAAGCCCGCTACTTTCGGAATGAATATCATAAAGAAATTATATGACGTGTAAACTGCCGAGTGGTCAGACTGGCGAATCAGTCATCTTAGGTCAAGGAGATGATAGCACTGAGGATATAAGAACTTTTATAATTGAGATGTTTTGAAATGACAATCTTACTAAATTTCTTTTTCCGTTGCATTTTAACCTTTGTCAGGTTGGCGATTTAAACCAAGACGTTTGAAGCGTGTGGACCTGAACACTTAGTTGCCAATCGACATGAGAGATATCATGTTTCCACAAAGGATTCATAAATTTTACAGAACATAACGATAGATACAAGATCGAGTGTTCAGCAATTTAACATGAAATGTAAGATAACTTATTTGTCGATGTCTTCAATATAGTCTCCACGATACCCGAGCTTATGGGCACTTCATAGAGTTCATAAATGGTTTGTAACATTAATAGAATATACTGATAACTTTTTAGATATTCGGAGCACAAGGCTGAAAACTTGGGTAAAAATTCCCAATAATAGTTAATCTAGCCACTCGAACTTTGGAAATTGAAACGCCCTTTCCCTCAATTGGCTATGATAACACACCGACAGACCCCGTTTAACTAATATTCAAAATTTTCTTTGATTGACATTTCTAATGTTGATATTATCTTAAGAATCAAATCCTTTAATGTAGCTTGTTGAAATCCTTACTTTTTAAATCAATTTGATTCGATCGCATATCTTTTTATGTTTTTAACCGATAGCTGTTTGTTGATCCATATTCACTACCGTAAATACAGTCACCCCCTAAAATTAGACATATAACATATTTGATATGCACAGATTTATGATGGAACCAGGATAGATAATCGGTTTCTTTATTGTTCGTTCTTGCTTTTAGCTAACATAGATTATTCAGTAAAACATTTTGAATGACATATGCCAACGCTAATATAAAATAGAATGTTAATGAATTCCTTAATATGAAACATTTTGTTGAGAACAGCAATAATTTAATCCTAAACACATCTGGAATTGTTATTTGACAGCATTGCACCTGCTCAAAGTAAGTTTACTTTTACATTAATCGAAGAAATGAGAATTCTTGATGGCCTTTTAACACACAAAAATAACGTGTCGTCAATACAATTATTTTCCCAAATAAACTAATGAGGAAATCTGACTCTACCTCATCATGAAGTCTGATAATCAGTGAAATGTTTAAATTTAGTTGTTAAGTGATAAAATCATACCTTTCGGCAGAATCCGCCAACGCTAATAATACAAGAAAAGCTGTATAGGATTTCAGGGATTGAAAAATGATTGTACCAAAATAGCTTTTCAATTAATCCAGATTTTGGATTTGAGAATTTTTGCGCAATGATAGATAAATGTTAATACCTGTACAGGTAATTTAAGGTAAGGAAAGAGACATGTGCAAGAGACAAATTGGTATGGTAAAATATAGCTTAAAAAGAAATTTGATATGATTATTTACAAAATTCCTTAGTACAGTTTGAACGACACTTAGGAATAGTGAGGAATATTGGTATTTTATAAGCAAAATTATCCGTAAGATAGATATTTTAGACGAAAAAAACCCAGGAAAAGTATTGTTCTCTGGATGATGTTTGGGATTGAAACGCATTCATTAATTTCCTTATAGTTATAGCTCTTGATTAAGACGGTTTGACCTTCAAGATTCATGACTTCAGTATTGATCTTGTGAAATCAACTACTCCCACAGATTTTTAATAATATGTGCTGAAACTTTATACATCCTTTGACTAGACATCAGTGCGCCTGACTTTTTTCAGCATGGAATGGTAAATGGTTGAATACCGGGTTTTGACTTGTAGCGATTGACGTTCCAAATGACAATAACCCTCTTGTGAAATCAATTTCATACACATTTCAATCAATCTTTTTAGAATTAGTTCTACATTTTAAAAATATTATATATATATTCAACAATGAAGGACACGCTACTTTTTCGGCATAATTGAATTAATGGGTTCTTTTTATTTGTGGCCCCTGAAATGGAGCGCTGGACTTTTGAAATTCGAAATTGACAGAAGTCTTCCTGTCTTGGGAAAGTAAACTCCTCCTGAAGGTTTTGATTAATCTCCGTTAAACATATGCTCGGATCAATAATTAACAAATTCATATGGACCAATATCTCAAGGATTATGTCTTAAAATATGAGCTTTTCAACTTCTCGAGCCTTTCAGTCTTCGGTAATTTTCACCATCGCATTTTAGTTGAATTGATCCATGATCAACATTGATATATGTAATGGTTTTGCTTATCAATAGACTACTCGAGAAAGGTTTATTTTCTTACTGTTTGACCTTGACCATCCTGCTAAATCAGCGTATTTAAATTCGCTCAGCACCTTCCAATATCGGATTTAAATACGCTGATTTAGCATAATGGCCTTGAGGTGAAATCCATAGTTGCTGATGTATACACCACTGCTGGACTAGCCGGTTAGCGTAGAAACCTTGCTCTCGGAGCCTCTGTAACAAGTCGCCTGTATGATAGAGATGATATCAGAAGTTATAGGATATCGTTCTACCGCAGTTATAGGACACACAAGGGTAGAACAGAAGTACCAAATCAGTTGCTATATTCAGCGCTTAGAAAAAACTGAATAGACGTCCTTTTTCTTAAAATTTTGTTCATTGAATGTTAATGTCACTATCGCCAAGTCTTAAAATATTGTTTTCAATTAATGAAGGTGGCGAGAATTTGAGTTTTATGTTTTGTAGTCATTGTCATTCAACTTAACTATTATTTTCAAGGTAGGAAAACTCTCCATTGCCGAAATAAAAGGACAGTTTTGTAATGCCAAAGCGAAGAAGCTGTATTTAAAAATGTGCATTCGTCCTTTACAAAATTCAGTACGATGTTCTGCTAATATTCTTTCGAAGGAAATGTACTAAAGTTGAAATACCGTGAATGATTGTGCTACAAATCGAAAAAGAAAAACCTCTTGTTAGCATTCACTTTCAACGTCGCTGTTACAATATAGTAAACTTGTAACTTGATGATCAAAGACAACAACATATAAATGACAATACACTTCGTCTGTGTTGGTAAAGGATTTTGACTAAATTTCAATAGGTTTGCATTACCTTCCTTAAGCAGCCTAAGAGCCAAACATTCTAATTTCAAAACACTTTCAATTTAAATTGTCCTTAGGGAAACAAACATCAGTGGGCAACAATGAAACTTAAATAATAATAATATAACTGCCCCCAGGTGTTTTAAAACCTAATTATTTGAACTCCCCCTTCCAAATGGGCATACTGCTCAGATGGCTGAAAAATGAGGAATTCATACAGTTCACATATGTACAGTGGATGTTATTGTATAACTGGAAAATTCTCAAAAAGATTCCATTTAAACATTATTAACTTTATATTAACCATAGATTGGAAGACTAAATTGTTCTTACAGTACAGTCGTTATCAAACATAGTGTGACACAATTGCTGTGAAACATTAAAAATCAGTTTTCATAATATTAAGTACACTTTGTTTCATTATGCCTTTCATTCTTTAAATAGTTTACAGTGCAGTATTGGTTTTGAAAGGAATACGTTTTTTGTCAGAACGTCAATTAAGGGTAAAATCTTTTGTTCATCGTTACAAAAGAGTATGTTCATGCAGTCTATCACTAAGCGGATGCTAACTAACATTTATTTCGCTTCTGTTGGATTAGTTAAATGTTCAAAATTTGGGTGAAATTTCGGATACATTTTGAAGGAACAACTTTGAAAATATGTGCTCAATGTCCTTTATTAAAAGTAAAGCCAAGTATACAATATCAAAAAAATAATGACAAAACGTCTCCGATTCATTCGACACAGCTCAATTCACGTGAAGAAACGGAGTAACTCAAATTTGTGTTGTCAACTTGAACAAAACCATTATATCCAAAAATTAAACATGTAAGTTTACAGGAACTGTTAACATTCATAAGATTGAGTATTGATAAACGTTCAAAGAAATTGATAACAAAACCACACAAGTCAAATCCATTTAAAAACAACTCTTCTTTAAAAAGTATATACCGAAGAATGTATTTAGCTAACAAGTCTCTGAAGACATAAATCCTCCTTAAATATGATAAATTAAATATCTCAGTTTTACTACGAGAGTATAAATTTTGTAAATGGGTCCTAACATAGTGATAACCTTACTCTTAGATATGAACGACTATTTATAATATAATAATATAAATATAATTTCTTGTATATAGGCCCTGGTCGCGTGGCTCGTTTGACACTTAGAATGAATAGTTAGAACATAAAATTTAAGAAAAGAAAATATCTTTAAACAAATTGCTGAACAGGAAATCGTACATCCTGCTAAACAAGCGCATGTGAATCCGCTCAGCTCCTTCGTTATGGCTTATTGTTTTTTTAACAGTGACAATATGAAGGTAGAACGTCGCAACTATGATCGAAAACCGGACAGTGGCCCAGTACGGTTGGATCTGCTTGGTATTCGTGACTTAATTCACCTGTTATTCGTTCAGCCAATTAAATGTCGTTATGCAAGGAGCTCGCAGTGACTATCTCTCTTGTGCGGCTGTTGGTTGAATGCGAGTCGCCTCATCGGCTGCAAAAAAAATGACTAGCGATACGAGGGTTTTGGCTTGAAAGAACTCAGTGTATAAGAAGCTGTGCGGATTCACATACGCTTATTTAGCAGGATGGAAGTAATAGTTTTTAAGCAGGACTATCTGAAGTGAACAAATGTTAGGAAATAGAATCGATCGATGTCTCATGGAAAGCAACTTACTTTTAAGTTGCTGTTCACTACAATGCAGCCATTTCTCATCATAATGAAGTTTATTTAAAATATAAGAAAATAAGAATCACAATAAGAATAAAGATAATTTCCAAATGAGTAACTTAGTAACTTTAATCTGGTTCTAATTTGGGCATGCAAGTTATTACCAGAATACATTTCATATTATGGGATCAATTGGAGTCAACTTCTACATACACATCATAATAAAGGTTGTCATAAGAGTTAAATAAAGGACTGGAGTTTTACCTGAAGAACCTGAAATTAAAGCAAAAACAAAACATAGATAAAATTATTTGTTATTTGTTGTGTAATTATGATTTTTTATATCTATGTTTCTAAGTATAATAGTGCGCAATTTAAGTTGTCAGGGCATTTTTACTCTCAAGTAAATACCATAGGTGTTAGGGTGTGGCCTTTGTTGTTACCACACAAGTATATCGAGTTAATAAATCTACAATGTGGAATTCAAGTTGAGCACTGAGTCGATCAGCATTAGGGTCCAGAAAGTCATCAAATTGAAAATTTTTATACTATTCTTATTCCCCATTTGCTTACTTCTCCCACGCTAGGACCCCGAATCGCACGAATGGAAAAAAAGACATTTATGGAGATTCCTGCTGGTTTTAGGGTTAATGTTGACACAATTACAAGGAGATAAATTTCTTCGATTTATGATTGGGAGGTATATTGGGACATCATCGTAGCGTTAGTAAAATATTAAGCGTTTTCGCTAACTTACTAACCTTAATTCTATACTAAACGTCGTTAGCCCCGATTTATAAGCAAATGGTGGAATTTGTCAATTCAACTCGTAAATGATTTTTTCTCGAGCAATTAAAGCGAGTCTAAAATTTAAAAGTTTGTACGTACGTTGGTAAGGAGGGGTTGTACCATTACTTAATGGTCTTAACTAACAGTGACACTAGTTGAAAATATTGAACCGCATTCGAATTTTAATTTATTTGAATTATCGTTAAATATACGAAGTGTCAAAATATATCTTAGTATGCCATAGCAAAGTGCATATATTCGACTACCCATCCTTCAGCATATATAGTCACTTCTCAAAAACAACTAAATCTCATGTGTTGATTAGTGTTATTGTTACAGTAACCAGGTTGAGAAACTGCATACTTCTCTCTGAGACTTTCCCCCGAATGTTGAACTCTTTTGTAGAGATTAATTAACTTAATGACATGAATGAAGATTGGCTGATTCTCTAAACCTCGAATAAAGTCCAGATCAGCCGTGTCTTACAGTAAATGCATTATGAGTAAACTTAAAAGTTAAACTTTGTGTGCTGATTTCTAACCAAATATCTTATTTACATAGTGAATTTGTTGTTAAATCCGTGATAATTTCTTCCATAAAACTTGCTTAACGTCTGAATAGTGCCTGAGGTAATTTATCATAAGTGCCTTAAACACAGGCTTTACTAATCCACATTTTCGCTTGATTCCAACCCCCGACCACTATTCCTACCCTACCTGCCACCCCACCCCATACCACGTTTGCACCGTCTCCTGAAACTTACCACTGACTGTGTTTTCTTTGTCCCGTTCATAGACTCGTCCATACAGAGCGGCAGCCAGCAATGGGTATGATGTTTCTTCATCTTTCTTCAAAGTCCCATTCTGGTAGTTAATATGATTTGTTGGCAGCTTAAGCAGCGATGTAGTCTCATCCACCATCAGCATTTCAGGAAAAACATAAGGTGTGGAAAAGTTACCAGTGATTTCGATGTGTTGGAAACGCGTGTGTGCTTCTTTGGTCCATCTTCCACATGAGGCCTCCGTCAATTTTGCACATTTAAGTAAGGCACAGACTTGAATATAATTAGTTTTCTGTTCATCATTATGGACAGAATATTCATGAGGTCCATCAAAAGACCCAAATGCGTAGAAATCGGTGTCTTTGACCTCCTTTACGAATTTCAAGGAACAACAGAGGCGGTTGTGGCACACAGACACAGTTCCTGATTGTCCTGACAATGGGAGGAAATTATATACGTCTCCACGCATGATTACATTAAAAGGGGTATCTGGTAATGGCTTTATGTCCTTGTCTTTGAAAGTAGATCTTGGAATTATTCTTGGATTGACAGATTCTATAGTAGATACCAATAGTTTCCCTGCACCCGCTGTTTCGTTGTAATAATAAACTGCTGGACCAGTTGGAGTGTAGATCCCACTCCCGTAATGTCTCTTATCTGGATAATGAAGGCTTGCACCTAAAACGTTCACTCCCATCCCTACTGCAACTGCTGAATGATACTGCACTGCCGCCAGTAAAGGAAGAGCATATTTCCATGCCGTTGTCAGGATAATGTTTCCAATGTTATGGCTAACTGTTAATGGTATAAGGGTTCCTCAAACAAAGTATCAAAGCAAATGACGTTTCCAAATGTTCCAAATGGTGTTTCAAAGATGCTTTCTTCTGGTTTTGCCTCATCGTATGCATCCTCGTAATAAAGATTTGCCTTGTGGTATCTAGCTACAAATACCCCCTTGTCATCAAATGCAACGTTTGTGTTATACTGGTAGTGTCCGTCTCGACAGTTTTCATCTCTTGCTACTTTACATGGAACTTTGTTCCCCATGTTTGCTACAAGGTAGATCTGTGAGCCTTTTGCACTACAGCTGAGCTCTTGAAGGACCTCTGTGTCATTAGTGAATAGTTTAGGCGAATCACAAGGAGACCAGTTTCGCACAGTCTTTGGGTCTGGGATATATTCCAGGAATGGGAAGATTGACGCCCTTGTTAAGTTGGTCCAGAACAATCCATACTCTGGGAAGACGATGATTTGTGCACCCTGGAAAGTGAAACGAATTCCGTAAACGATCAAGAAGCAAAGTGTTAAAATAACTTCAGTCATAAAATCACAATTAACTATAATGACCTGCCCCACCTTCAATAGCTTTCCCTGATTTCCTCTATTACAATCAACTATAAGAAACGAACACCATTTTATAAGTGAAAATCATACTTGCAACAGTTGCAACCTGAGTTCAGCTAAAAGCAACCAAGGTCAAATTGCACTGATTGTTTAAGCTTTGAATCAAAATAAATATCTTCCTTTAGATTATTTTGTCACTCATGGTACCTAGTGCTACACCCTAGTCACGCTTACCTGTTTGGCAGCCTCCTTAGTCTGTGTTTCAAATATAGTCAGACTCTCTGTCATGATATTCAAAGCTTCAGGGCGGGAAATATGTCCACCTCTCCATTGCATTACAACATGCTCGTACACAGCAGCTCGAAAGGTATGCTGTCCGGAAACTGTAACATAGTATTCAATATCAGAGAAAATAAATGTAATCAAAATCTAACGGTATAAATAGTGTAGATAAAACATTTATCATCCAAAACTGTGTTCCACAGTAGATATTGCTTGTGGAAGATCAAGCGATATCTTCTAGCAGATATCCTTTTGACAGTAGATTTTGAACAATGCCTTATAACAGTCAAGTTCATGACATCACAATTGTTTTACATCATCAGGTAATGACATCACAATACTATGACATCATAAACATGATGACGTCACAATATTATGACATCACTACATCATGAATTACACTCCTTTTAATCATCAAAAACATGTGTTGTATATAATTCTCAATGCACAGTGCATGTCCATGCAACAATGATAATGTAATGATTCATAATTTAAATATGATAATTAATCAACTCTATTAAAATATGTATGTGCAAAACACCTATTATTTTCGATAAAATGATTAGATGAAGAAAATTTTACTCCATTTGAATAAGCAGAAAGAGATTTCCTATTGGTACTTTTAGTTATCTACAATTGCAAGTTAGAGTTTCACTAGATTTCACTATCACTCATATCACAAAAAGCAGATTGTAAACATCAAAAACAGATGAAAAGTATAGTAGGTTGAGCACTTTTAAAGTCCTGTATGTAAGAACATTACGTTCCTTCTGAGTTCCTGGTAAAACTACAAACATTAAACGGATTTCGATTTTGTATTTCCAAACGAAATATTTAAAAAATGTTGTATCATATGAACTTGATCAAGGTAACAACATGAAATCTATGAGTATGATAATAAATCAAAGAGGTATGTACTAGTTAGTCAGAATCTAGTTCTTCCACAACCAGATAATACTATTGTTCCTTGGGAGATATTCAGTTGATTCATGTGGACAGCGGGTTGGCATGTAATTACGTCTATTAGTAACGTCGTAGATACTCGTTAATATTTCACCTTTTTTCACGCAAGTTCCCATTTAAATGAGATCGAATTTCGGTCGACCTCCAGCGTCAGTTGGCTCCCCGTGACTAACACACTTTTTCTACAGCAATTATGGAACCCATGAAATATATGTAATGCGGGGGCAAGCTCAAGATTAATGCAGATTCAGAAATGTCCGACGTGTAATAAAATGCAACATATACTCTTTCAGGATTTTGATCATGTGTGTTTCATGTTACATTACGCACAGTCCGTGACATGCGTAAACTTGCGTGGTTGGGAAATGTCTGGTATGGCTAGCGCTGTCGTACTTTAGTAATTTCCAATGATGAACACTGAACAGAATCATCTACGTGTCACGTTAATAGGGATGTGACCGGATGTGTGTTATTTCGAAACCTTGGCTTTTGTTCGATTACATATTAAAATATCCGATGAACTAGTTTACTGAGGAAATTTGCTGCCATTGTAGTAAGTCTTCCATTGAACGTGAATAACTGCTAGTGAACAAGTAATTAAGTCAGACTTTACTTGATGTGTCCCTTCTAAAATGTGAAACGCTAAAGGTCGCATTTTTAGCAAAGAGATTCTCGCATTATTTTCATGATCTTTTATATACATCATTAAAGTGCTATCTTAAACATGTTTTATGATGGGAAACTATCCGATTCCAATATGTACGCAAAGAACCTTCATAATCCGGTAGTGATGCCTCGGGGGTTTGATTATCTGTTATCAAATATATCAGTTTTGTTTCCATTGCAAAACTTAGACTGTGCCTTAAGCACTACTCTAAAATTACCATATGGCAAGTAAATTCTAATCCTAGCACGAATGAAAGGAATAAATTCATGAGCAAAATGCATATAACCAAACAGTTATAGGAATTACACCTCAACCTCATTTCTCAGAAAGAAACCAAAGAAAATAAGCCCAATGGTCAATCCTCTGAGAAGACAGAAATATCCCGAATAACATTATACACGTTGTGTAAGTCATTTATCTTACAACTTTTTATACCAGACCGAACATTGAGGGTTCATAACAATAATAACGATTCCACAAGTCCGTCCACAGAATGTTTTGTCTGACCCATTGCTGGTTAACAATTTATCGGATTACTTATGGGTTACAGAGGGACTATAGCTACTTAAAAGATTATTTCAAATCTTGCACTTGCCTTCTAACTTATTAGATTTGGTGCAGTGCACAAAATAGTTAGTTTTTAAAATGTTTTACAGAATGCTATGTTTTGTACTAAATCTTCTTGAGGATAAAACAGATTGCTAAAATGATTATTTAGCCGATTATTTACAAGGTGTAAAATTTTCATCAATTTTGTGAAATGTTTAATATCTAACAAATTGCTATGTCTTGTACTTTCACAAGTGATATTTTGATGTCTATCTTATTTTGGGTAAAATTCAGTGTTTTAGAATGTGATATGAAATAAAACTTACACTGATCCATCGGAACGGATAGAAGACATCCGTTAGTAGTCTGAGTTAAGGGATGTCAAGATCACTTTGAAGTATACCGTAATTCTATTGGTCAGGAGGACCGTCGGGAGAACGTGGCCAACTTGTGTTTTTGCTTGTTGAATACTGTTGTAATATATGAGATAAATGCATAATCTCATAATTACGGACGCAGTGTTGTTTGACGTATTACGGACTATTTGCTGCGCAGTACATGGAACAAATCATGTTGATATATAAAATACGGATTCAGGATTTAAATATAAACCTATTATCATTGATCTCAATCATTGTTCAATAATGTGTTCATTTATCCACTCTCGCCTCAGGATCCGTTCTAGCGATTTGAATGCCGATGAGTTAATTGATAGTACTGTTATTGGCAGCTCAGCGTGCTCATGAAAGTTATATTGGAGAGGCCTAGAATTAAGCACGTATACACACGCATTTCTTTCTTTGATAAAATATGTTTTATTCATAAATTTTTATATGAAGAACTACGAACGCTTAAGGTTAGAAGACACCGGTTCAAACTTATTACCTTTGATAAAATGTATAATAATCATGTTCCGAACTATTAAAGTGTATATAAAACATCATGCTTCCTATCGAAGATTTTATTCATTATCTTAAATCATTACGCCAGTTTACCATAAAAAATAACAGATTTGATCGAAATCTCAAAATTTCTATATTTCCTTTTTTGTTGTCTAGCTTTCTAATTTCAGTAATTGAACGGCGTTCAGAATGCCATATGGTTTGTTCGCATATTCTTAAAAAATGAAAATATGTTTAATGCAATTTACATAATATCCAACTTGGTTGAGGTTTATAATCTCTTCTTGGTCAAGTTAGTTTTTATCTTAATCATTATCACTAATCAGTTTAATTAGCATGGCAACAGAACTGTGACAACATCAAAAGTTCAAACTACTAATATGTTATTTGGAAAGTTACACATTCTGAATCGAAAGTAAATTGCATTTGTCAAATTGGTGTTATCAAATATTAATCTATCTTAAACGTATCGAAATGAGTTTGAAAATAAATGCAATTTTACTTACATACACCTTCCGCACGCATCGGGTGAGATATGCACTTACAAAAAATTGAATTTCTTGTAAAGGCATAGCTCGCCCGATGAGTGCGGAAGATGACTTACATATGGAATCGAATTCTTTTAATCATTATATATTATTGTACTGACCTGTGACAACAATGATTGCAAGGGGAGTCAAGATCGCATTAGACAACATATTGCAGAGGGCGTGGTAGCTGAGAGATATTTGTTTCCGAAGTGATGATAAATCACAGATATCCTGTTATGAATTATAGTCCCGTTTGATATCTTGCACTCCTCAGTCACCCTGTGAGTCTGCTCATCTAGATCAGTTTCTCTAAACACTGATAACCGATAAAAACTATTTCCAGGAACAAGGGAATTTGATGGATCGCCACTATTGCCTTAGAGTACGCTCAGTGAGTCGAAAATGCATATCCTCGAAAAGAGGTAGCAGCATTCGGAATAGTAAGCACATGACCAATAGGGAGTATATAAAACAGATTTTTGACCTTTTGTCCCCTAACGAGATCTTGAGGTGCAATGTCATAAGAGCCCTTTCTAATTATATGTATTAAGTAGGGATGTTTCAAGTAATGTGGTTTCTTAAATGCAACAATTTTCTGGCTGGTGATTTATTAAGGCCATGCAGGTAGTGTCGCGCCTTGCATTAGTTCATTTACAGTAAGTATATTTGTGACTCATACCCTGTTTTGCATAATTGATTCGTGCATATCTTCCCCATGAACTGCAAGAGATTATTGTACTATTGTTTATCGTGTGGTGCACAAAGGATAAGGTATGAATGTGTTGTTAAGATTCACATTACGGTTACTTGCTGTAATTAGTAGTCGTGCCTCGAATAATGTTGAGAATGTAGTGAATATAATCCCTACCTGAAATCTTATGATTTCTATTGTAATGACACAGAGTATATTTCATGAAAGATAGAGCCAGAATATTAATTGATCAGCTGGTTTCGCTTTGTGGAGAATCATCGAAAGACCGATATTCTAATAGTTAAGATCAGCTTCACTGTATTTAAAATGAATTGATAAAACACACTGTTTATAAGTTTAAAATGTTAAAGCTTTCATCATTTTTTATTTGACCATTTTGAAATCTGAGGAATGCAATCATGGTTTCGTGACGCAAACAGAAACATAATGACGGTATATTCGAGCTATTTCCAAGCTATTCACACATTCATATTGGTCTTTAAAATTGAGAAAAAAATTCTAATTGAAATATATAGACGGTTTATCAATAATTATTCATGGGAGAGTTCCGGCCATTGATGAAGGGTTGCGTGAATTCATATTCTTATCATAGCAATAATGATATTCGCGAAGACACTATAAACAAGACAAAAGCATCACAGTGTATACAATTTAAGAGATCGTAATGCTGTTTTATTTGGATGCTCCAAAGAAATTAAACACATTTAAATGTTCTTTTCGTTTGTATTAAGATGAGCGCAATGTCTAACCGCATATATCAATTGCTGATATTATTTAATCCAATTTCGCTATTCAAGGACCTTTCAAAAACAACTTTATGTGGACAAGGCCTATGTGACAGGCACATGAAGAACCATAAACGATTACACAGCCCTTAGTCTGAAATGAAATTGAGCTGTGATAGGTTTGTTATAAAATCAATAAAAGACCGTCACCAAATGTAAAAATGTTAATGCTCCGAAGTATTGCGCTGTGAAGAGAATCTATTTTTGAACATTTAATATTGTTTCACACTTTATTTCTGTTTTATTTACACCTTACGTTTTGCCACGTGTTCAAACAAACATTCATAGACAGTCATTTGATTATACAGTTTGGTTAAAGGGTATATGACACGAATGGTTTTTCATTTGAGTGGACAAAAGGCAAATGACTAAACTAGTATACATGAATAAACAACTCGACCAGAATCTAACAAAGGTGTCGTACTGACTTGATGAATAAGCTAAAACTTTTGTTATTTAACAGAAATTAGATCATTCTCGTTGGATTCTTCTAAGGTAATATATAAGACCCATTGTTTTGGTATTTTAGAATCAGTTATATGATATACATAATGATGACTTAAATTGGGTTATAGCTTTTGGATACATATCGTAGTAAAATTTCTTTTTTTGAATGGTCATTTGATTTGATCCACTGTAGGATCTCTTTCTTCAGAGATCCAAGATTATGCAGTTTATGACCCATATTTCATTTTGGAATAAGTAGATCAATGGTGATCAATATGCTTAATCGTGAAAAGATTGGAGTTCACAAGTTGAATTACGTGTAACAGTTGATATTGAAACCATCAAAATCTGGTACATTCGGTTCATATAAAAGGCGTTTTATTCATCATTTTCTTTAACGTCAGAGTGGGTTTTTGTTTGATTAAAAATATCCAGTTTATGATTATATCTATATTTTTTTTAAAAAGTATAGACTATAAGATAACGCATTGGTTCTTTAAATTAAGGTTTATCTCAACAATGTGTGGTCAATAAAGACGAAAAATAAATATTGCTCAAGGATTGATACAATACAGAAGATAACGATAGATACAAAGAGAACTGACACTATGGAATCTTTGTCCGCAACTTTAATGTGCGATAACCTATTTGTAGAGGGCTTCAACATGGTCTTTTCTACAGCCGAGCTAATGGGCATTTCATAGAGTTCATAATTGATTTATAACATTAAAAGACCATACTGATATATTTTAAGATATTCGTAGCAAAAGGCTGACGCCTTTAAAAAATATCGAAATAATAGCTCTGTCTATCTACTCTGATTTTTTTAAAAGTCTTTTTGTAACGTGTCTGTAATAATACACCGACAGACACTTAATAACAAAAATATAACATTTTCTTTGGTAGCCATTTTAGAAGTTGTATTTCCAAACAAAGGACATATAATGGATTAAAGCTATTTTTTATATAAGAGGAAAACTGTTGGCTTAAATTCTAATACCACTATCTAGCATGTTATAGACAATTTTTCAACAAAATAGACATGTCGACCATTTAGGTCAAGAATCACAAGGTGTCAACAAATGAAATAGTTTTTGTTTTGGACTTGAAAGTTGTTTATTTTATTCAAAATGTTTTTTTATTATCCAGTCCAAATTGTTTTCAAATAAACTCTAATTATTCTCATTATTCTTCTTTTTGGTTTTGGGGGAACCGTTCCTTGGGAACCGTTCACTACTCGACACCATGGGTTTAATATGCTACGAGGATTACAAGAATTACTAAGAAGCATCCTGTTACTTTTTCATGCTGTTGAATCAAGTAGTCGTAGGTAACATACATATTACTGTACAAAGGTGTCTTAAAGACTTCTGTGATAAGCATGTTCAACCTCTAAGTGGTTTTACATGTTTAATGAACTACTGTAATGGCCATATATACCATTTTTTGGAAAAAGAAGAACTAATATCAGTGAGTTAATTATAAAGAGCCGTTTTTTCTATTATTTTAACTCTTTCCAATCCATTCCAAGTTACTTGGATCGTAATGAAATTGATTTTGATATTTTTCACAGAGAAAAACCACCCTAATTACGTTATTTTATATTTTGGCATTTAGTGCCACTCTGGTTAACAAAAAAATTGAATTAATTTCTTCAAATTAGATATTGATCATGTCACAAAGGATATGACTTATTTGATTAGGTATTAGGCATTAATATTCCTATCTTTTCAATTCTAAACTATATTTTTATAATGAGTTTTGCTTGTATTACACGAAGCACCCGATCGTATTATGAGCTATATTTTTTTTATTGAATTGCCAGTTGATTTTTGAATAATTAAAAGTTTCTGTTGACGTATTCTGATTCACGATATAATATCCAATATATCCAAAGAAACTACCTCTATTAATAATTGCATAAAGGAAATCTAAGAAATAGGTTTTGTAATGCATTTGTTCACTGGATTTTAAAACGTTTGAAAGATTAAAGTTTTACTGGTGGAATATGGCCTCTTGTATGAATAAATTCAGTTATAAAGCAGTCTTTATTTTCAGTTACAATTTCTGTTTAATCCTATTTCACATAGAATTTTTGTTATTTCAAAAATGCATTTTCAACATATTTTGCTGCATTATTTACCTATTAATGCGAGTGATGATAGTTAGTACTATCTTCATGCCTTGACTTTATTACGCTTTCTACTGTTCACACGATTATCTGAAATAATCCATCGTTTCAATGTAGCTGTTTGGAAATCTTATATTGAAACTCTCAACATATATTTGATTCGGTTGCTGATAGGTATTCATTCATTCATTCAATCATATTCAATAAATGCAATACAATTTCTACTAACACTTAACTTATCCTCTACTCTTATATATTAGATATCAATGATTGTACATAATTTCAACATTGTCCTTATTTTTTTTTATAATATGAATCAATCGGTAAAAAAGATTTAAATGGCAGATACCACCGTTAATATAAATTTACGAATTAATTGAAACAAAAGATAGCAAGCATTCCAATTCATAGCTGGTTGACATCATTGCATTTTCTCTAATGTAGTTTTACATTAACACTATTTAAGTTTTATATCAGAAGAAATTTGAACACTTGATGGCCTGTTAACACCTGGAAAATCACGTTTCATAAAAAATTCTTTTTCCCAAATTTAGCAATGAGGAAATCTGATTTTATCCTGATCATGAAGTCTGATAAGGTTTGAAAATTTGACATTGGATTTGCAAGTGATAAAATGATGCCTTTTAGCAGAATCCGCCAACGCTAATATAAGAAAAGCTGTTTGGGATTTCGGGGATGGAAAAATCTCAAAATGATTGTACCTAAATAGCTTTTCCAACTATTTATTATTTGAGAGTTGAATAATGTTTCGTTCAATGACAATAGTGGCATTTTCATAGCAAGTGTTGGCTGCCTATGGTGAATGGTAGTAAATGGGCTAAATGTTAAATGCCTGTGATGGTCATCGCAGGTTGCCCCAATCTATTTAAAACAAGGGTTTGCCACTCACATGGCAATGTCCCCCCGCCGTTATGAGATATTTGGTATAATTGATATAGTTTATCTTTTGATATCTTAGTCTTCCTCCATTGAAGGCTTTCACCAAATATGAACACTCTAGGTGCTAAGCTTTAGGAGATATTGAGTTAACAATGTATTACAAAGTGATGACGGTGTCGTGGTAACCTTGAAAATGAGGTCATGGTTACCAAGGTCCACTGGTGCCTAAGTCATCCGCCGTTGTAGGTTGTTGTCAAATATGAAAACTCTAAGTGCTAAGCTTTACGAGATATAGCGTTAAAATGTATTACAAAGTGGTCAAAGTGTCGTGGTGACCTTGAAGTAATGTCAAGTTCACCAATGTTGACTGGCGTCTGACTCTTTCTCCATTGAAGGCTGTCACCAAATATGAAAACTCTATGCGCTACGCTTTACAAGATATCGCGTTAACAATGTATTATAAAGTGGTCAAAGTGTCGTGGTGACCTTGAAAATGAGGTCAAGGTCACCAATGTTGACTCTGACTCTTTCTCCATTGAAGGCTGTCACCAAATATGAACACTCTAGGTGATAAGCTTCATGAGTTATCGCGTTAGCAAGAATCCGGGCGTACGTCGGACGTACGGACGTACGGACAGACGCCGCTGGATTCTTATTCCCTCGTTTTACGTTATGGCGGGGGACAATAAAATCTAATATTGCTTCACTACGTCTCACAGGGCTCCTTTAATCAAGCCGTCTGGTTAACCCTTTGCTTCCAGTTTGACCTCTAAATCTCATTGACTTCAAGCAAAAACAATAGGCGTCTCTTGAAGGCCTCCTAACAGAAAGCCAAACTATTTGGGCAGTTGTGTAGTACCTTAATGTTTATAGCTGGCATTTCATGTCTGTGATGTCCAGAAAAGCCCTGAGATATTCATTCGTGCTAACATACCATTTGAGTTGATTTAAGTGAAAGAAAGCACAAGTAACCAAATATCGAAATCCCAAATGTTTGAAATTTAATGTATTTCTATGCTTAACAAACTAAACATTTTTACATGCTCAAAGAATTAAAATCTTTGTCAGATTTTCATGACTGAACACACGTAAGAGATTTTGGGTTCTGAATTACTGGGTTATAAAAACTGTTGCAGTCCCTATCAGAAACAAAACTCCAACATAACATCCTTGACATAACTCAATTTGGTTGCGGTTGTTTGCCAACGCAAATATTATCTACAAATGCATTAATATTTTTTTATGTTTGTGGTTAGATTTGTATCTACAACACCACAATACAACACCTCGACAACAAAGACTTACACTTCTTTAATTCATGGAACACAATGTAAAACATTGCAAAAGACAAAATTCATCTTCACTTATATGATATGTTCAAATTACTGAAGTTTCAAGCTTAGAGTTGAGAAAGAAACATGTCTTATGGCAGTAATATTCCTTTGAGAGTATTAGCGCATTTCTATAGGCCAATGCTTAAAATAAATTAAGGAATATCTAATGTTTTTCCATTAGACAACTACGGACCTTGGGTCGCCAACTTCTTAGATGTAATATTTGTAAGGCATACTATAAATCATTGTATTGACTAAAGTCTTTATCGTTGGTAAGCTTAGCAGGATATACCTTTACACGTTCATTCCCGATATTCATATAAAAAACGACTCCTCATCCACCTGCGACGTCATGCTATATCTAAGCATATACATCAGTGAGTGAGTGAGTGAGTTAGTTGGGGGTTTATCGTGTTTTGAACAATACATCAGTTATTAAACACGTGGATGACCAGCATTCAAAAGAGAGTGGACAGATAAGGGAGGAAGGGGTCGGCAGGATGAGGGATAAAACGGAAAGAAACGCATAGTAAGAGATAGACAACAGGTTTTAGCACGAGTCAAATTTGGTCTGGCTTCTACCCCGTCGTCCTGTCCTAAAAAGCTCACTTTGGAATCATGATTGATAAGTGTAATAAGTTTGTTGAAGCTAGCATGTTTTAGTTTGGGGGATATGCCCAGGAAAAAGCACTTTGTCAGATAGTCATTGTTTAATCAACGTTACCATGTCAACCGCAAAAATTAAAAATAATTTCTTGGTCTTACCCTCAAGAGGTGCACCAATGGATCATGGTTGATAAGTGTATGAAGTTTGGTGAAGATAGCATGTACGGTTTAGAAGATATACACCAGACAAGGGACTACGTCAGAAATTAACTGTTTTAGTCATGTTTCCATGGAAACCGCAAAAAAAATACAAATCATTTCCTGGATTAACCCTCAAAAGTCAAATCAAGGGATGAAGGTTGATAAGTGTATGTTGTTTGGTAAATATAGCATGTATAGTTATGAAGATATACTGCATACAAAGGACTTTGTCACTGTTAAAGTCATGTTTCCATGGAAACCGCAAGAAATAAAAATCTTTTGTTGGTCTTACCCTCAAAAGGCACGTCTAGGGATCATGGTTGATAAGTGTATGAAGTTTGGTGAAGCTAGCATGTATAGTTTAGGAGATATGCTCCGGGCAAAGATTTGTGACGGACATACAGACGGACAGACAGACAGACGGACGGACAAAATGAACGCTATATACCCCCGCTTACGCTGTGGCGTGGGTAAAATAAGAGGGAAGTAACGTCTCACAATTTGTCGAAATAAATAAGTTTCAAAAACTAAGTTATCAGGTTACATCTATAAATTATGTTCCATGCTTACAAAAAAAGCGTACTTGTGAAACCCTAATAGGTGATCTAAACTAGACTCGACTATTTCAGGATTCTGTTGAAGCGATAATGTAAATAACCTTTGAGTGTTGAAATATACATATGTTCTGTTAGGCAGGCGCCCCTCTAATGATTCTCCGGTGTCACTGATTGGAATAATGTATGTTTATGATGAGGTATTTCTGGGTACTAACACACATTTTTCCTGCGTGCTTTAGACTAATAGAAGTGTTTTGAGGCCACAGAGAGATGTATCGTCTTTTACACAGCTAAAGTCGATAATGTCATTGATTAAAAACGTAACGGTTTTTTAAAATAATAATCTGATAAAATGCACAATTGGGGAAAATTAACCATTTGTAGGGCCGACGTCGGACCCCGGAAAATGAACCTTCCAATACATTATATAATTACAGTGAATATTAAGGCAAAGTTAGAATAAGATAACAAAATCGTTTTTGGTTTATGTTAATGATGTTTGCTATTAAACAATCATAGCAAAAGCGATACAAAATGACATAAATTCATTAAATGCTCCCAACAGGCAGGACTTCGTTTGTTGCGAAAGGAAATTGTAACAAAATGGTATAAAACAGTATCTCCTTACATCCATTGGAATACAATAAAACAAATCAAATCGGGTCCATTTTTATAAATGGGGTATCGCGTAACTCCATCCGTCACACCCGTACGCATAACAAAAGTGTGTCAAAACTCAGGTGCCATAGATGAACATTCATTTAAGGACAGCATACACCAGCGGCTCGTTGTACACCTTGTACAGATATATAGTAAATATCTACATCGTTTACATGTACGTCTCTGAACGCTGTACAGCTAACGATAGAAATGTCATATCATGTCAGCTGACTGTTTCACACATTTTCTCGCCCACATTAATACTGCACACGCACGCCGTCTGATTGTTGGCAAAAGGCCAATAATGTCAATATATAAGCTAAATCTCACGTGATATGCGACACGATAGTCTCCCTTGGATAAAGGAAGTGGGAGTCACCCGTTACTAGACCTCCACAGGGTAGAGACATTATATCTGTTTTGGGAGTCAGTAGGAGCTTTATTAAGTACATCCAGGTTTGTAGATTCACAGTAGCATAACCTGTTATTTAATCTATCGATTATATGTCGAAACAAGAAAACTTTTACATAGTAGCTGCCGTCCCTTCATGTAATGACTCATCACATTCCTACTTACATGTACACTTTCGATTTTAAAAGTGAATAGATATCAGTGTTATTAATGCATTCAATACCACACTTTTCTGTGATGTGATGTTTGTAATTTAGGAAGAAATATAAGTGTGTAAGTATTAATTCCAAATTTTCGTCATTAGGTATATATCCAATCTTAACTTCTGCTCTCAGTGCAATAAACCTAATTTTAAAAGTAATTTTCGTAAATGTGAGATTCTGAGTATTTTAGAAGTGAGGTGGGGTGATACGTGGATTTGACGCCGCTTTCAATTATTTTACCGTATCATTGCAGGGAGAAAGCCCGCAGCTGCATTGTGGCTTTGCATTTCTGTGAAACCTGGGAGCGTCGGCTTGAATTCGAACTAGCGAACCATCACTGAAATTCATTGTAGCATTGCAGCCAAACTTGACTGCGTGTAGAACAATTCTGTACTGCAGACAAGGTTGGCGGGATTCTAACCACGGACCTCTTGATCCGAAGCCGAATGCGAAATATTAAAATTATAAAGTTAAGAAAATGAAAATATCACTTATTGGTTACAATTCTGCAAAATATAATAACTTTAAAATATATTATACTAAGATAAATAATGACATTTGATTAAGAGGTAATATTAGATGTACATTTAATAGCAAGGGTAACATTGAAGAAATTGTAATCTGACCCATAAACATCAGCACGTAAAGTGACCAAACTGCCGTAACATGCCTATGAAAAGGTATATATTCTTACATCGTTATGAAACGACAGTTCTCGAAACAACCACTAAGCATTTAAAGTTATCTCTCTATCCATTGCACAGTAAAAGAAATCTTTACATTTAGAGTGCTAAGTACGCGAAAAAAGATTATAACGGAAGACTGTTTCCAAAATACTAAGCTCAATAATAGGTTTTTATCATCAAATAGTCATATTTCAATCTACGTATATATTGCATACACAGATCATGATCATCTAATTTTTAAGTATCTGTTGGGCAATTACTGCAATTAGATTACACTTTTGAACGAGCAAAAGAGACCTTTTAAGCGTGATGTATGTGATATGAATATTCGCATTATATCTGTGAATGAATATGAGAATTAAAAATAATTCATAACAAAAAGGTTTGATATTGTAACAATAACAGTTCTACGGACAAGACACTAAACGTCTTGCAGCCTAACAGAAAAGAAAATTCGCTTAACTCAGTTGTTGTTCTTAACTTTCAGAACTGGATCGAGATTATTGTAAAGTACTGTCCACTTTAAGGGTAGCTTCCTATAGTAATTTTTATTTTATATTCCACAGATGGCGACAGCAGCAGATGAAAATGATGATGCCCTCAGGTGCACTGTGTGTTTGGACACCTACACAGACCCTTGTACCTTGCAGTGCAAACACAGCTTCTGTCGCAGATGCATAACCGATTATGTGAAGACTCAAGCTGATGCCATACAGAACAAGACGATTCCCTGCCCCTCCTGTCGCCAGGTGACCCAGGTGCCTGACCCCTCCAGATCAGTGGACGAGTGGGCAATGCAACTGCACCCTGGACTTGTGATACAGGAACTGATGGTGAATGTCAACGCAAATACAACAGTGGAAGGTAAATGAGATCTATTGAAAAGATTAAACTTCCTTATTGTTTCTTTCATTTCATTATGATGTTTTAATTGTTAAAATTGACGATTGAAGACATTCTGGTTAGACGTAAAGGATAATTGTAGAAAAAACATGTGTTGAATCCTTTAGTTGGTCAAAACCGGCCATTATTAATTATCTATGGTTAGTATGTGCTGGTATCCATTCAGTGAAATAGTTAAAGTTATTTAAGTAATTTAGGATTTAAGTAATAAAATTAGAATAATTGACTGTGCATTGTGTAAACCAGGCAACTCTGTTTCGTTTGCTCCGTTTTGAAATAGTTCCCTTGTATTCAATGGATACACAAAAAAGTGAAAAATTTAAAGTCCTCTTTTTGATGCAAGTCATGAAACATGTCTCGCCCATCAACGACATTACTTAAAGGCAATCTACGATGGATAAAGATTTCCTGTATAGCTCTGAGTCTTTTCAATGTATTTTCAACAGTACAAAGCACGTACTGTTGCCTCAAACTCATTTAATATATATTAAATAGAACATTTCCTTAAGCATGATTTTTAACTATTTGAAATGAAGTGGATTTTTCATTAAGATGAAACATAACTTAATAACCCGACATTTAAGGTTGTGGGTCTCATAGATTAATAAAATATGTTCGAGGAGTAATTAAATATGGTAAGCAAGGAGATAGTTACGCTATTATTATTAATAACAACACTTCTTTCTGTTTTGTTCATTCCACTATGACGCACTCTGTCTATAATGTCAAGATAAGATTTTTAATTTCGTATAAAAACGTATTAACGAGTATTTGATGATATGTTAACAAGTACAAATTTGTGTTTTTTCAAATTTCATGATTACAGCATAGAACAATAATTGAAATAAAAACGATGTGTTGTAGCAAGATAGTATGACATTGTTTATTTGTGTTCTTTACATTAACATTATACAAGAAAAGGTAAGGTAACTTGATATAATGACTAATGAGAACACGTTTGTAATGGGTGGAAGTCATTGTTCATTATGTAAGTGTGCTATGCACGTGTTTACAAAATATACAACGTTGTTTGGATCTACTAATTGGTAGGTATATGGAGAAGTAATTAATTATTAATTTAAACTTTTGTCATACGAATTTTATTTGTGTGTTTTCTATCACATTATGCAAATACTTTCCTTAAATACAAACTATATTTTAATATCAATGTTCAGTGATAGAAACAAAATGGTAAATATCGAATGTAAGAAAATTTTGTTTATACACATAAAGCAAAGGGAAAATCTTTCAATATCAAAACATTATAGTACTATGTAATGAAAGTGCATGTCTACCTAAAGACATCTATTTTAGACGTTGAATCTAAATGGGCACGTTTCTTTGACAGGACGAGACATGATGGGTCATGGGTACCTCTTCAAATCATTTGATGCACTCACAACATCTTGGTTTTTTTCATATACAAACGTGTAATAATGAATAATCTAAAAAAATCCATTTAATTTCTTGTTACATGAGTTCCAAAGTCATTGGAATAGATGAGATGAAAACAACAACAATAGGAGGAGGTTACAGGAGGTACAAGTATGAGTTGTGAGACTTCAGTTCGTACGCTCCAAAACTACAACACTAATTTTTAAACTTCTCAAATTGGGGGTAAAATTCCCTAAACACTGTCAATAAACAATGTGATTGCTTAGAAATAACACGACTACTTTCATATGTTATTTCTAAATGAATGCAGAATCAACGTTACAAAATTTCATAACAATAATCCGAATGTCGACTCAAAAGAAAGCATGCCTTTTTAAGTACAATGAAATATTGAAATTTTATTAGATCATCTATAACAGTTTAAAAATTCCGACAGAGGTTTAGCTAGGATTTCTTTGATAACATGAAAACAATAGTCTAAATTGTTGTTAAACTGGTAAAATAAAGAGAGGCAAATTTTCATATTGTCTTACAAATTTAATGAATAATAAATTGTCATAAAAAAGCTGTATTATAAACAATCACCATGAACTTTTTCAGGTTTTTCAGCTCTTAAATGGATTAGCTACATTGTGAAAATATATCCGCATTAGATACTACCTGTACTGACAAACTAAGAAGACTAAAATCTACCACCTACAATATGAGGGTCTGTCACTGTCAGCCAACTGCATGTTAGCGTACCATTATATTCTTGGGACAAATATGAGTGTGTTTGACTAACATTCTCGCAGGCTTGAACAAAACGCGCGACATTTATTCGAGAAGTGCTTGTTGTGACGCGGAAGACCGATTGCATAGACATTTTTGACTTTTTGAACGGAAGAGTTAACTCGTAACTACCATAGCTTGAGGACGACACAGGAATCTGTATCGAAACGTCGCATTATATGAATAAAGAAGTTGTTATCCATATATTCCTTGTCGTTATCATTACATATCAGTGTATCTATATAGGTTTATAATGTGAAACTCAAGTTCGCAACTCTTAAACGTAAATTTAAGTTCCATATATCTTTTATATGTACACGTAGAAATGTGATTTTTTGAGACACAGAGTCTTTGTCTTTATGGCGTTATCGCCTTTAATTATAAATCTTTTTTGTATTTACAGACACAAATTGTTCCCCATGCCAACATCTAGGGAAGACAACTCCAGCCACGTTTTGGTGTGCAGAATGTGGAGAAGCATATTGTCAGGGATGTGCAAGCACTCATTCAGTCATGACAGTGTCTCGTGACCATGACCTCTGTGACATGAAGGACAAAGGTCAACCTAGTAGGCGCAAACGTAAATGTAAAGAACATAAGGACCAATTGCTTCAGTTGTACTGTAAAAGTTGCAATCGCTTGCATTGTCAACTTTGTTTCGTCGATCACCACAGGAAATGTGATGAAGTTGTTACTATCAAATCATTTATGACAGACATGAAGCGTGAACTGTCCGATTTCAACAATAAAATCAGGGAACAACAAAAGCAGTTTGGGGGTCAAGTTGACCGACAGAAGACCAGAATATCCCTACTCAACACGGACAAGAAAACTGCAATACATGACATTCGATGTGTATGTCAGAAAGCTGTTGATGTGATAAAAGCGAAAGAGAAACAAATGACAGATCAAATTGAAGAAATTTCAGACAGAGATACTAATGAACTGAAGGCTCAAGTAAAACTGGGGAATATTCAGCTGCAGACCTACAGACAGTATGGCGAGTACATCAACCAGGTAGGATCCGAAGGTTTTATTCTAAATGTTATGTTTTCAAATTCAAAACTTAATAATACCAGGTGAGGTGAGGTGAGGTGAGGTGGTGTTTAACGCCGCTTTCAAGATTATTTCACTGATATCGCGGATGCTAGTGTTATTGCAGGGAGAAAGCCCGCAACACAATTGTAGCTATGCATTGCGGTGAAACCTGCGAGCATCGGCTGGAAGTAGCAAACAATGGGTGGTACGGCGCTGAATTTCAATGTAGCATTGCACCCAAACCTGACTGCGTGTAGAACAGTTCTCTACTGCTGACAAAGTTGCCGAGCTCCTGGCGGGATTCGAACCACGGACCTTCTGATCCGAAGCCGAACGCGCTAACCACTGCGCTATCCCGCCCCTAATAATACCAGATATCGGCCCTCGGTCCCATATTATTTATGGTATACGTAAACGATATCGCAAATGAGCTAGACTGTGTTTTCACTTCTTTGCTGATGACATTTACCAATCATAGGCAGTGCGTGGTACAATTTACAATAATTTTAGATAATCGTTGGGGATATTTACATTCCTTTTAAAACGGCGAATATTTGATAATGAACACGTTTTCCATGTTCAGGTTTCAGAAAAACCTAGCTAATAACAATATTCCCATTTGCTCTGAGTGACATATCCACATATATAGAATTAAAATATACAACTTCCTCAATATTTCTCTTCTTCATGTTCAAAACTTTATATAACTATATCTTCATAGCGCTGAAACTGAATCCAAAACAATTATATATCCCAAGTAAGTTTTAAGCACCCATAATTTTGTCATCTAAAAATTCTAATCAATATTTCATGAAATTTTCAATATTTAAACATTTAAGATACATCATTTGAGGTATATGTAAAATATGCAATATTTGAGTATCGGTTAATTTAGACTAAAGAAAAATCATAAATTAAAAAATTACTATGCGACAATGAACTAACATGAACCTAGATATTTTAATGAGCTTCATACCATACTGTATTTATATGCACTTTTGTTAAAGCATATTGTGTACATATACAAATCTAAATGTCTCTCGTCTCATCATATATATCAGTGGTCATATACATTTATCATGATTTAAAAGCCATTTTTGAATGTCATCATTTGTTTTGAATATCTCTGTATTAAATTAAACAGGTACTCAACTCGGACAGTGAAGTGGAAGTCTGTGATGTCTACAAGGTATTGAAGTCTGGGCAGCTGGATATCAGCCAGGAGGGAGTGAAGGGGATTGGCGCATTCGGCATTACCTTAACAATGCTTTTTAAAGAGAAACAAAACATCACTGAAGTTCTTGACTCACTACATCTTGGTGAGATTGTAACAACATATCTACTTTTGGATCCAAAGTCCTCTCCAGTCATGTTTGAGTCTGTTGATTCCAGAATGCAAGAGGACAAGGAGGATCCTTTTTTACATGACATAACAGTCCTCGAGGTGGGTGGTGTCAACACAGTAGTCGTTACTGACACAAAAAACAAATGTGTGAAATCATTCTATACCAGGAACAGCAAGAAGTGTCAAAGTCGTCTTCAATTTAACAGCGAACCACAAGGTATAACACAGCTGGGAGAGAACAATGTGATGGTTGCTGTTCCATACTCACGTCAGATTGCAACAGTAGCAGTGACCCCTGACCTTGCCCTTGTGAATGTTATCAACACAAGTAAGAGATACTCAAGTCTGGCTGTGATGTCACCTTCAAGACTTGCAGCAGGTGGATATAGCCATGTCGATATCCTAAACATGCAGGGTGAAGTGATGAAGACTGTTACAGAACACAAAAACATGGATTTGTTCAAGTATTCCGATTTCATGTGCGTCAGTAACACCGAACACCTCCTTGTGTCAGATATTGGGAAGAAGACAGTCACTTGTCTGACATCAAAAGGAGAGGTTGTATTGATATACTCTGGTGCTAAAGAAGGAAATATCTTCCACCCTAAAGGTATCACTACAACACGTGAAGGAGATATCCTTTTTGCAGACTACGCATTGGAGAAAGTAATACAGCTGAGTGAGACAGGAGAGTATGTTCGAGATGTTCTCACATCACAGGATGGTCTCAGGAATCCACGTGGTATCTGTGTTGACAAACATGGTGTATTGTACATATGTGACAGAGATAAATTATTCAAGTTTGTGTTTGTAAGAAAATGACCAAAATGGCCCGTGAACAATTCTTATCACACCTGAAATCTTTAATTTGCTTGGCAATCGCTCGTATCTGATGACTTACCACTAGTACAATTATTTTACTGAAGAAGATAAGTGAAAAATAGTTTTAACTAAACTGTACATACCTGATTTAGATTCAGCCAAACGTATTTATGGTTGTTTCATCTTCATGTAATATGTTATCTTGAAAGTAATTGCACAGTTGTAAATGTCAATACTAATACCAGAGGACAAAAGGTCATCTTTAGAAATAATTAATTCTCATATTGTGAAGTGAAGCGTAATAAAATCTTTGCAGCTTTCTTGACAAAATTTTTTTTTTCCTGATTTTATCACGTTTCATATCGTTTCTACTGTATAATTTGTGATGCAATAATTTCCAAATAGACATGACCACGTCAAGAAAACGCCACATACAAGTTGTTATGGTAACAAATGACAGTCTGAAACAGACACCTGAAATGAGCATAATTAGTGTGCGTGAAATCCGTGCTGCACGTGCAATAACAATCTCTTAAGATGTAAATAATGTTTCCCACCAGACAAGTCATGCTGATAAGGGGAACCGAACGAACGCGAAAAGTGAAGTTTCTGTTTGATATTTACTCACTAATGAAATTTTCTGCGCTTTGTTTTTTTTCCTCTCAGTTTTCAAAAATGAACTTACTTTGCATGTTTACCATTTCTTTTCTCTCATAGCGTATCGCAAAGATTGATATCGCACCGTTCATTGACATATCTACATGTATGAGGCAGATAAGTTGACTTTGTGACGTTGAGATAAGTCTTAGTTATAGTGATAGTGCCATTCATGTTTGTAATCTCATTTCACATGTAGACAATTTGCGTTATTATTTACAGCTCAAGCTAGGTTTCTTGCTTGGTTAGGAAATAAATTTAGACAGATTTATCATTATTGTAAAAATATCACCAGCAACAAGTACATAGATAGAGGTCCATTGAAAGATATATAGTTAATCAAGCAATAGTTGACATTCATATACGTTCAGATCTTATTTTGAAGTAAAAGGGTACATATCGCTCAACAATGAGCTGTTATATTCCGAATTCCTGTTCATGTTATTATTTATTAGTTGAAATGTTTGCTTGTGATGGCGACGCCTTTGTCTGCCGTTGAAATTTATTCCATATAATGAGTTGCGTGTGCTCTCCTGGCGCCATACACGGACAATTTCCTGAGAGTCAGGGGACATGAATATAAGTAAAAACTTAGAACATGAAGACACACATATATAGAAATATACTTTCTTTTGATTATGAGGAACGATTACCACGTTGTTTCCATATTTAGTGAATTGTTTAAATTTCCATTCACATTGAACTACATGTACACTTGGACGAATAATCTTTGGTGATAAAATTTAATGCTATCAATTAAGTTTTTATAACTTCCCAAAATCAATGCTTAATGATGGTGATATTTATATTGTAGTGTCATTGAGTTCTGAGGGTCAGCTTTGTCTGAATAAGTAAATTTTAATTATATCATATCCATATATATTCAAGTTCTTTATTGAATATTATAAATAAATATTATAACTGTTTCAGATTTAAGAATATTAATCAGGAAAAAGAGCTGAGTGATGTTTTAGTCAGAATGATGGTTTACTCTAGTGCATTTTATTGACATATTGATTATCACTGCTTATTACTGAACACCATGAGGAATGATTGAATATTCTTCATAGTTTGGCATTATGAGTTCATAAAGACTTGCATTCGTACACCTTAATATCTTTAATTATTCGTAAATGCTATTTAATATATTTGTTCAGAACATAAATCATACAGATAACATTGGATTATTTAAGCTACAAACTTAACAAATGGTTCAACTAATAGAAGATTTTGTTATGATGTTTAGCAACATATCTTACATAGTTGATAAGCTTTGGGCGATGTTTTAGAAACGGTGTTTCACGGATAACTTGATGAAAGCTTTTTAGGTTATCATTAAGGTGTGTTGTTGAAGGATTTAAACAATGGAACAGACTCACTAATATTAAGGCGCTGTTATCGGTAATTGTTTACAAAAGAAAAACGAAATGTTTCGTAAAAACCTAAACTCGTTTTTGTAAATCTATCATCTTGTAAACAATATCTCATTACTGGAATATATAAAAATATATATATATACAATGAATTCCGTGTTGCACTCCTCAATCCGTATTGCACTTCTCACGGAACTATATTCTCAGCGAGAGAGGTGTCATGTCAGCTATTTTTAGAATTTAGGTCAGGGGAAACCCGATATCCACAATGCAAACAAACGCACATAATTTTATTCAGACAACCCTGAGTGTTATTATAAGAATAAATTTACATTTTTCACAATTATAGATGAAAAATATTGTTCTGTAATGTCATCTCTCCATGTTCACATGTTCACGTTCGTTGTGAACGAACTTTGGCGAATGTCAACGAAAGTTTCAACTTATAAATGTTTAATATTGTATTCGAATGAAATGTTGATATACATGTAAGTGAAATGCACGTGTCATTAAAGGAATTTTAAACATGTGAACAAATATCTTGCGTCTGTTTTTCCCCCAATATTCATCACAGTTTTGTGTGCACTCTATTGCCATGTGACGTCATAAACTCGTTTTTGTAAATCTATCATCTTGTAAACAATATCTCCTTACTGGAATATATAAAAAAAAATCTAACATGTTTTAAAAGGAATCAATTGTATTAGTGATTCTGGTTAAAATCGCTTGTTTTCAAGACATCATACAATTGCAACAGAAATTTAAGTTTAAAGCATTTTGTTCATGATAATATTTAAAACCAACAATATGCCATCATTTTCCAATGAAGGAGTAAAAGGGTTAATTAACTATAGTTTTTACTATTTGTAGAACTTCTTTCAGGAATTGAAACTATTACAGGTAAATTTCATTGTCCTACAGTCCTACCAGTGTCTTCAGATATCAGGTATATTAAAAATCGCGCTAATAGTATTTGGCAAATCGATAGTCGCGATATATAATATCTACTCTATGGAATGAAGATATAGCTAAAAGTCTAAGAAATAAGTACTTGACTTCAGGTCTTGTTTTGGATCCTATTTTATACCAATGTAATCTTACGATAGTAATACGTAATGAAATACAATGAATTCCGTGTTGCACTCCTCAATCCGTATTGCACTTCTCACGGAACTATATTCTCAGCAAGAGAGGTGTCATGTCAGCTATTTTTAGAATTTAGGTCAGGGAAAACCCGATATCCACAATGCAAACAAACGCACATAATTTTATTCAGACAACCCTGAGTGTTTTTATAACAATAAATTTACATTTTTCACAATTATAGATGAAAAATATTGTTCTGTAATGTCATCTCTCCATGTTCACATGTTCACGTTCGTTGTGAACGAACTTTGGCGAATGTCAACGAATGTTTCAACTTATAAATGTTTAATATTGTATTCGAATGAAATGTTGATATACATGTAAGTGATATGCACATGTCATTAAAGGAATTTTAAACATGTGAACAAATATCTTGCGTCTGTTTTTCCCCCAATATTCATCACAGTTTTGTGTGCACTCTATTGCCATGTGACGTCATAGGTGGTGGAATGTAATGACGTAATATACGTAAAGTAATTTCTTTAGGTAAAGACAACACGTAAACACTCTTCCGTGTTCGGCTTTATTTGAAGTGAATCAAACGAAAAAGAGGGTATGTAATAGATATAGAACGTCATTCTAGCGCATTTTTTCGTTTGTATTGAACTCGTAGATGTCACAAAGAGCAAAAAACGAGCCCAGAGCAAAGAAGCTCCTCGTTCTTTGCTCCTTGTGACATCTACTCGTTCAATAAACAACGAAAAATGCACTAAGATGACGTTCAATATATATATATATATATATATATATATATATATATATATATATATATATATATATATATGTGCTTTAAGCAATTACTAACATCTACTCGTTCAATAAACAACGAAAAATGCACTAGGATGACGTTCAATATATACATATATATATATATATATATATATATATATATATATATATATATATGTGTGTGCTTTAAGCAATTACTAACAAATATTTATGTCATATCGATCTGATCATTGTTCTCTTATATTATAGTGTGAATGAGGAAGAGTTGAGTGGTGATGTTTTCATGCAAAAATGAGAATTTTATGAACGCAGAAAACCTCTGTCGACTTGGTTTATATTAGTGCTTGAAACCTAAATAAAGCTCATTACAGGCGATCTGTTGTTTTATCCTCTAAGCGTTTTCAGCACTGTAAAAGTCAAGTTCATTTAATTCTTACCTCTTCCTTAATGTCCATCTTTGATTGTAATATAAGCACTTCACAACAGCATTACGTCAAGGTCCTTCTAAAAAGCAATGATATGTGGTTTATTGTTTTAAGAAATGTTATGTTCGTCAAGATACTCTAAAAACCGATTCTCATTGTTCCCCAAGAGCGGAATTGTTGACTTTGATTTGGAAGAAGATCATGGTTATGAAATCTGAACATAATTGTTTCACACTAGCAACAGACTATTTTGATCCTTGAAAAATTACACATATTAAAAAAATAGAGCATGATCATCTGTTTTGATAAGTACATGTATTAACTTCTTATATCTGTAATTTTTAACGTGATGCTTAAATTATGTTGATGGGATAGGCTCTAACTATGTTTGAATCTTTTTAAAGGACTAACCAGCAAAACTAAGAGAAACAATACACTGATGATAAATGCTCCATAGTGTAATTTCATACCTACATATATATCTTGCCTCATTTGTATATCCTAACAGTTAACAAAGCTGGAAGAAATTAATAGACGACGATAACAGTAAATAAAGGTTTAGCATAGGAAAACTGATGCTTGATAACAGAGGCTCAAACATGATCATTTGAAATCAGAAGAAAACCCTGGAAGTATCATTTCTTCTAAGAAACTAATAATACCAGTTTTTCAAAAGAGGGAAATAAAAGATGAAAAGAAACTCTGTGTATCTACATACAATCCTATACATAGTAATCATTTGTATACCTGGAATCATGCGTTTGGCTTCAGGCTATGAGAATACTTCTGAACAAGGAATCGATACTGGTTTTTGCCTTGTGTGTCTAATCACAAGCGTAAATTAGAACTTTACATATACTGACTTGGCATATAGTGTCAATTAATGCCAAACGTTTAAATACTAATGCATTTGGAAGTTGATGTTTACAACACCCACCCAAAAACAATATTCTTAAATGTAAGTTAAAACAGTCTGTCTATAACCATGCAAACCAATTATGCTCAATGATTAAATTATTCCGAAGGCCAGCAAGGTTGATGACTTGTTAAGATAAGATGGAAGGCATAAGATGTTTGTAATTTGAAAACTGTGTGAAAGCTTGCAACTCATTTCAACATGATTCACACAGTATATAAGTCTATGTAATTACAAATTTCGTTTGGAAAGCGGAAAATGTTTTTTTATATATATTATTTTTAATTGTAATTTTATTCATAGAAATTTAGCATACATCTTACTATTGGAAAGAGATCAACCTTTTTCTAGGTGATCTGAAAAAATGTTACGATCAATTAATCACACAGAGACAGAGTCGTGAAATGTTGTCTATCAGATACTCATATCTTTACGCTCTAATTATTCACCTGTCCAAAGTTAGGGACACATTTGTAGGACGAAAGACAATTTGCTTCAAAGACCGGAGACAAAGTCGGTAAACGTTGCTTGTCTGATAAATATCAGCCTCATGAACATAGGATTGAATCTATACGATGATCGTGATCCTTATTCAAAAAATATAAACAACTATAATACCTATAACACATAAGAGCACCTCACGATTAAATATTAAATCTATTTAACTGCATGTTATTAGTCAACATGCTTATGATCTATACTGACAGTCCTTGTAGGGACGATTGCGTGTCTAGCCAAGGTGTTAGGGAGTAAGAGCGATTGTAACAAGATTTATTTCATGAACTTGAGGCACATCAACTGTTAAACTGATAACTAATTGTCTTTAGCTTGATGTACAATACAGGTTCGAGTTATTAGTGTACAACCAGATTACCTTTCATAAGGAGAGATAGATATTCAATTGTGAGCACAATTTTACAAATAAGAATCATTTAGCAATGTCTGTCAATGGATGGCTAGTCTCCTAAATTATGTTCACAGTGTATGGTTTGCTAAGATATGTATATATATATTTATTAAAAAAGTAAAAAGAATGTTCAAACTCTATGGTAGTATATATCAAAAAGAAGAAGATGAAGTTGAATTACGTTTGGCAAACGTTTTCAGCAGGTATGTACCTGCTTCATCAGGCCGTTTAATGCAGTAAAATGCTGAAAACGTTTGCCAAATGTAATTCAACTTCATCATCTTCTTTTTAATATATATATATATATATGTGTGTGTGTGTGTGTGTGTATATATATATGTGTGTGTGTATAATTTTTAAGTTTTAGATTGGAGGATAAAAAACTAATATTCATTAACAAAATAAATGACCTGGCAAGTAAATGCCATGGAAAAACATTTATTACACAGCTTTAACAAACCGAGGTCATAAGGGTAACATTCAGACGTTCAGATTCCGAGTGTATTAGGATTCAAATCAATATCAACCCCTTAAGGGATTTGGCTATAAGATTTGTTGTAGCATCTATTCTATCGTTAACTTTGAACCAATTTAATATATATCATATATGAATACAATGTGCCATTGAAATATATCTTATCATAAAGGAATATTCAATTCATGTAAATTAAAATAATCGAGCTTAAATGATAGATAGACTGACAAGAAAATTTCATAACGCTGCTTCGTTGAAAAGTATGCTTACAAACTCAACCGATAATATACTATTCATGACACGATGAGCATGTGGGAATTAGATACATTGCTGATATAAACCAAGATGTAACATTACTAACAGGGCGATGACAGTGATGATGTCAGTGATATGATTTGTCATCACTGGAGAATATCTTTACAACTACATTTGTATGTAAGAGGTACTTTTTCTACTTTGTAATGTGAGTTATTGTTAGCTAAATGTATAAGTTAAACTTATCAATACATTGAATATGTATTGATGTTTCCCCAAGTACAAAAGCTTTAAAATGTTAAAAAATATTCTGTCGAATTTTCAGTTGATATGTCAGCTTTTTCACAAGTAAGATTAAAGTGACTGTCCTATCGGCGACCGATACGATACGCCATAGATTTTAAGTTGAAAATGACCTAAAATGCGTTGAACATTACTAATTTACATTAATTATATTTATAGACTAAGTATCCACACATTGAAAAATCATTTATGATGAGACTAATCAACAATGCTGGCGCCTTGTAATTCCGTAGAAAGGCTTTTCACACTCATAGTGCTGATGAATGGCTTCACTTTTCCTTTTTTTTACAGAGTGTGCACTCTTCTTTATCAAGTTGTCAAATCTACATCAACAAAACCTTTACCCTCAGTAACATGTTTCAATTAGTTTGTATTATAATCATGCACTAACTGCACGTTAGAATGTCCCCATGAATTTCGTTTCCAAAAATATACCCCGATAGGACTGTCCTTTAAAGTGCCAAACTCACACTCATATTTTCATACTATTTATCTACACTGATATGAAAAGTGAAACCGAACATAATGTCAAGAGACAAAACGCCTTGTGGCAGTGTGATTTTTTGGGAGTAAACTGCGGAATTTATCAATGGAACATCCTTTTACAGATGAACAAATGATTTAAACAAACACAAAATGCCCTTAATGTTTATATTTCAGAAAACCAGAGATATTTTGTCTTCGATTTCTTCTTAGATGTAATTTTTTCCAAATTTTTTACAGATGAATCGAATTGTTTAGGTATAAATCGTTGGTTACAAAGGCTGGAGTTTCATATTCTCATGATAACTTTTATCAACAAAACACTCCCTAGATAGTCCTTAGACCATTCCTTAATTGTCCTATAAAATAATCTGAACAGCTTAGGATGTTTACATGAGATTGAGTATGCTTCTAAAAACTCTGCTTGGCTTCAATACGTGTTAACATACATTGTACCATTTGAGTTGATTTAAGTGCAATCACATTTAAGTTGAAGAAACCAAATATCGAAATCCCAAATGTATGAAATTTAATGTTTTTCTATGCTTAACAAGTTAAAGCTTTTTACATGCTGAAAAGGCCAAATGCTATATCGGACATATCACACACAAGAATAGGTTTAGGTTCTTAATGACTTGGTACGTAAAACGTCTGTTGCAGTCCCGATCAGAAACACAAATGCACGTTTCCATCAAACGGAACATCTTTGACATGACACAGTTTGGTTGCGGATATTTTCCAATGTCAAATATTATCTTCAAAAGTAGTTCAATGCATTAATATATTTTTCACAAAAGTGTATGGTTAGTATTTTTTATACATAACACCACAACACGACACCTCAACCACAACGACTTACACTACTTTAATACCTGAAAGACAATGTCAAACATTGCAATAGACAAACTTCATCTTCACTAAAATGATATGTGTGAGTTACTGAAGTTTCAAGCTTAATGTTGAGAAAGAAATATGTCTCATGGCAGTGATAGTCTTTGGGGAGTAATTGCGCAAATGTTCAGGCAAATGCTACAGGGGTTTGGAGAATAATGGATGATTTTAACTGAAATAAGGAACATCTAATATTTTTCGAAAAGACTGCTATGGACTTTCGGTCGCCAACTTCTTAGATGTAATTTGTTCAAGACATACTCTAAATCATTGTATTAAGTCTTTATCGTTGGCAACCTTTGCGAAATATATCATATTGTCCACATGCTACGTTATACTAAGCATAAAAATTGCATATAAACATAATATAAGCTTGGGATGTCAAAAGTACATTTGACATTTGACAGTTTGATATATTTTTTTGCTTTGATACATGCCAAAATATTGTATGTGTTGATTCAAGTACAAACTTGCATACGTGTCTATGTTGAAAGGTACTAACAGTATGAATTACACAATAACAAAATCCGTAGGAATATAATTGAATTGATCACTGAATAAAGGTTTTATAAAATAGATCAGATAAAGGGAAGTAACATTACACAATCTCAATTATGTCGAGATAAATACACTTCAAAAACTTAATTAACAGGTTGCTTCTATTAATTATGTTCCATATTTACGGGAAAGTCTTTGAAACCGTACTTGTTAAATCCTGCTTGGAGATCTAAACTAGTATGGACTATTTCAGGATGCTGTTGAAGAGAGAACGTAAATAACCTTTGAGTGTTGAAATATACAAATGTTCTGTGAGGCAGGCGCCCTACTAATGATGCTCCGGTGTAATTGATTTAATGTATGTTAATGAAGAGGTATTTCTGGGTACTAACACACCTTTTTTCCTACGTGCTGTGGACTAATCGAAGTGAGTTGAGGCCACAGAGACGTCGACATGTATCATCGAAAATAAAATTCTTTTACACAGCCGGAGTCCATAAAGTCATTGAAAAAAACTCCCTGGTTTTTTATCGTCCGTAATTTAATAAGTTCAAACAATTGCACCTTTCAGGAAACTGAGCCCTTTGTAGAGCCGACGTCGGAATTAGATAAACAAAAATTGTTTTCAATTTATATAAATGATATAATGAATAATATATTTAATTAAAATGAAGTTTTGCTTTTATACAATCATAGCAAAAACAAAATGACATAAATCAATGAAATGTTCATGACAGGCAGGATTTGTTTTGTTACCAAGGGAAATTGTATTTATTTTTTTATAAAACTCCATCTCCTTACATCAAATGGAATACAATTTAAAAAAGCAGGTCAATCTAAATAGAATGGGCTATCTGATAACTTCCTTCGTCACATTCGTACACATAATAAACATGTGCCGAATTCATATACCATAGATGAAGACTTTATTGAAGGAACATAATATTATACAGCAACAGCTCGTTATGCACCTTGTGAAAATATATTGTCAAAATCTACATCGTGAATATGTATGTCTGAAGACGCTGTATGGCTAGCATAAATAGAAAAGTCATGTCTGCTGACGGAGTGACACATATTCTCGCCCCACATAAATGCTGCATACACACGTCGTCTGATTGTTGACAAAGGACCCATGTTTGTCATTGTATGAGATACATGTACGTGTCACGTGATTTGCGACCTGATAGTCTCCCTTGGATATGTATAGGAAGTTGAAGTAACGCGTTACTAGACCTCCGGAGGGTAGATACAATATATCTTGAATTATCTGTTGTGGGAATCAGTGAGAGCTTTAATTAGTACATCAAGGTTTGTACATTCACAGAAGCATCACCTGTGCTTAAATGTATCGATCATATGTCGAAACAAGAAACTTTTACACAGTAGCTGCTGTCCCTATATGTAATGACTCATCACATTCGTACTTTCACTTTCGATTTTAATAGTGAATAAATATCTGTGTAATTAATGCATTGCTATGAATAACTAGAAAATAAAAATCAATAGCACACTTCTCTTGAAGTTATGTTTTTAATTTATTAAGAAATAAATATGTGTAAAAAATAATTTAATATGTTTGTCATTAGTTATATATCCAATTTATGTTCTGCTATTAATGCACTAAACTCATTAAATATATATTTTCGCACAAGTACGCCCGTGCGACTTTAGGTATCTTAGATGCAAGTTGTAGTACATTTATCAAATCAAAGGGTAACGACAGTGCATAAAGTGACCAAAATGCCGCCAATTGCCTGTAATACAATGTAGGAATATAATTCTACATTGGTATTAAACGACACTTCTAGAAATAACTCCTAACCCTTATAAAGTTATCTCTGTATCCATTGCAGAGTTTAAAAAATCTCAACATTTAGAGTGCTAAGTACTATAACGAAAGACTTTGTTTACAAAATATTTAGCACAATTATAGGCTGTTATCATCGAATAATCACATTTCAAACTACGTATATATTGCATACACATATCATGATCATCCAACTTCTAAGTATCTGTTGGGCAATTACTGCAATTAGATTATACTTTTGAACATGCTAACGAGATTTTGTGTGTGTGATGTGAGTATGTGATGTGTGAGAATATTCACATTATTTTTATGAATGAACATGGGAAGACAAAAATACTTCATTACAAAAAAAGATTGATATTGTAACACTAACAGTTCTACGGATCAAGGCACTAAACGTCTTGTAGCCTAACAGAAAAGAAATATCGCTTTTCTCACAGCTGTCGTATTTCGTTACTTTGAGAACAGGATCGAGATTATTGTAAAGTACTGTCCACTTTAAGAGTGAGTGGGTGAGTTATTGTTTAAGGCCGCTTGGGCAATATTTCAGCCATTAGCGGCGTGTCCACTTTAAGAGTATTTTTCAAAAGTAATTTTCATTTTAAATTCCATAGATGGCGACAGCAGCACATGAAAATGATGAGGCACTCAGATGCACTGTGTGTTTGGACACCTACACAGATCCTTGTACCCTGCAGTGCAAACACAGCTTCTGTCGCAGATGCATTACCGACTATGTGAAGACTCAAGCTGATGCCATACAGAACAAGACGATCCCCTGTCCCTCCTGTCGCCAGTTGACCCGGGTACCTGACCCCTCCAGACCAGTGGACGAGTGGGCGATGCAACTGCACCCTGGACACGTAATACAAGAACTGATCATGAATGTCAACGCAGACACAACAATGGGAGGTAAATTGGATCTATAAATAGATTGTACTCTCACATTGTTCCTCTCATTATATTATGATGTTTTAATTGTTAAAATTGACGATTGAAGACACTCTGGTTGCACGTAAAGAATAATTGGAGAAAAAACATGTGTTGAATCCTTTAGTTGGTCAAACCCGGCCATTATTAATTATCTATGGTTAGTATGTGCTGGTATCCATTCAACTACAGTGAAATAGTTAAAATTAAATTAAGGATATAATTAATGAAATTAGAATAATTGACTCTGCATTGTGTAAACCAGGCAACTCTGTTTCGCTTGCCCCGTTTTGAAATAGTTCCCTTGTATTCAATGGATACACAAAAAAGTGAAAAATTGAAAGTCCTCTTTTAGATGCCAGTCATGGAACATGTCTCGTGCATCAACGACATTACTTAAAGGAGGCAATCTACGATGGAATAAAGATTTCCTGTATAGCTGAGTTTGTGTTTGGAAGGCATTTTCAACAGTACAAAGCACGTACTGTTGCCCCAAACTTATTTGCTATATATTAAATAGAATATTTGCTTGAGCATGATTTGTAACTATTTGAAATGAAATGGACTTTTTATTAAGATAAAACATAACTTAATAACCCGACTTTTAAGGTTGTGGGTCTCATAGATTAATAAGATATGTTCGAGTAGTAATTAGATATGATAGGCAAGGAGATAGTTACGCTATTGAAACTTTAAAGATTAATAACAAAACTTCTTTCTGTTACGTTCATTCTGCTATGACGCACTCTGTCTATAATGTCAAGATAAGATTTTTAATTTCAAACGTATAAACGAGTATTTGATAATATGTAAACAAGTACAAATTTGTGTTTTTTCAAATTTCATGAATACAGCATAGAACAATAATTGAAATAAAAACGAAGTGTTGTAGCAAGATAGTATGACATTGTTTATTTGTGTTCTTTACATTAACATTATACAAGAAAAGGTAAGATAATTCGATATAATGACTAATGAGAAAAGGTTTGTAACGAGCGGCAGTCATTGTTCATTATGTAAATGCCATAACCATGCACGTGTTTACAAAATAAACAACGTTGTTTGGATCTACTAATTGGTAGGTATATGGAGAAGTAATGAATTATAAATTTAAACTTTTGACAGATTTATAGGATGTCATACGAATTTTATTTGTGTGTTTTCTATCATATTATGCAAATACTTTCCTTAAATACAAAATGTATTTTAATATCAATGTTCAGTGATAGAAACAAAATGGTAAATATCGAAAGTAAGAAAATTTTGTTTATACACATAAAGCAAAGGAAAAATCTTTCAAGATGAAATTTCAAAACATTATAGTTCTATGTAATGAAAGTGCATGTCTACCTAAAGACATCTATTTTAGACGTTGAATCTAAAGATGTTTAAATGGGCAAGTTGCTTTGACAGGACGAGACATGATGAGTCAGATGTAGAAAGAAAGAAAACCTCTTCAAATCATGTGAGGCACTCACAACATCTTGGGTTTTTTTCATATACAAACGTGTAATAATGAATAATCTAAACAATCCATTTAATTTCTTTTTTCATGAGTTCCAAAGTCATTGGAATAGATGAGATGAAAACAACAACAATAGGAGGAGGTTACAGGAGGTATAAGTATGAGTTGTGAGACTTCACTTCGTACGCTCCAAGACCGGAACACTAATTTTTAAACTTCTCAAATTGGGGGTAAAATTCCCTAAACACTGTCAATAAACAATGTGATTGCTGAGAAATAACACGACTACTTTCATATGTTATTTCTAATTGAATGCAGTATCAACGTTACAAAATTTCATAACAATAATCCGAACGTCAACTCAAAAGAAAGCATGCCTTTATAAGTACAATGAAATATTTAAATTTTATTAGATCATCTATAACAGTTTAAAAATTCCGACAGAGGTTTAGCTAGGATTTCTTTGATAACATGAAAACAATAGTCTTAATTGTTGTTAATCTGGTAAAATAAAGAGAGGCAAATTTTCATATTGTCTTACAAATTTAATGAATGATAAATTGTCATATAAAAAGCTGTATTATAAACGATCACCATGAAATTTTTCAGCTCTTAAAAGAATTAGCTACATTGTGAAAATATATCCGCATTAGTTACTACCTGTATTGACAAACTAATAAGACTAAAATCTACCACCTGCAATATGAGGGTCTGTCACTGTCAGCCAACTGCATGTTAGCGTCCCATTAGATTCTTGGGACAAATATGAGTCTATTTGACTAACATTCTCGCAGGCTTGACCGAAACGGGCGGCATTTAATCGAGAAGTGCTTGTTGTGACGCGGAAGACCGATTGCATAGACATTTTTGACTTTTTGAACGGATCGAGGAGTTAACTCGAATCGGTATCGGAACTAAGGAGTTAACAGGAATTGGTATTAAAACGTCGCATAATATGAATAAAGAAGTTGTTATCCATATATACCTTGTAGTTTAGGATCAGTGTATTTATATGTGTTTATAATGTGAAACGCAAGTTCGCAACTCGTAAACGTAAATTCTATTTCCATATATATTTCATATGTACACGTAGAAATGTGAATTTTTGAGACACAGAGTCCTGGTCTTTATGTTGTTATCACCTTTAATGGCCAATCTTTTTTGTATTTACAGACACACATTGTTCCCCATGCCAACATCTAGGGAAGACAACTCCAGCCACGTTTTGGTGTGCAGAATGTGGAGAAGCATATTGTCAGGGATGTGCAAGCACTCATTCAGTCATGACAGTGTCTCGTGACCATGACCTCTGTGACATCAAGGACAAAGGTCAACCTAGTAGGCGCAAACGTAAATGTAAAGAGCATAAGGACCAATTGCTTCAGTTGTACTGTAAAACTTGCAATCGCTTGCATTGTCAACTTTGTTTCGTGGATCACCACAGGAAATGTGATGAAGTTGTTACTATCAAATCCTTTATGACAGACATAAAGCGTGAACTGTCTGATTTGAACAATCAAGTCAGGGAACAAGAAAGTAAGTTTGAAAGTCAAGTTGACCGACAGAAGACCAGAATGTCCCAACTTAACACGGACAAGAAAACTGCAATAGATGGAATTCGATGTGCATGTCAGAAAGCTGTTGATGTAATAAAAGCGAAAGAGAAACAAATGATAGGTCAAATTGAAGAAATTTCAGACAAGGATGATATTGAACTGAAGGCTCAAGTAAAGCTTGGGAATATTCAGCTGCAGAACTACAGACAGTACGGCGAGTACATCAACCAGGTAGGACCCGAAGGTTTTATTCTAAATGTAATGTTTTCAAATTCAAAACGATTATTTGCTTGATAATACCAGATATTGGTCCTTTGTCCCATATTATTTATTGTATACGTAAACGATATCGCAAATGTTCTAGACTGTGTTTTCACTTCTTTGCTGATGACATTTACCAATCATAGACTCTGCGTGGTACAATTTACAATCATTTGAGATAATCGTTGGAGATATTTACATTCCTTTTGAAACGGGGAATAGTCTTTGCAATTTTAATCATGGACACGTAATCCATGTTCAGGTTTCAGAAAAACCGAATAACAATATTTCCATTTTCTCTGAGTGACACATCCACATATAAAGACTAAAATATACATCTTTCTCAATATTTCTCTTGTTCATGTTCAAAACTTTATATAAATATACCTACATAACGCTGAAACTGATTCCAAACCAATTATATATCCTTAAATAAGTTTCAAGCACCCATATTTTTTTCATCTAAAAATTCTTATCATAATTTCATGAAATTTTTAATATTTAAACATTCAAGACACATCATTTGAGGTATATGTAAAATATGCAATAATTGAGTATCGGTTAATTTAGACTAAAGAAAAATCATAAATTAAATAAATACAATGCGACAGAATTGATAATGGGGAAATAAACTTAAATGAACCATAACACTGTAAAGAGCTTCATATGGTATTTATATACACTTTTGTCAAAGCACATTGTGTACACACACAAAGACAAATGTCTGTCATCACCCTCTCTTTATATCCCTTGGTATATCTATGGTCATATGCATTTATTATGTTCGAAAAATTTATTTCAGCACTGTACATGAGAGAGGATTTTACTCATATCAGCAGTCCTTTCTTTTGAATAATATGTTTGAATCAAATTGAACAGGTAGTCAACTCGGACAGTGAGGTGGAAGTCTGTGACGTTTATCAGGTATGGAAGTCTGGACAGCTGGATATTAACCTGGATGGAGAGAAGGAGAGTGGAGATGTGGACATCTCATCTGTAATGGTCTTTAAAGAGAATTCAAACATAAGAAAAGTTCTAAGCTCCCTAAACCTTGGTGAGATTTTTACTACAACTTGTCTTCCCACTGATCCAGAGTCCTCTACAGTAATGATCGAGTCTGTTGATTCCAGAATGCAAGAGGACAAGGAGGATCCTATTTTACATGACGTAACAGTTCTCGAGGTTGGAGGTGTCAACACAGTAGTCGTCACTGACGCAATAAACAACTGTGTGAAATCATTCTATACCAGGAACAACAAGAAGTGTCAAAGTCGTCTACAATTTGACAACAAACCACAATGTATAACACAGCTGGGAGAGACCAATGTGATGGTTGCTGTTCCAGGCTCACGTCAGATTGTGACAGTAGCAGTGACCCCTGACCTCACCCATGTGAATGTTATCAACACAAGTTATATCTACACAAGCCTGGCTGTGGTGTCCAATTCAAGACTTGCAGCAGGTGGATATAGCTATGTTGATATCCTTAACATGCAGGGTGTCGTGATGAAGACTGTTACAGAACACAAAAACATGGATTTGTTCAAGTATTCCGATTTCATGTGTGTCAGTGACACTGAACACCTCCTTGTGTCAGATTGGAAGAATAATAAAATCACTTGTCTGACATCGGAGGGACAGGTTGTATGGATATACTCTGGTGGAAAGGAAGGAAAACTCAGCAACCCTGGAGGTATCACTTCCACAAGTGGAGGAGATATCCTTGCTGCAGACAGTTCAGAGGGGAGAGTAATACAGCTGAGTGAGACAGGAGAGTATGTTCGAGATGTTCTCACCTCAAAGGATGGTCTCAGTTACCCACGTGGTATCTGTGTTGACAAACATGGTGTGTTGTACGTATGTGACAAAGATAAGTTATTGAAGTTTGTGTTTATAAGAACATGACAAAAATGGCCTGTGAACAAATCTTATCACACCTGGAATCTTTAATTTTCTTGGCAATCGCTCGTATCTGATGATTTACCACTAGTACAATTATTTTACTGAAGAAGATAAGTGAAAAACATTTTTAACTAAACTGTAAATAGCTGGTTTTGATTAAGCCAAACATGTATTTATGCTTGTTTCATCTTCATGTAATATGTTAACTTGAAAATAATTGCACAGTTGTAAATGTCAATACTAATACCAGAGGACAAAAGTCATCTTTACAAATAATTAATTCTCATAGTGTGAAGTGAAGCGTAATACAATCTGCGTATCTCTTTGCAGCTTTCTTGACAAAAATCTTTATTCATGATTTTATCATGTTTCATATCGTTTCTACCGTATAATTTGTGATGCAATACTTTCCAAATATACATGACCACGTCAAGAAAACGCCACTTACAAGTTGTTATTGAAACAAATGACAGTCTGAAACAGACACCTGAAATGTGCTTAATTAGTGTGCGTGAAATCCGTGCTGCACCTGTAATAACAATCTCTCAAGATGTAAATAATGTTTTCCATCAGACAAGTCATCCTGATAAGGGGAAACCGAACAAACGCGAAAAGTGAAGTTTCTGTTTGATATTTACTCACTAATGAAATTTTTCCGTGCTTTGGTTTTTTCCTCTCAATTTTAAAAAATCAACTAACTCTGCATGTTCACCATTTCTTTTCTCACATAACGTACGCAAAGATTGATATCGCACAGTTCATTGACATATCTATGAGGCAGATAAGTTGACTTTGTGACGTTGAGATAAGTCTCAGTTATAGCCATAGTGCCATTCATGTTTGTAATCTCATTTCACATGCAGACAATTTGCGTGATTATTTACAGCTCAAGCTAGGTTTCTTGCTTGGTTAGGAAATAAATTTAGACAGATTTATCATTATTGTAAAAATATTACCAGCAACAAGTACATAGATAAAAGTTCATTTGCATGAACTATAGTTAATCAAGCAATAGTTGACATTCATATACGTTCAGATCTTACTTTGAAGTAAAATGGTACATATCGCTCTACAATGAGCTGTTATATTCCGAATTCCTCTTCATGTATATTGGTTATTAGTTGAAGATATTTCCTTAAGATGGCAAGGCCTTTGTCTGCCGTTGAAATTTATTCCATATAATGAGTTGCGTGTTGCGAGAGTCAGGGGACATGTTTATAAGTAAAAACTTAGAACATGAAGACACACACATATAGAAATATTCATGATTATGAGTAACGATTACGACATTGTTTACATCTTTGGTAAACTGTTTTAATTTCTATTCAACTTGAACTACATGTACAATTGGACTAATAATCTATGGTGATAAAGTTAAATGCTATTAAGATTTTGTAACTTCCCCAAAGCAATGCTTGATGATGGGGATATCTATATCGTAGTGTCATTGAATTCTGAGGGTCAGCTTTGTCTGAATAAGTAAATTTTACTTATATTATATTCATCCATGTATATTCAAGTTCATTATTGGATATGAAAAAGTATAATTGTTTTAGATTTAAGAGTTATATAAAAGCTATTGTGATGTTTTAGTCAGAATGATGGTTTACTCCATGTGCATCTTATTGACAAATTGCTTAACACCATGAGGAATGATCTTATATTCTTCATAGTTCGGCATTACGAGTACATTAGGACTTGCATCCGTATACCTTAAAATCTTTAATTATTCGTAAATGCTATCTAATATATTTGTTCAGAATATAAATCATACAGATAACATTGGATTATTAAGACTGCAAACTTAAACAAATGGTTCAACTAATAGAAGATTTGTTATGATGTTTAGCAACATATCTTACATAGTTGATAAGCTTTGGGCGATGTTTTAGAAACGGAGTTTCACGGATAACTTGATGAAAGCTTTTTAGGTGATTATTAAGGTGTGGTGTTGAAGGATTGACATTAATAAACTTTACATGTTTAAACAATGGAGCAGACTCACTGATATTCAGGCGCTGTTATCGGTCATGCAATATTTGGACTAATTGTTTACACAAGAAAAAACGAAATGTTTCGTAAAAACCTAAACTCGTTTTTGTAGACCTGTAGACCCTGATTTTTAAACAATATCTCATTACTGGAAAATAGAAGACCTTCTCGACCAAAGATCCAACATGTTTTAAAAGGAATCAACTGTATTAGTGATGTTCTGGTTAAAATCGCTTGTTTTCAAGACATAAAATTTCTACAGAAATATAAGTTTAAAGCATTTTGTTCACGATAATATTTATAACCGACGATATGCAATCATTTTCCAATGAAAGAATAAAAAGGTTAATTAACTATAGTTTTTACTATTTTGAGAACTTCTTCGAGGAATTGAAACTAATATACATGTATGTATATTTCATTGTCCTACCCCCAAACATAAGGGTGTGGCTGTTGTTCATATGCTGTAGCAGGGTTGAAAATAAAAAAGGCTTACCATATTTGAGTGAGTGAGTGAGTGAGTTATTGTTTAACGCCGCTTGGGCAATATTTCAGCCATTAGCGGCGTGAGATTTAATGAAATGAACTTGATTGCAAAAGCAAAGACATGATACAGCACGAAGGCTGTAAAAACATCAGCAAAAAATCACAGAGTTGGTTAAAAACTGATATACTATGTATAAAATTTACAACTTATCAAATAGATTGATTTCCTTTAGATAGGATAAAATGCGGTGTTCACCGATTTGATTAAAAAGTTGTGAAATTCCTTACTTGTGCAGTGTCCCAGCATTCGCACAGGGTGTGCTTAACTGTGAGTGGACACTGACAGGGAATACACACAGGAGGGTCTTCCCCCTTAAAATATATGAATGAGTGAGATGGCTGTGTCCAATGCGACATCGTCGCAAAACACATGCTTCCTGACGGGTAAAAGAAGATAGAGATTTATAACCTAAATGAGGTTGTATTGCATGAAGTTTATTGTGTTGTTGTTGGTCCCATTGGGACCGCCAACGCTGTTTGATGTAAGATTTGATAGCAGGTTTGGAATCTGTATATGGAACTTTAGTTTTAGAGACATGTTTGAAGTTGAGAGCTGACTTAGCTGCTGAATCAGCTTTATTGTTGCCTCTTATACCCATATGGCTAGGAAGCCAGCAAAAGACGATGTCGCATTCGAGAAATGTATTGTGAACAGTTAAAATATCCCTAATAATGGGGTGATCACATTCACAATTTTTAATTGATTTTAAGCAAGAGAGAGAGTCTGAAAATATTATGTAGTTGCTAGGAGATGAGTTTTTGATATGCTGAATGGCCTTTAAGATGGCCTTTGCTTCAGCAGTGAAGATGCTGCTTCCATCATGTAGCCTTGAAGCATAAGTTGTTGAAGGTGTAACAGTTGCTGCTGCAACTGTCATGCCATCCTTAGAACCATCAGTATAAACTGGTTTGTAGTCTCTAAAAATCTCTGTGTTCGTTCACAGGGGCGTGTATCGCTTAGAAATAGCTTTAGAAAGACATATATACCCATAGACCCTACCCTACTACTATATAAAAGGAAAGGGATGTAACGACCAAACCACCCCATGCTCGAACAAAGTCAGTTTTCGCATCCAAAATAATTTTTCTGGACAAATTGTTCACTACGATTTGAAAGCTAAATGATTTCCCTACAAAACGAGCTATGGATTGTCAAAATCGGGTAATTATTTCAAAAGTTACATGCAACGACGCCCCGAAAATCGCTACCGCCAGATTTTCAGGCCAAAATCCCCACTCACGAAAAACAGCAAAAACTCACCGTTTAACATCGTTTATTGATTCCAGCAATGTTGACAACACCAATGTAGAGCTCGATTCGATCGGCGACATCGAACTACATGTTCACAATATGAGAACAGCACCTAATTATTATTTCTACGAGTGCTAGCAGACATTATATAAAAAATCATCTGCCTTGCGGTTGTCTTGTCCACCATAACAGTGGCCTTGACATTCATTTGACCTCGTAGCCGCAGCAAATTTACAAATTAAAGGATTTGGTAGAAATTAACATTGAGTATTTTCTTTTAAATTCCCTTCTCCAGTCATGTGTGTTTTAATGAGTCCAAAATATTAAATAAACTTGTTCTTTATAACTATGGGTCAAATTATAATTTTTTTTAAACGTTCCAGAAATATGTAATTAGTCGACTGGCAAATGTCAAAATTTCAAACGAATCGTTAGAAAAACGAAACATTACCTTTGATTTAATTGACAATATTTTTTAAAAATAATTTATGTAGAACAATATACTTATTAGTATGATTTTTCATGTTTTATTAAAGAATATTAACAACTTTTACTCGGTTTACCTAAAAATATTGTTTTGATCTTTTTCTCCAAAAAGTGAGGGCATATATAATATGAACCTGTTACCTACATTAACTTAATATATTTTGCTATCCTTCTAAATTAAAGCATATATTTTTAAAACTCAGTTATTTTTTATAATTGGAAAAGAAAATATTCAAAAATTAAAAGAATTTGTAAAGAGGTTTGAATCTCAAAGGCAAATTTGAAAGCAACTCCTAATTCTAGATAAACTACTTCCATGTTGAATATTTGATGTGCAGTTCAGATACATTATTTAATAAAATAAGTTTACCATTAGATAGGTGATTTAATTTTATTTCTTCAAACAATAGTGATATAATTTAAATATTATCAAAACTGTGTTCGACAAAAAAAGGGATATTTATTTTTCAGAGGTCAGACAGAATTATATATTTTTTTATCAATATTGGCTTGGCTCAGGAGTGAGATCATGTAAATTATAAAAGATGTGGATAGCAATCATTGATAATGACTTGTATTTTGTAATTCATACTGTTCAACCACCCTGGTGGTTAGGGGCATAAATGCAATGCCTCGCTTGGAAGGTTACCTTAGTTTTCTTTAATGGAAGCAATTTTGATTTTCATAGTTAAAAGATTAAAATAACAAAAACAAATTAAGTTACAACATGCTGCATTAAAACTTATTAACAGTTATGTATAATCATGTTGAAAAAATAACTTTTCTTATAACTTCAGTTGAAAGGTAGATATTTATGCCTCATTAAAAGGTGAATTGATTAAGTTGAGAACAAATAGTCCTGTTGGCAGAGAGAATTCAATGATAGGTATCTTTTTACTAAAATAAGGCCTGTCTCTCCCCGATAAAGGAACAAACATTAACAGTGTGTCCAATAAATAAGAGAATAAATTGCATTCTGAAAGTGATCAGTATATTTTTTATGCACAAGGTCAAAAAAAGCATGTCTGAAGTGACAGATCTCCAGACTGGCACAGTACTTGTATCTTTAATTGCTGTTTCAAATGCAATAAATCTGATTTAGTTATATTTTTTAGAATATTTGCGTATGGGGGCATTTTCCCCAAAATGTCCAGAATTTGTTTGCCTTGCAAGCAATAAACTCTTTAGTTTCATAAACATGTCTGTAATGGTAATGGTAATCAAATGATGTCTCTACCTTTTTTACACTTCAAAGAAATTAATTATGCTCACTGAAATTAATTTGAGTTGAGCTTGATATAATAACACAAACCTTAACAGTGATACACACTCAACCTTTTTACAAGGTTCACAGGCGCAGAGGCACATCAGTTCTGTAATATTTTTCTCAGTTTTAAAAGAATAGAGTCATGACCCTGGAGCTGATCAGGCTTTAAAATCTATTATCACTAGACCATAGTATTATAATACCAATCGCTTATGGAGCATATAAATGTTCCATCTTTCTTAGCTTTATTAAGATTATTTAAGAAGAAGATATTTATAAGGTTATGACCTGTGTGACTTTAGTGGGGGTCAAAGATATATAATATATAGTTTAGAATCCTCATTAGAAGATCATCACTATCATCTTCAGGAGAAAAAAATGAAAATAGGTTTTAGGAGGCCTTTCTTAGGTCACCAAATTAATAAATTTAGGTCCTTAGTAGTCAAGGAATTGGTACTCAAACTTATATTAGGACACTGTCCCATGTCAGGCTAGATGAGGTGAAAAGTGAAATTGAATCAGTTGCAGTTTAATTCAATTGGCATTGAATATTTGATGTAGAAATTATAATTGAAAATCTAAAAACACATTCTTTGTACATCATCTGTTATATATCCAGCACGAAACAGACAGATTTGATTTGTAGCCCATACTTCACCTACTGTTAAGCACTCATTACAAGTTGTGCCAAAATAAACTTTCCTTGCCTATTATTGTGTATATTATAGTCATAAAAGTATTTGTATTCAGTATGGAACATCCTTTAAAATTTACCAACTCAACCTTTTAAATATTCATAAAAACATCATGAAAGGCTTTTATGAAGTACAACCTACTGATCATCTAAGTTATGCAAAGTCTTAACAATTACTCATGGTTAATGGTATTAAACTAAAACTTTGAAAAGGGAGGTGTTATCCATAGGTGGCTAGAAATTCATGTATTAAACACATGAAATAACTATTTTATACTCCCTAAATCACACATTGAGTTCTTTGAAGGTTAATGGCACCTATAATGATCACATATCAAATAATAAGAATCAATTGAATGCAATACAATCAATATAATTGGATATAAGTGATGAAAGTAAATGTATTGTTTTCTTAATTGGGGACTCACTTGTATGTCTGTATATATACAAAAACATATTAAAGAATCCTCACAAATAAATTCATTGATAGTCAATTTATTTATATTATTTGAAGATTTTATTGAATTACAATAGCAGAAAATTTTCAAGAGTGTCCATGTATTAGAGATTCTTTTCCATGTATGCAGCAAGGATATTCTCCAGATTAAACTGTCCCCTGTTGATATCGAATCTTGTAACTGAAAAATATAAATTGGAACCAAATTAAATGAGGCAAAAAAAGATTGTTCCATTGTCATTATAGCTCCTCAAGTACTGCAATATTAATTGTATTTAGTGTTACAAACTAACATTTTAAATAACAAAGTATAGTCAAAGTGGTTGCTCTCATAATTCAAACAATCATGGAACTTAATATTTGGTTAATCATAATCTACATTGGTAAAGGTGTGTTGTATAAACATCTATGATTACAACATTTTGTTTTTAAGATAGCTGAAACAAATAGGTTTTAAATTTAAGTTGGATTTCTTTTGCCTCTTTTACAGAATTGCTCAATCAAACTCTAGAAACAAAGTGAGACTTTTCACCCAAAAAGTTTCATACAGCATTAATACCCCCCCCCCCCCCCCCCCCCCCCCCATGGTTAGGCCCTTCCACTACCTCTTCTCCCATTAAACCTGTTGTGACAATTGTCTTCCCTTTTCTCACTCATGGTAAAATAATATATCTAAAAAATTACCTTGAGAAACATATTTCAAATGGATCATGTCTCAGTGGCATATATCTAAAACTCTACATTATCTGCTGAAATACATTAACAGAAAATTAAAAAAAGTATTCAAATCTTTAGATTGTGGCTGTTGTGCTTACCTGGAACTTTCAAATAATGATGGAAAAGTGTCTCCACACTCTCTCCTCCTGTATTGAGACATATGCCTGCGAAGAGAGAATCATTTTTGAAAAAACACTTCTATATTTTAAACAATGTACATTTCATCGCTTTATTTCTTAAATTGATTTTTTTGTGGATAATTCTAGGCTACGTCATGTATTTGTGCTTGTCAAATTAAAACCATACTTGCTCTGCTACTCTCTTTAGAAACTTTTACCTGAATGAATAGATATGTACATGATCATATATTTGATATTTACTACAAAAAGCCAGAAGGCTATTAACCAGCTGTCACCATCAGTTTGTAAGTGTAATATGGAAGGCTCAATCTTTTATCTACATGTAAAAAAATGATATTACAAAATGGAAATAATTCAGGTATTCTAACAGTCTTGAATAAAAATCAAATATTTAGCAGCTTATAAACAGAAGTGCTGGTAAATACATTTGATGGTGTTATATCAAATTGATAACCAGATCATTAAAATGACATAAATTCTCAATCAAATACTCACTGTTTATGTCTGTGACATGCCTTCATCTGAAATCCAAAATAAAAATCATGACTTAGACTTTTGTTAAAATGGTTTCAAACTTAATTTAACTTATCATTTACCTATTCTAGTTTCACATATATATTTTATAATCATATACAGATATAGCACCTTCAAATTTTCAAAAGGCATGCATACCTAATCGATAAAGTTGGTATTATTGTTAAATGTTAAAAAAATGGCACTTTCATCTAAAATCAATAATCAATTATGCCTGTCTTATTGGGTTTTTTTTAATGGAATATTGGCAAAGTAATTACATTTATAAATAACTTTTTATGATGTTTAGATGTATAAACAATCACTAAAGTAAAATAATAAATTGATGTTAAAATGATAGATTGATGGCAATTAAAGAAAAAAATATAATTATCAGTGAAAACATCGTATACGCCGATGCTTACCTAATGGAGGCTTCGCAATTTGAAGGCATCGGTCCACTAATTATTCCCAGCAGCGGAGAGAAGTGATTCGAAGCGCCTGGAGTTGGAGAATCGTTTTTTTCTTTTGCCGATTCAGACATAAAAATTTAAACTCTTACAAAAGGCTCTCTTAAATTACTATATGTGACTAATTTCCAAAAAATAACAGCTCCAGTTGCTTGTGGTAAGGTGGACACGTCTAAAAATCCTAAACGTTTTTCGACCACGTTATGTTGTTTACAAACATGGTATTGAAAGGACTGTGAGGAGTTCGATCAGAGTTCGGAGTTCGCTCACTTACTTATTTGCTGCGGCTACGAGGTCAAATGAATGTCAAGGCCACTGTTATGGTGGACAAGACAACCGCAAGGCAGATGATTTTTTATATAATGTCTGCTAGCACTCGTAGAAATGATAATTAGGTGCTGTTCTCATATTGTGAACATGTAGTTCGATGTCGCCGATCGAATCGAGCTCTACATTGGTGTTGTCAACATTGCTGGAATCAATAAACGATGTTAAACGGTGAGTTTTTGCTGTTTTTCGTGAGTGGGGATTTTGGCCTGAAAATCTGGCGGTAGCGATTTTCGGGGCGTCGTTGCATGTAACTTTTGAAATAATTACCCGATTTTGACAATCCATAGCTCGTTTTGTAGGGAAATCATTTAGCTTTCGAATCGTAGTGAACAATTTGTCCAGAAAAATTATTTTGGATGCGAAAACTGACTTTGTTCGAGCATGGGGTGGTTTGGTCGTTACATCCCTTTCCTTTTATATAGTAGTAGGGTAGGGTCTATGGGTATATATGTCTTTCTAAAGCTATTTCTAAGCGATACACGCCCCTGTGTGTTCGTTGACAGCCTGCTGGAATATTAGATGATTGGTGTCAGATTTTTTATGAGCGGTTAAGCTGAGATCAACACGGGCTTGACCAACTGCCATGGTGGAGTGGCCAGTAAACCGTGTTCTGCAATAATTGAGAGGTCGATATCCGAATCTTTAACATGTTGTTGAATACGGATACCGAGAGGTTGAATTGCTTTTGGTTTAAAAGAGTACGACTGCTGGTATTCAGGATTAAATACGCAGTTGTAAGCTGGATTTGAAGGGTTGGATTTGACCTTAGGTACATATTGAAGTGCTAACTTAATGCGCCGATCTGCAAGAGATGGCTCATCAGCCTCAACGTAAAGGCTTTCAACGGGAGATGTTCTGAAGGCCCCAAGACAAAGTCTTAGACCCTGGTGGTGGATTGTATCTAACATTTTGATATATGAGGGGCGGGCAGATCCATAGATTATTGATCCATAGTCCAGTTTTGACCGGATGAGTGATCGATAAAGATGTAGAAGGGTTTCTTCATCTCCACCCCATTTAGCATTTGAAACGGCCTTTAAAAGGTCTAATGCTTTTAAACATTTAGCTTTAAGTGCTTTTATATGTGGGATAAAAGAGAGTTTATTGTCAAAGAGGATGCCAAGAAATTTGACCTCTGGAACGACCTTAATTGGAGTTTTATCTAGAAAAAGTTCTGGATCTTTGTGCAATTTTCGCATATTGCAGAAATGCACACAAGATGTTTTAGCCTTAGAAAATTTAAAGCCATTTTCCAACGACCATTTATGAATTTTATTGAGACAAAGTTGTAATTGTCGTTCGATTGATGGCATATTCTTGCCTCGGCAAGAAACTCCAAAGTCATCCACAAAAAGTTACCATATTTGAAAGCTTTGTCATATGGTCTATTAATCATATTGATGTGGAAAAAACATTAGAGATAATGTACAAACAGTTCATTCTTCCTGTATTTGACTACTGTAGTCATATATGGGATAACTGTACAAAACAACAAGCAGATATGTTAGAAAAACTTAATCTTGATGCTTTGAGAACTGTGTGTGGTGCCGTCCGTGGTACGAGTCATGATAAAATATATAAAGAAACAAATTGCAAACCATTAATCCATAGACGATATGTAAACAAATTAAGTTTGTTTTATAGTATGGTTAATAATAATACACCAAGTTATCTTAGCAACCTTGTGCCTCATAAGATATCAGATTTTGTTGATTACAATCTTCGCGATGACTCAAAACTTCAGACCATAAACTGTAAAACAGTAAATTATGCAAAATCTTTCCTTCCTGACACAGTTAAATTATGGAATTCATTACCGATAGAACACAGAAACTCCCCATCTTTATCGACATTCAAAAAAGCCATAGACACGGAAACTGAAATGCATACTAATTTCGACTTACATTATGGTAGTAGATTTTCTCAAATAATACATTCTCGCCTTAGACTTGAATGCAGAAACTTAAATGCACACAAGTATGAAAGATTCATATCATCAACTCCCGACTGTTCTTGTGGCCATAACTATGAAGATTCGACCCATTATTTCTTTTCATGTCCATTGTTCATGAATATAAGGGAAAATATGTTTTTCTATAACAAAGGTTTTGACCTGAGATCGGTCCTATTTGGAAACCCAAATTGTTCCTCTTATGTAAATCACGAACTATTGATATCTGTGCACGAATTTATAGATTTAACAGGCAGATTTGCATCGGATCCATAATTGATATATTTCATTGTTATATTGGTAAAGCTTGTTGTTCATATATATTTTTTTATATACACCATGACATGTTCTTTATCTTGCTGGCGTATGTATAGATAAGTATATATGTATCATCCCAACTTGGGATCGCGTCCCATCTTAAGATGGGACGCGTCCCAACTTGGAATTCCAAGTTGGGACGTCCCATCTTGAGATGGGACGGGGAATACTTTAACATGTTCATAATATTCTTATTCTAATGTTGAATTTAGCAATAACATGATAACATGTATCATTTAGATAAGCGCTTTAAGGCCCTCGAAAGATATTTTGATTATATGTTGATTTTCATGACTTATTGGCCATATCTATCTCTCATCGCAAACGAGTCTTTCATCATAGTACAATACGATTTCAAAAGTAATTCTTATACAAAATTTTATAAATTATTTTATTAAATTGATAAAAATGTTTAATTGTAAATAAAAAAAAAAAAAGAAATATACACTCAAAACCCACTCATGCTAATGCCTTCTAATCGGGTGTAGGTGATTTCGTAGACACTGTGGTTTCGTAGACAAAAATATCGGTGGATTCGTAGACAGATTGACGGTGGTTTCGTAGACACTTGGGAAAATGGTAATATTATAACTTTTAATCAACATTAAACATCATTAATGATGGGATATTATATTTGTATCTTAGATTTAACAAAATCTGTAACCAAATTACCAGATCGATGTATTTAGGTGTATAAAAACGACCGTTGAAATACGATGTTTTAATAAAGGAAGCCAATAATTGTTGTTGTTTGTTTTGTTTATCATTGTGAATAAATAAACAAAATAGGTAAGTATGATAATATATAAGATTTACCATCAATCAGCGACGATTGGCAGATTAACAACTCACGGGAAGATGAAAAAGGTCAGTCGCCGACAAAGCAATATACAATCAAAACATCTCACTATACACTAATGCATCCTGTACTGAGATGAGTAGGTTAATACTTTTTGTACAAACAAATAAGGTATATAAGATGCAAGATTGACATTCAATGTGAAATGATTGACAAACAAAATAATGATTAAAATGATAAAATATAAGTAATTTAACATCGATAATGTATAATATAGCTGAAAATAATAATAAATTCAAGTTTAAAAGTGTCTACGAAATCACCGTTTAATCTGTCTACGAAATCACCCCGTCTACGAAAACGTTTTGTCTACGAAATCACTGGTTCCCTTCTAATCAGTTCAAATGCTTACTCATAAACCGTTCCGTTAAGCATGATTTCAATGTACTCATTGTGTTTGATAGTAGAATCTAAGACTTTATGTTTCTTAAACATAATTCACAAACACTAACCTATAAGTGGTGTTCCGTCAATGCTTATAAGATGTCCAGTAAATAAATCCAGTTATGCCTCCTTTTCGATCGAACCTGATCTGATCAGTGTTGTGATGCAAATGGCAAACATACCTGCGTGGTAGTTCAGAGAAGGGTGAAGGGTGTAGGGTGGGTGGAGGGGGGAGAGGGGGTCCGAAAGAAGGTTTTTTGGTAAACATCCGGTTCGGTTATGACGCTAATACCTGTGTGTCACCTTCCAATTAGTGACAAGAATGGGTACCAATTGTACATGAGCACGCTTGTAACACTGAGGTACACGCCGAGCGTTTGTTGTTTTAGTCAATGAGATTATCATTCATATTTATCAAGGCATTGGTCCCTATCACTGATAGGAAGCAGACGTGATCAAATGTTTATGTTTATTGTTATTGTATTGTTATTCGATGAAAGTTTTTTGGCCAAACTGAATATATTCAAAATATTTTTTTCATAAACAGAACGATTATTATGTCAAGTAACCAGAATGAAATCTAACATCATTAGAAATACAACATTTCAACTCATTTCATATAAATACTACAAGAAGATTATAAACGGAGTTTGTTGACTTTGAGTTAATTAATAAACTTTGTTTACCTTCACAAGATTTTTTGACACAAACCAGGGTACAGAGTTGAGTAAAATTAGTTTTTTTCTACTTAACCCGAGGTAACATATGATTTTTATCAGTATGAAAAGGTTGTTTTTATATGTACAAGCGTCTGTCTAGGCTTGTTAGAAGCGTCGAATTGAGAGAATTGTTGTGTGTTGTTACTGCTAATAAGTTGATCAACTGATCAACTAAGTCAAATAAGATGACTAGGTGAGAGGGAAGAATTACATTTCAGTGAAATATTGTTGTTTTACAAATTAAAGTTTATGTAACTGAATGTTTTGTTATCTTAAATATGCTACTTAACTTGTCCCCCCGAAAAAGGCATTAGGTTTCTAAATACACATCAACGAAGTTTTATTGATAAACTAACAATTATCGAGTTATTTTGTGCTGACATACATGTTCTAATGTGTTATATTCAGAGGACTAAATGATTCATATTGTTATTGCTTAAACAAATTTGATATAGAAACTGTCATTTCTTATACAAATTTGATATTGAAAACGTTATTTCTTATACAAATTTGATATTGAAAATGTCATTGCTTATTGTAAAATATTATCATATTTCATTGTTTGAGAAAATGCAATATGTGTAATCATAAAATGGTTAGTAAGTATACTACTATGATTTAAACAGTATTTTTTTCCATGAAACATGTGTTAAACAAACTTCAGAATATATATACAAAAAGGAAAAAGGATGAACAAACAGGCAGCATATGCCTATATAAATTATTTTCCTGAAACAAACATAAAATGATTAAGATATCAAGTACATTGATGGAAATATACATTTGCGATTATTAATACTAAACTCAAATTTATATCAAGCTTTGTCTACCTTGCATTTGGTACACATTTTAGGAAAGAGCTTTAAAAATCGTTTGGTATCATTTATGAAATGATAAACAGATATTATCAGGAATTCGTCAACACTCTGTGACAAAGATTTATCGCCCTTAAGATAGATTTTAGTATATTGATATGATTTACTAGGGAATATTCAAGCCCTAAGTTGGCACTAGTGGAAAATATCTAAAATGTTGGGGAACCAGACTTTGATAATAGGAACTTTTAATTTTCTTTACATTTGATACAATAAACCAAGTCGCCAAGTAGATAAAAAAGATAATAATTGGTTAAAACAACATGAGCTTATGGTGTCTCCATATGTTGTTTTAGCCTAACACTACCTACGGTGGGCAAATTGGTGCCCAATCATTCGTCCTCTGTCGGTATCCTGTCAAAACGCAGAACTGCAAAACGCAGAATCCCAATTAGCAGAAATGAAAAGTTCATTGTCAGGCTGGTCACACCTATTCAATTAAGTAATGGACTGGTCCACTCTGACAGTGAGTAGAGCGACACAGTCAAATTAGCAGATCACTGAATCAACAGGTCAATGTTCAACAGTATGAACCTCCCGGTATATGTTTATATGAAAATACTGAGTAGTAACACACTGTAACAATATATTCAGCACTCTATCAAAACATTGTTAAACAGTATAATCCTCCCAGGTACATGTGTTTATATTTAGAAAGGTGCTCCACAAGTGTTACTTGACGGATACTTGTATGCTAAGAACAAGGATAAGGGGGACACTGTTTACTGGCGGTGTGTTAATAGGTCATGCAGTGGCAAGTGTACCACCGTCACAGACTTCGTGAAGATAACAACACAACACAGCCATCCACCTAGTGACGACCGGGCCCTGAAGTTTGTCAGCACGCTGAGGAAGAGAGCTAGAGAAGAGACGACGCCAATGCAGCAGATCTATAACAACGAGGTGAACCATCAGGAGGAAGATCTTCTAGCCCACCTGCCGTCTTTCCCCAGTGTGAGCAGCGCCATGTACCGTCACAGACGCCACAACATCCCACCACTGCCTGCATCAAGAGCTGAGGTGGACCTTCAAGACCAGTGGACCACAACTCAAGATGGCAGAAGATTCTTGCTGTTTGCGGATGGAGAAGAAAACAAGATCCTGGCCTTCTGTTCCGAAGAGTCCCTGGAAGCCTTGCAGTCTGCTGACTACATCTACATGGACGGCACCTTCTCCTCCTGTCCGGCTCTCTGGAACCAGGTGTACATCATACATGCCATGTCAGGATCGACCATGTACCCACTGGTCTTCGCCTTACTCCCAGACCGCACGAGAGCTACCTACACCAGACTGTTCAACTTACTGAAGACTCACGTGCAGCAGACCCTCAACAGACCGCTCGCACCTTCAGTGATCCAGACTGACTTTGAGCAAGCCAGCATTGTTGCTGCAGAGACTGTGTTCCCTCAGGCCACGTTGAAGGGATGCCTCTTCCACTTCTGTCAGGCAATATGGCGCAAGACGCAAGACCTAGGACTTGCGGTTGCCTACAAGGAAGATGCTGAGGTTAGGAAGTGGGTTCGCCGAGCTGCAGGTCTCCCGCTGCTTCCCCTGCTCCAGGTCCAGGATGCGTGGCTCGATGCTATGAACCACTGCCCAGACGTACTACAAGCTGATGCGTTCAACGACTACATCGTCGCGACGTGGGTGGATGACGATGCCAGGTTCCCACCCCGACTCTGGAACCACCATGGAACACAAGGACCCCGCACCAACAACAACCTTGAAGGGTTTCACTCCCGGATCGGCAAGACACTGCAGCACAGACACCCCAACGTCTACAGGTTCATTGAACTGATCAAGAACATTGAAAACGGAGAGAAGGCGAAGGTCATCCAGATCAACTTTGGAGCTGCTCCACCACCCAAGAAAGCAATCTACAAAGAGAAGGAGCAGCGCCTGTCTCGTCTGAAAGATCAGCTTCGCCGTGGTGAGAAGTCACCAATGCAGTTCCTGGATGCAGTCGGACCTCTCATGATGATGAAGATGTGAATGAAAGCACAGATTGAACAATGAACAATGATAAGCAATGTTGTAAATTGTAAAATAATCAATATCCAAGATGATGAAAGAATCCAACAATGGAAACATATGATTAAAAAACATGCACAATACATGTTTACACAACAAATTGTATTTTTGTCTTCATTTCATTTCCTATCGGGCCGTTCCATTATATTATGAGGGTTCAGGTGTGTGCAACCAACCATAAATGTTGTTGTTTTAGCAGTTCTGCGTTTTGCAGTTCTGCGTTTTGGCAGGTAACCATTATGAGGGTTCAGGTGTGTGCAACCAACCATAAATGTTGTTGTTTTAGCAGTTCTGCGTTTTGCAGTTCTGCGTTTTGGCAGGTAACCCCTCTGTCATGCCAAGCTGTCTCATTGACACATTCAGTGTATTCAGTGCAGTGTTGTAACGATGGAGAGTACCTTAATTTCTGCTTATAGAAGGTTTTTGCATGGATTATTCATTTTTTGTATCAGGTACGTTTTTTAAATATATATTTTTAAAAAAGTAATGTATCACTAGTGTTGTAAAACTTGGATCTGTATTAGAATAACTTCATATCTTTGTTTCTTAAAAGTTTATACCACCTTTTTGTAAAGAAACTAAGAAACAAATATGTCTCTGTGAAATGTGGAGCCGTTTGGTTTCTCTCTGTTTACAGCTGTTCGATCTACGCATGTATTGGTCGTTTGAAAAATTATGAAAACTATTATCTAAATATAAATCTATATATTGATCTGATTTTGTTATGTCACTTTACAAATGTGATTCAATCAGTAATCAAATGGGACTTTGAACAATTGTTTGTGTAGTGTTGAATCGTTCGTACTCGATAACAGATGAAACCGAGTCAGAAAGTGAAGTAAATGAACATCAAATCAAATTTTCTTCGTAGATGTGAAAAGAATAGAACAAAATTATCTAAAAACATGTTTTACTTACACAATTCATTATAAAATATGAATGTTATTAACATGTTTTAGTATCCCCCGACCCATCTTAAGATGGGACGTCCCAACTTGGAATCCCAAGTTGGGACGCGTCCCATCTTAAGATCGGGCGGATCCGCAGTTGGGATGATACATATATATTCATTATACAATCACCATGACATGTTCTATATTTTGTATTTTGGAGCGGTATTAACATAAGCTTCTAGCTTGTTTACCAATCCAGTTCTTTTCTTAAATAAATATGTTTAAACCATATTGATGTGGAAATGAGGGTTCAAATTTATTTTTAGAAAGCAAAATGAAACATGGTGTTCCAATGTATGTCTGATCTTGTTTAGAACGCACTTTTCTAGCTCTGCACATGTAAAGCATATGAAAAATTGATCTATCTGCGGTTTCCAGTGTGTATTGGCATGGGTTTGGTTAAGTTAAGTCTGAGACAGGCGAACAACAAAGGGAGGAGTAAGAAAATGATTGGAAGATTTTGGTGAGAAATGTTATTTTTCAGAATTAAAGCCTGTTTTTAATTGATTTTGAATGCATTGAGTGCTTTAGTGTAGAGTATTTCCACAAGATAAAAGAGAGCAAAAATATAAGAGTGTGAAAATAAATCAAAATATAATTCCCTTAGTAGTATATTTTAAAATGATTCTGTTTTCTATTTTGCATGATGATTTAAGGAATATGATACGTTTCTATTGACTGGCCTGCATTGAAGATTTGTGAACAGATCATTGTTTTTAGTAATGCAAGGTGAATATTAGGTAACCGCGCCGTAACCGTTCTTTTTCTACAACTACAACTACAGGGGCCAGACGTGTTGATTTTGTCTTGATTAAGTGAAAAGAAAATAAAACTTGTCATTTTCGAACATTGTTTGTTATTGTACTTTTTTAAACAAATATTCTGCATTGTTAATGCTTTACCACGAATGTACTGCAACAACACCAGTGATGAACAACTTCTTTATTTCAGATACTTGCAAATGGCGTAAAAAGCTATGCCAGAACGTCACTATTCTGAAATTAATAAGGTGATCTTAACCAGACAAAGATACATAAATTAAGAACTATATACATGAAGTTCTGCTTGCCGTTAATTATTGTCAAGGAGTCTGTATACCCATTTAAGGACATTTAACTTATATAGTGTTATAAAGCTTGACCCATATGAATCTAAAGTGTTTGGAGGCTAGCCCCAATAACTCTAGATTATTGGACAATGTTATTATTGGATTATTGCATTATTAGTTTATTGTTAGGTTTCATAATAACCTTTATATATAGAACACTGAATTAATAAAGGTGTTAAAAATAACAAATATGTGAAATCATAACTGAGAAAATTTGAATTTACAGATCGATTTGAGACTAAAAAGAGTCATTTGAAAATGGGCATTCCCTGGGCGTAAATGACTCTAGACCCAAATGAGTCTGTTACACCGGCTCATAACTTGCAAACTTATCAACTAATTTTGATCAAGTTTGGTATAAACATACTTAATTACATGAAGGTGTGTCATGGTTATCAATTTTGAAATTATTAGTAAAACAAATTGGCTTGCTTTCTCCCTGCAATATTACTGGCAGCCATAATATAAGGTAAATACTCATGAAAGCGGCGTTAAACACAAAATCCTCTCACCTCATCTCCTTTTAAACTTATCATCTAATTTTGATCAAATATGGCAGTGAGCTACATGAATCTTGGAGGTGTGTCATATGATCAATGATTTAGAAATTTTGCTTCGTAATATAAATGGTAGACAAACGTTATGTGCAAATCAAATCTTACAACATACGTTCACATCGTTGTTTGGTTTTAATTATTCAAAATTGAGGTAAAACTATTTGACATATTTGTTCTACATTGAACTGGATTATTTTTCAGAGGAAAAATGCAAAACGGTTTTCAGAAGACATGATAAAATTATCTTTTGATATCGGTAGCCTCGAATAACAACTAATTCAAATCTGGCGTCAGAGAGTAGTACATTGGGGATTAACAAATGTGTGCAAAGAGATTGGTATGTGGGCGCTAAGAATGTTATTTTGATGCCTTCATTATTGAAAACACACCTATCTATCTTTATCATCTGTCTTAATGCTTTAAACTTCCAATGGATACGCCATTTTTTCAAGTTTGACGGTTATTTCATTTGCACATCTAAACATTTGTTTCAGGTTATCCATCTCTAACATATATGAAATAAAATATTTGATTTAGATTTATGTCAAAGTGTCAAATAAGTGGGTTTTTTAGACATAAGCCCCTAAAACTTTGTGAATAGAAATGCATAAATAAATACGCATATATATTCTCTTACTCTTCCAAAAAGAAACTTGACATACATAAAAATAAAATAATAAAATATTTTGTTTGAACTATATCAAAATTTAACAAAAAACATGATTTGACTTAAGTAAAGAGTTGACTCAAGAGTGCATAATTACCGAAAAAACATCAAAACCGTATTGACGTAGTGATCAGGGAACAGAATCAATTAATCACTGAGATGCAACCTGCTGTCAAAACATGTGCAGCTCTGGATCCAGCAACCTTTATTGACGGGTGTTCATAAAGAACACACATCTGTGGAATGAATGCAACATGCCAAGCCTGAACAGAGCTCAACGCAACAACGCCAATGGCAGATTGCAAGCAGAAGTAACTCAGCAAGATGTGGCAATGCACTTTGGTGTTTCCGGACAGACCATCACTTCACCATTGACCCGATTTAACAACCCTAATGGCGTTGATGACAGGCCAGGGCAGGTAGACCAAGAGTGACAACTCGAGCACGTGATCGTTACGTCAGGCTGCTTCATCTTCGAGAGTGCACCAGTACAGCGACGTCAACAGAAACACAGATACCTGGCCTATATATATCTGACAAAACAGTTTGCAACAGGCTGAGAGAGACTTTATCTGAGATGACAAGGTCGACGTCCAGTTTTGACGTGACGTCATCTAGCGGAACGTCTCCATTAATAATATAATGCATTTGCGTCAATAAAGGTTGAGATGGGCACGTGCAAGGTAGAGAAACGTTCTCTTCACTGAAGTTCGAGTTTGATATTTCACTCGGACACATGATATATCTCCATATCAAACTCGTGGACACATGGTAACGTATTTATCTCGACGAGAACCCTTATTGTATGCTTTAAATAATATATATTGTATGCTTTAAATAACGGCTGATCTTGTCAGTATAACTTTTTTATTTATGAAGTTACAAAAAGGATTTTTATATCACCGTTGAAAGCTCAAAAAGTATAATCTAGTACCGTGCAGCGGTACTAGACGCTAAATGCGGATTAACAAAATTAAATAAATATAACGAGTATTGCATGGCTTATTTAATTTTGATTGTTTGGTCACGTGACCTCTTGTACACGTTCCACCTTGGATACGTTCGATTTGAAGCGGCGCTAAAATCTCCGTAGTTTTCTGACTGTCATGGCCGACCGTCGTGAACGGAGCAAGTTAGTTTGAAAGTGTCGGGCGCACAGAACATGCAGGCAACACTGCATAACGCACTGGTTGGTTTGAATATGAATGAATATCAATGAAGAGTCGGTTATGACCTCGACTGATATGTGTATAGATTGGTTTTCTGGTTCAACATTTCAATTTTCAGCTCGCTGATGGACAAAACCGCTGCGAGCGAGTAAACCGACAAGGCCGTTAGCAAGCCTTTTGACTTGTCACGATTCTTTCTCGGCACCGACGTTTCAATGGTAGAAGAGCTTACTCTTATTCCAGCAGTGTGATTATAAGATATGACTTTGATAAATGGGCAAATACACTGAGCGTGTAAAGGTAGGGTTTAACAAACCAGCGTAGCGTAGCCTTTGTTTACCTAACAATGGGACAAGGGAGATAACTCTTGACAGTACGTCGTCTCTCGTTACTAGGGTTGCGCGTGACCCAGTTTAACATAGAAAAATATACCTACGGCACGTGACCGCTTTGGGCCAATCACTAGCCGACATTGCTGTGGAAGTCGAGATAATATTGTATACTCCTTGTGCATTTAATGGAGAAACACCACAAGGAGTGATTGACTACTCTCCGTAGCTTGGTATTTCGAGCTTTTTCACAAACCTTTATCTAAATAGACACAAACTAAGAATCTTAAAGACTTCCTCCGTTTACTGTTACTATTGAACTATTAATGGCTTTTATTGATTTATTCTTAATTGTGCAGGATATAAATGATACAGATTCGAATTGATTGTGTAAGCTAACCACTTTAAAAATGGTTCAACTAATTAGACTAGTTTTGACATTTGCAACATTTATTACATAGTTAAGAAGCTTATGGCCATGTTTCAGACATGGCATATCACGGTTTATTTCTTAAAAGCTGTTAGGTGAAAACAACTTGTTTAGATGTGCTGTTGACATCAACGGATTTTTCCATCCGGGTTGTGACGTTGTTTCTTGATTTACGTTAGTCAGATAACTAGCGGATATTAGGAAGGAGCCAAGCGGAATCCAATCCGCTGATTTAGGTTTGACATAAATGGACCTAATGTATTTAAAGAATATGCAATGTCATGCAATATTAAGACTACTGGGCATAGGTTTTTTTAATCTTTGTAAACAAATATTTTGACCCGTTGAATCATAACCATGACTGCTACATCATCAGTTAATATAACTACTTCTTTACTTCAGATACTTGTAAATGACGTAAAACTCTATAACAGAAAGTTTCTATTGTGAACTTAATCAAATGTTTTAAAAAAACGCCTGTCTCAACCAAATAAAATATAAAAATAAATAAAACATTTAACGTTGCATACATGAAGTTATTCTTACCCTAACATTTTGTCAAGGAGTGTGTAGATCTGTTTAAACCTTTTTAGGTTATCCCCATATGTCCATAGTGTTTTGAGGAGCCTTTTATTTTCAGAACAGTGAATTAATCAAAGTGGTTAAAAAGAAGTTAACATAAAAAAACCCGTGAAAATGTGAATAAAAGAATTTGGTGTTACAGTTCGAATTGGTAGAGTCATTTTAGGTTTGACGTTCCCTCGGATCATATGAATATGTAGTAAATAATGACCTGGTGCCGAGCGGTTATGGCAAATAAACTCGCGAGGGCGTAGCCCGAGCCGAGTTTATTGCCATAACGCGAGGCAATCAGGTCATTATTTGGCTTACACTCCCGCGGAACATTCGTAAAATAATTTTAAATTAAATTATTCATTTATATTGCATTTATAAACGTTATATTTTAACACTTTGCGGCTTTATGTTTTCTGACCGAACGAGTCACATAGAATATTTACAATACACGCCTGCTTTAGATTTGAAAGATAAAAACTATACCCTTAACATTAAAAATATTCAAAACCTATAACTTATATATGCAAATATATACAGGGGGAAATCAGTGTAGACATGACACAACAAAAAGTACCTCGGCTGATATGGATCCTCGTTAGCTCAAGTGGTAGAGGTGTTGCTTGACAAGACAGAGGTTCCGGGTTCGAATCCCCCATACGCCATTATTACATCTTAAATTTCAAGCTTGTTGAAATTTCAAAATTTTACAAGTCAATTTGTTTGTACACATTGAACATCTCATAACCGACATGTGTTTCATATCTGAAATGTTCATCTAAATGTATCTGAGACTCATGTACTCACTCATAACCGACCATGGTAGTTATGAGATAACCAACCTGCGCACATGGTGGTTATGGCATATAACCTTCAAATAAAACAAAGGAAATAACCTCCCAAGGGGTGTAAAGTGTCTAATTCGCCTAAGCCCAAATAACTCAAGAGTCATTTGAGTCAGTAGAGTCATTTGAGACTGTTACCCCGACTGATAAATTCTACCCTAATCGTCCAATTTTGATCACATTTTGTATTAACATGCATAATTACATGAAAATGTGTTATGATCAACAATTTGAAAAGGTTTTTGTTAAAGGTTTGGCAACATGTACAGGTTGTGACTCTGTTAGAAACTGTTTTAAATCCTCTCTGGTTCCTTACTTCTAACGTAATCATTTAAGTTTGATCTAATTTAGTTGTGAGATACAAACGTCCATGAAGGTGTGTCATATGATTAACAATTTAGAATGTTTTGTTTCGTATACTATAGATAATATGCGAAAAGTACATGCAAATTAAATGTGACAACAGACGTTTGTAACGTTGAATGTTTTAAATTATCTAAAATGGAGGAACACTTATTTGACTTAATTGTTCTAAATAGAACTGGATTATTTCTTTTCAGAGGAAACACTTAAAAGTTAAACTCAATTTCAATTGCACATATAATTGATATTCTACTTTACTTTTTATATGTCATTCATTGAATAAATAATCAAGCAATCTGAATAAATAATCTGAAGAGAGCTGATCCAAAAACAAATTCCTCATCCGAAAAACAGCACTTTGAGATGGCAGCCACTTTGCATTCAGTGATTTGCATGCCATGTAATGAGTTGATTAGAGTTTCTTAACACCGTCCACTGTCAATTTTCGTACAGACAGGAAAAAAGACTGCCTTAAGTAGATATCAAGCGCATTGATATTGATACTGGTAATAAAAACTAACTGAGTAAACCAAATTTACGAACAAGTATTTGAATTCGGTATTGTTCAGTTTAGTTTGTCTCAAAGGCATAGTCATCAATTAATGTTCTGTCCATATACAAAGATAAATGTATGTTAAATCCATATGCTGAACAGATAGATCTGTGCAAAATATATGATATAGCACACTAATTTCAAACTGCTGCATGTATGTCATGTTAAACGTTTCCAGTGGTGATGTAGAAACTTAATTCTGCTTTCCTAAATTTTCTTTGAGTACTATGATTCCTTAAAAGGTGTAAAGAAGTGCAGCGTTAGCGTGTTATTACAAAATCCCTTAGTAGATATATAACTCAACATAGAGACTGCATTGAAAAGAACCAGGTTAATGAGAAAAGTCTTGTTATAAGCCCTTGAAAGCCTTTAAAGTACATATCAGGATATCAAAAGCTTTGCAAACTGCATGTAGCCTTTTTTTAGATAAGAAACTCATTATATTTATATATTTTGGTTTCAGGTTTTCCATCTCTAAAGTGGAAAAAGAATAATTTGATAGATATATTTAACATATTAAATAAGTGGTTTCTTTTAGACATAAAGCCTCAAAACGAATGCACATGCAAATGAGTATTTTTTTAATCTTTCAATATGTCACGTTCTCTGTATAAAATTGTAGTATGTGATATCGACTATTTCACTAACCTGTATGATATTGGAACTATCTGAATCTATATATGACAACCATTGAAATTGCACACACTAAGCCCCAAAAAGATTATTCATGATTTTAAAAGTAAAAAGCATTATCAAACCATTCCATTATTTTAGAGATGGATTCTAACTAGCTACTTTGATGTACAGTATAACCATATGGGGAACAAATACATGTACATGTATCAAGGAAATACAAGTGTAATAGATTTGCGGTAACTTTGATTAAAACAGAAATCGTTTGAAATATGACAAAATATTTGCTGGAGACGACGATTGAAGTGAGTTAAGAGTTACCTTTCGTTTTAATCAATATCTGAGTTAAATTAAGATTTAAAAATTTCAGATATGTCATCTGAAAAGATAGTCAAGTTATCCGTTTCTTTTTAAAATTAATACACTAACGCCAAAGATGCAGAAACATGTAATTGAATTTGGATTTTTAAAACGATTGATTTGATTTCTTATAGTTTCAACAAGAGGCAATTTGCACATATTAAAATATGAATAATGTGAACTGTTGTTTCATGTAAAATATCTTAATTCGTTGTTATATTTCCATTTATTTTATCAAACACAAGTTCTTATGGTAAGGCAAAGCTTTCGACATCGGTCTGTCTGTAAACTTTTCACTATTTAAACTTCTTCTGCAGTAATATTAAATCATGAAATCTGAAATATTGTGTACAGACTACTAAGAGAGATTAAAGAGGTTTTCAATTTATAGATTTGATAACCCTTTGTCCCCTGATGAGGTCCACAGGCGCCACGCTCTAAAACCTATTTTTCTTTTCTAGAAGCAAGAGGCATAGAAAGCTGAAACCTTGTGTAATCGTTAGCTGATTGGGATTATTAATTATAGATTTGTGATCCTGTGACCCTTGATAAAAGGCCAGGCCCTAATATTGTATTTAATCATCTTGCCCTGAAGCAAGAGACATAAAATCTAAAACCTTGTGTACAGATTACCTAGCTGATGTGGGTTCTAATTCATAGATTTGATTACTTTGTGACCTCTAATAAGAGCCACAGCAATGTAGTTAAACTAGCTGTAATATAATACGCTCCGAAGTCCGTTTTACATCTACAGAATTATGACCTATCCCGTGTCGCGCAAGCGAACATCAGCAAATCAAAAGAGAGCTGGCCCAGCTCTTCGAATCGCCTTTGTTTCGCCGTTAAAGAGCGATCACAGTGAATTGTTTTGAAAAATATGAAGACAACATCAATTCTCTGCAGATATCGTTGACAGATTATTTGTATGTTGTTTATGAGTTTATTTGTGTAAAAGTAAATCAACAAATAGGTCACATACTCACAAAATAATCCTGTAAGGAAAACTATAGACACAAGTAGAGTAAACGTAAGCATGTAAAATTAACCAAGATGCAAAAGAAACTCGTGCTTGATTAGTTGAAAGCTGACTTTCTGTCCTCATTTAATTGGTCGGTTCAAAATTCGTCAAAGGTCAGCTGAACATGACCTCAATCAGTAATTCTCTAGATGTATTGACGACCACAGGGACCACAGCCAAAAACCTATTTTCATCGGCCTAAAGGGCAAGGGGCCTAGAAGTTGAAACCTTGTGTACGAGCTTATTAGCCGATGAGAACTCGAATTTATGGATTTGATAACCCTGTGACCCCTTGTAAGGGCAACAGAGGCCACGCCTTTAAAACCTATTGTAGTCGTCTTCTGTAAAACCAAGAATCCTAGAAAGCTGAAACATTGTGAGTTGCTTAGGGGTTTTACTGTCACCATTCACTGATATATTTCAGAGAAAGCATAGTTATATCCCCTGAAAAGAATCTAGGATGTTGATATATATACAGGTAAAACCTTATTGCTTGCCTTTTTAAATTTTGAATTGTTTATTTTTGCATGTTTCATTACACGGGATTACAATAATGAAGTCAACTAAAGTCATATCGTTTAAATAATTTAGATACTACTGTATAATTCGAGTGCTTATTGATAGACTGGTTGACACTGATGCAATCAGCTCACAATTGTCTACAATTGTCGTTTCTTCTACATATTCAGTTCTTGTCTAGTAGGAACAGAAGGACTTGTTACATAATTCCTCATGCTTCCATCAAGCTAAGAAGTTTTCGTTTTTGTATCATTGAATTCATAATTGTCATTATATTTTCCAATTTAGATGCCGATGTGATTCTCCGACTTTAACTGATACCATATCATCTTAAATGTTTGAAATCACATATTTGAAGAGATAGAAGAATCAGCAATGAAACATCTACAAACCAAAATGTTAACCATTAACCAGATGTGTGTTGGGCATATTTACTGCAAAACATAACAACAATGAAGAGAGTCCTAACAACGGAAATATATTTTTATGGTATGTTCTTTACTATTAAAAATGAGTGAAAGTAAAATTATGCATAAATTTAATTTGTTTGGCGGGCATAACAATAGTCAGATACTTCAATCCTTTTGCCTCATCATCATTATGTATTCGGTCTCAAAGAACGCACTTTTATGACTAAAATGCATCGCCTCAACACAGCCACAACTTGCTGAGTACAGAAAGAAACATTTTTGAGAAAAGTAGGCACACAATCTCCATGAAATGTACGCCTTCTTATTTAGTTTCAGTGTCACTTTTAGTGATGTAGAGCTATTGACGTGATTGAAGCTGGAACATCTCAGCGTGACGTTGCAAGGAAATTCAACGTCCATAGAAATACATTAATAGAATTTATGTCAACGTACAAGTAACTTGCAAAATTTCAGCACCGTCACCGACGGGAACATACACCATATTCACGCCTCGATTTCAGCTTGCAACAACGTTACCACTTCACTGAAGTCGAATACTTTTGTGATGGAATGTTTTTTTCTTTTCTTTTTGAGTATAGATATCGATAAAAAGGATATATATATATATATTTTATTATGTCAAGCTTGTTATTTTCTCGAAGCTACCTGCCAAATCTACAAGTTTTTACCTGGTATTACATGCCTAAAAGGATTGGAAATATCAATTTGATAATGATAATAATTGATTAAAAATTTCAAAAACTTCTATACTGCAACTATTGAAACATCCAAGGTCAAATCTTAACAATTATAGATGTAAATTGTTATAAATACGAAGTTAAACTGCAATAAGCAATAATATAAAGATAATTGTAAATAATAATAATAAGATAATTGTATCTTACATATGCAATTTACAATCATGTGTATAAAGCAATTTTTAAAAATTGGTCGATGGTTGTATTATATTGTATAACCAAGATTTATTTTGCAGAAAAGAATTCTAATGTTGAGTCATATAACTGCTTAACCTACGGGGACACATAACTTTCCACGCACTTATGATTATTCCAACGGTCTGAACCATTAAATGTTGTGTTTCTTATCCTAAAATTCAACATGGCATAGTTATTGATATCTTGATCTATACTTTAATAGTCCTCAAGAGTTATAAACATAACTTTGTTATCAATCTGGTTGGTTCATATAGTCTGTGTTCTTGCAACATGGGAAATAAGGATGTGTCTATATTTCTTCCTTTACGGTAATTTGAAATGACACCATAGTAATTTTCTTCAATGAAGAATCCAACGAAATGGATTAATGCACACTATTAAGATACCTATCCCCAACAGTAATAACATCTTTATTTAATGAGTTTTGGATTTTTAACTGTTTGATAACTTACATTTAACCACAAGATTAAGATGATAACAACTAAAATCTACACAAAATAAAACGTTAATGATCATTAGTCATACATCTTTATGCATGGTGAAGTAAGTGCAATGAACTAGTTCTACTAAACGCCATTGGTGTCATACCTCTACAGTTATGCCGTCTTGTATGTTTACAAATGTGATTTTGAGACTTTTGTTACATATCTTTAATATATTTGTCCCAATATGAATCAAACAATCTGATTGTCAGTTCTTATCTAATATAATTTAAAACTCATGAATAGAACACTCAACTCTCTCCCATTAAGATAAGTCCATAGATCTTAAATATTGAATAACAATTTCTATGGAAAACATATCTTTATACATTTATATACGTTCATATAAAATGATTTGATTTCATGCAGAGAAAGCAACTTTAGCGTTATGTCAATAGAGATCCCCTAGGACCAAACAAATCTATATTACTGTCCGAAGCAAGGTCACAGACTATATCAATGAACCTGATTGATGAGAAAATTCTTGCATATAACTCTTGGGGGCTATTACGATTGAAATGAGGTTATCAATCTCCAAACCAGTTAGAATTGTACGAGAGAAAAAACATTCTAACCATTTATTGGTATACATCATTTTCATGTTCATGGTTGCCGGTAAAGTAATATTTCCCACGAGGTTTAGACACTCTTAAATTTCTTCTTCGGCATTAAATAAGAGTTTCATTCTGCATAGTATATTACCCATAAAGCTAGGGGGTCATATATTTATAAAAAGTGGTTCACCCATGGGTTAAAGATTTTAAATTTATTCAAAAATTCTAGCAGATTGTCCTTTCCCCATGGAATTACTTTGCAAATAAAAGCCATGTATAATTGTATGACTTGTTATTCTAAACAGCCAAATTCTTATTCATTGTCGATTGACTCTAGATTTAAAAGAGAAAACAATATCTACGGCTTTTAAAGGAAATAAAAACCGAAGTCAATTATTCATCTATTTGCTTTTGGTGATGTAAAAACGAAACCATTTTTTCGAAAACGTTGATTTATTCATATCTGACAATACTGATAACACTTTTGCATGGCGAATTTATATAGTTTATACATTAAAATAGTGAATCTCGTACTAGACAAAACATTTGCCAAATTTACAACATCACACGGAATTATAATTTGCAGTTCACAAATTTCAGAACTAGTATGTGCTATTGACAGTTTCATCTTAAATCGGAGTCCATTTCATTCATCTGTTTAAAAAAAAATTAAAATCCCTGAAAATAGAAAAAAGGATAAAGAGAATTAATCACACTCTTTATTCATATAACATGAAATAAGATAATATGAAATAAAGATAAACAAAATGTAAAGGTTTTCATTTGATTTTCAATTAAACGGAAGTGTATACTTGAATCAACACCGATTGGCAATGATAATATTTTTATAAAGAAAATATCTTACACCCGAACTGCATAACTTGGCTCTTGGTTCTTGGCTCTGACCACCATATGGTGCTGTCTCGTCCGCCTTATGATGGTGTCTTACTGCATTTAATGTAAATTGCAGTGAAGATCATTTGCTATACTTCGGTCACTGACGTTAACATTCATTTTCAACAAGTCTTTTATGCACTTTAAATTTTGAAACAAACACAAATTCAAGTACCCGTTAAAAACTATAGGTTTTCTACTCTCAAATGTCTTTTAAGATAATGTAGAATTTCTAAGGTCGAAGTTTTCGATGTTTGACTTCAGACAAAAATTATTTTTCAAACATCTGATTTTTGCCAACCAAAAGAATTTGATAAAGATTTTGTTAATAGATTGCTTCGTCACTGTCAGGTTGCATATCAAATATTACATCAAAATATTCATGCGATTCTTGTTATAACAATTTTGTTTCAAAAAGTTGTTTAAGATCTAATCTAGTCATCCAGTTACATTAGCGTGCATGGTCCTATCAGAGGATAGCCATAAAGCCTGACTGTAATTCATTGCCGTGTGCGGCATAAAAAGGGCAGCGCATGATATTTCGTTATGCAGGAGCTTGGAGAAAACATATCTTAAATTAAATGGTGCTTTCATCCGGATGGTGCCATAGTGGATAAATCCGTTTGCAAATAAATACAAAGAAACGATGTTTTTACATTTCAGGGTATCGTAGTAGCTCTGTGGATACTAATACGCAAATATCGCCGGAAGAACTTTAAAAAGCATAAAAGAACATACATGAAAATAATTTTTCGTGCAGACAAAAATACTCACACATTTACAATATTCAAAAGAACCATAACCAGGGAAAACTGATTTTCATACTTTCATACTTTTTATACAAAGACTAATGGAACAGATTTATTTGTGACAGAAGAGATGTTTTATAAGAATATCATCTATGCTTATGCATAAATATTGGGGGGGGGGGGGGGGGGGGGGGGGGCGGGGGGGAGGAAAAACAGACTATATGAAAGAAATTTGTGGTGTTTTATGTATTTTCTCTTAAATGATATTGCCTAGCATGGAAATAAAAAATGAAATATTTATGTTCATTTGTTTGTTAATTTATGTTGTCAATCAAAGAAGTAACTATACATAAGACATCACATATTCTAAGTATTGATATTTAAGGTAGGCATGTGTAGAGGTGACATAAATGAGTGTCAATGACATACTACATGTGCCTTTAAGACATCATTGCCTAAATATTAATAATTTTCTCAACGAGGGTGAAGGGTATAAAGATGTTTAGGTAGAGTGTCGTAAACATTGTTTGTTATAGACACTTTTGTAATATTCTGTTTGTACCCAAGTCATAAAATTTGACAATATTAAAAGAACTACTTCAACGAGTGGATTTCCAGGCGTCAGCACATTTGAAACACATTGTCATCGGCAAACTGTGACGTGAACGTATCGCAATTGACTTGTTGTCTTGAAAAAGTGGTATTTGCCCTTGTGCTCAAATCGAAAATATGAACACGATATGACTCCCCTCGTAGGTTATTAGCTACGCAAAGTGAGGGACAACAAACAGTTATTATTATTCCGCATGTCCTCTCTATCACATGATCCGTACCGACAGGCACAAGCTAAATTCTTTCCTCAAATTACCTGAAATATCGAACATTTGTTGTGTAAACATACTTTCATATACAACAAGGAGAATTGAACCAATTTGTTAGCTGCCATTAATCTGGAATCATAGCAAAGAATACATCTAGATTGGATCCCAGTACGATGATACACTTATGATTATCTTCAAATTTTAAGAAAACATTATTTGTTCATAAGAAGCAGGATGAAAGAATTATATATGTTTCAAGATGTAAAGACAAACGGTTACATGTCATATACACAAAGTAAAACATCAGTTTCGATTTCACAGATTGTGATCTCATGATTAACGTTGTCATAACAAAACATTTTTTTCTTAGATTTTAGAAAGATATTAAGGCTTTCACACTAACAGGAAATTCTGTCCCCACAAGAAGGTAAAGCATTATTTACTGACCGTACTGACCGTTGTAGATGACAGGGTTGATAGAGCTGTTGAAGTACACCAACCAGTGGGCAGTGAGGGTGAGAGTGGTTATTGATACCGACTGAGGATCGATTTGCTTCACTATTGGCCTTCCTCTCAACCTATAACAATAAGGGATGCTCTCATTGTACTATCTGATCATACGTTTGTCAGCAATCATGATTGTCTTGCTTAAGTTATCACGGGTTCTAACACATTCAACTTTTAAAGGGAACATAAAACACACACTTTCAATATATTTTCGAGATGTTCTAGGAGTTACTAGACAGATATGCACATGGTATATGATATCAATGTTTGATAACAACATAGTGTTGTCAGTTGTCTTGCTTGAAATAAACCAGTTAATCATGCTTGTATATGTATACCATCTTAAACTATCATAATTTACCTGATCAATTTCAAAGTTCACATCGGTAGAAAACGTGAAATAAAAACAGTTTTATCATGTCAAGTTTTTATTTTTACTTAATGAAAAATTATGATATTCATAGGAAGAGGTTATTAAAGCTTAAATCTAAGAAAGCAGTTAGGTCGTTTGAAAAAGTTTCTAAACTCACTGTAGCATGTTTTTGTATTTTTTTTACAGACCCGCTACTTGTAAATAGTTCGTGTAAAATCCTGACGTCGACCTTTTTTTAGATAGATTTGTAATCATAACAAGTTTACAAAATTTAAAAAAAAGAAATACTAAACTACTAAAATATTAAATCCAGCGATTAAAAGTGACGCTAAAATTTTTGTCATCCGTTCCTCAAAATACATTTCCTTCATAAACTTTAAAACTGTTGAAAGTCCTAGATATGTAAACAATAAACATGTTACAGCATCTCATAAAGGGACTTTATAAAATGTTACAATGTACGAATTCGAATCCTGGTCATCCAACATCTCTCCTAACAGGGAGCAGTAAAGCAGATTTAGGGAAGAATTTATCTATGTTCACTCAGCGTGTCATATGAAGAGATTTCCTTGGAGAATAGACCTGAGTGACGGAAAGTGCCTCATTTCAATCTCATATTCATTTCTAACCTTCATTGGAATAAATGGTAATGCAAAAAACAGTGTGAGTGTGATCGAGGAAATATAAATTGAAAAAAGTTACGAATTTTATGTTGTCTTTGTCCAATATTGTAAAGAAATTTTAAGCAAAGTCACAACACGTGTTTTTATAATTTTGTTTATGCTTTTGGACAGAGTATTCATTCTGACACATTGGATGAGTAAAATACATATATGTAAAATTTAGCAAAATAAGAGAAGTTAGTTCATTTTGAACCAAACTAGGTTGCCTTGCAAAACATGTCATATGCATAGACAGATGTTATGATTTAAAGTCAAAAAATAATATTTCGTTTGCTTGATTCTGATTTTGAGTGTTTTATATGAAGGACAACCCGATTTGAGTCTTACAAAACAAGTCCTGACATAAGGGCGACAATGATATATAGATATACAACTTCTTTATTACACAGTGGCGACGTTTTGGTATAGATCCTTATACCGTTATCAAGCATATGATAACGGTATAAGGATCTATACCGAAACGTCGCCACTGTGTAATAAAGAAGTTGTATATCCATATATCATTGTCGTCCTTATACTACCAACTTCTAGAATGCCACTGAAACAATTCAAGTCCTGGCATGTTTTGATATGTTCAGAATTGACAACTGTGAAACCATTTAGAAAGTTGAAAAGTACAATAATTGAAGTCCTTTTGAGACAGTTGTCTTAACCAATTAGGTAGTCTTTCAGAACCTTTTTGGTAACAATAAACGGTCTAGAAGCTTTGAAAGGGGGTGCATATTTAAATCGCCTTTAAATGTTTATGCGCATCAACATCTACATTGAATACTAATGAACGTACTAATCTAACCAGTATTTGCTACTAATGACCCGTTTTGGGAAAATGTCTGCAAATATCTCTTAACGTTAATAGTTTATGAAAATGTAGAATATTCCTTGGGTCAAACGGCAGATAACGTGCGTAATTCACAATTCATTGAGTTCCATTTTGAAGTGAAACGAAAATGTGTGTATTCCAATTTAAGAACAAAACGTTCCATACTAAGCAGCTGTTTTCAACAAAATATTTTGTGATGTGGTTGACCAGAACATTTGATTACTTGATATATTAAAAAGTGTATTTGTAGTCCAAACTAAGAGATTTGTTTGGAACTCACAGTCATCCATAGGAATGTTTGAGTCAGATGCCAGTATATGTAATTTTATAATGTACTCTTTGTTCAGTTTTTTAAAAAAAATCCAAAAATGTTTAAATGTTTGTGTATGTATGTTTAAATAATCTTCTATTGAAACATATATCTGCATAAAGTTGTTTTTATTAGTGTTGTGATGGTTAGACAATACCTTGCCCCTATGGCCTCCTTTGCAGACTTACAGTTGTTTTTTAAGACATTAAAATTATTTCAAGTAAAACTTTCAGGCATTCTTCGATGTTTGTGCCAGAAACGTTAATGGAGAAAGAGACGCGTTTTACTATTAGAATAAATATCAAATGATCTACCTGTCAATATTTTTACGATTTTAATCATTTGTTTATCATAATAGAATTCCCAAATCACTCAGCTTTTATTCATTGAAATGTCAACTCGTAACATTTCATCACGTAATGTGTTTATTGATAGGTTTGAAAGTTAATTAAAAGCTGTCTGAGATTGTTGATGGCATTTAAAAAAAGTTTTACAGGCATTTTCAAGCATGAAAGCTTGTGTCAATTATGAATTATTTCTGAGGAGTGAAATGATCTTCCTTAAATGAATCAAGATAATTAAAGGCAAATCCATGTATGAACGATGTTTAAAAGAAGTTATAAGATCATTCTTGTAACCCACTATGTAAATTAAATTATAATGAAAATATATTTAATGACACGATCTGAAAAGATCAAACTTACATATCTAAACCAAATCATGAACGTTTTAAAAGTTATTTTCAATAAAAGATCTAGGTGAAAACGGATTAAGATAAAAATGTAATAATTAGTAAAACTGCAAAATATACAAATGTAATTTTTTTTTACAAAATTCCCTGCCTTGAATTTGTGTTAAATTATCATATTTTCAAACACTGTCACTACTCCCTATCTGCAGAAGTTGAAACTTCGTATCCTTTTTTTGGAAGAGCGGGATATTTGGGATTCATACCCATGCCTTCAAAGTCAAACAACACCGCCAGTAATGATCATACCAATAGTAAACCGACTCCCCGACAAGACCCTAAAAGGTATACAAATTACCATTCATTCCTTTAGATAAAGTATCACTCTCGGAAGAACCGATTCGCATGTCAGAGTCTGAAGAGTAGACTTTATTTTGCCTGATGGGCAGTAAATCATGTCTGACATGAACAATACTGGCAGTGCCGACTGCTGAGACTGCAATATCTCTATCCTGGTGACTGTCAGTTGACAAAGGTGTAAAAGGTTACATTAAATGCCTAATTGCCAAATCAAAACGTTCGCCCGAAACAGCGCCTTTTCGCCGGAAAGACTTTTTCCTGTGCAAAAGAGAAACGCAAGAAGAATAAAAATAATCATCTTTTTCAAAGGTTAATGTTCAAGAACCCTCATCTCAGTTTCATGTTTTCTAAAGAATGTCTCTACATTGTGTAGATTTGCCTACTAAGGACATGAAGGCCAAGAGGTCGAAACATTGTTTTTGAAACTTACCAAGCATTTATCAGTACATTCATCAGATTGAAACTATAACGTTACTTTTCAAAACCTTCTTTAATTTCTAAAAGCACAGTATACTAGTTAATTGAAGTGGATAAAGTTATTGCGTCAGCAGGTTGTCCAGATGTTGTGTCAAATTAACCAAAATATCACACGACTTCACACGAAGTATAAAAACAATATTCATGTAAATGAAATGATGTAAAAATATTGCTAGTAATTTCTTGAACAATTTATTGTAAACAGACTGCCATTTTTCAATCACGTCCATGTAAGTCATGCTAAGTCATCATAGTATCCAAATGTTTAGTGTATGATGACTTAGGTAAAAGTCAATCATGTGTAATTGATTATACTCGAACTGGATATACATTCTAGTCATCAGTCTTAAGTCAACTTAATCAAACGACACATTTCATTCTTTTATAATAAATGCATTCAGGTGAACATGTTAAATTCACCAAATGTCCAGCGCGGTTTCCTTTTCATAATACAAAACCCTGATATGATGAATTCGGATACAAAATCAAGAATCTCTTCAAAACATACACAAATTGTAACCAAAGTATAAAATCAATATATCATAGTGTCCTGTAAAAATCAAATCCCCTGGTATGACCTTGAAAACATTTAAAAGAGTGATAACAAAGTTTTATCTATGAACGAAATGGTTCGAACTTTTGAAAAGGACACTATATTTATCGGAAGGTACATGTAGGTTATTTTTCAAACACCACAAGTTCAACCGTATCACTCCAACCCCCTCCCCACATACATGTAAGTATGAATGTGATGCTGTTACGTATTTAAGAGATATTTCATGCCAAACTAGCTATCCTTCTGAAAATAAATAGAGAATAGTTCATAGACAACACCGGAATGGTGACACACGGATGGCGGAAGATGACAATGCACAAATCTAGCAATGTAAGCCTATTGAGAAAGAGATAAGTCTGCTGTCAGCAACATTTCACGATGTAAATGACTACATAAACAAGATATGAATGGCTGACCAAAGGTCATTGCATTGTAAAAGAAACCCAGCACATCAAAGGGAAGAAGAATCAGTATCAATGTTAAATTGTTAAGCAATGTGTAGTGCTTCACTTTAATGAGTACATAGCGAGAAGTGACAGATGACGAATATTGTGATGACTTTGAAGTGAAACAGTCTTCTCTTGGACATTTCACTTCAAGATTTCTTAATTTAAAGGTGAAATGAATATTTCTTTTAAAGAGCCACTCCGTGATTTTCATAACATATTATTTACCTTTGATACGAACCTAAATATTATATGTGGTGATATAAAATCAAAACATCTTAACTTTTCATGTCCAAAAGACATATATATGACAAATACTGGTTTTCCATGAAAAACAGCCTTATAAATGGACAGATGTATAGATATCACGTCCAATGTACATGGATACTAGTTATATAACTTAACAAACACTATCAACTCCTAACTGCCCTCCTGGCTGTTTTAAATTAGTCTCCAAAATTACGTTTTACAATTTGACGCGCGACTGTCCAGTTTTCGATCATAACTGCGACAAATACTGGTTTTCCATGAAAAACAGCCTTATAAATGGACAGATGTATAGATATCACGTCCAATATACATGGATACTAGTTATATGACCTAACAAACACTGTCAACTTCTAACTGCCCTCCTGGCTGTTTTAGATAAGTCTCCAAAATTACATTTGACTAATTGACGCGCGCTACTGTCCGGTTTTCGATCATAATTTCGACGTTCTACCTTCATATTGTCACTGTAAGAAAACCAACAAGCTTTAAAATGTGTCTTTTTGGTAACAGTCGATACTTCTCGATCAAATGACACCACTGATTAAGTTTGGCATATATGACCCCAACAACTCACGGAGTGGCTCTTTAAAACTATCTTACCTCTTATAACCTCTTAATGCAGGGGTTAATCAGCAAATACTTTTGCTAAGAAAATGATTACTTGATTAATCACTGTGAAGAGAGAACGTGTTTCCTTGTTGTTATAATCATACTTCAGAAATAAAATTTTATTTTGCTAGCGTTTGGCGTAAATCAATTGATACACATTTTAATATTAAAAATTAATTAAAAATCACATCTCTATAAGTATAACAAAATTTTGGAAGTAAGAATTGAAATATTTCCTGACATTTGTTTTTCCCTATTACGTATATTGTGTGATATTTTGGTAATAAAACTAGTATGTCCAAGAGATGAGTATTTGCAGGGAAATTATTGTATATTAGCTAGAAACAAGGGTAGTAATGAGACGTCAAAACTAGCAGAAGATTAGAATAAACACTCAAATGAGGTCTAACCCTAAGTATTTTCTGCTCAAGGAGAAGACTAAATTACAACTGGCATACATGTTAGGGTAACCCGACACCCAAGTAATTATTCAACAATGGAAATGATGACCCTCAATATATATATAGATTAAATATAACATACTTCACATAGTCAATAGTATTGACTCATCAGGGATGAAACAAGTGACGTATATTTTGTTATAAAAACGCTTGTAACGCGATGTTAACGATCATATCGTTTCATCCCTGATGAGTCAATACTATTGACGAAATACTAGTATCGGATTAAAATGATACTGCAAACGACTATGTGAAGTATGTTATATTTAATCTATATGTGACCTTGCGTTTGAACCGATTCAACTTTTCATATATATATATCCTTTACCTCGCTAATCACACATGGAACGACTTCAATATTTTTAACTTTTCATACTGTAACTGTATCCTAACATAATTGATATTTGCTTTTGGCAATATTTTTCTTTGAGTTGTCATTGCTACTTTGGTGCTTCCTTAACTTATACTCTTTGAATTGTAAGCAGTGAGATAAGAAACGCAAGAATGTTAATGTCATGTTAAGCGGAAACAACAATACAGACATATAATAATTCACACCGAAACATAATTGTGTTATGATTTTGTACAGCGTCAGCTTAACATCCACCCAAAATTGCCCATGAAATGGCAGCCTAAGAGTTACAAACATCCGGGTCACTCTCCTGCGTTATTGTCTTGTCTCAACCATGAACAGTACATAACATATCCCTGTTTAGAGGCACATTGTATTTGGACTTATTAGTGCATTTTGCTTTGGGTTTTTGGATTGGATGCCTGGAATAAGTAGTGCTGATCTATATGCATTGGCGTATGTACGTGACAACATTTTTCAGGCTGTAACGGTCGTGCTTTTGAAATTCAATGTAACATATGTTACAGAGTAATGAACAAGATTTTGTTATTTGAATGAAACAGATACAGAGATAATACTTAACGGAGTTTGTCAGATATCAAATATTTGATATTTCAAGATCTTGTAATATGACAAGCACGCAACACTTGCTGATCGATGAATCATGCACTGACATATTAGGAAATCTTGTTTGATATGTATCGAAATGTCATTACGAAATTTAGTGTTAAGAAGATTTCCTGTCACTACTGGAATTATTCATGAATGATTTAAGCTTATCAGTTGGAAATCGTTTTCCTTGCCACACGAATGTTTTGGACTAGATTTTGGGCTCAATCTATGGGGTAATCGCTAGGAAAACACTGCAAGAGGGAGAACGCACACTATTTGGCTTTATTTGATTTTAATTACTTTTCTTTTTATATTTACAAAATAGTCTTCAATACTTTAAAGGTCCATACTAAAACAAATTTAGAAATTTATGAAAATACAACCAACAAACAAATAGACATGTATAATTCCCATGGTCGTATTGCAATATAACAGCTCATTATATGCATTGCGTGCATCAGGGACCTTTTGACTTTGAAAATATTTTAAAATGTAAACGTAACACGATTTGTGCATTCATCCTTTTCTATAGATGTGAAAAGCTCATGAAAACAAAACTGGAAATAATGAATAATGACAATGATTACATACATGTAATTTTCAAATTTTATTCAATTCATAAATAACCTATCAATAAATTCCCTGTTTTCGAAATGTAACAGAGTCAAAGACTGTTGTTTTCTCCCGATTATGCCTCTTATACATATATAAACTTTGCCTACTCGCTAAATATTCGAGTCAGTTTCCTTTTCTGATTTTATTAATCAAAACAATTCACTGCGATACGCAAGGACTAATCGGACACCAGCGTGATGAACAAGGAAGAAAGGGAACCCCAAATACATAACTAACGATTGCTTAACGTACTGTGGGTTCATTGTAGCTACGACAAATTTAAGAGGGTGTGTACAAAATTTAGTACTTTATCTGCGATTACAAAATCAGTTTTTGGTGTCAGATTATTGTTAAATTATTTTCGTACTTTTGTATTTTATGCGAACCTGATAATGCATCTTATAATTCAATACACAACACAACATCATCAAAGAGAATAAGCAAACAATGTGTGTAATAATGCGAACCTGATGATGCATCTTATAGTTCAATACACAACACAACATCATCAAAGAGAATAAGCAAACAATGTGTGTAATAATGCGAACCTGATGATGCATCTTATAGTTCAATACACAACACAACATCATCAAAGAGAATAAGTAAACAATGTGTGTATTAATGCGAACCTGATGATGCACTTATAGTTCAATACACAACACAACATCATCAAAGAGAATAAGCAAACAATATGTGTATTAATGCGAACCTGATGATGCATCTTATAATTCAATACACAACACAACATCATCAAAGAGAATAAGCAAACAATGTGTGTTAAAAGAATAACATCAGCATAAAACAAAAATAGTCAAAAAATGTAAAATATGCAAGTTTATTCGTGATTGTGCTCTCTTTAAATTGAAACGAATATCAAAATTTTGTCGCAACAACATAATTGCACTCTAACCAATATCAATAATAATGCCTTGAATTGCATACAAATGATGATAAATTTTGTCACACTACAACCGTATTTCTTTAACAATATCTGTCTAAACCACTGATTCTTATTGTAGAACTATCACCCTCGAGGTAAGAAAGGTTTCTTAACGCCTGTCAAACTGCTGAAGATGAAGTCATTAGTTTACCTGACTGGCAATAAAGCATGTCTGACATGAACAAGACTGGCACTTCACTCTGCTGAGATCTGAATACGTCTTTTCCACTGACTATCAAGTACCAGTTGTATAGCAGATAAGCTTACATTGCTCAATTGCCAAGTCAACTTCCATGCAGTAATTGGGAATCTTATAAGAAAGGAGTTCGCAGGAGATAAAATGGAATTCACTAGCATCTTCACCTTCAATTGAACTACTGTTTCGTTTCTAGCTTTTCGAAAGTGTTATGATGATTACACAAGCAGTTAATACCTCACTGGGATAGTTATCATGACATTTTTAGTTTGAAGGACTTGATAATAATCGAGGAAGAAATACTCTTAAAAACATTATAACTCTTCATACGGTGAAAAAACGCCTGAAAAAAGCAAGCAGATCACATATCCTTGCGTCATGTCATAGAGTGTTGTGTTTAAATTTACATCAAACATTATTTGAAGTAGAATGAATATCAAAATAATGTAATGTATACCCTACGAACGCAACCGCAAAATCCCTGGTTACTTCTTTGTGATGAAAGATTCAAATGAGGTTTCAGAAGCTATCAAGATATCAAACACTTTTCCATGTCTGACGTAAAGATGTGACATAAGTGAAAATGTGGTTCAATTATTGGAAATATTACCATTTAGATAAGCCTGCCAAAATTATACAAACCTCTAGTGGAAGATAACATGACTGTATGTCGATTTCTGTCAAAAGAGATTTTGCAGAGAGAATTAATATAGGAAAACTTTTGAGGTGAAATGGACAACCGGGAATCATCCAACACCGCTCCGTATCCTTGTCATTGTCCTAACATAACCTCATTAGAATGTAGGAAATGTCACCGCTTATCAAAGAGTAGATTGGTATTGTTTCTTATGTAATGTGATGAATGATTCTATGTAATCCTTTGCAGTATCTGTAATAAATTTTGCATAGCCATAGATTTAACATGTCTTCCTTTAAAAACTTTATCTAGCTCCTACTCATCGAATTGTGAACATAAAACGTTTACCATAATAATGCCAGTCTTTAAATCTAAAGGTTGACGGTAGGAATGGTGTTCATCAAATTTGATATAAAAATATCCATTATTTCAGTGAAAATCACAATGTCAATAAGATACTTAAAAACAAAGTTTTCATACGATTTAACCTTAGAATATTACATGTTGAATCAGGTGGTTATGGTTTACATACGTGTATATTGATACGAATGGACAATATGAAACACAATAGTAATTTTCCATTGGTGTGCAAGTTTGGTACTATAATAGCTTCATTTCAATCCCCTTGCATTTATTTATTGATACATTTTCTAGTGCAGTTCTTGCCATCTCATAGTTATTCCAAGCCTTAAGATTTATCTGCCCAATCGATCACTTCCAGACCTTGAATGAATGCAAAGACCCGGAAACAGTTATCTTATTGACAAATATCTGGCACAGTAATAACTATCATGAACAACATTTATTCATTATTGCAGCAATTGTTATATCTCCTTGATAACTAGCCTGCCAAGATATTTCCAAATCAAATCAATATTCAAGTTGACATTATTAGATATTGCTTTTGATTAAGATCTGTACGTACATAGCTTTTGATTTATTGATAATTATTGACAGTGCAAATTATCTTAATCAAGACCACTTATTACTTTGTTAGCCTAGTTGAGCATTTTCTAGTTTTGTCGTTCTTTTATTGTCGCCTTTATTTACCAGATTGCAAGTACACTCCGAATCTATTTTGGTTCAAATGACGCTACAGTACAGTGTTTTGTACCCTTAAATGCTGAGTGCTAAAGAAAGAAGTAACATCTTTTACAGTCTTTTGGAATCATATAAGTTTGTAATAATTTGGTTGACGATTTGCCTCTTACAATTATTTGAAAATAATTAGAGGCCAAGGAGAACACGGACGGAATACAATGCTGGGGATGCTAATGTAGGAGGAAAAAGGAACAATCGACAAGAAATTAATAAACATGATCACAAAAGAGACATTTAAAATACAGGCATACATTACAACGTGTTTTATATATGTTAATGAGAAAGCATGTTTGCGTTAAGGAAAATATGACACGCTTTATCAGTTTCAAGACAATAAAAAGGGAATGAAGTACATAGTACATCTGTTTTACTTTTTAGGGACATTGATTAAGCAATCGCTAATATAAATACTGAATGTAGATGAAAAGTGGTGATATAGTGTCTAATGTTTGTGTCTTTAAAACAATGTAGTAATTTACTCCATCCAAAACAGTAAATTGCCAGTAGCGATTCATGATTAACAACAAATAACAAAGATTCTTGTGGCTATGAAGTCCACGGCGCAAACACACAAAAAATAAACAAGGTCATAATGTTTCAAATTTCAAATTTAAATATACAAACCAATAAACCTTGGCTGTTGATCCAGCAATGAAGGACGCCTTCAGGTTGACATATTTCTTAACGACTTTGAAGCTACCTTAAACATGTCAGATAATATAAATTGCTAGAAGTCTGTCGATATGAGTGCTGTCATTGGAAGTAATGTGATCCTTCCTAATATCCTCATATTCAGACATATCCTTCTTTCGGTGAGCCTGAGTTTTCAACGACTGTCAAACTTCCCTAGGGAAGTACTTTCGTGACTCTGAGTGGAATCATGTCTGACAGGAACAATAGCAACAGGTCTCCTACTGAGTATCCAACACTCTACAGTCTAAAGTGGTAAGGAGCACATAGGAGTGTACCAGATAATATTTGACCAAACTGAGGAATGCAAAGATGAAATAATCTAATCATTTAACGCAGTTTTCATTATAGGCTTATGAGTCCATCAACTACATGTATCCGTGTACCGTTATTTATGTAGAGGACATTTTCTATCATAAGGAAGTAATATCTGAAAGTGCAATTCACAATTTTAAGTGTTCAATACATATAAAAGCAGATCCTGAAATGATAAATGTATGCCATACACTATGTTTCACATAGAGAATTAATAATATTTAACATCACAGGTCAATATGAATGGAGATCGTACAGTTTAAATGTCTATAATGGTCTGTTGTGTGATATATGCAGGTAACGCCTTGATGAAAGTAGATACGAAATGGAAAGAGCTAACATGGCTTTACATGTAAAATGTTTGGTTGTGACCTTAAGTTTGTCTTGTATCCGCCCTTCTATTATAAAAGATTAATTTCTTGGAATTTATTACTTTAATTTAAGTGAATTTCATGTTTATGTCTTGCCAGCAGTTTTCTCAAATTGTTTGATGGTATAGTACCGTTAGTAAAGGCTGGAACACTAAAAAACGTCCCATTTCACATGAAAAACCGCCTATTTCCTGTGAATCTAACGCGCTTTTGGTAGTTAAATTCCTTATTACTCATTCTTTTAAAAACTGATACAACACAGGAAGTCGTTTAGTAGTCTTGTGTTTCCAACAATTCACAACTTCTGGTTTGAAAATATAATGAAACATGTATATCACTGTTTCTGTAATTAACATATATCATGAGAACACTGTAATCAACAGTACCTCTGGAAGCTGTCAATGCGGATAATGATCAGATTATTAGGTTAATGGTCAGGTTATTAGGATCCGCGTGACAATGGCATATTAGCCAAGATAAAATCTAATCGGAAGTGAATTGAACTAATTGGTCAATAATGAGCTGATCCAAAACCGAATTCGTCATCCGTATCGACCAGTTTGTTAGCAGAAGACAGCTCCTTGAGATAGCAGCCACTTTGCATTCAGTGAATTTCATGCCATGTAATGAGTTGCTTAGAATTTCTTAACACCGCTCACTGACAATTTCCGGATAGACGGGGGCCAGACTCCACTGAAAAGATATCACGCACATTGATATTAACGCTGGTAATGATAAGCGAAATGAGTAAACAAAACTTGCCTACAAGAATTTGAATTTGGTATTATTCATTTTGTTTTGCGTATACATAGAGAAATATTCGTTTGCTTATGTTTTATTTATATAAGGTGAATTTTGTATGCCAATTCTATATGCTGAACAGATAGATATGGGCAAACTATGTAATTACACCAGTGTTAAACTGTTGTATGTATGATATTGAATGTTGAAAACTTAGTTCTGCTTTCATAAAGGTTTATTCATATCATGATTTAAGCAATATAGGGTATTCACCGTTTATCTGTGTGTAAAAAAGCAATAACGTGATATTAAAAAAGATCTCTAAGTAGAACTACATAGATATATGTATAACCCATCATTGACTGTATGAAAGCAAACGGATTAAGGACAAAAGCCATGGGGAACATTTAGAGTAGATATCAGGAGCTATGCAAAAAACTAAGCTTGTCAGAGAAGAAACTCATGATTATACATTTATTTGAGTCTCAGGTTATGTGTCTCTAAAATATGAAAACTGGAGAAAAATTGGAATGAATTTCAAATTATCAAGTAACTGGTTTCTTAACACTTGTGCCCCTTAAACAGTGTGAATAAAAACTGCATGTGCATATGAATATGTTTGTTATCTTTTATTTCGTACCGTTGTCTGAATAAAGTTGACCACTTGTATTGTGTTTGGTGTATTAAATCTTTCACTTAATAACATAATTTGGGAACTTTTTCAATATATGACAGCCATATCAAAAGTTCACACACAAAGCTCAAAAATAATTCTTGATGATTTTAAAAGTTAAAAGTGTGCAAAATTAATCCATTCCATTAAGACAGAAATGGATTCTAACAAACTATTCAAGGATACGTTACAATTATTTAGGGAATATATCAAAAGAACAAAAAGTAATGGATAAATAGATGGATTTGTGGTAACTTATTTAACAATGAACTGTTTGAATATGGTTATCTATTCTAACTATTTTAGCATTCATTGTAACTATTTAGGGAACAGGAAACACGGAAACCAAGTGGAATACGTTTGTGGTAATTAATGAAACCACGGAATCGTTTGAAACATTGTTCAACATTTAAAAAAGCTGAGGATCACGATCGTGAGAAAGAGTTACTTTCAGATAAATCATGAAATTGAGATCTGTCATTTAGAAATCTTTCATCTTATATTGTTCAGTTATGTGATTGGATTTGTAAAACCTTTTTATCATGGCAAATATGTAAGTGTTCTATCTAAGGCCTACTTCTGTGAGTGCGAAAATGATACATATTTTTATTTTATGATTGATCATTGACCTATAAAGAAAAACACCCTCATTTGTTAAATTGGACGTTAAGGCCAAAAACGTATAAAAACTCAACCTATTTCCTTTATCTCCACATGAATCAATTTGCATTTAAATTCAAAATCATTTGAACGGGTATTTCACTTTATATGCAAAAAACTTTCTTCATTGTTTTGTTTCCATTCATTTGATCAATCACATACTTACGATTAAAACCGGTTTTTTTATATTTATTCCATCAAACTTTGACAAAACGTTCTTTTTTACCATTTGCTAGGAAAAGAGAGCATTAATGAGGATCAAGGTGACAATGTGATATTAGCCAAGATCAAAGTAAATCTGAATTGAAATTGCCTAAGTAGTCACTAATGAGCTGATAATGAACCAAAATTTTCCTGTGTATCGACGAGTCTGTTAGTATAAAATAATTCTTATGATAAGACATTTTGCATTTAGTGCCAAGTAATAAGCTGCTTAAGATTTCACTGGCACCTTTCACTGAAAAATTCAGGAGAGACTGGCAGATTAGATACCCAATGAATAGAATATTGCACGTTGATATAGGCAGGCCCTGCAAACTGGTAAACATTACTTTCTGAACAGTATTTTAAATTTTGAATTTTCCTTTTGCATGAAATATGTATGTTTAGTTCTGATATATATTGTTGAATATTTAAAGATACTCGTGCTCACTTATATTTTGTTGTGAAAAGTGTTACATTGAATATATATGTACCATATTCTAAACGCAAAGGTTTGCTTCTGGTCGTTTATATCTTTCTATTCACAGGAGATTTGTCTTTAGATGTGTTCATTATAATATATTATACTTCTTGACATGTTTCATTATATTTAAATTCACCAACAGTCAAGTTGGTACAAATACATTAGAGACTACTGTATAATTCGACTTCTAATTGACACTAAAGACCAATGTGTTTGGCACGTCAGCTCACATTTCTGCACTGTGTCCAGTTCAACCACAGATTTATTTCTACTTACTATCTATTTCATAAATTTCTGGAAGAAGTATTTCTTATATAATTCCTCATTCTGTATGTTAGATTAATGATACTGTTATATATTCAAGCTCAGAGGTTGTCTTTCGTATCATCGATAGACATAATTATCAATATATCTTAAACTTTAGATGCTGATCGGATTCTTCCAAGATATCATATACAAGTCATACTCTTTGAAATTACATATGTTAAAGAGATAGAAGACTAGTACTCAGCAATAAAATCAGTTTGATTAAAATCGACCGTGTTCTGAGGAATGAAAGTTTTTAAATATTGACTCTAGCGGGATTCGGACGTACTCTATCCGGCCTTTCCTCTCAACAATGGTCTGAAAGCACCTCCCTTGCTCGCACTGACTTACAAATTCATTGTCATAAAGTTTCTTGTAATATTCCAAAAGATACGAATTAATTTATTTTTTTGCATTAAGGATTTTGGTAAAATTAATTTTATTCCCAATACTTGAATTAAATACAATTCTTACATGAACAATTAAATGAAATCGCACATTTTTTAGAATGAAAAAACCCCACTATCAAATTGTTAATGTAAGCCCAATGGAAACGTTTAGCGTTAGTTTGCTGATAATTACCAGAATATGAATTCATTTGAAAGTGCTATCATGTGCAATGGATAAAATAGATTTAATCCTTACTGCTCCTCTGACAAGAAACTCCAGGCAACTAATCCCTTGGTATACAATTCAGTGAACTGAAGTAAGAAGCTCTTTCTATGAGATGTCTTTTACTAAAAGAGTGGTGAGACAGCATTCCTTCACATTTCTAAATTGGTCCATTATTCTTCAGATAGTGTTATCCAAGTTAATATTAATCCGTAACATAGTTTCTGTTTAACAACCCATTATTGACTTTTAAATCTTGTATATCTATTTCTTTGTGCATATTACTTGTTATTAGTCTGCCAACAATATGTGTCTGCTGCAACTGCACGGTTGTATATGTTTCAAAGGGTTGATCCCGTGGTCGGTTTAATATACAGCATTTATCATTAACAATATTGCTGATACAGCTCTTCTACAATTCTAAATAAAATTCTGAAATTAAATTCAAAGCAACTGTTATTAATAGGGACTCTATGACAATCATATCAAGATGGGTTAAGTTAAGTTTACGTGGATGCAATTCAATACACAATATCAATTTGATACGATTAAGGGAGGCCATTGTGTAATATCATTGACACTCGTTTCATATGTAAGGGATGGCTTACATGTAGATGTAATCAACACTATTTTGAAAATGTATTAATTTTAATGGACCATTTACCCTCCTACACATGTTTATTGCTGTTTTCACATGAAATTAAATATACAGGATACAATTCAACTAAACATTAAATGATTATATTAAATTATATATAATAAAGTTTGTTTTTTAATCAAAGCTACCTCCCAAATTCACAACTATACCTGCTATCAAAGCTCAAATTGTCACTCATAAACTGGAAACGTAGCCTTTAACATAAAAAATATATCATGTTAACATGCATAAATGAAATATCTTTTATAAATGCAAACTTAAAATGCAGTTACAAATAATGAAAATAATATATGATAGAAAAAAGTTCTTTTTTAAGTTTCACATATGCAGTTTACAATCATGAGCATAAAGCAAATGTTTTAACCATATTCACAGAGAAGCAGCTACACAATAGAACAATGAAACATTTGAATAGCCAGTATCAAACTTCACTCATAATACAAAACTTTACGATGCTCGATGATTGTTTTATATGGTAAAAGAAATATACAGCTTGCAGAAATGATTTCTGATATCAGTGAAGGCATTAATTTCAGAAGAATTTCCTAACCATTTGGGACACATAAATTTCCATTGATTACTATTATCTATTGATAACTAATGATTATTCCAATGGTCTACACCACTAGATGATGTTTCTTATCCGAAAATTCTACCTGCAATAGCTATATCCTGATCTCTAACTTGATAGTCCCCATGCTTCATAAACTTGATTTTGTCTACTTCTTTCGGGTTGGTTTATACAGTCTATGTTGCATTATTGTGAATATGCATTTGTTTATATTTCTTCCTTAGGGATCTTTTTAAACGGACACTAAAGTTATTTTCTTTATTTAAACATCCAAATGTTATAATATCTTTATTCAACGAGTCATGCTTCTCTTTTATGTTTTACCCATCAGGTTAATAGGTTGATATTTACAATCTACAAAGGAAATGTGAGTAATCTTGAGTGAAGAACCTGCAATGAACTATTTTTACTTTTCGCCACTGGTGAAATACCGCTGCAGAAATGATTTCTGATAACAGTAAAAATATCAATTTCAGAAGTATTTTCCTAACCATTTGGGACACATAAATGTCCATTGATTACTAATATTTATTGATAACTAATGATTATTCCAATTGGATGATGTTTCTTATCCGAAAATTCTACCTGGCAAAGCTATATCCTGATCTTTAATTTGATAGTCCCCATGCTTCATAAACTTGATTTTGTCTTCTTCTTTCTGGTTGTTTTATACGGTCTATGTTGCATTAGTGTGAATATGCATTTTTTATATATCTTCCTTTGGGATCTTTTTAAACGGACACTAAAGTTATTTTCTTTATCAAAAAATCCAAATGTTATAATATCTTTATTCAACGAGTCAGTTTTCTCTTTTATGTTTTACCCATCAGGTAAATAGGTTGATATCTACAAAGGAAATGTGAGTAATCTTGAGTGAAGAACCTGCAATGAACTATTTTTACTTTTCGCCACTGGTGAAATACCGCTGCACCTATGATATCATGGATGTTTACAAATGTGATTTTGAGACTGATTTTGCCTCACATGACTAAAAAAAATCTATGTGTCTAGTCTTATCAGATATTATTTGAAACTGATAAACAGAACTCCAACATGAGCAATATTCTTAAAATGTTTTTACGTATTTTTAAGTGCTTTTTAAGTATTGGATCCTAAGTTTTGAAAAAATATTTTTGAAAGGATGTTTTGTATGCCAAATATATCCATTATTTCGTTTTGTGTTTGCTATCGAGCAGAGAAAACAACTATAGACTTTTTCTCTAAAGAGATCCCCTAAGACGGAACATAAACACATCTATATTACTCTAAATTGCAAGGTCACAGACTGTATCAATGGACCTGATTGATGAGAAGGTTCTCATAAAACCCTTGGGGGCCATAAATGGTTAGATGAGGTGATCAATCTCTATGTCAGTTCAAATTGTCCAGAGGAAAATCATTCTACCAATTTGATGGTATGCATCATTGTCATGTTTTTGGTATCATGGAAAGTAATATTTCTCTTTGCTAATCTTCATACATTAATTTATTCTAAACTGAGCACATAAAAAGGCAAATGCTTATTGATTGATTGACTTTAGATTGATTCATACAAAAGAAGTTCAAGATTCGATAATCCAACATCCTCCATAATTAATCTTTTGATGAAGGCTAATTGATGGTTTGGGTAACCTCTGCACACTATTGCACATGTGAATTGACAGTAAACTGCAATTTGCTGGTTGAATATTACATTTGTCACTCTTGCCTCTTGGCAAGTGATCACAGAGGATGAACCAGACCCAGTCTAAAAAGTGATCCCACAGGAAGGAGTGTTTATTCCTTTCAGGTATTGTAAAAACTACTTCAGACATTAAAATTTGTGAAGCATATGTTTTTCTGGATACAATAATTGTTTCATTCGGTAAAACGATATATTCTTTCAGGTAAATTGTTATCATAATTTATTGTGAACTATTTTAGTTCCAAGGGAATATTATGATTATAATTTACATTAACCGTATTTTACAAGATTCAATCCAATGACTGATGATAACGCAAAATAAGCATGAACTCTTCTTTTCTTTTAGATTGTAAAAATGTTTTCAGCATTTACTCATTGCCATTTGGTGTTTAGCTCAAATCTGATTACTTGCTATCTCAGGAGATAAAAATCATAATCAATCAGTTTTTGGGTGTATAATTGATATGAAACAAAAGAATGTTTTCACATTTCAATGTCAAAGCTAGTACATGTACTTGTCGAAGTCACATTCATATTAATTCAGCTGTTGAAAAAATGAAGTAAAGTAATATAAAGCTTTAAAATAAAGAAAAACAATATAAGTAGTAACAAAATTCATAAAACATGAACATGATAGGATAATAGGAAATAAAGATAAATGTCATTGTTTTCATTCAATTATCAATCAAAAGGAATTTTTGTGTATTCATGCCCCAGCACCGTCAAAATGTGACTAATACATTGATACAGAAACTATATTTTACTCGATGTGCATGTATTAATAACTTGATTTACCACCATAAGGTGCTGTCTCTTTAACTTTATGATGGGATTTTACTGTAGTTATCCTTAACTTCATTGAATCTAATTTCAAATGGAAGCATCCAAAAATATCTCTTTTAATGGACTTTGATATAAAGTAATAAAAAGGCAACCTGAGAGTATTTGTCCCAGAGCGTCGCTATCAGGTTTAGGAATCACATATGCATAAGAATACAAAACATTTGATTTAATATAAATTAAGTGACTTCGTTTGAAAATCATCATTATGAAGACAAATTTACACTTTTTGAGGGATATAAAGTTGTCTAGCGCGAAGAACTTTTATATAAATATTATAAATGAACACAATGATTTCTTATTTGAACGTACAAAATTCGGTTATGGTACGTGAACCCATTTCACTAACCCAGATGTGTAAAATATGCTCCAAGATACAAAAATTGACACAGGCAGTTTTGCTTGATATGACACTCTATTCTAACCATTTAAGTTATGTTAGATATAACATGATGTTTCATTGTCTGAAGAATACTTATGTTGCATAATCTTTAATCTAATGGGGAAATTGAATTAGCAAAACCAGCGTACTGCAGTACCATTAAGCTTTTCAGATCAGAATAGTTACCAGTGTAAGGTGGCAGGGTCGTGACTTGTGATATAAATATGGATACATCTTCACGGATGGTCCGAGCCAATCTGTCAAACTTAAATATGGATTGTATTGTTTCCTAAATAAAAAGGGTAAATAAGAATAAGCCTTACCACTGCAAAGTATTAATGAAATACAGGCATTTGCAGTTTTGTAGGTCTATGCATGGCATGGCCCATATCTAAAAGAAGGCTCGACAACAACTTTTGAGAATGGAGTAGACTTTCATGTCAAAAGCAACATGTCATGTAAATCAAAAAATGTTATCTATGTCATTTCTTGTGAAAAGTGTGGTCTAACATACATTGGACAAACGAACAACTTACAAAACAGAGTAACAGTTCACAAACAACAAATAAGAGATGATAATTTAAGACACTTAAAAGTTAGTAAACACATATCTCAATGCAGTAATGGTGCTTTAAAAATATTTCCTTTTTACGAAATATTCAATAATGGAGGTGAAGAAGCTTCGAATGAAGAAGCAGAAATATGCCTATTGGAAAAAAGATAAAGTCATGATTTTGAAAGTTGATTTACATCTACTCTGTATTTTTCAATACTTTCATATATGCTTCTCCACGATTGATACTTCTTACATTATATATATATATATATATGTATCATCCCAACTTGGGATCGCGTCCCATCTTAAGATGGGACGCGTCCCAACTTGGAATTCCAAGTTGGGACGTCCCATCTTGAGATGGGACGGCGGATACTTTAACATGTTTATAATATTCTTATTCTAATGTTGAATTTAGTAATAACATGATAACATGTATCAACTAGATGAGCGCTTTAAGGCCCTCGAAAGATATTTTGATTTTATGTTGATTTTCATGACTTATTGGCTATATCTATCTCTCATCGCATACGAGTCTTTCATCATAGTACAATACGATTTCAAAAGTAATTCTTATACAAAATTTTATAAATTATTTCATTATATTCTTAAGTATTTTTTTAATGTGACAGCATGTTAAGCAAATAAAAAAAGAAATATACACTCAAAACCCACTCTTAGTGAATACCAAGAATGCTAATGCCTTGTAATCAGTTCAATTTCTTACACTTAAACCGTTCCGTTAAGCAAGATTTTAATGTACTCATTGTGTTTGATAGTCGAATCTAAGACTTTATGTTTCTTAAACATAATTCACAAATACTAACCTATAAGTGGTGTTCCGTCAATGCTTATAAGATGTCCAGTAAATAAATCCAGTTATTCCTCCTCATATTTCCGATAGAACCTGATCTGATCAGTGTCGTGGTGCAAATGGCAAACATACGTGCTTGGTAGTTCAGAGAAGGGTGTGGGGTGGGTGGAGGGGGGAGGGGGGTCCGAAAGAAGGGATTTTGGTAAACATCCGGTTCGGTTATGACACCAATACCTGTGTGTCACCTTCAAATTAGTGACAAGAATGGGTACCAATTGTACATGAGCATGCTTGTAACACTACAAAGGTACACGCCAAGCGTTTGTTGTTTTAGTCAATGATTATCATTCATAGTTATTAATTATATAGGCATTTGCCCCTATCGGCAATATCACTGATAGGAAGCAGGCGTGATCAAAACCCTAACCAAAAACAACAACAAATGTTTATGTTTATGTTTATTGTTATTCGATGAAAGTGTTTTGGCCAAACTGAATATATTCAAAATATTTTTTTCATAAACAGAACGATTATGATGTGAAGTAACCAAAATGAAATCTAACATCATCCATTGATTATATATGGGGAAATAGCAGACTTTTTTAATAGAATTTTTAAAAATTTAGAACTTAGTTTCCAAGATTTACAAAAGAAGATCATGGTTTAAACATATTTTGTTCATTTCAAAAAAAGAAAATAGATTTGCAAGCAAGCTGGAAGCTTATATTAATGCCGCGCCAATAAAAATTATATTTTGAAACCATCAAAAATACAACACAAAGTTATGTCAAACCAATACGATGTACAGTTGCAACACAATTCGGTTAAGATATTCAATATTGCAAAGGCAATTTTCTTCATGCTAATTTAGAAATAAAATATTTCAACTCATTTCTTATCAATGCTACAAGAAGATTATAAACGGAGTTTGTTAACTTTGAGTTCATTAATAAACTTTGTTTAACTTCACAAGATTTTTTGACACAAACCAGGGTACAGAGTTGAGAAAAAACAATTTTTCTACTTAACCCGAGGTAACATATGATTTCGATCAGTATGAAAAGGTTGTTTTTATATGTACAAGCGTCTATCTAGGCTTGTTAGAAGCGTTGAATTGAGAAAATGTATGTGCGTTGTTACTGCTAATAAGTTAATCAACTGATCAACTGAGTCAAATAAGCTGAGTAGGTGAGAGGGAAGAATTATATTTCAGTGTAATATTGTTGTTTTACAGCTGAAAGTTTACTTAACTAATCGTTTTGTTATCTTAAATAAGCTACTTAACATGTCCCCCCGATAAAAGGCATTAGGTTTGTAATTACACATCAAGGTAGTTTTACTGATATACTAACAATTATCGAGTTATTTTGTGCTGACATACATGTACTAATGTGTTATCTTCAGAGGACTAAATGATTCATAGATATATGCTTCAATGATATAGAAACTGTCATTTCTTATACAAATTTGATATTGAAACTGTCATTTCTTATACAAATTTAATATTGAAACTGTCATTACTTATTGTAAAATATTATCGTATTTCATTGTATGAGAATATGCAATATGGTTTAAAGATACTTTTATTCAAAAGAATCTGGTTCGGTAAACAAGCAAAATTTTGCTTATGTGAATACCTCACCAGTACATGACATGATAAACATAATACACAAGGACCAAACAAACTAAAATAAAATTAACATAATGACGTGTGCATTTACAAAAGAAATTAAGAAAACGTCTGCAGTTGCCTTCATTAAAAGTTTTCACTTACACTAATTTATCCAAACGCTTGGTCTTACAGATGAATTGGTGAAGTGACTCTATGATGTTTCTATTTTCATTTCTGGTTGTTGGATTGATCCCATATAAAACCTTTTGGAGGCTGTATTCATTTATATAGAAATAAGAATTGTTTCTTATATCTGTATACAGTTCGCAAGTAAATAGATAATGAAGAAGATCTTCGTTGTGATATCCACATGCGCATTCAGCGCTATTTGATATAAATGTATTAACTTTATCAACATGTATGCAATATGTGTAATCATATAATGGTTAGCAAACAGACAGCAAATGCCTATATAAATTCTTTTCCTGAAACAAACATAAAACGATTTAGATATCAAGTACATTGATGGAAATATACATTTGCAATTATTCTTACTAAACTCAAATTTATATTAAGCTTTGTCTACCTTACATTTGGTACAAATTTTAGGAAAGAGCTTTAAAAATCGGTTGGTATCATTTATGAAATGATAAACAGATATTATTATATATTATTATATTATATATTATATATACAGATATTTTTTTTTTTACATTTGATACAATCAACCACGTCACCAAGTAGATAAACAAGATAATAATTTGTTAAAACAACATGGGCTTATGGTGTCTCCATATGTTGTTTTAGCCTAACACTACCTACGGTGGGCAAATTGGTGCCCAATCATCCCCTGTCATGCCAAGCTGTCACATTAACATATTCAGTCTATTCAGTGCTGGATTGTAACGATGGAGAGTACCTTAATTTCTGCTTATAGAAGGTTTTTCATGGATTATTCATTTCTTTGTATCAGGTACGTTTTTTAAATATATATTTTTTTAAAAAGCAATTTATCACTAGTGTTGTAAAACTTGGATCTGTATTAGAATAACTTCATATCTTTGATTGTTAATAGTTTATGCCACCTTTTTGTAAAGAAACTAAGATACAAATATGTCTCTGTGAAATGTGGAGCCGTTTGGTTTCTCTCTGTTTACAGCTGTTTGATCTACGCATGTATTGGTCGTTTGAAAAATTCTGAAAACTATTATCTGAATATAAATCTATATATTGATCTGATTTTGTTATGTCGCTTAACAAGTGTGATTCAATCAGTAATCAAATGGGACTTTAAATAATTGTTTGAGTAGTGTTGAATCGTTCGTACTCGATAATAGATGAAACCGAGTCAGAAAGTGAAGTAAATGAACATCAAATCAAATTTTCTCCGTAGATGTGAAAAGAATATAACACAATTATCTAAAAACATGTTTTACTGACACAATTCATTATAAAATATGAATATTATTAACATGTTTTAGTATCCCCCGACCCATCTCAAGATGGGACGTCCCAACTTGGAATCCCAAGTTGGGACGCGTCCCATCTTAAGATCGGGCGGATCCGCAGTTGGGATGATACATATATATATATATATATATATATATATATATATATATATATATATATCATATCCAAAATGATTACCTGAATTGAAGGGCTGCATGTCTGTTTTTGATTAGTATTGTTGTGATATCCTGTGACACCGTGTAATTTTCACTACCAAATTATTTCGACATTCAATTCTCAAATATCTCCAATTCTAATAAAAACAATTGTTATTCTTATACGAAATAAGATACATGCAATCTGTAAAATAAATCATTGAATATAACTTTGAAAACGATAATTATCTGGAAAAACGTTTACTCATCCCAAGTTTATTTTCATGAAGAAACGTGTGAATAAAATATTATAAAAAATTATTTTGAGATAAATGAACATTGAGAAAGTGCAAGCTGAAATGTATCTAAATCAAAATAACACAGAATTTTAAACACATATAAAAATATTCATTGAACAAGATTCGATGTGCATTTCTCTACCAACAAAGTGACAGAAGATAAAGTAGGTATGGTTAGTACAATTAGTGAAATTATACAAAGTAGAAATAATAATTGATCTTGCTATCAATGTGCATATGTTTTAGTGGAGTATATCCCAGGGTACATGTAAGTGGATTGGAAGCGTATATGAGATTATAAAGCTATGGAATATTCTTTGCAACAAATAGAAAGTTAAATGAAAAACGTCATTCATCAAGTAAATGATTTTCCTTTGCTTTTTTCTGCTTCTCGATTACATTTAGTTTTTGCAGCGACCTTTCCAAATGATCGACGACTTAAAGCAGATGAAAGACAACGTAACTTTTGAAAAAAATGAGTATAAAACATCTTTACTTCTTCACCGATCGCATTCATGGTACAAAGTGAAGGTCTAGAGTTTGTTCCGTACAAAACTGTATGTTCCTATGTACAAGAAATCATGTATATGGTTTTCTAAGGTATTGAATACAGGTTTTGTGTCGATTCTATATGTATAAAACTTTGTAATATATTGTTGAAGTTTCGTTTCTTGAATAAACCCACAATGCACTAAAATTATAAGTGCATATTATCATATTTCATCAATGTAAAATGTTCAAGGTTTATAGTGTTACGGTTATAAAAATTGGGTAACTGGAAAATCAAATCATACAGAAAAATAACTATTGTAAGAATAGATAATACCATATGATATAATCTAAAGTGACATGAGTAAAGCTTTTTAACATGTGCGACATAGACAAATAAAGGATAGATATGGATCAGATATGATATAAGAACACAATTGAATCAGCTGTGTTACACTACATGACGAGTTGTGAATAAGCTTTATTATGTAACTCATTTTATTATTTTTGAATACGTGTATCTTCACGAAAGTGTTGATTTAATGATCTACTGAAGCATTGGAGTATGAAATACTTTTTAAAAAAACATGATAAAAATGATTATTTGCAAGTATGATTTTAAAGATTATTTTTTTACTCTTGCCTTTTTTCTCTTCATCATCTGACTTTTTTTAATTTTATAATAAATTAAGTACTTTTTTCTTTTCTTTTTTCTGTAGTTTTACATTAATTTTCTATATGGGGTTTAAATCCTTATGTAAATTTCATGTGTTCAAGCGTTATTTCAACAAAAAAACCTTTCCAATTTCAAAAAAAGCAGGGAAACCTTTTGACTGGGAAAAAGAGCTGTGCAGAACAATTGCAATCTCCTACAATAATTATATTACCTGTATGAACAATACTTTGATTTAATTGGTCAACGTTTTTTGGTTTTTTTTTACAAATTTACGTATCACGTTTCAAGGACAACTAGGAAATATATTATCCGTTTCCATACAAAATTCAACTCATTTCTATGTTTACCTATTATCTACAAAAAGTCTATTGCATCGCCAACAACAGCTGACTCACACAGCTTACATAAACTATTTTCTCTTTGAATATTTGCCCAACGACCATTCTCTACTGGTAGATGGTTAATACATGGTCGATCAACTGATCTTGGATATTGTTTGTGATATTCTCCTGTGAAGGCCGATTGACACTTTGTGCTTTTTTGATAAACCAAGGTTAACATATTCTGAGTATAATGAATTCATTCATTTTACTTATCAGCTTCGCTGACATAATATCTATTAAAAAGTGTATTAACGATTTCATTCTGAAATGTGTCGTTTATATCACACAATACAGAAAAACCCCATCAAGCTCGGTTTCCAGTTCTCTTTATACATTACCAGTACAAAAACACATTTCACTACATACTTGCATCACTAGTAGAACTATATGTACGTATAGTCGCATTGTTCCCCTATTGTTCACTAACATTGGAAATCTGAGAGTTTGGCTAATTACCAGGCAAATATCGCAAGATTCATGTTTCAAACAAGCGCTGTCATGAAATATAATGGTGCCGTATGCTAATGTACCATTTTTTTAGCAGTTAAGCCGTTAGGCACTCGTAAAAAAACATACAAAATATCGCAAATTAGGTATATGATCAATTTGCTTAAAACTAAGTACTTTCCATCTAATTTTCTCATTATTAGAATGTATATTTCTCATGCCTTTCAACCCAAGGTTCATGACAAGACTATGATAATTATCACAATGGTAAAATAAATATCTGACATTAATCATTTTTGAAAATATATGATTAATGTTAACAGTATTACATATCTTTTTTGTATGTCTCTCGACCATTTTTACTGGTACAGTGGTACTGTTATGGCAATAACTGTTTCTTTTAATAAATACAGGATACCTCTAATGTTGTAATTAAATATAAATGCAAATACCGACCAAATGAGTTTTACATTTTTTAATCATGCTATACCTCATAACTAACTTTGTTAGGCTCCGTTGAACAGCTTTGAGCTGGATATCATGAGGAATATTAATCCATTACATAATACCCCTACTGACAGCATTCGGATTATTTATACACCTTCTTGTAATATATCCCGCCAGGGGCTCGCCAAGTTTATTTGCTTGAGAGAACTGTTCTACACGCAGTAATGTTTTGGTGCAATGCTATACCGAATTTCAGCTCATTCCCGCCCATGTTTAGCTATTTCAATCCAATAATCGCAGGATCAACCAAATGCATAGCCAAAGTGGTGTTGCAGGCTTTCTACCCGTAATACTAGTAACAGTCGTGATGTCAGTGAGATACTCTTGAAAGCGGCTCACATCTTGTTATATGTCTAGCACATCATATGCATGTTACTCAACTCTCTACTTTCATGAAACCCAGGCGTTACAAACTTATGTGTAATTGTCTTAAGTATTACCCACATTCTAAAAGTAAATAAATATATTTGTTCCTCAATAAGAATTAATCTTTTGTTAATCAATATAATGTTTGCTTTTCAAGATCAAAGTCGCGATTTGTTATTGAAACCAGAACACCTTCTGTAGGTAAGGGAAGCCTTTTCCTCAAATGAAGTTTTGGAAACTTGTAAAATGGTTTTTATTTTAGTAACATTTCTATTGCAGTTTCCATTCCTAAATCCAGACATATGCGTACTAACTTTATCATTTCCTAAAAGGTTGAGTATATCAATGTCAAAGCCGCTCCGGTATTAGAACACCATGTTTTGCAATTGCATATGTAATTTCACGCCGACTGATTAAAAAACTCAATATCTTGTGCGTTTATTTAGGATAGATTTTTGACGGCAATGAATATTTGAATTGTTTTTTTCACTTTCGTAAATATCCCATCTGGGTGGTCTTTCGATATAACATGATAATACTTTTGCTATTGGAGCGTTGTACAAAGCGTCAGTTAAAATAAATGAAGTTAATCATTATGCTGTTAGCCAATTTTGAAATTAGATAGAATTCCTTAAAAGTTTTCTTGCTTTTCGTTGCCTTCATTACTACATACGAAAATCTAATAATATCATATCTTTAAACTTATTTAAGATTAGAACTGAAAAAGCAAAACTAAGACAATGTGTTGAATTAATCCGATAACGCCTTGCCAAACCTTAATAGTGCATTGTTTTTTTATTTGTTTCCTTCTCATTGTTGACAACCAAAAATCAAAGCTAAACAAAGGCTCAAAAGATTTAGTTTAGGTTTCTGTCATCTGAAAATATGTTAGAATGAAATCTTGTTTGTGATACAAGCAACATTTTTATGAAAACATGTTTTAAACCTTTTAACAAAAATAATACAACATTATTATTCTTATCTTGCTGAAATAAATTGCTTTTAGAAATCAGCCAACAATTACAGTAGAAACCTATCAAGATTTAAAAAATAGAAGAAAAATTATTTTCCAAAAACATTCTTAGATAAACCTTCACAACTGTTGTGTTGTTAGTTAAAATATAGCATTTTGTAACACTATGCTAAATCGTGACCTTGCTGTAACCTTGATCTTTGACAGACTGTAGCGAAAACCTTTTAAAATCTTCGTAATTCTCTACACAAGTAGCTAATTGATACCAAATAAGAGCCTCAAAGAACATAAACTTTTCAAGTCATCTGTTAACAAGGATTATTCTTTACTGATTTCATAACCCATGATCGTGTCCTTTGAAACTGAATGTGAACATGTCAAAAGAATTCCCCATGAGTATGAGTAGGAAGTTATGTATATTCGTTCTGAAAAGCTAATGGTTAAGTTTCTTAAATACGTATGAGTATAAGCAGCGCTACTTGTCCAGTTTTCAACCAAAATCGCAACCCTTAAATCTAAATTTCTTATAATTAAGAGATTAGACACAAATATAAAGTAACACTCAGTCGTTTTCGATAAAATAACACCAAAGATACACACAGATGTTTTTTTCAATCTCAACACAACTATTTTGTTGGATACTTAATTTGATACATGAAGCAACTCAGGAAACACTAAAGACCATAACTGCTTGTCTAAACGAATATTCATTGCTGATAAGGGTTTATTTGTTACTTCACAATCTTACAGGGTGATAATAACATTTTAGTAGTATATAATGTTTCTCGTTTTGGTGATTTTTTCAGCATTTTGAATTAGAATCAAGTTTGATATGCTTCAAAGATAAACCAAAGACATATTCCAATATTCCGTAGTCATTCAAAAGATTCCTCAGACCATCTACCAATTGACAATCTTGTGGTTTATAATGAGAACAAAGCGGTGGGATATGCTAAACACACAATCATCATTGGAAATAAGACTTTCTGAAATACTCTCTTAGTAGAATATCACTATGGAAATGTCTGATCCTCAATCCATGGTATTTACTGGTTATGTCTTAGCTTTGACAGTATACTTTCTCGGACTGATTTCTAGAATAAACAATGTTATCGTTGATTAATGCTTTGATGTTTTTTGGTAAGTGTCTGATCTCTCATGTACTGTTCCAGCCAAGCATCATATCGGAATGAGTTATTGTTTGTTAAGGGTTTTCAACTACTAATCGATCATCTTGTTCAAAGAGATAAAGAAAGCAGGTTGCAGGATCAGTAAATCGGATTATGTCGTGTATGGGTAAATGTCACAGCCTGGACACTGAGCTGTAGTTGATTGGTTTCCTTTTCCTAATGGAAGCCATTCAATCCTGATCTAAATTTGATACGATATAAGAGTATACTCTAGGACGGTATGTTTCTTAAAACTTATCCAAGTCTTCAATTATCAAAAAATCCTTTATACAATACGCTCAACTGCCCCTTAAGTATGCATTTTTTTCTGCAAAAACAACAGTTAAGCACATTTAACGTTTGATAGGGTACACTCTGACACTCTACTTTATTTTTCGGTGTAGATGCTCTTAAACTCCAACAAATGCTTTTGATTTCATTACTAAGATAACATTCCTTTGGCTTTCATTGGTTGTTAAAATTCATCCTTCGAATAACTGTATTTTTAAATGATATTATAAGAAGTTATTTACAGCCACTTTGATTTAAAACTGATTGGTAGAAATGAAGATGTATATTTTTCTCATTAAAGACAGTGTAAATCACCATTTAGGATCTCAAAGTTCTTTAATTATTCACTATCCTTGATACCTTTCTGAAATGAGCACAAATGTTAAGCACACTTTTGTACTAGGGTTTGAAGGACAAGTGATATTTGATAATTAGATAATAAACAAATACTTTGTTTTAAAAGCATTTTTAAAGCATAATATTCTTGTAACAGTGACAGTGTATATATGATATATAATCAATGGAAAACAAACTATGTTGACGTATTGTTATACTAACTTCTACTAAAAAGGGTATATATCAGCCTAAAAGTATCTCACACACATCAATTCAGGATGTGGCATGTGAGTAACCGTTACAGTTCTTGGTGACATCCGATACTTATCTGTGCAATTTCTATTCTTACCAAATGTATAACACAACTAACGTTTGAATGACATCTAGTTAGTTCTTATAGATGATTTCGGAGTGATTTAAAATCACACTCATCGGTGTCAACTTTAAAGTCTCAGGAATAAGTGTTAAGGTTTAAGACAATATGAACATTTTCCTGATATCATACAGGCTACTACATGAATTTGCACTGTAATTTTTTAATGAATATAACTAATTTTTATTCACAACAATCCATCTTATAACTCATCAGTAAACAAATCAAAATACATCCTTAAAACACTTCAATTAAAAAACGACAACGATAAGCCTTTCCTCAATTTTTCAATGGTAATTTAATATTTTCAAGCAAAAATATTTTCATTTCGTGTAAAGTTTAGAGGAAAATACATTTTCTAAATGGAAATGAAATTCAGAGGCCACATCAAGTAAAATTTAATACTGCTGAGAATCATTTGATACTCCTATAATACTTAAAACATTAATATTTCTTTTGGTAAAATCATTTAAATCTTTTTTTCGTATGTATCCTTTCATGTGACAATGTAAATGCAAGAAGTATGTTAAATGTCTGTCATGAAATTCGTAGCTGCAAAGGACTCATGGGGTTATCTGAAATTGCATTTTGAAACCAAGAAAGATTTTCCATTTCCTAAAAAAAAGGACTCGAAGAAAAAGGGAATGCTGCAGAATCAAGAACTTAAATAGAGTGTGATTGGTCTTGACTTCAAGAGTATTAAGTATTAGGAAAATGAAGCACAAAGAAAATGTAATGGTTTTGTCAATGATGTCCACACGCATTAGTTCCCCTTTCAAAGATATATCTCATACATTCTAATTCAATTCTTTTTACCCCCAAATGAAAAAGTGAGTGGGTTTAACGTGGTTTCCACAATATTTCAGTTATTAAACACGTGAATGAAATCATTCAAAAAAGAGTGAACAGATCAAGGGGAGGAGATCGAAAAGATAAGGGAAACAGAGGGAAAGAAAGGCATATAATAAGAGATAGAGAACAGACTCAAATTTGGTCTGGTGCGCATTTCTACCTGTCGACCTCTCCAGCGTGAGCTCATGATGGTAGATAGAAAAACATAACTCTGAAAATTCCTTTCGTCAAAGTCCACAGGAGCAAGAAAGAAAATCAATTGCAGGTACTTGTAATTGGTCGGCTGTTTTTATTTTAGCAAGCTGTACGCAGCAAAGCTGCTGTGTACATTACCTGTTCGTATGACTATCAATTGCTAGTGTTCTTTTAGACTCTGCTGTCAGTGTTAGTTCTTAATAAGCATAAAGAAAAAGTAAAAAAATAATGACTATAAAGGAAAAAAGAGATTGACAGAGTACATAGGCAGTATAACACGTCTACTTCAACTTCAAACACCGACACCTTAATCTAGAAAGTGTGTGGTTTATCATCCAAGATATAATCGGCAAAATCGTTATAGATCTTTTGCTTGCCTCTTTCTTAGATGCAATCACAAAACATTATCCGAAAGAATATGTTAAACTCCAATACAAATTAAATGAATAACTCATAATTCAATGCAGCGCTAGTAATGTGTCGTGTGGTAATATTATTCAGAAAATTTTATTAAGAGGAAAAGGAATATATGAAAATTAGGCAGAAAAACCTGTGACTCCCGTGACTGCCCCTAATTCCTAATCGAAGTCTAATATTGACAGCTCTATTGTGTTTTTTGTTTTACTCGCGTTATCACTGCGGCTTATTTGTGTCTTCCAACCCCAAAACTTTTAATTAAACAAAAACTGATAACATGTTATATCCAATTCACCACATTCGTTACTGACTCTTCAGGTATTTATGATATTATTGTGTTCGTATTTTTTATGTGATTCCTAGGTCAAAGCTCTTTTAAACACAGAATGTCAAAGCAATGGTCTTGCTAATGTAGACAATAAAAGACCACCCCCCCCCCCCCCCCCCCCCCCCCCCCTTCCCTCTAATGATACAAAAACAAACTACAATACATGTGAAAATTGTTTTTAATCCGTCTGAACAGTTTATTTTAAAAAAAGATGTTTTGATCAGTTAAGATATGAAAATATCTACTTCAGACTTGTTCTACCTTCGTTAAGAACAAGTTTAAATTGTGTAAGTTCCATGAATGTTAATTGACCTAAATGTTAACGAAAGCTTTTTCAAATCAGACACTATATTTCCACATACAATCTAACTAATTGGTGTTTTATACTAGTAACGATACCAATACAGTTATCAAGTAAAGAGGCAAGAAATTGCTATTGACTTGAAATCGCCTCATTAGTTGACAATATTCAGACCGGCTTTAACTTTGTCAATTTGCTGAAAGATCCCCACTGCAGGTTAAGTTATATGGTAGAATATATGGCGAATATGTTCTTTTAAATAACACTTATACTTTTGAAACATTCATTAGTCTTTTTAGTACAACTTGATACATAGAAATAACAATGAGTTGGCGAGAACCATGAATGTACATGTTTTGTGACACAGTATCGTGGTTACATGCATTTACTATCAATATCGTTCCGTGAGTTACATTTTAACTGCGACGTGAATTAAATTACTAGGTGTGTGTAATATTCAAAACTTAGTTAACCTTATATCGCAACATCAGGATATATGTAAAGCTTAGCGAATATTTGTTCTCCAATGATATAAACTCATTTTTATGAAGAACAAACATGCAAGAGAGAGCATCCAATCACTTTTGTATTAGTAAACAAATACTGACCATTATTTGCATCCATCAAACGTATGTCTGATTTGAAAGATTTCCTTACGTTGAAAAGCAATGGGTATCCGCATGTCGACTACAGTCGGACCCACTCAAGATTTATATGTTCCGATTACAATATTATCCAAGCCTTACTAAAATGTGACATGTGTCATTATCATTTTCTGTAATACGTTAACCTAAAGACAACTCAAATTCTTCTAAATATGATTTAATATTTAGTTAATCAAAATATTTGAACTAGCTAACTTTGTCCAATTTCACCGCCTCGTTTCTTGAGCCCTTCTTCTAATGCCGTTCCCATTGCATAACGTCACAGAGGCCACCTGTTTTCACATCACTCTTGTTCATTGAGTTTTCGTTATTTGCCAACGTGTTACACATATGGTTATTTAAGTCTAACATTACATAGTGAATATTGTAACATTCCATCTTTATGAATGCTACTGTTCGGTGTAGCGTGTACGCTGATTCTAGGCGGAAACTCCCTTTAGAATTGACCCTCCTATATATCTTACAAAACTGAAACAATGACACAATCATTTCAACTAAGAAGTTGGTATGCAAAAAGAGACTAATAGTATCGATAGATAGTTGCGTTTGTACAATTATCGTGATTCTCTGTTATTCAGCACCGGCAAATTAAAGCGTTTAAAATGTCGTCAGTAATTTTCATATGTTGAATATAAATAACAATCGCAACTATTTATTTTGTAATTAAATCTTAAACATCCTACTCGTCTCTCGTTTCAAAGGACAACAGCCAACTTCAAATCTTATCACTATCATACTATTACATATTATCTTATCATAAATCATACACTATGCACGTTTATATATAGAACACTACTGCCGACCAATGCAGTAAACTATAACATCATTCAATAGAAGCTTTGAAATGTGTTTAAGTCGTTCATACTGTGTAAAGTTTGTGAGTCAAAAAGTTATGTCTCTATCACAATTATAATTCTTTACTTACAGTTAAGGGTTATATAAGCAACTTTTAAAATCGAGAATATAGAAGACTTTTATTTCTCCTAAATCTGGGGGAATTACCTTTAATGCCGAATGCTGGCAGACGTTTAGGTATTGTTAGGAATGGAAGATTTTGTAGATTATGTATGAATGGGTACATTGAAGATGAATCCTATTTTGTGTTATTTTGTAAAGTATATTCCAATTTTAGAGATTAGAATATTCTAGAGTATTTCTGGAAAAATCCTTCCATCCATAACTTTGACGTTATATTAAGTTGTAAGAAAGTAGATATTCTAGTTAACTTAGCAACGGTTTTTAAGGGTAAGATGTGTTTGAATTTTTGTATCAAACCATTTTGTCATTATATCTATTTTGGTCACTTTGGTACTTAGGCCTATAGCCTTTATACAGAACAAACATTGAATAATGTTTACCACTAATATTGTTTACGATTAAAAAAATAATTGACATTAAAGAACGTAATTTAAGTTTTCATACTTCTCAAACTTTTCACAAAATTTAATATCATGCACATGTTATTTTACTTGTCTATGTTTTTATATCTTACACTTCAAAAAATATTCAAGGAAATCTCCTTATCATTGGCTAAAGGTTAAGAAATCATTATTTTTACAAATTGGGAAATAAACTATTAAATAAAAGTTAGAGGAAGTTTAAAACGTCGGTTCACTATTCATTTATCTTTTTACACAATTTCTTTTCATAAACGATGAAGGTAAATGGTACACTTGTCACTTCACTTATGTTTTACAAAACAATACACTTTTTGAAAAATGTGATGAAGAAAGAAGTCCTTCAGAAGCTGTGCTTTGAGTTGCCCAAATGCATAACAACGAGTATTCTTTCAAAGACCAGTCTGACAAAAAATTTAAGAATTCTGAAACGAGAATGATTGTTTATCCATGCTTAATAGAATTTGCCATATTGAGATAGAAACGTTCTGTAGTAGTCAATTACTTTTGAAATCATTATACAAGTGATAATAGGATCTCAGCGTGTGCATGTATCAATCTGTGCATGTTTCTTCGTAGTAACTAAGCAATGTTAAACCTATCATTTTAAAATGGCATGTATGCATAACCTTATTTTAAACTTGTTTTTTTTTCTATGGGCGCATATTGTGATTTAATTATTTCAGTATTTTTGTATCAATCAATCAATCTTTATTCAGTACTGAAGAGGCCTGTGGCCTCTTCGAAAAAGTGTCTCATGAGTAGTAAGTCCCTTATCAGTTATTTCCTAATACAATCTTTCTTCTGAACGCCATTGCAAATTATATGTACATCGCCAAATTCTGTAATAATAATGTGTTATTAGCTGTTAACAATGAAATTAAATATCGTTTACTTGGATTTCTATAGTAATATGATTTGAGATACTTTTTTCGTAGATCCGTATAGACAAGGTATATAAGTAGGACATTTAATAAATTTTCTATATCATTTCTGTTACAAAGTTGACATATTCTATTTTCTATTGGCACACCTGAATATCTACCAGTTTCAATGTATAATTCATGGGATGAGCAACGTAATCGGGATAGGGCTACTCGAAAGTTTTTTTACAATAACTTTTGATAAGTAGTTTTCAAAACATATATAAGATTTCCATTGATTGTAAAATAAACATTAAGTTATTATTATTTAGTATTTTTGTATACAGAAGCAAATACTAGCTACGAGCTAATAGGAACTGATGTAATGACAATGACGTTGATGATAATGATATACTTATGATGATAATGATAACCCATTTCTTTAATTGGCAAAATACCTTTCGTAGATAAACCTTTTAGGCAGATTTTTTAATCATCATGATTTCTGTCTCTTGAGATTAGTTCCTAAAAGAGACCAATTAGTGAATTGACATTTCAATGTGTTCCAAGATATAAACCTCATTCCTCTGTTTAAAGAGAGAAATACAGACCATTATCTGAGAGTAATAAGCAGTTAGAGATTCGCTAAATCGGTGGCACAAGCTTAATTAATGACATTTAAAGTCATATTTCTTATATGGACAGATTCTGTAACACGATGCTGTGAGATAGTTTTATCATATAGAGCATTATCTGTCGTGCATTTGTGGTCATGTACTGCTGTCTTATTCTTGTTAGCAAACTCAAGGACTATTATCAGTTTAGCTTTTCGGAATTTATTCAAAGCTTTTATTTTGCTTTCAGTTGCTCATGGTATGTTTTCTAAACTAAATATAAATGTACTATACTCATATCATCATAATCATACGTTGCACTTGCCGACACGACTATCATATAGCATTGTCATAAATAAGCATAAACCAGAAGTTAATTTCAGATTTAATCTTGAAAACTCCCAATACAAAATAAAAAAACGACCCGCTCGCTTGCTTCAGTTTACATGTTTCATTTTAAACTTCTGCTCTGTCCAAATCAACAGTTAAGATCTGATGTTTTTCTGATGTTCTATCCGTTATATATCTGTCCCTGCCGAAAGTGTAAATACATATCATCCAATTATCCAGTGATAATGATAGTGACACTGACCAAATTGCTAGTAAATTTTCAAAAGTTATGTTAATAATTTGGTGCTTTTACTGTATGGATAGGTTAATTATGACATGATGATTTATACCATTATCATGGCATTTGGGTCTGTCATATCATCCTCAATAACAATCGCTTTACCTCACTGAGTGTGTTGTTAAATAACGGAATACATTAGATGGTCTTAAAATAAGCACCTAGGAGCTTGTTGGCCAATCCATTCATGACTTGTACATTTTCATGAATAAATATGTTTAAATCAAATACTGAAAAAAATATGAAAGTTGACGTTGAGGGTTTGAGCTTTTAGCTCAACGAGCTTATTCATGCCATAACAATTTGGGCAACGTTTTGATCTTCAATATGACATCATTACGTATACGTTCTGACGTATTATTCTGAGAAACAATATGATAGACAGCGATACATTGAGCTCAAGAAGTTAACCTTGGTAAAAACGGTTCATTATATATGTTTTTCTTTGAAACTGAAAGCCTTTTACTTAAATTTGATTTGAACTTTAGGAAAACTGAAAACTGCCTTGCGTAAATTCTTACGCTATTTCGACTTATTCAAGTTGAAATTATGCAAACATTTAGAGAAATCTCTTATCAATCATCCTTAAAAATACAATTCAACAATTCAACTCAGTAAACACTCAGCAGAGAATAGAAACAGACAGTTTTTTGTCTTCCCAACTTCTAGATTAAATTGGTGAATAAAACCCAATTTGTTTAATTTTGGATTTTCGAAATAAAGATGTACCAAATAAAACGAATGCGGTGCCAACTAATGCCAGACAGGATATGGCTAGATATGCTAAAGTACAAACTCAGCTACGCATGCATAGTCTGTATGATTTATTGTATGATAACCCTGAATATAGAACTGAAATACAACTCGTTATACTGGTAAACTCTCGAGGTAAAACCTCACGAGAATGTATACATTGTCAAACACACTGCTTTGATTATGATTGTCATGTTATTCTTCACTGCGAGCACTTTATGAACCAAAGAAACACTTTTTATGGTAATCTTATTGATACAACTGATATTGAATTGTATGTTCAAATTGAAATGATTGATAATGATGATGATATTATAGCTCTATTCAGTGGCGCTAATGTGATACCTGACATAACTGTACCAATAGAGAAAAACATTGTATTATATTTTGCTGTGTATCTATCTACACTGAAATCATCACTAATGTACAGTTTCTGATATGTTTTGTCTTGTATATATTTTGTTGCCTGTGTCAATGACTTTAATTGCACTTATGTGATCTTCGTTTATCGGAGAAAATAAAGACATTCATTCATTCATTCATTCATTTAGAGAAATCTCTTATCAATCATCCTTAAAAATACAATTCAACAATTCAACTCAGTGAACACTCAGCGGAGAATAGAAACAGACAGTTTTTTGTCTTCCCAACTTCTAGATTAAATTGGTGAATAAAACCCAATTTGTTTAATTTTGGATTTTCGAAATAAAGATGTACCAAATAATACGAATGCGGTGCCAACTCACGAACTCTGACAGAACCTATTTTTTTTATTTCAAAAGTGTTGTTGATGTAGTGAACACTTTTCAAAATGTGAAAATTTTTCAATAACCCTACTTGACCGCTAATCACAAAAATGATTATGTTTTCAAAAAGTAGCATCGTTAAGTCCCTAAACAAACACCAAATTTTTAACCAAAAGGTATGCTTCATTCGCAGACACTGAAACTAAGTTATGCAGATTGGGGTCTGCCGAAGGTTTGTGAGGGTTTTAGCGGCCTGCATAAGAAGGTGAAGGAGAGAGTGAAAATCAGTAATGAAAACGTGGTCATACTTTAAAGATCACCTCGGTTTATGATAAAACTTTATTCAAAGATATCAAAATATGTTAGATTGATCTTAAGTGTCTCTTAAACATAAATGCACACATGATATGTCGTCCAACTTACAGTCAATCATGATGGAAATATAAAATCAAAGTTAAAATGATAGGCCAATTACCACTTGATCTCATAAGGCTCTATGGATAATATATAGATTGGATTGGAAAAATGGTTTTTGTCCAAAACCTTTGTCATATCCTTAATAAAATATGTGGCAATTATATTTTTTTTACATTTTTTACATAACTAATATTTTACCAAAGAATGAAAAATTCGCCTATATTTTGTCTACATGTTTTCCTTATTTATTCTCCTACATATCTCTCCAGGTCATGGAATAAAAAAGAAACAGTTCAACTCATTGACTTTACTTTGTCTGTTAAATGTTAAGGACACTGACTAGTTTGCGAGCAATGGTTTATTCACATGTTAAAAACACTGTATATATTTCTAGTTTGTAGATTTTAAATCGACTTTGGATTTGCAGATATAGGAGGGACACATTTACATTTATGTATATATACATCCAATGTTATCACACAATGGATGATGTTATCAATGCAATACAATCTAAAAAAAAGCTAAATATCAAAATGGGATAATTTTACACTTTAGATCAAGAGGTGTTTGCAAAGTTCTCTATGAATTTCTTGCAAATCATAAAACTGTCTCACCTTATTGATAACATGTACAACAATGCGGGTTTATAGGGTGTTTTCTGAGCGAGTGAATGTTCGTTCACTCAAATTTTAACAATGCCTTGGAAGTATTGTCCAAAAATATCAAATCATGTGTATCATCTTTTGAAATTTTAACTTTCATAACTCATATTAATCAACAAAACAGAACAAAGTTTAGAACAATTTGACGTTAAAAATGAAAGTTGCTCCTAGGTGCAAAAACGTAAATTGTTAAATGATATGGCACTGCATCTGACATTAAATGGCAATTAAACGCTGGGACTGATGATTACTCTTTCTCATATTACAGTACAGATGATGAGTTTTTGAAGTGATACTTCACAAACTCTGATTGAGATCAGCAGTTTTCAGAAAATGTGACACTATCGTCCATAACGATAAACTGTCGATGGTTAACTATATTGCACTTTCTTATATCATATCTCTTACACGTGAAATCTTGTTTAATCATAAACTTTCTTACACAAAATTAAATCTAGAATTTGATAATAGATTAGACAAATGTTTTCAACTTAAAATCTTAATTGCTTAAGTGCTAAAATGTCTTGTGTACACATGAATGATTAACGTCAAACACATGCATGGAACGTTAAAGAGTGGACGTCTTGTGCATCGTTCAGAACTATGAAGAAACATGATGGTATCTCATCAAACCGAGAGAATTAAGATTCGTTGAGCAACCGTTGCTATTAGATCTTAACGACATTTGACATTCCCTTAAATCTAGAATTGATTGATGAGAATTAGAAATAATACCAAAACTAATGTGTAGCTCAAATTAACTACTAATACAGGAAATGGTTTTAATGATAGCTAGCTTACCTATTTTGTCTGATAGTTCCTGAGTGGAATGTAAAGTAAAAATAGTTGTACTGATAACATTTTAAACTATAACTATTTATAGTTTTTGGAACGCATTTTTAAAACCACATGATTATTTTGAAGTTAAACCATACCGATCATACCAACTCAAGTATTACAAGAAGACCAAATAGCACCTTGTATTGTCAGTCATTTAATATTTGACAGTTGCAAATACATGCAACAGGACCATAAATAACACAAACACCTCAATCTTATACGGTCTAATACAACAAGAGATCTTTAACTTGCCTATTCAATCTTTCTAAATGTTAAAACAGAGTTACTTTTACAATCAGCAGTAAACTATGCAGACACCTCCCCTCAGGTTTAGTCTTGATTTATGAAGAGGGTAATCGGTCTTTCGACTAACTGTTTATATAGAAATATATCGTACACAGTAACAATGAGTGTGGTTCAGACTACTTCTACTATCATAACTAGACAGTGAGTCTTATTGTTTAAGGATGTAAAATGGTTTCCGTCGTATAAATAAATGTCAAGTAACGATTACTTCTCATACTTTATAGATGAGATCAAGAGAAGGGACCACACATTAGATATCTTTTTCTGGTCCAAACTAATGATACTAATTGGCCAGTGTACTGAAGAGCAGGTATGCACAATTTCATATAATGAGGATACTTATATTGCGCTGGACTCCACACCACAAAGGGACATGATCAAAGTGCCACACACATTACTACCTTGGTGTAAGGACAAACACTCTTATTTTACAATCTCAAGTATGCAATCCAGCTGCCGATTAAGCGCTTTATGGTTATCTGTCACATTGTCATCACTTCCAAACCAGGTACCCAATTGTACTGCTGGGTGAACAGAGGCACATTTCGAATAAAGTCTCTCGCCTAAGGGGACAGCACAAGTTTCACAACCCGTGTCTCAGTATGGGGCGGGGAATAACCCTTCAAACTCTCAGTTTATCCAGCAAGGCATCAGGTAACCTACACAGCCGGGGAGTTGCTGAACTTCACTGAAAGCGGTAAACTGTGCAATGCACAGGACCACGTGCCAACATCTACTGTTTCATTATTGACTTCTTCACACAAAAATATCAAACCCTGCTACGTTACTTTTCGTTTAAAGAATGTACAACATTACTTGCTTCGACGAAATGTATCGAGTTTCAGATGGAGATAAATGTATATATCAACACGGTGACAGAGATGTCAGGGACACGTGCGACTGACAATATAGATTTTTCTAGTTAACGTTATAAAGATGATTTATCAATATATCCCGTTTTGTCCTTAACCATCACTGCATGTGTTAAATAATTAAACATCCTCTACGCGTCTCTATGCTACGATAACTGCCAACATCTCTGTAGGAGTCTTTAATATATCACCAAAAAGTAAACGTAGTCAACAAGTCTCTGCATAAATTGACACAAGTTCCCGACTTATCATCCTAAAAAACATTCATTTTATTGAGCAAATATTCAGCTGAGTATCGACAAACTCAGTTCTAAGTTTTCCCCAATTCATAAATTGAATTGTTAAACTGAAAATAATAGGTTTTATTAAATAAATGATTTCGTGTTCGAAATAAAGTTGAAAAAGAGTACCAAAGTGGCCTCAACTTCAGTACTTTGACTTTTGCAAAACTTATACTCTTAAATTTTAACAACATTTAGCCTATCAATGAAAGAGAATTTTGAAAATGTAAGGGAACTGTTTATCTTTATGTAATAAGACAATAATCTCCTTCAAACTATTGATGATATTCTAAAATCGTTCGACCAAAATTTAAGATTGAGCCCTGATGAACAGTTGAATTTTCATAGCAATTATACATAGTTATCTTATTATAAGGGCCAATAACAGTTTACCAAAGTGTGATAGTATTCAAAAAGATTACAACGTTTTTTCTCGAAATGAAAAATATGTCAAACCGTAACTAGTTGATTTGGTTATCTACATAAATTGATTTTTGCTTGTGGTGTATGAGTCAAAAGAAGACGTTATCAAAGATACAAATCATTAATCAAAATTCAACTTAATTAAAGTCGAATTCAGCAGATATGATATCAAATGATTAAAATAATTTTTCATCGCCTTGTCAACAATCAAAATGTTTTTTTAAATAAATAGTGTCTGCAACCCCAATATGATATATACAAAGAACCTGTGAATATAAATTATTGCTATCATCTCTTTCAAAATTCATTGCAGACCACTAACTCATCATTGAATATATGAAGATAAATATTTCCGCCCCCAGCCCACCCCCCCCCCCCCCACCCCCCACTCCCCACCCCCCTCCTGAACCCATATTCTTACTCTTATCAAACATTGTAAATGCAAACTATCAGTATACATCACTGTAATACATACTATAGTTAACTTAACCATACTGTATCAGACACATTATATTTGGCACATTAGCTGGTGCTATCAAATCGATTATATGTCCAGAAGGAATACCTATTTAACTCTATGATTGAATTATGCACAAATTAACTATAGATTATAGCCGTATATGTATAGATTTCAAGCAACAATAGCAAATTAATTCATTTCTATTTATTCTTCTCCATGTACTATACGGTAAGTATTAAGTGTAAGTGGACCTAAAAGGTGATTGGATTGGCTTATCCAGAAGTTATTATATAAGAAGCCTATAGACGGAATGAACACAAAATTAGCTCTTCAGTTTCTATCACCATTTCTTGCTCATCCAACACTGAAGAGAATTTTTGTCATTTGAAAGCACACATTTTGACAACACATTTTTATTCGAGTAAGGGATGATAAGCTCGTCTCTTCATTTAAAACAATGAAAGTGTATGACGAAACAACAACAATATAAGCTCGTTTGAAGAAAAACGGCATTTTGCTGTTTTTCAGACATTCACCAGGATTTCTGACAGACACGTACATTTTGGACATAAATGTAATATGCTGCGCTCAGTTTGATTAAGAAATGAATTTATTTGAAATAAAACAAGGTATTTCCGAAATTCTTTCGTCCCTTAAACATCGTTTTCTGAAATACGTTCCTTAACTTAAAACTCTGACGACATGGATACTTTTTAAAAATTCTATTCCAATTTTAACAGCCTACTATATAATCATTTATAACAACAACACAAAACTAAAACCGCAAAGTAGAAGATCAACTATAAGTCGATAAAACAAGGCAGCTTAAATTTGTTGTTCATTATGGATATGCATGTAATTTGGGGTACAAATATGATGAACAAATATACCGTGAATACAGGTACATGGAAGGTTAACGTACGGCTTGACCACTAGTGTCCCGTAGAGTGTTTAGAACAACAAACGTTCAGCTTTTATTCTACGGCTTATTTACTGGAAAGTATTAAGATCACAAATTTTTACTATACTTGAGTTTCATTTCTGGATCCCATCTCTTATCAAGATTACTCCTGAATGCAGCGCTAAATAACCATTATCAATAATGCCTTGCTCTTCCTTAATGCACCATAGAAATATACACCTTAAAATGTATTGCCACATCTGCTATTCAATTGATTTAGATTGGTAATGACATACTTCATATTCTATTGTTTGTTTCATGTTAAAACCATGTCTAAAGATATGAAAACTCAGTTGATGATTTTAACGATAGTCCTCAAAGTAACTGTTGTAAAACAGCCACATTTCTTAATCGAAAATCTCTTTGTGTTTCAGCAGTGTTCGTTTATTAAAATTTGATGTCAATAATTAATTACTTAGTACTGAGTACTGAAAACTAAAAAATAACAAACGAAGCTCAATCCTGGAATACAAAAGGTTCTTGCAAAACGTCATTTTTTTTATCGAAAACCATGCTGAGCGGTATTTGAGGCTGTTATAGTTGGTAAAAATAGATAGATTTTTTCGAAGAAATGCTAAAAATATCCACATCCCGTTAACAAAACGTCAATTCACAATACAGTTAAACAGAATTAAAAAATAGAATTTTCTGTTAAATGATGCCTTTAGACACATGTTAATCGTATAGTGCTTGTAAATGTATATACATTCTGTTATTTGCTTACATCCATCTTTCATATCGTATCATTAAAACGTATCATATTACAGATGAAAATTTTTAGTACTTACCTAAATTATGAAATAGGAAAGTAAATTCGTGGTTGTTTATTTCTAGTACTTTTTCCGAAGAACAAAGATATTATGGTAGTTGACACTTTTGTTGCAATATTTTATGGTCCCTGACGCAAAATCCCATAACGTGTGTCAAGTTGAAAGAACGGCTCTGTTGTTGTTACTGTTAAACACCATAAAGAAACAAGGCAGGTGAGACATACAGGATGAAGATGTTTGGCCCTGGTTCAGCTATTCTAATCCAAAATACAAGCGCATTAACTGACGTACAATGTTGTTATGAGAACTCACTAATTCTGTTGGTGTTGTCGACTTATGTACATTCGGGTTTGGTATATAGCCTAAAGATTCATTACTCTGGTTCCTAAGTGCAACCACAATGGATTCAGATATTAGGATTCAGAGTAAACATCGGATGGTTCTGACTGGATCAAATAATATATATATATATATATATATATATATATATATGAAAATAAAATACTTCAAACGACAAACGATATCATTTTAATGATGACTGGATGCGTCGCATTTCGATATATATATATATAGTGTGTGTAGGTGTGTGTGTGTGTGTATGTGTGCAATTTTATTGGGGCTGCATTTAACTGTCGTACCTCGTATGTTAAAGCAACAACGATGAAAACGTTCCAGTACTTTATATGCTTTCTTAAAGATGCTTAGAGGCTGAAGTGGTGATCCATGAAGTAATTGTAGGAGAATAATTTCTTTATTTCAATAAGTGCGACGTTTTTGTGCGGACACTAACACTTAATAGCGATGTTAGTATCAGCACCGATACGTCAAACATATTGCAGGACTATTCAGAGAATGTTTAGTTCTACATTAAGATTGACTGCGTTTTGGTGTTAAAGTTCTCCCAATCTTTTTACAGTAATGACTGATTACTAAAACTATGTGTGAGTTATTTCTTTTAGTTAGCGATCATTTGTACTATTCATGTGTGACATTTAGCGCTCTTACAGGGAATGAAGATAAATCATCGAAGATGAGTTATTTTCGTTAATGGCCGAAAAACCGAAATTCATGTTGGTTTTCTAAAAATAATGTTATGTCACCTGCTGATATCAAAAAGGCCAAACTTGGCGTATGACTCTTTCTTTTGTGTTTTCATATGATAAAATACAATCGTAGCTATATAAGTCATAATATGTTTTCTACCGTAACATAATGAAAAAGTATTTTGCCTCCCCATTAGATCTTAGATTGACATTGTGTTAGTTTGGACCTTTTAGTTTTAGAAGGAAAGTAATTAATAATGATGATATTGCATTTAGCGAAAAAAAGTGTTAGTATAACAAAGATGGCATTATTTTCATACCATCAACTAAATATATCAAACTTACATTGTAAACTGAAGACATAAAGAGGAGGTAATGTAACAAAAAACATATATGTTTTTAAGGACTCCTTGTTCAAAAAAGATATTATTGAAATTTATATTGGTAAAACTATTTATGAATAGGAAACCTCTTATCAAAATAATGCATTGAACATTATCAATCACTATTACCAATGTGTTCTCGAAGGATTTACTATTTCATAGAAAATTCTTTGCAAAATGCTTATTCAAATGAGACAAAAACCTTTTGGCATTTTGGCACTTCAAACATCACACTTTATTGTGTTACTCTATAAACATATATCACATTTGAATTGAGATTAAAGCTATTTATATCCACACCTAATTGAGTCATTTGGTGGATTGTAAATATTTAAAATTTGGTTGTGATATTTATCTATAAAAGTCGTATCTTTTGTAAATGTCATCCGTAAGCCTATCGTCCATTTCAGATCAAATATCACAATTGCATGTATTAATTTTGTAAACATTAAACATGTTGATCTTAACATAACAACGATATGTATGTTAACCCCGACTTTAATGGATATAACTGAGAATTTGAAGGGTTGTTCCCTGCCCTACATTGAGACACGAGTTAAGAGACTTGTGGTGTCTACTTAGGCAAGAGACTAAGTTCAAAAGTAATAGCGACAAATATGTCAGCTTGGGGTAGACCAGGTTTATAGATATGGTAGTGCCTGGAACACGCACTAAGGATGTAAATATGTGCCTTATAATATCCATATTTTTATTATGAATGTAAGTAGCAATAAACTGTACAACGCGTCTGCAGTATAATGACACCTACATTTATTGAAATCTTTTACTGGGTTGGGGATCTTATCTTATTTTTTGGAGGGGGGGGGGGGATTAACAAATATTGAAATCTGAATATAGAATATATTATTCCTTTATTAAGGTCAACAATTAAATCACATGATGTTTTGAGGATTGCATATCAAGCAAACACAGAGATTGTTTGATATCAAAATAATAGTCTAAATAAGGTAAAGTGAAATAACTAGGTCAGCATCTATTGTCTCATGAAATTTCTTTCACCAAATATGCCTTTTTAATCAAATCTGAAGTCAGCGATAATTAAGTTCGCTTTTGGTAAAATAAATTAACTTTTGAGTTTCACTTTTTTCATACAAAAGATTGATGAGATTCGGTGTATAACACTCTTGGAACTATTTTTACTTTTAACATTGATAGAGGTGATACTTTAATTGAATCCTCACCATGAATCCACGTAGAAAATGTATCGATCCCTGGAGTATGTTCTACACATAAGCTGATCACGTTTACAACGGTATGCATGTCCATGCCACAACACTAGGTAAGGTGATTACAGAACATCTCAATCAACATGTAATTAAAATAATATATCATAATAAGAAGAAAAACGTTGATACAGTTGTTATTTCTGAAGAGATTCCTTTTCAAAACAAGGTACGTGTCTTTTTAAATGAACCATTTCTTCTGATAAGCTCACAAAAATCTTTAAAAGAGTAAGTGATGATCCACAATACCTACAAAAAAGATGTGCTAATAATTCACTGCGGTTTCATTACCTTTTATGGCACTAGAGAAGGTTAACTCGTTCAGGAAAATTAAAATGGTTGAACCAGATTAAATAGTGACGGATATTTTTTAAATAAAGTGTGAAATGGGTCCTTCTACCGATTTGTCTTGCTATATCAGGAATCCCTAATAAGGCTTTACGTCTTGTGGAGGAAATGTATGTACTATTGAGGTAACACTTAAAATTCAAAGTGCTTTAGGTATGTGTTACCATCTGAAATTGACCGTTTCCTGAATTTAAATCTATTTGTAAATAGTACGGTTTGATTGCAAAGAGTACCAATGGGAATTAATAAAATGTCCAAAACCTTTTAATAACAAAAGTTTTTTTTATTGATTGAAGTGACAGACATGTAGGTTAATCATTATGTAAACCTATATTATAGGTTGAAGGATAATAACATAATCTAAGACACAACAGTCTTCAATATTGACCTTGTTTAGCTTCGCTAACTTCGAACAATTCTACTTGTGTTAGCTACACAATAAACACATATGCACATTTATTTTTCATTACATCCCACATACCAATTCGACTATACAAATTTGTTAATTACATCGATTAGAAGGCTCATTATTTTGAAACTTAGCACTTGCCACAATTAAACGAGTATTCAGTTTAGGAGGTTGATGACTGTATTCATTTGTTTTACAATGGTCAAAAGGTACATGTAATGATTAAACTCGGTTAACATGAGTCCTGGTCACTGTATTTGTTGTTTCAACCTTTATACATTTACTTCTTTAAGCAACCAACGACCAAGAGTTTTTACGAACGTTTCCTGCTGATAATCATTGTGTCCACATCCAGTGTTTGTAACTTTTGATAATCTTAATCGTGTTCACGAGGTTTGAAATTCGTAAAGTTAAGCTTTTCTGATACATCCTCGAAACTATCTGCATTCTTGTCAATTGATTAACAAGAATCAAAATGGTCAAAATTTTGCATTTTATGTTAGAAATTAATGAGTACCTTCATGTTTATTGGTAAAATATGGACGCCCTCTTTTGTAGACAAACTATGTAAAGATGATACAAGTTACAGAGAGGAAATATTTTTACGTAACAATAACCAAACTAGGACAAGGACTCTTTGTCAATATTTCAATTTCTCTCACATGAAAAATGAAGTCAGCTTCCGTTAGCAATCTCATTCCTAATCTACATGTGTGATCTTTCGCTAGCATAAACTTGTAACCTTAGGTATAATGTGTCATTTGTAAGTATTCCCTGAAGTAATTTTATTTAAACCGACACTGTTCATTTTATGATTGATGACACAATGACGACAATGTCAAATTGAAACTCACTTAAAAGAAACGCTACCATGTATTTAAATCTAGATTTTAGATCTAGAGTCATAAAGTCCAAGTTTACTGTCATGACTGAACCCGATGCAATGAAATCCAGGTTCGGTGTGTTGAAACAGTTCACATTTATAACGTGCATGGCCTCCCCTTGCCACAACACACGCATTAACCCTCCGACGCAAGGAGAAAAACAAATGTCTGACGTCATTACGTGGAATGCGCTATCAATATTCTTGGAGAGCCCCAGCAAGTTGTTGGCGGTTATCTGGAAGTGGTTGTCGTTGAAAAATAAGACGACCCAAAGCGTCCCGAAGATGTTCGATCGGTCACATGTCAGGCAAGTATGCTGGCCACGGCAAAACGTCGATGTTGTTGTTAGCAAGGACGTTCTCAGTAACTCGACCTGTGTGCGATCGAGAATTGTCTTTTGATAGATCACACCTTGTGCCTGTTGTCGAAGAAAGGGACAGACGACTCTTCAATCTGTTTTGATGAGACAGAACCGAGTTTCGTCATAGAAAAGCATCCTCTGCCACTGACGTCGCTGCCAACGTAAAACCGTCCTCGCCCATCTCAGTCTTCGTTGGCGAGTTCGGCTGTCAACAGCTGCACCCGGAACGGTCTGTATGCCCTGATGCCATGGGACCTTAGACGTCTAGCCACTGTGCGTCTGCTTACCCGGTGACCCAGGACATTCGACGCCGAGGACGTCACTGTCAGGAAGTGGTTTTGTGGTGTAAGGTGCGCAGTTATTGGTCGTTCTGGAGGATTGTGACTTTCGGTCGACCTAATTTGGTCTGTCTAAGATCTGTCCATTGCATTACTATTGTGACAGTTGTACGGTGACAGCCATGCGTTCTTGCAACATGGGTGTTGGTGGGTCCCATTTCAATCACCCCGGTTGCTCGCTCACGTTCTTGTAAAGTCAATCTTGTCATTCTTCAAGTGTTTTTTTTAACAAAGTGCGTAGCTGTTCATACCCGTCGGGCATGGGGCTATTTTGCTTTGCATGAAAAAGGGGAAAACCATAATTTGACGAAATTTGAAGAAATGCATGCGTTTGATACCATTGTTCAATATGAAACAATCATTGTTGTATTTGGGAGATGTGTTTTCATGCGATTGGGTTTGAATTTGAGTTTGATTTATTTCGTAATTTCAAATCTAAAGTGGTAGCGTTTCGTTTGCCCGTGAATTTATAAATGTACGAAATACATATTTAATTGCATTATATCCACATTTAAGTAAAATACAAAATGGAAAATAGTAAAAAGATTAGTTCATGTCACAAGCACAAAACAATGACCTTTTAGAACAAATTTAATAAATCTATGATGTTACCCTGTAGGAACTGTAGCATCCAATCCTTGACAAAAGTAAGATTGTATGAAACATTTTTGCAGTAAACAAATTTGATACTTACGAATGTAATACTTAAATGTATAGCAACTTTGTCTTTATTCTATTATTCTAAACCATGAGACCAGTCTAACAAAACTTTTCCTTAAAATCTTTTGTGAAGTCAAATGTGAGCATAAATTTACATGAGAGAAATATGTGCAAAATGTACATTCTGAGTCAAATTAACCCATTGCAAGGACAAAAGCATGGGCCATCTAAATAACACTTACATTTTCAAATACTGTATGCGCAAGTATTTACAATTTGCCGTTTCTTCGATCAGTATTTACCTATTGAAAAAAGAATAATTCTAGCAAGTATGAATAAAAGAAAAACATTTTCTAAAATTTGTAATACCAAAAGTACATTACCACTTAATTTTGTTATACTATGGAAGTGAAAAACGTACAAGTTTATCATGTATATGTATAACAAATGATTATTACATAATTCAGTAACTATACTCTATGGCATTCTGCTCTTTTTGTAAATCTTTAATTAAAGCACACATACTGCTACCTTTTGATAAGCATCTTGTCCTTGAAAACTCTATTCCACATCACGAGTCAGCATTCAAGCTTTGTTAATTACTTTGCATAGTCTCTCAGTCGCTATTCTGAAATTGAACACATGACACACTTTCAAGGATAACCAGTTTAGCCCATGTATTTTGGTTATATCATCGTGTGAAGAGTAATTATTGGATTCAATAAACATCAGTCTATGTCACAGTGACTACAACTGGTTGAATTAGTATTTATACACTTACTTTTTTTAGTAAAAAATTTTTATGCATAAACTGACGTTTACTTTTTTCTGACCGCTATGTCAAAATGTAGTGTTTGAATTCAAGCTGAAGAGCAATCTTTACCATGTCTGGAAGTTTTGTACTTTTAGAATTCAAATGTCAAGCCTTTCTGACTTAGCCTTAAGCTGCTTACATTCATATCATAAACTAACTTGAACCAAAAAGGTTAAAATGTGCATTTATTAGGTACATTTAGCATAACATGATTAAAAGTATAGTGTTGAGATCTCTCTTGTATATGAAATAAGAAAATGTGATACAATTGACAGTTGTTCTCTGAGAGGAAACATTCTTATGTAAGAATAAAAAAAACAGGAACAAGAACTGTTTATCAATTTTTCGAATTCCACTAATGTGAAAAGATTAAGTCAGCTCCCGTGGGCTATCACCTTTCTGATTTACATGCATGTTATTTCGCTAACCTAATCTTGTTTCCTTAGGAAAAGTCTATCATTTGTTAGGATTCCTAATGTCGTGCTTGAAATAAATGACACAGTGACAAGAACAGAAGGTGATACCCCATTATTATTATTATCATCATCATCATCATCATCATCATTATTATTATTAATATTATTATTATAGATATGCATTGTGCACATACTTAAGTAGTTACCATTGTCGCAAGAGCGGCTTCTCTGGCTGCTGTGATCACTGAAACGTATTTTCCGTGTCTGAAAGTCATAAAAGTTTGTTTGCTAACCCTGCTTATCATATTTCAAAGTGCGTTCTTAGCTTTTTTAACTGTCTATTTAAGAAAAAATTAAATAAAATCTTAAATCTGCAAAATCGATAGCTTTCAACAGACAGATATCCATCTGGTCAATCTGGTTTTTTAATTCCGGATTTGATTTTTCCAATGATGACGATTAGGTTTGTATCTTATCATTGAAAATAACTTTTTTGTCATGTACATGTGAATATATACAATGTTATATGTGAATAACATGTATATCAATACAAAAAAAAATATCTCGTAAGAATATAACTTTAACTAGAGAGGAATTTTAGATATTTTAAAGAATAATAGTTTGGCGCAACATTGGACGTGTCGAAAGCATCGTTAAATGTAAGGATAATCAAGAAATAATATCAATGTACATGTACAGGTCAATCAACACATCATCAATTAAAGTGTAAATCATTTCAATACTTGTATATTCTTAAAATTATGTGATCACTGACAAATTTTCTTTCCTTCTCAAAGATGAAATGAAAGGCGTCCCTTCAAGCAATCTTGCGCCATTCTCTGAAAAACGACTTATCATCATTTATAAATACTTACAAGCATATGTGCATGTATCACAAAATAAACGCCTTTTGTGGACAATATTAGTATATCGCCTGTAGGTTACTGACATTTACAGCAGCAACCAACATGTCGAAGAAACGCGACAGAAAGTTGAGGATGTTTATGACTGATTTAGAACTTTAACATTTTAATACATCTCTTTAAATGATGACCAGAATAAAATAATAACAGCGTAAATATAATCGTTTTGCTAATAACATTGTTCACTTTAATGACGAACAGGAAATTTGCAAAGGGGCAGTAGATGGAAGATGGTGTTTAAATGTGAATGCAAAATAACTTTCTTTTTTGAAAATATGTTCAAATAATGATAAAAGTCAACCGAGGTAAAAGCCTGCAAAACCCATGTAGTTATTTTAGCTATGATGCTACGAGATTCGGCTCTATGATATTTGTCATTTCTACCTGAAGAAGCTATCATCTAGACTACCCATTCCATTCCGAAAGGAATTGATAAACTCCAAAGTTCCTAAATGCTCCATAGAAACATAAATCAAATTTTATTCCAAAGAGTCAGCTATGTAATTGTATCATATTTTATATCAACCATGTAACCTCATTATTGGAGTACAGTTTTGAAGAATTTCATTTACAGCTTGATAAAAAAATGCTATCGCGTTCTCACTTTGAAACATATAACTGGAAGTAATTGGAGAGGGGAAATCTAGATAACTTGTCACATGTCAACAATAATTGAGATAAATTGCATGTTTGATTTTTCTGACCCCGTGATCACGTGAATTGAATTGTTAGTTGTATTCATAACTTTAGAACAGCTATGTAAATATAAATAAAAATGTAGCAGCTATATGTTGTTTTATTTATTCATAATCAATATCAAAATGAAACGTTATGATAAAAGTATTAATCAAATGCTTTTTAATATTCATTAATATTTATTTTAATATAAGTCCCAACTCATCCATTGCAACATACGCGATGACTATATAGCCAAAGCAGGTGCAAAGTTTCAAAAATATTGTTTAAAAAATGCATAATGGAGTTGAAATTCGCAAGAGAGGTGTCCCTTTTTAGGATAGAATGATAATTTAAAAGATAATAACTATCTTTTTCACAATTTTGAAAGCACAGTGGACATGGATAAGAAGTATGAATTTTCACTTTTATCATTTTCGTTAAACTTCTTGTGTTAAAACTGTTGTATATAGACGTAATAGGATAGATGTGATACACAATTTATGATTTGAAGATGCAGGGTTTTTGTTCCAGGAGGAACTAAAGTATCTTGCGACAAGATTGAAATTGAATAAGAAAAGGTTAGTCTCCTGGATAAAGCCACTATGTAGACATCAAAATCACACGATCTTTGGAACATGTAGTCATGTAGACAGCTAGAGTAGACGGTGAGGCACTCATGACTGTACAGAAATATGTAATTGTAAACACCTCTGATATCGTGAATATGTAAAAGATTTTCAAAATGTTATCACTTGTTTGGAAAACAATAACCCTTGTGGATCTGAATTATATTTGTGAGATAATTGCGTTTTCTGAAAAAAAAACATTGTTCCAATTTAAAAAAAAACAAATTTAGATTTTTTTTATAAAAACATAGATGACAATTGATAATACTGGAAGATAGGGTATGCAATTCAGGTATTTATTACCTACGAGGTCAATCATATTGAGGTTCATATTTTTCATACGACGCTCTAGGGCAAATTATCACTCTTTCACTCTGACGTCATGTGATAAACAATGCGTTGACGTCACAGTTCGACTATGCCGTTGCGGGTACTCCGCCTATACTCGAAGGTTTATTTTGATCATTTTCTTTGATTTCTTTCATATTAGTGCCAATGAAACGACACTCGTGCCAAAATATCAGTACATCCCTAGTTCTCACTCAGAATTTACTAAGGCACACTTGTCGTTAACATGGTATGTCATGGACACTCATTTCCTACCCTCTATTTCTGTGACATGTTAAGTAAGATGTCGACACATTTGAGATTTAGATAATATACCAAATGACACAAAGGGTTTCTGAGGAAGTCCATTTCTTTATAATGGCATCATTTCTTCCAATAACTCTGAAAATGAGCACGTGGCACACATACAAGGATAATCAGTTTAGTCCATGTCCTTTGGGTATAGCATCGTATGAAGGTCATTATTGAATTTGATGAACAACATTTACTGTGACTATATCTATTTGTAATTTTACAAGAGAAATACCTCTTTAACTTCACAGCGTCTCTTTTTATTTTACATGTTTTGACGTTAACTGTTTACTTACCACTATCTCTAAGTCTAGTGTTTGAATTAAGGTTTTAATAACATCTTTGAGGTGTTCAGGAACTTTTAAAAAGAGTAAAGTAGTTATTTTGTGGCATAGCCTCAAACGTAATCAAATTCGAACCACAGAACTAACAAAAACAGTTAGAGGTCATCATTTTCGATATTTTTAAAAAATTTCTTTTAAAGACGAAAGTGAAATTTTGACGATTTCTTATGTAGGATGAAATAAGACAAAATGATACAAACGACATCTTTTTGAATAATTGTTCTTATGTAAGAATTCTGAAACTAGGACAAGGATTGTTTATCAATGTTTCACTTCCACTTTTTTGATATGTTGATGTCAAGTCCCGTGGGCTATTCTATTTACATGCATGCTTTTTCGCTAAAATAATCTTGTTACTTTGCGTATAATGTATCATGTGTTAGAGGACTCTAATGTCATAATGTTGAAACCTTTGCTGTCCATTTTACAGCCAGTTAACAATTAAGAACAAACAAGTAATTCGCATTATACACACAATTAAGTAAACTATTGTGATGAGAAGAATAGTAAAACAGTTGTATGATGTGACTTAACTGGTTGAAAGGTTTTATAATCTTTGTTTCCACCATCTAAGGTACATTGACCTTTAAGATCTTAGAAACAGAAGTTGTCTTTAAATGTTAACATTATCGTATGTTGCTTTTTTTCTAGCAACAAGTTCTAGACATAAGTAAATGGACACAATCCACGAGAAAAGCATGGGATGATGATGACTGCAATAGATGTACAATGTAGGAATAGCCCCATATACAATTTCATGTCGTGGTCGTGCGAAAAATGTACGTTATTAATTTTTACCAACGTGACAATACATTTTAGATCTTTTCTTTTGTGTGCAAATAAAAGTATATCACGAACATTTTGTTCCCATTTTAAGATAGATGATCTCATAATGGATATGCATTATGTACAGTTGGTATATCGGTAAAGGTATTTCCTTTCCAATTGTAGCTTGTTGCTCTTTAATTCCACTTTCTTAAGGCCATGAACCATATCGAATATCGAATAAACGTTTAAATTGATGCAAATGTCCTATAAGTAAGGGATGTTTGAGATAATTAGGTAACGAAACACCCAAAATAAAATTAATGTAATGATCTCATTGTCTTAAAGCATGTTAGAAGTATGACCAATGAACCATTGTCAAGGATAGGATAAAGTAAAAAATAATTTCATCCTCTAGATTTTATCATGAACTTACCAAAATGGGTTTTCTTGACTTAAAACCTAGGTAGGGAGTTGCAATTGGTTACCCGTTGGTTCGTTCATAGCTGGCGGTCTTGCTGACTCTACGAGTGTTGGTGTGACTCTTGCAAAGAAATCGACCAAAAAGTACAAAAGTACAATTGAAGAGAGTGTGGTCCAAAATAAATTTTATAACAATATCACATTGCCTGGTTTTCTTTACATTTTACATTTTAACTCAGGCAGGCAGGTGTCATACCTTTATGTGTCAAATATTCACCATGTGAAACACATGTGTTTTCATTAGTGAGTGAGTTAGGGTTTAACGCCGCTTTCAAGATTATTTCACTTATATCGCGGCTGTATTATTGCAGGGAGAAAGCCCGCAACATCATTGTGGCTATGCATTGCGGTGAAACCTGCGCGCATCGACTGGAACTAGCGAATCATGGGTGGTACTGCGCTGAAACTCAGTGCAGCATTGCACCCAAACCTGACTGTGTGTAGAACTGTTCTCTACTGCAGACAAAGTTGCCGAGCCCCTGGCGGGATTCGAACCACAGATCTCTTGATCCGAAGCCGAACTCGCTAACCACTGCGCTATCCCGCCCCCGTTTCATTAGTACTTCCTGCAGTATCAAATGCCGATAGAGGATTGTGCTATCCATCTTTAGTTGTAAGAGCTAAACACAAAAGAAAGAATGATATCTATTGTTACCACCACCCCCCCCCCCCCCCCCCCCCCCCAATTCCATGAAGGGTCTAAAAAGCAGCTGTTCTGACACCAGCTAGCAATTAGCAGACAAATCACTTTATCGTGTTTAAAATAAGTATGGCGGCGATCAAGTTTAACGAATTGTTGATGGTAGTTACTTGTACTCTAGATACTTAAACCGAAGGCCTTTGCCGGTTTCTATGTTATTGGCTAGTTGAGATTACGTGAATTGAGCTGCTTTCAGACCACTTTGGAGAGGAAAACACAAAATGATGCTCGTGCAGTCATGAGTTCATGCTACTTGAAATTCGGGCGAAGTAGCTATTTAAAGCTTCGGGAACTTTGTCTAAGTATTCTATGTGTCTGCACGTTTCCTCCACGATCTGGCCATTTACAAGCAGTTTCTTGGGCTTTTGAGAGCAGGTAACGTTTTAAACATATTTATTTCTATAAATATACAGAAAATGGATTGGCAAACAAGCCAATGGCTTATATTAATGCCTCTCCATAACAACATAATATATGCGACGTACATAGGGTCTTGCAAACATATGTATAATAACAGACACAAAAACACAATATGCGCATGTATATAATCATTCTAATTCCAATGTGAGTTAGTTCAATAAAGGACAAGAATATACAACTTAAAACTCAAAATAGAGTAAATCGTTTTGATGCGGTAATAAAATCATGTACAGAGTTGATAATGCTAAGATTTACAGATTCTGATAGTTTAAGGTTCCCATACATAGCATCATTCATGTTATAACCATATTTGAAATAAAATGAAGTGCCTCTTATGGTAGTATAGTTTGGACAGACAAAAAGATAATGAATGGTGTCTTCATAGGGAGCACCACAACTGCATGATGGATCATCTGATATGAATCTTTTCACTTTATGTGCATTTAAGTCACTGCATTCTAATCTAAGTCTGCAATGCAGAATTTGACAAAACCTGTTTCCAGTATTTATATCAAACCCAAAAGGAGTTTTATAATTAGGTGTAATTTTATTTTTGAATTCGTTTACCGACTGTATTTGTCTTATATCTTCAGGTAGAGAATTCCAAAGTTCTACAGAATTTGGTAAGAATGATTTTGCGTAAGAAGATGTTCTTACGTGTATTTTTTGTAAATTTGGTGAGTTTCTTAGAGCATAGGGGTTTCCTTCAGAAACAGATTCTGGCACAAGACTGTTTAAATAATCTGGTGTTCTTTTATTTACCATTTTATAGAATAAAGTCAATTTCTGTATTCGTCTTCTTTCTACCAGCGGTAAGAAATTAGTTTCTTTATATAATTTATTATGACTTGTTCCCCTAGTAGCCCCACATATTGTCCTAAGTGCATCAAGTTGTAAATTTTCAAGCATTGTTGCCTGATTTACTGTACAACTATCCCAAATATAACTACAATAATCAAATAATGGCATAATAAATGATTTATACATAGTTGTTAGCGTCTTTCTTGATAATCGATATTTAAAACTTCTTAAACAATTTATCATAGGTGAAACTTTATCGGATAAAGAATCTATTTGTACATTCCAATTTGCGTCTTTTTGAAACCAGAGGCCTAGATGTTTATGTTCAGTTACTTCATTTATGGGAGAATTTTGCATATATAATTTTGGAAAAGGACCTGAAGAGCGTTTTCTACTAAAGTGTACAGTTTCAGTCTTCGAGGGATTAAATTTTACCTGCCATTTCTGGGCCCAACTAGAAATCAACTCTAAATCTCTATTCAGGCGCGCAGCGTCTTGAACAGGATCATCAATTATGACATAGATTGAAGTGTCATCTGCAAAAAGTCTTATATTGCAGTCTATATTTTCTACAAGGTCGTTTATATAAACAAGAAACAATAATGGTCCAAGTACCGACCCTTGTGGGACGCCTGCTGAAACTGATCTATACTTTGAATTATATCCATTTATAACTACTTTCTGAACACTCTCATTAAGATAACTGTTAAACCATTCTAGTAATTTTCCACTAATTCCAAGGGATTGTAACTTATAGATAAGTCCCTTATGCCAAACTTTATCAAAAGCCTTACTAATATCACAAAACACTGCTCTTACTTCTTTACCTTTGTCCATAGCACTTGAAATAAAGTTATAGAGATCTACTAACTGGTAGGTTGTTGAATCTCCAGGAATAAAGCCAGATTGTAGTGTACTAATGAGGTTATTCTCTCTAAAATAATTAAAAACATATTTGTGAACACATTTTTCAAACACCTTAGATAAACAACATGTAAGAGAAACTGGTCTGTAATTGCTGCACTCATTAACACTATCTTTCTTATGAATGGGTATAACAGAAGCGATCTTCCATAGTTTGGGAAATACAGCTAAGTTCAAAGATTTATTAAAAGCTAAAGTAAGAGGATAAGATAGAAGTCTAGCAGCAAGCTTAAGGAATTTATTACCAATACCATCAGGGCCCGATGCTTTTCGTACATCTAGAGAAAGTAATACGTCTTGAACATCGTTCTGTGTTAATTCAATACTATCTAAACAGTTTGATGTTTTAATACACGGGGATGGGAGAGGGCGTAATGGGTCTTCAACTATTGATTGATTTACGAAAAACTCATTTAGAATATTAGCAATTGATGTAGGTTCATCATAAATTACATTTTCATGAAAGATAGATGGAAAAGATAGTGAATTTTCTGTTTTCTTAAGATAATGTTTTATTAATTGCCACCATTTCTTGTTCTGACTATGCACGTTAATCACATTATCTAATTTCATATAATACTGTTCTTTTGCCCTTTTTATTTCTGATATAACCTTATTTCTTGTACTTCTAAACACTCCCCAATCACTGGGTAATTTTCTTTTCTTAGCAAGTTTATGTTTACGATTTCGTTTTCTTATAAGTCTACGTATTTTAGAATTCATCCATGGCTTGTCTTCGTTTCTGACAGTAATTATCTTATTAGGAATGAATTTATCACAAACTCCTGAAATGGTTTCCGTAAATTCCTCTATTAGAATGTCAATATCGTCAACATTTAGAGTAGTATCCCAATCAACTTCACGGAGGTGGGAAATTAAGCCTTCGATATCTATTTGGGAATAATTATATATTTTCCTTTTAAATGTAACATTACAAGGCTTATGATATTTCAAACTAAGATAGACTGGACAATGGTCACTACACACGGGGTCAAGGACGCCCGAAGAGCTCACACTTGCATAATTAGAAACAAATATCAAATCTATCAGAGTCCGTGAGTATTCTGTTATCCTTGTTGGTTCACTTATAATTTGTCTAAGGCCATATCTTGTTTGAAGATCAACTAAGCGCTGTTTGCGGACACTAAGGTAATCAATGTTAAAATCTCCTACAATTGTCATATCTAAATCTAGATCAGATGCATTTCCTATTGACATATCGATGAGATCCCAATAGTGATTACTCTTATCAGCACGATAAAACGTACCGATTAAGGAGTGTTTGTTTTTGCAACTTATTTTAACCCATAGTGCTTCTAAGCCCATAACCGAGAGATCTTCCATACGTTTTACATAAATGTTTTCTCTTACATAAACTGCTACCCCTCCACCTCGAGTTAATCTATCCTGTCTAAAAGGTAAATGAAAACCCGGTATCTTAATATCCTCATCTAAGATATCAGAGTGCAACCATGTTTCTGTTATACTAATAACTTCATAATCCTTGAATTCATGACTAATGATATCGATCTTATCCTTTAAGCTACGCACATTTAAGTGGATAATCTTAAAATCAAGTTTATTGTTTGGAATAATGGGTCCAGGGTTTGGATGCACATCACCACAGCATATCAACAACATAAGAAATACTTGTATACCCCTGACACCCATAGAAGTGAAGAATAATACAAGGAAATATGTATTGAGGTCAATTTTGGCCTTTATAGAACTATGAACTTTACCGTGAAACACCCCAATTCTCTGTCGATATAGGTCTACATCAACTCCCATCAAACAATTTATCAAACATAAATAAAGCAGAAAATTGGGGCATCTTTGTCACCTGAATGAATGAGTATACACATGACGTTACGAGTCTATGAATGTCAAAAAGAACTAGCCTAATTGAAGCATTAACCAATTCATTTGTGATTCTGTTTGTCACACACGATATGAGATAGAAGTCTTTGCTTTTCACTATTTCCACAAAACTGTTTGGAAAAGAGAACATAACAAAAAAAAGAAAAAAGAAATAAATCAAATCGTAGCCCACCATCAGTGGTCTTCTGATAAAACAAGTCGAGAAAAGATTTCGACTAACTTGAAAGCTTTTCAAATATATCATGGAGTGAGAAAAACAAAATATCCCAAAAATAAAAACAAAAATACAAAAAGATAAACAATCAAAGTCCCATTTGTTATATCACCAAGAACAATATCAGTAAAATCGAAATATCTGTTACTTAGATCATATAGACAATATGAGGTGGCAAAATAAAACAAGTAATTGTTTGAGTACTCCCATTCAAAAAGAAAAACAAAAATACAAAAAGATAAACAATCAAAGTCCCATTTGTTATATCACCAAGAACAATATCAGTAAAATCGAAATATCTGTTACTTAGATCATATAGACAATATGAGGTGGCAAAATAAAACAAGTAATTGTTTGAGTACTCCCATTCAAAAAGAAATAATTCACACTACAAGGCTACCAGTCCTGCTTATAGCGCATCATCATCGTTATGTAACAGTTTCACAACACAAAACACTCCTAGCGGTACACGTACACCGCGAGGCAGCGGGGTCGGCGGCGACGCTCTACTCTGTGATTGGATTATGACACCGTCGAACAAACCAATCAGAGCGAAGAGCTGTTACTCACTTATGTTTGTAAACAAACTCACGTGTAAGAGTCAACATGTGTTTAAAGACTAATCTTCCGCATCACTGTCGTCGACATCCGTGAATTCCACCATTCTCCTCTGCTCCTGGGACACTTTCAGGCGGAGTCTTAGTTTAAGAGACTCAATTAATTTGTCAAATTGATGTCTTTTTGTAATAAGGCTGACATGGTCGTCTAGCTTCTTGGCGAAGATTATTCCATCTCGCACCCATGACCCGGACAGTTTTCTGGTAACCACTAATTTCCTTACGTCAGCGGCTATTCGAGCTCTTTCTTTAGTAAGATCGTCATTAATAAAGATCTTTGATTGACCTCCTTGACCTCTCAGTTTGTTGAGATTCCTCATCAGCTCCCTCTTTTTGCGATCAGACATGAACTGTACTAGGATGGGTCTCGGTCTATCTCCTGTGTAGTTAGTAGGGTTGCCAGTCCTGTGACTACGTTCGATGTCCTGCAAGAGTAATTTCACCCCGATTTTGCCTGCTAACTTCATCATAATTTCGTCCGTATTTTCCCCTGCTTCTTCATTAATGCCATAAACACGAACATTATTCCGGCGACTGTATTGATATATGTCATCCAATTGAGAGTCTTTAGCCTTCAATTTATCTTCTAATTCCGTGACTTTCTTTTGCAAAGAATCCGTCTTTTCTTTATTTGCCTTTAGGAAATCATTCACAGACTTCAGCTTACTGTCAAGTGTCAGGTTAATTTGAGGCATAATAACTCCAGCTAGAGCCACCCCAACTTTCTCTAAAACTTCAGAAGAATTGAAAGCCTCAATAATTTGAGGCACAATGTCAAAGTTTTCCATGCCTGCTTCTTCTACAGTGAAAACGGAACTGTCAGATAATGATCTTGTTCTCTTAGATAGTGAAAATGGAATATCCACTTGTGGTGAAATAGGTGAACTACGCCGGCGTTTAGAATTACAAGGAGTGTCAGTCATTTGGTGATAAATTGCATAACTGGTTAATTAGGAGTATGAAATGTCTTGAAACAAGTCTTCTTTGTAAATTGATTGAGGTTTACTTACATGTATTGGCTATATCCATTTACACACATCCTCATATTGAAAATGGAGTCCTTTGAAACATGAATTGACACTTTCACAAATCCGCAAAAATACATCTGAATGAACACCATCCAACGTATATTTTCTCACAAATATGGTGATTGATAGTTTAATTTTAACCCCACATTATTATTTTTAGTCGAAATTGCCTTTGTAGGGTGATTTTAATCACATTGTTTTCACACCGGTGAGAGCTCCTGAAAACACGTCTACTCTCGACCCCCGACTCGATTACTAAATCGCAGGTAACCTGTGCAGGTAACGTTTTAGTAAATAAATGTTTGTCAAAATATAGTAACAACTTACGTCAATATTCAGAGTGTGTCTTCTTTGATTTATAAAAACTGTCCTTAATGATAACACTCTTTGATGCTTGTGTTTATGTTGGCGACAAACAATTATTCGAGTTGTACATCATTTCGAAATTCTGGTTTAACCATTATTACCATATGGGGTTGTCTTTGAGTGCAAGGCAAGGATCTTCGCTAAATGAAAGTCATCATTTGAATGTGTAAGAAGTTTCATAAGTCAGACCACAGCGGACGTTTAAAAGATAAAATTGGTCACATCGTTGAATGCAAAACATCTGACCTTAATAATGCTGACGCAACTCAAAATCGAAAGAGTATTGAACTTTCAAATCCAGACTAGTGAACGGATAAGATAAACATTATCTGTGAGAGGAAATAAACGCAAAAATTTGAGCTGTCAATTTTGTTAAATGAATTAATTGTTGACAAACATAATCGAGAGCAATAACCGAATTGGATGTTAAGTGACAGTGAAGTCTATGAAGTTATAATATTATAATAATGATAATCCGCTCTATCAACAAAATACATTTTCACCGGGGCCGGGATAACTAGCGCTTTTTTATTGGATATATATCCTACAAAGGAGAATGCGCTGTGATCAAGCGTATTTGATATAGAACTTGTCATATGATACGTTTAACCTGAAGAAACTACGAGAACTGTGCATGTTCGAATCATTATCTGATTGATTTATTTGCTTGATATCCGACAAAATGTTATTTATTTGGTTTGAATAGTCTCGTGTCCCAATATTTCATGACTTTTCGAATTGTTTTGCTTTACTTAAATTTATCGATTACTACTATGAACTTATGGGAAAGTCTTAAAGTAAATTTAAGTAAGGATGCAGTCGGTCACAATGGGAATGAAGATGAACTCATGGTTAAAAAATCAGAGTTGTTATCATTTAGATATTTATATATTTTTTATCTTTACTTTTCATTTTGAGATTTGAGATATGTTTCTGTTCAAGTTCTCTTCACCAATCCAAACAATAGGAAGTCCCATCAATGCAATCTTGTATCAGATCCGCAAAACAGCATATCAACGCTTACAAATAAGTAAATGTTTTATATCACAACCACATATTACAATGGCTTTTTACCACCAAGTACTAATAATACGACTACCAATGATTTCAACTATCAAAGCGGCGAGATAGCTTAAAATTCCAAGCCTTGTACTTTAGATATCATCCATAAATAATCTAAAAGGAAAGTTCCGATGGTGATCTAGTATGTCAAACAGATGATAAGAAAGGCAAATCGTTCTCAATCACATCTTCATAAGGGAACATTGTATCATTTAGGCTACGACATTTAACGATTTAATCTATCTCATAAAACTCATTAGCTCTGATCATAGGAATATAAGATTCGGTAATATCAGCGTTTATAGCTATATGTTGCTAATAAGATTGGTTCGCACTTATCACCAACAGGAACTTCAAAAGACGTTGTAAATGTAAGAGGCATTAAAATGAAATTGCAAGATGACATTCTCGTTTGAAATTTTGTCCAATTATGGTCCAATTCCAACTGAGGCCAGAGGAAAAGAGTGTCTCAGTTATATCTTATGGTGGTTACGTCAGCTGAGGGTAAGCCTGCAAAATTTATGAAGCTATTTCAGGTACAATCGAGATTGGTCTGAATAAGACACTCCTGTGCATCCTGTCTCTTCTAAGAAGAGTGGGGCGTCAGCTATACGTCTTACACTGAGACAGGATGGACACTCCGTGACTTTCGTGGTATCTATTTTGTCTAATTCGTGTTAAAACACCAAATATGATGATATTCACTAAAATCGTGAGGCATATTATTAAAACATTACACATTTCTGAAATTTGTATATTTTCAATGAAATAGAACAACACCCCAGTGTTTGTTTTGAAGCCGAAATCTCATGTACCATTTACATGTCATAGTCAAGTTTTCTATCAGAATCGCATGGTCACTCTCCTGACACAAATGGATTAGAAAATGATACTTATCAGCACAATGAAGTTCTGCTCGATAAAATGATATCATTTAAAATGTTTGGAGTACGTGTCTCCAACAACTCACGGAATGTCTGTTTCTTATAGTGAAAGAATTCTCCTGAGTAATTACCTGGATCTTTTACTTTAACTAAAACGTAATAACAACTCAAACCTGAATATATTTACAGTAAATTATGAACAAATAATAGAATCACTATAATGAACACCAAATCTCTGTAGAAATTTGATTAAGCGAATGAAAACTGAATATGCTATATGCGCAAGAGAGTAAATTTGAACCACATTACTCACATTTGTTATTTCATTTAGGGAAACATCCCCTGACCCATTTAGCAAAAATCGATAGCCAGGAAAGCAAAGTGCATCAGCAACGCATATTTACTAGTCATTAAGTTACAACTCCAGGCTATTGATGCGTGGTCATAACATTTCTCTTTTACAGTGGAGGCTCCGAAAGATATGTTTCTGAACAAAAATATTTGATAAAACATAACCTAAACAATATATGAGTTAGAACTGAAAGTTTTAATGACTCTCTACATCATAACTAGTTCAATACGTCTGCTTTGCATCATTAAGCATAATTGTTGTAAACGGATATAGGCATGTCAGAACCATACCATTGTTATATTAGAGATAATGCAATCCGCCAAATTTTCATGACTGAATAAAGGAGGAATTAAACCCATGGTCGAATGTCATAAAAGAATAATCACTAAAGTAAAGCTGCATACCGAAAGTTTGTTCACTTAGTAGTCTATCTTAATGCAAAATTCATGTCATTCGAATTCAGTTGACGTCAGTTAAAACACTTCAGATAGACTGACAAAATAACACCACTTATCCATGTGTACAATAAACTTATTTTGGGATCGACTGGTTAATTTTAGGCATGATGAAAATAAAAGAAGGTGTCATATCTCATATCAAAGAATTAAGATTTCCTTGAATTTTGACTGAAATATTCCATATTGACTGTCTAAGAGAAAAATCAGCACAGTTATCTCGAACAAATATGGCTTATGTTTCAAGCTATTAAAAGATATTTTGAAGAGAAAAATAAAAAATTGTGTTTTCGCAATTCTGTTCACTTCAATGACCTGCCAAAACTGTTACAGTCAACTTCGGGGTGTGATATGCGATTATATCAACAATGGATCTTCACAACATAATCGTTTCGTTTTTTCAAAGACACCACAAATTACATGATATTTGCAATAGGTTTCGAAGTTATGTGAACAAACCTTCGGCAGCTGTATTCGTGAAAAACGAACAAAAGAATCAAGTTGATTTAGTTTATCTCTAATGGCAGTAATAAATCTTCAATGTGTACATTTTGGAAACATATGATATGGTTTGTTTTATGTTGTCATTTCGTAAACTTTATTGATGGTAAAATTTGATGCATCATCCATATTTTGATGCAAAAATACTTTCAGCTGTGTTTTTTAGATAAAATGCTGTGTGGTTGTGTAGTGATACGCAAGTACAAGATTGATGAAATTGTGACTAACGTTCAGGATAAAACAGAGTTTGTTAGTGAAAATCAAGAGCGTTTGTTCCTTTAGAATGGTGTGACAAATCAACAAACATTTTATACACATGTGCAGAGAAGTATCAGCATATTTCCCTTTCCACCATGTCTAAAGATATTGTAGAACGTCCTTCAATTGAACCAACTCATATTCCCGCTGGAACTTGTAATCGGAAAATTAATTGTGCGTGTATCAACTATAATACTGGACCACTTCTTTAAAATTTCGCCTCATCAATAGCACCAATTTACGGAAGAATTACAAAGGCAGATCGTTCTATTCTAGTGTATGTAATTAACCTGATCATCGGCCTGAAGAAATGGCAGACGAGTCACGGTCATACCTTCCTTATTAATCGTGAGTTGGTTGACCTTGATGTCCACCCTCTGGCCATGACAAAAGGCTGCCCACATTAGGACTTGACCACCACCGAACGCTGCTGTTCGGACTAGGGAACGGTCGTCAGCGACTCACAGGTTGTATCTGGATTCGTCAGACCGAAGAACACATCTCTACGTACGAATTCCAACAAGTCAAATTACGTTTATTGAGGAGCTCCCGTAAAACGTTCAGTCCCTTCTTTTGCTGTCATTATTAGTCGTTCTGAGACTGCCGCTGCCATACTACCAGCGGTAACCTTGACTTTACCTATTCTGCGAAAATTATGAAACATGCTAATGTGGCTATGACAGACAATCACACGTCTTCAAATCTATTGCAAGGATAAATAGATTTCTCACATGTCGACAATATGTCACTTTATGACATCAGATGGCTGACTTAGAACTATTCTCTTGTAAAGCAACCAACTAGATAATACTTTTTAAACGATGTTTTCAGAAATGCGTACTTTTTTCTCCATGCACAGGAAAAGCGTGCTATCCACGTGCATGTGCTTTAATTTCAATTGACTGCAATTGTCAAATATACAGGTAAAATGGTATTGGTTATCGGAGAATGTATACATTAGAGTATGAGTTATTCAAATCATGTAAAATCAGTTGTTGCTTAAATTTTAGCCATCAGTATAGAACGGTCTGATGTGATCTTATACTTCGACTGAAATGAAACTATTGATAGTTTGGCAAACTCAAAGGGAGTTTGTAGCTAGAAATCCTGGTCGGATCAATCTTGGTGATTAAAATATTAAACTGATTAGCTACAATCATGCTGTAGGCTTTAGTTTTCGACGTCAATGAGTTGACACGAGGTATTTACGGTTTGTATCTAAAGAGGAGGTATTTTCTCGATACAATTTATGTAGGAGTTCATACACCACATTGTGATTTACACCATCACATTTTGTTCTTGTTGTTGCCTTCAAATTTCATAAATTTTCAGTAAAGCAGCATACACACATAACTGCATGTATTGATCGGGTTGATTTGTTTTATTAACTGATGGTTAAACGTAGGAGTAATTACGGTGCGTTGCTAAAGTCATTTCGATATTGACTACGCTAATTGATGCAAATGTCTCAGCCTTAATATCGACTTTTCAAGATAACCGTTGGCTTTGCTAGTCCTTGGAGAAGTAGTTACTTTGTATTCATCCCATTATGCTGCCATGGAGTGGGTTGACCCAAGTGACTCGCGATCATTCTCTTGCAATTTCCGGATAGGCAGGTGGCCCTTAATCTTTTCACATTCTTTTCTTTAAATGCCTCCAAGCATCCTTGACTCACGTGTTGCTATTTTCTTTTAAAACAATGGAGTTAAAGTCCATGACCTACTGAATAAAATACCTATACAATATAACACATTTCTTGTGTCCGTACTAAAGAAATGAAATTATTACATCAGGTTTTATGTTACCTACAATACATATACCCCTTTCACAATGGAATTTGAAAGCGTGTTCAGCTTCAGATCAAGGGTTCGGGGTTCGAATTTCGTCAGAGGCTCGGAATCTTTGTATTCAGTAGTAGAGAACTGATGTACTTGCAGTAGGTTTCGGTGCAAAGCTACACTGAATTTCAGCGCAGTACAAACCAAAGTTCGCTCATGCCAGACGATACTCACAGCTTTCGCCGAATTTCATAGCCACAATATTGTTTTGGACTTGTACTTATACTAGCAGCTTGGATATAAATGAAATACTCATGAAAGCGGCGAAATACCCTCACCTCATATCAATACGCAATTAATATGACATTTTTGTGTGTTTCTATGGTTCAGACAATGTCAGTTAAATGCAGCAACATCTGTATCGAGGTTATATTGATATAATCAATCTCCACTACCATATGTTTGTCTCCTACATGTATTATGTTTTGGTTCCATTGATTCAAGGTGATATTCGATACGCACGTGTTTTATGCTTCATACCTTATTTTCAATGTTATTCCTGTGCAACAATGCTTCTGTTAGGATCATTGAAAACTAACCCTGGGTTATTTTACTAGATATGAACTTTCACATGTTTTTAATCATTTATGAAAAGTTCAATAACAACTATCAAGCATTTCTATGCAACCGACAATATCATGAAATTCGCTCAACTATAATAATTTTGAAATTTACAAAAGTATTGATATAAACTGAAACGTAGTTATATTTCAGCTCCATCTATTGTTCGCTGGTTCCAGCCGATGGTCACAGGTTTCACCGCAATGCAAATACACACTGGTGTTGCGGGCTTTCTTCATGCAATGATACTAAGAGCCGTGATAAAAGTGAAATACTTTTGAAAGCAGCTTTCAACCCATATTACCTCACCTCACGTAGTCATGTAGTTAACAATATCAAAAGTATGTTTTCAAATATATACTTTTTACCTTTATATAATAAGTTTTTTGCAAAACAATATTTATGTTTTATTAATGTTATGTTGTAAAAGATATATAAAATTTATTCATGTGTGTAACTGTTTCATTGCATTCCAAATTGACAGACACTAATTCTAAGTTTAGTCGTATTATTTCTAAATATGTTTAAAGTAAACATGTAACAAACACCAATCCATGAAGAAGAAAACATGTTATTTTACATAAAAACAAAATTCTGAGATTGTTTTTATTGGCTAAGGAAAACATTTTTTTATAAACCTTTCTCACATTGATATCTATAAATGCTAAATGGCAGAGAAACGAAGGCAATAGTATTATGTTTAAAAATTATCAACAGGTACGAAAAACAATAAAACATTTCGTATTCAAAAAAATTAAATAAACGCCTTTTTATTTTTTCAAGGAAATCATGTTAATGGTTAAAATCAACAGCACCATGCGACAGTGAAATACATAATTTAGAAAAAGTATTCAGAAGGTAAAATGCAAATTTGTTTTATCTTATCTTAGGTATCGTGTTAAACATCTGTTTTGAATTAAATATTCGTTATTCATTCTAATCGGTTGTAAATGGATGAATTGAATATGGAAGGATTAATTTTGTCCATCTATGTGTTTATCTAACGAAGCTTGGTGACAGCTGTTTGCAAACAGGAATAAGGTCAGGCGTTTATTAGCAATAATTGAGAGAATTATTGATTAATGACTTGTCTAAAATAATGTGTACAGGTATATATTGTGTGTCGGTGTTTAAATACTCAAACCTAATGTTATGGTGTTTATGTTTGCTTATTTAGATAGACACAGTTTATTTGCGATTGTAAAGCTTGCTTACTTTGGCAAAAAGCGAAAGGTTTTTGAAGCGGTAATTATGTTGATTAGAAACTATGTGATTATATATAATATGTGGACGTTTTTCAGTTCAATCTCACTTTATTGTTTCTTTTGTTAAAAATACGAAAACTATCTATTGATCATTCTAAAATTGTTTCAATCTTTAACCTATTTACTTCGAACATTTCAACAATCGATAAAGATCATATATTTATACATGCTCAAATTTACAATGCAAATAAAAGTAAATATTGCTTCTTGAAATCCATGAATTTAATGTTTACATTATATGTTTACATTATTTAATCATTGGTTTAAATGTACATGTATCATTGTGTATATATAAGTTTCCTGGTAACCGGATATAAAATTGTTTAAGCAAAAGTGAACAATTATAGCTCACTCGGGCATTCGTGATGAAATAGACAATAATTATGGCCAAGTTAATCGGGCAGGAAACAATGTATGTTTAAAGCTTAAATATATGAAAATGCAAAAGTTTGTAATGACATTTCATCAAATATCTAAGCATCATCTGAAAGACTGAGGTCAATAGTCGGATATACGATGAGAGGGAATTGTAAGCAAAACATATGTATATGTACATATGTGTCTATATGAATAGTTATGCAATGTTAATGTAAATCATGATACAAGTTGATATGCTATTAAAAAACAGTTGACTAAATGTCGGTTTGCCCGTCAACACAAACAGAATGAAAACTGAAAGGACATCTTTAAGCTGAAAAGGCGATATTTAACGAATATTCAAATCAATTGTAATTTAATTACAAATTATGCCAGTGCGTCGCATATGGAGGCCTAATGCGATACATCTATTAAAATGTCTACATACTTCATCACTTCAACTTTCTCAAAGTTGTAGAGCAATACAAAAAAACATGTAAACATAATCAGATACGTGTTAACTACGCGCAAGAACACCTATCATAATTCTCCCAGTACGTCCCACGCCTGACCGGTAGCTAATAAGAACCATATGAAACCTACTCATTTGCCAAGGTCGTAAAGAGGGCAGTGTCCCTTTGGAAGGAAAGACATCGCATTACGGAACTGTTCCTTGATCAGTAGCGCTGGCTTAGTCTGGGCAGCTGTTTGGCATATCTCCCTTCGTCTTCGCTCTGTAGGATGTGGCTTAACCAAGCTGTCTGTTAAATGGATATGTAATGATACGCTATTGGTCTGTGCCCAGGAATATCGTGTAAGGGGGAGACGGTATTAAGCGACGATGCGGTGCTTGACATGTGGCCATAATATAAACAGGAATGAAAGATAAAACTTCAAAAGTGCTGTAGTTCATTTCACGTGTACTTCTTGAGCGTGAAGGTTCTTAAGTGGAAACCTCGTGTTGTAGTTACTAGTACATGGTCTATTAATCTTCTTTCCTGACAGGTCGTGGCAGATTGCAATAACACTTGTCTGCACCTAAACACGAAGATAAATCATTCCGGTGGTATATTCTATGACCAAAGAATCTTTTGTTCAGCGGAGATTCTTCTGAATGATCTCAAAGCTTGCATTGCTTTAAAGGCTATTTGTTTTTTTTACTGGATACGCTTTATTTATGATGTCCAACTTTAACTGGAGTCGTGATACTTGTAAGCACTATTATGAAAGTAATGGCACCATTAGGCAGTGCTATGCTTCAGACGAGGACCTACTGAGGGATATACATTACTTCCTGCGTCCAAAGGCTCATGAGTGGCTTTTCACGGCTCTGTATGTCCTTGTGTTCTTGTTTGGTCTTACCGGGAACTTTCTGGTAGGGTATGCGGTATGGAAGAACAAAATGCTGCGGACCTCTACCAATTTGTTCCTTGTCAACCTTGCTTTAGCGGACTTTCTCGTCATAACGCTTTGTCTTCCACCCTCGTATGTACAAGCGATATGGGAGACGTGGTTCATGGGTGACATCATGTGCAGAATTGTGGAATTTTATCAGGTAAGAATGTGTTAAATCTATCCTTAAATGTAACGTGAAACTTGAACTCTAAATCATAAATTTGATCTAGGTTGTTTACTTTGGTGCATTGAATAAGTTCTTGATATCTTAGTGTGTGACGTTAATGTGAGATCTATTCATCTAAGCGACAAAAGCAAAATTATCTACTCGTTTTGGTTCCCATACGTTCCGGACCCCTGATTTGTAACAGCTCCCAAAACACGCATGGAAAGCTGCCACTAATAGCTCTGATTCTACGTAGAATGTATTGCCTGAATGTTACAAAACGTTTCATGAACTTAGCATCAGATGAAACCACACATTGCTTGACCGGCGCAGCTTTTAAAAACATTTAGGAGAAAAATATCAATAATTTCTAACAAGCCTTAGTTTGTATAAAAATGTTTCTAATCGCCCGTATAGGATGACAGTATTGTACATGTACATGTGTTTTTGAGAATTATTTTCAAGTGCTGTTTGTGAGACGACTTTTAAAGTATCAGTTTTTTTATGATGATAGTATTTGGTTTAGGATCAGTTTATTAGATTACCCGAGCAGGAAGTCGAAATCGAAATATGCAACAAGAGAATTCCCTCGAGGCGGAGACTTTAAGCAAAGAAGTATGCATTATTCAAACACACGACATTACAGACGACAATAATTCCTTTTTGAAGTACCGTTGAAAGCAAATCTGCCTTTGGACGTTTCACTGTGTTTTTTTCCACTTTTCTTGACATTCTGCTAAATGTAATTTGGAATTTGATATCAACTGTTTTAGTGTGCATTTTATTTCGCATTTTGTTGCAAATACGAGTATTCTGAATAAGGATTTCTGTACATCAACATTTTTCCTATTTGACACTTATGCTTCAACGTTTTATTCAGGGGAGTATACATTATGATTCATATGATAAATAATTAACCTTACTTAAAGTGAAACCTCTATTTACATTGAACTACATGTTTGTTGTAGATGTTTGTAGGTTGCTGAAACGCCATTTTGTTGGCACATGTCACCTATGTCTATCTCAAGAAATATGCACTTACAAATTCTACCGCTAGGCTCTCTATAGGATGGATAAGCTCTTAGATTCAAATGTTATATTCTTACCAACAAAGTTATACGATTGCAGTTCTTGGTTTCTTGCATGGCAATCTGCACTATGAGGATCATGAGCTTCAGCGGAAACTCAGTGTTGGACTACAATCTAGTTAGACTTACATTTCCGAATATCTCCATACTAAGATTATTCCACAAGTCCTTTCATCCATATTTCTATTTTTGCTGGGGTTCCGCTTTTCTGATTACCTGTCAATTTTGATTTTCAAGGACATAGTGACGAGGTAGGACAAATTGCCAAGACTAATTGTTTGAAAGCCTGGCAAAAGTCAATGACATGTCAGCATACAGTTAATTGACGTAGGAAACCTTTCAAAGATTTACCTTATTGAAGATACTACAGTACGTTTATTAACAAGCGTCGTGTTTTATTCAGTATGCTTTTTCATCTTGGTTTTACTGTTAGAGTAAATATGGCCAGGAGATCAATGCAGAGGCTGAAATGATATTGTATGACCCGAGCGAAAGCGAGTTAAGTAGGGTTAAACGGGTTTCACTTTCGAATAAACCAAAGTTTATAGTATAATCTATCGATTAAGATAGTTGTTGTCAGTAATCACACAACCGGTTTGTGCCACAGCCAAGTTTATAATCTTATGACGAATGGTGAAATACATGAAAATTATGGCTGAAATGCTTGATACATGATATATACTATAATATTCCGTATAACCCAATTGGTTTTCAATATAAAGATATACATTCATGTATGCATACTGAGGATAACTATTTGATTTAACAGTCAATTCACTTTTAGCATGCATAAGTTTAACAGTTACATACATGTATTTGGCATATACTGTTATAGTACTTTATATCTTGTCTCTTTATTCCTGCAAATTGATGTTACTAAGTATGGTTCATGATTATTTTTTCTCTCGAGAAAGTGATTGAATGCAAAAGATAACGCCTGAATCAGATACCAATTACATAAATTCGTGAAGATAAGGAAGTGATCCAATTAGGCCTCCATTTTTACAAGACTTTTAAATTGAGAACTCAATTTTCTCACTCATAAAAAGTAAATCAGTTTCATTACCTTCTGCGAATAATTGATTGACTTGTAAGCGTCTTTGAATATCATTTCTTAGAGTGTGGCCGTATACGATTTATTGGATTAAACGTTTTTAGGGTCTTGAGGTTTTTAACTTTGCAATTCTCGATTAAGCCAGATGGGTAGAAACTATCGTCGCTCTCACTACTTCAGACTTTAGACATATTGGAAGCTTAGCAAGAGACTTGTCGCTTTTGTTCATGTCAGACATGACTCGACCCTCAGTCAAGCAACAAAATTACTTCACCTTGGGCAGTTTGACAGTCGCTAAGAACCCAAGTTCACCAAAAGGAGGATAGCTCCTAAGGAAGGATGGATCGAATTACTTCCACTGACATAATTATTGATATTCTATGGAAAACCTTTCATATGGAAAGGCTAAAAGAGGTGTATCATCCATTATGTTTTGTAAGTTACTGATTGCTTGCTTTATGGTGTTGCAGTTATTGGTTTAATTATCATGTTTCGATGTTTTATATACCCTTAAAACTTTCAAAACTTAAAAAATTGGAAAACTGATTATTAAATTTAATATTTTACATGCAAATCACGTTTGATTATCATTGCTTTTTAAGCCAAAGACACTGACAATGTTTACGTTTTTTGCTCCTATATATTCCATGAAGCCTTAATAAGATTTAAAACTAGGACATTCATTATGATGATGATTACTATTTTAATGCCCGACATACATTGTACATTTGTTGTGTTCTCTCCGCAACCGGCAGCCACAGTGCAGCGCAAGTTCATGCGAGTTCCTATTCTTTTTATTGCCGAACGTCAACCAAAAGCAACATCTCCAACCTTTTAACATCTTTTGGTATGACGCGACCGAGAATCAAACGCCGACCTCCCGGGCGACGAGCGGACGCTCTACCTACTGAGCTATGTCATTGAAGCACTGTTTACTTACGGTACTTTTTATTGATCAAACAATACCATCCGACACAATGTCAGTCATTAAAATACTCAGTTTGCTTATATTGCTATTAAACACACAACACATGTGTTACACCTGAAATTGTATTCCATTTTAAGTTTTACATTAGAATAGTATAAAGGTTTAAATGGAATTCAATTAGTAGCTTCTAACAAATTGCTGAAATGTATATATGCGTGCTTTGAAATGATCCCTTGTGCTCCCCAGACCTCATATTTATATAACTAGTAGATAAGTATCAGTTTAAGTTGATATTTGTATTTAAAAAACTCGGTTCTAACGAAAAGATCAAATCAGAAAACAGAAAAGGACAAAAACTAAAACATGGAAGGTTTTTACACAGAAAATGATAAGATATTTGTTTCATGGAGGGCATCTACGGGTTGATAGTGTTTGATCGAATGAAAGTCGTGTTTGTGTACATTGGGAGCTTAGAAATTTAAGTGAAATCTAGTATTTATCATATATTTCACTTGCAGGGATAATATTATAATAAGATTATTAATCAATCAATGTAATCAAATGTTCGTATAAAAGCAAAACAATATGTGATCTAAATAAGACAGACAAGAAGACTTTTCTTATTGATAGTGATTTTGCATTGCCAAATCTGGTGTGCTGTTTGATAAACCTAGTGACATGCTTGTTACCCTGTTCAATGATGTCTGACAGTGGAGCTACAAGGAAAGGCTATAATGACACATAATTGTCGGTCATGTTAATTGCTAGAAAGACAGACATGGGTCGATGAGATGTCTGTTTCCTGTCTTGTGGCATCCAATAGGTTCTTGAAGTCATCGATTTTTCAGGTGAGTCTGTAGGAAAATGAGAGACTAGCAGCACCAGATGGATAATAATGACTGGGAAATTTGTAATTTATTAATATATATATATCGTTGTTTTCATCTTCAATATATAGAGAATACCAAACGAAGCCCCGTTTTAAACATATTTATGAAACGTGTTAGTTGTTTGGAATTTATACTTAACGACAGAAAGCGAGTTATATACCTATACCATTCACGAGTTTTATACCAATGTTTTGAAACTAGAGTGAGTTTAGTATTTCATTTTTTACTAGCCGAATTATACCAAAGAAAAAGCATTAGAAATGTTGCCATTAACATTGCTGCCGTGCAGCTATCAATGTGAAGTTATGCTTAAAGATTTTGAAGTCACGTGACGTCACTCATCACGCGATGGTATGACACGTTGAGTAATATTGTAAATTTATTAAACAGCGGTATCTTAAACAGGCGTGTATTATTTAAAATGAAATATTTTTGTATTCTTATTTTGTCAAAGCATATTCTAAAGAGATTTAGGTTGTTCAAAAAACAGAGGATATATATCCTTCGAACATATATGACAAGTTTGTTTTTAAAAGATGTTAATGATTATGGCCATGATTATGTATGTGGGATTCGAATCTTTAAAAACTCATAAATAATAGGTAAATCAAAGATTCAAGAGAGTTATGCAATACACTTATTTCAAAAGTGTATCAATCATCAAATAGGCAAAATATTTTCGAGATTAATTCATATTTCTATGTTTCTTTACGTTTTTCATGGTTGTTTATAAAAGAGAGCAATGTCATCAAACCATCCTTCTTAGTGAACAGATAAATTTTATCTGGTCTCTGGCATTATGGAGAATTAAAACAAAAGAATTAAATTCTAGTCGAAACTTTCTGTGTTTTTTTATTTAGAAAATTTGTTCTTAACATGGTAAACAAAAATATCCCTTAATTAATAACACGAGATTTTTGTTTAGTAGTTTCACACTCGTATTCTTCAATAACTTTCAAATTATGACTTCCATTTTCGCTTTGGCATCATTTATTGATCCCCTGCAAATTGCATGACATCCATGCTAATGCTTCTGGCACTTCACTGGTGCAATCGAATTTCGGTACATTTGCTTGACAAGACCTTTGAATATTTCAGCCACATGTCATTATTTTCAAACATCATTCATAAAAATGTAAATGTCAAGATCCTTACGCATTGCTTATGAGGTACATGGTTGATGGCAAATCCATGCTCATTACATACAAAGGACAAGCAGCAATATGGTGACAATTGATGAACCACAAATCCAATCTTCTACCAATCATGGTTATACATTTCGAACATCACCGGTTAAGCCTATTGAATACAAAAACATGAATGTTCATATGCAATCTATAAACTCAAATCACCATTTACGGCAAGTGTATAGCGTGACGTTCAATATTCAAATGGGAAACATCTATATCATTTTCCTTTACATATGTTTCGATAAAAGTGACGTTACTTCTAACGCAAGGAATGGTTGGATTCCGACCAAAAATACCATATGTTTTGCGTTTGACTGATGTTATTGTCAACATTTTAATAAAAGAAGGTTAAATATAAAATAAAATGGAATCGTTATCGGTCATGTCATACATCATCGGATATCTATCTCATGTAGTTTGAGATAGTGCTGATTTGTTGTTGAACAATTTCATATCTAATTCAATATGAGCCACATATCGGGCATGTCAGATATGATGACATTGTGTTTTAATCGATGTGATTTGAAATGACAGATGTTCGATTATTTCATATACAAGAAATGTCATTTTGCTAATGGACGCAATAATTGGATTCAAACCCCAAAATATCTTTTGATATGGCAATAATATGAAGATTTATTGTCAACATTGTGTGTTACATTTGAAAGTGTTAAGTCTCAGTATACTTAGACTACTTCCTGATACATAATGCTTATATGTTTATCATTTTCAACTGCCCACACTACTTCTAACATGCCACATGGATAGTTCAAAACAGATACAAATTCCATTTCCTCAGCTATCCTTCGGCTTGTCACTATGACCATTTAGAGGTTACTTTATTGATCCTAAGAACAGTATATGTCTTTTGATTGCACTTTGACGGTTTTTATAAAGTTGTAAAAACAGGATTTCAACGTTAATACCATTACACCACATTACATGGACATGAGTAATCTGTTGACTGCCTGAGAACTGCCCTTAATGCTTATCGTGTCAGTATAATGTTAATTCAAAGAATGGAGGCGAGGTTTGTGATCTAAAACCAGACACCGTAGCAGGAGTTGAGATCGCCGATTTAATCAAGTTTTTATAATTCTAAAAAAAAGTTCTCATACAGAGACATTTTTCGAATTTCATTGAAAACTATTGGTTGTTATATATTTGGCTTATTTTACCACTAACGTGAATTGAATCGATATGAAATTAAGACGCACATTATTGGTTTTTGGCACATATCAAGTCCATATGACTTTTCATGAAAGATCCTCTGTCACTTAAAGCAATGTAATGTGTAAACGATTGGTGAACACGTGTATATCTATGGGAGTTTGAGTTCCTTGTCATACAATTGTTGCTTTTATTGGTACTGCACAAATGTGCATTTGAGATGGCTAGAGGCTGACATTTGAAATTCAAGGTATCTTTTAAGAAGGGGAGGTTTATTTAAGCCTACATATTTATTCATTACAAACTACATGTATATTCATTTTGCCCTGGATGCTATACACGTCAAATAATTCATACATATACTGATTTAATGTTAAAGATTAATACTTTATGTCCATTAATCATTTCTTTCTTAACAACCACAGCCTGCTTGAAAAGAAACAAACGGTGAAAAACTTTGTAGGTTAGTGGTTTGGTTTGGAAGGGGGTTCACTCTTATACCTTGTGAACACATACCGACATTTTGGCATGGAATTTGGGCTAGCCACTTTTAACTTCAATGAACATGGTACTTGTTACTTAGTATTCACTAGGATAAACTATTTAACCTCAGCAGACAACAATAGCAGGGTTGTTTATTATCATAGTCCGGGACAATATTGATTTCAAAGTCAGCAATTTGACAGAGTCTTCGAATCTTTTCCTCCCTCGGGGGAAATGGTTCATTAATATAAATCTGGTTTAGCTGTTAGTAAATGTAGCATGACTTCTGATAGATTTTGTTGATTTGACACCATGGGATTGTATGATCTCCGGGGCTCTATGAAATGGTTTATAAAAGTCACGGAATAATATTGGAAATGAGTTAAGGTTGCGGTGATGTTTCGTATCAACAGTTATCAGAGATCTCGAATTTGAGGAGGCACATTCTTCCTTTAATAAATTGTTACATAAGTGCTGACGTGGTAAACCGATGGTTGTTATTGAGTGAATGATCAGATGGCTGTGCACTTATATCTGGATACTAAATAGCCTGTGACCATGTGATCACACACGGTAACACTCTTTATCTTTAATCATGTATGTTGTATATAAGTTCCTTTAAATACTTTTACAAAACAAACACACACAAATATATATATATATAATATATACATTAATATGTATCATTAGTATAATAATTTTATATAATAAAAGAAATTTAAGATTTAAGAAAAAATAGGAAAGCACACATTCAATATGCCATACGACATCATTACCATCAGACCATGTATCCTTAAGAAACTAATGTGTTTGAGTAATTTTTTATTTAATTTCTCAATGTCACAAAATGTCAAAAAAAGTCTTAAAGAAAGCCTCCCGCCAATATACAGGTAATTCATATTTTTTTTAGCTAGATTCATGGCTTTTACTGTAAGGACATAAATGGCCCCGTGGTAAAATGTAATAAGTAAAAATAATTATTTGTAATATAATGTGCTTCAAAACAACGTATTCGTCTCAATTGTCTGTATGTATGTTCAACACCATCTTTGAAGACATTGGTGAACGTGTGAAACTTTTAGCTATGCATTCCATAGGCGAATAGAATTAAATTCAAATTGAAAGCATTTGCTAATGCAACTCACACAACTCGTCAATATTTCTTGAAACTTTAATTATCTATCTCGTTAGACATTTGAGTGGTTGATATCTATACGATATGATCTCTTCCTTTGCTTTTGCATCATTAATTATGAAAGGAAATGAATCGTAAGCATTATTATTTTAGAAAACTATAAAAGCTTATTTTGATATCTCGACATATGATAATCAAACATAGATAAAGCAATTCACCTGTAGGTTTGTTGGTCTATCATACATGTACCAAAATTGAGAATTACAAATTTACACTTCCTGTCAACAATTAGTTAATATATTTTGAGATACGTTAGGTGTTTTGTCGAAATTGATATTAAAGGAATAAATACAAAAATCCATGGTTTAAAACTTTCGCATTTACAAACTTGCACTCCCTTATCTACACAGAAATATACGTCACATAATATTTTGGCCGTCATCACGTCAGGCTTCAGAATGTGGAAAGCTCAACACGCACCTCTTTTGACCCTCAGTCAAGCCACATAAGTATTTACCTAAGGCAGTTTGAAGGTCTTTGAAAATTCAGTCTCACCAAAGAATGATTGGTCTTAAAGGATTTCATGACTTCCACTGACACAATTATTTATTCTTTAAAAAATGCCCTCATACTGGCAGGCTTCGAGAGATATGGTCTCTATAATGTTTAACTGGATTATTGTTTCAAAATTTCTGAACTACTTTTTTCTTTCCGCGTTTACTACCCCATTGAAAATGAGTATTCAAACGAAAGAACATATTCTACGGTTGTTATAGTATACATATCATGTACATCATTTCAAATAATTTAGTGAGTATATTGTCTCATGTGACTCATTTCAGGATATTGAGGTCATGAAGTCTCTATACATCTTGCTAGTATTTCCTAAAGCGCTGAATATTAGCAGATATTGATGTATACAAACTTTATATGGATTATTTTTCCAAAACCTTTCATCGTTATATAAAGCATTCATTGATTGGTAGGCTACTTATAAATATTCCGTCAACCATGTTTAATAGTAAAACATGGACATTCATTGATTTTGTACACTTTAATTCATGCTTTCTAAGAGCATTCCAGACTACTGAAACTAATTTGCACCCAGTCTGCTCACAACCTCTATTCAATGTTAACAAAATTGATTTAGTAAGTGACAATTTAGTAAGTTCTATAGTATAACTGATTTTGATAATGATAATAATCAGTCATTCAAGGTATAATCTTTGAGTAATCTCAAACACTTCTTTATTTCTCCTTAATATTTGTGAATAATCCTGACTTTACATTCTATGAAATAATTTTACAAGAAATGGATAATCGAAAAAGAAATGCCACTGTACGTTCGGTTAAAATTTATGAAGCTAAATGTTGTTGGACATTCATTTATTAGTTTAACGAACCATCGAGTATGAAGACGTGAATGTACGTGGAAATGAAATATTCAAGTGGAAAGTGAGTGACATTGATTAATTTGGACTGCCAATGTTGAATAAAACTCCCTCCTTGTAGCTTCATCATTGAATCGTCGACTGAGCACTTCATAGCCTAAATAATCTTTGTACTTGTGGCATTAAGTATGATTGACATATGACTGCAGTATATCACTTTTTATGATGAATAAAAATACTCAGTTATTGCTTGTGTCTGCAGTCAGTTTTCAGAATATAAAGTCTATCATTAATTAAAGTAAATGTTCTTATTCCCCTTATAGTTTTCCTGAAATCGATGGAGCGTTTCCTGGCCTCGTTTAAGTATAATTGAGGACATAAACATAGTGTTAATGTATGTATGTATATCTATGTAAGTATGGCTGTTCACTTCTTTGCTCCTGTTTATTTACTTTCTTCTTTTGCATAATCTCTTTCGACCGAAATTGACACCTAATGATAATCCACTAGAGGTAATTGCATATATTATATGGCGCTGTTATCTAATGGTAATATTTCCAATCAGTAAACCAGACACACCTACACTTTTCAAACTCTTGTATGCATCTTCCTGCTATACTTGTAAACTATTAAAGTTGTTGAAGTCTCAGCGATGTCATCTGTTTACAGATGAAAGTAAAATAATTATGTTCAACATAGTCTTAAAATCCACCAAGTTCCATAACAGTGCAGAAGATCAGTCATTGCATTTACTTGTTCTTTCAAGATGGTTTCATTTTCCTCAAGCAGGTTAATTGATAATGGCAATTTATATATGACCTCTACATTACCTCAGGTTCTCTTCATTATAATTTCCGTTTTCATACATAACAAGGACCAAGATTTTCAAAGCTCTCTTAGTGCTAAGACAGGCGTAAGTACCATACATTAACATTGGCTTACGGCTCTCTTAGCACCAAGAGAGCTTCGATGATCTCAGCCCATAGAACTGAAATTAGGATGATGCAAGAAAATCAGCAAGTTGATTATCCAACCCAATGCTGAAAGATTGCAAAGGTGTCATGTGTAAAAGCTGTTACTGTCATAATGTTCCGCAACAGGAATCATTCAGAAGCAAAAACGATGGTAAATTGATAGTTAAAAACATAATAGATATTTAAAAATGAGCCCTTAGAGCCTACGTAGAATTTTAATGGATTTGCAAATTACACCGAAATTCTTAAGGGACATATAATTTAAAAAATAAATAGATGAATATAGATTTCAGCCAAGCATTTTCGAATTTTCTTGTGTATCCCTCGCCACTTTAGTCTGTAGAGCGTGGGGTTTTAGCAGGGGTCTTGTTGCTCTTGTTCACGTCAGATATGCCTCGACTCTCAGTTAAGGAACAAAAGCACTCACCTAAGGCAGGTAGACAGTCGTAAATAACTCCTGCTCACCGAGAGGAGGATAGCTCTTAATGGTGAGGTGAGTTACTTTAGGTCTAACGCCGCTTTCAAGAGTATTTCACTTAAACCACGGCTACTAGTATTATTGAAGGGACAGCCATTATTAGAGGCCTACTAAAATTAAGTAGAAAACCCGCAGCACAATTGAGGCTATACGTTGCGGTGCAACCTGCGAGCATCGGCTGGAACTAGCGAACCATGGGTAGTACTGCACTGAAATTCAGTGTAACCCTACTGCATGAAATACAGTTCTCTAACACAGGCAAAGTTGCCGAGCCCCTGGCGGGGTTTGACCCCCGTACCTCTTGAACCGATGCCGAACGCGCTACCCACTCCTCTTTCCCGGACCGGATAGTTCTTAAGGAAGAATCATAGTACTTTCACTAACATAATTATTGATATTCTAGAGCAAATTAAAGCATTCATATAGTCAGGCTTCTAGCGATATAAATTCTCGGCAACTTGAAAGTCATTAAGTACTCAAGCTCATCTTCGTTGCTGGTCTAGCTAATTGGTTTGTATTTTGGTGATTAATACATTTTGGCTATTCATTTTGTGTTTTCAAATCGAGCATAGTGTTTACATAACATATCGATATTTTATGAGAATGTTATTAACTTTTATGAACCTCTCATAAGATGCAATTTATCAGATTAATTTTGTTTTACCTTTAAAGCCCTTTTAGAAGGCTGAATATGGACAGATATAGATGTATTCAACTCTTGCATCATTTGTTAAAACCCTTTTATAATACCGGGAGTCTTAGTTATGAGCCATTTTAATGCTTAATTTTAACCAATGATAATGAAAGATGGATATTCATGGATTTCTTCAACTCAATGTCAAGTAATTGAAAGCGATCTTGTTCATTTAAACCCATTTAACTTGGATCACTAATTGAAATGTTTACTTCCATTTCACCGTTAAGGGCATTCGAAGGCTACAAGTGTATAATATGAAAAAGCAAAATTCATATTCATATATTCGTTTTGGACGAAGTAATTCATAACACTTTATTATAAATTACACCTGCCATAAATAGCCACTTACTGATTGCTAATGTATACATTTATAGAATTGATATTTGTTTCACAAACAAATAATAAATCTAGTTCATGCCTTGTAAATAGTCTCGAAACTGATAAAGCGTGTTTCATGTTTTCTCATTATCATATGTACATCATGGGCCTGTAACGTATATAATGACGTTGTATTCCTCGTTTGTGCTCCTGTTTATTTTCTTTCTTGTAGATAATATGCTCGTGTTGATATGTTGGTAGACAATCTACCTTTTGGATAATATAAATAACCTGTTTTCCCCATGTTCTGTTCCTAGCTATATTATTCGTACCATAGTATACCACTCCTTTTCTCTGAGATTTCCTTATGATTTTAAATAACTGTAAGAAATGAATCAATACAAATATACATTTGGATACTCTGTGACATTTTTCTACATTCACATGATGTAAGATAATACAAATGAGATGTATATGAAGATATGTTGGTTGATTTTGCCAATAAAACCCTTTCTTGCCAAAATATTCTTCGACAGTAATCGACATACAGTCATCTTACATTCTACTAAAGGTCTGAACATGTTTGACGGTGTTATCTAATGGTAATATATATTATCATTATCACCAGTCGTGTCAAATTCACCCACGCTTTTCAATAACTTGACATCATACGTTAGACATGAAGAACTGTTGGTAGTGTTGATGGCTTTCGAGACATCATTGATTGGAATTTACATTATCGTTGAACCTAATGAGTTTTCTCTTCACGCGGAATAGGTTATCTGGGGTTTTCCGTACTCAAAATATTATAGATGTACAACGACTATAGCAGCGTCTTATACCTATGCACGATGACGGCTTGCAATTGCATTCAATTTCAAGGCATTAAACTGTTGTAAATTTCACTTTATTAACATTAAAAAGAGAGTCTTATTACATGACACTGGCAACTGACTTGATTGACATTGTTGATAATTTCATGAATTGTTGTCCCCCGCTACGAAGTACAAAAAGGATACTGGCTTTTAGTCCATCCACCTGCCCGTCCTAAAGTTCGTTTTTGCGTCCGTCCGTCCGTCAGTCCCAGTTAAAGAGGACAGCTTTTCTCAGAAACTATTTAAGATTGGAGTGTGACTTTAAATTATTTCTATCTTGATGGAATTTGAAAATGAGAATATGCAAAGGTGGATATAAGGGCACCGTTGAGCCAAAGTAACATTATGTGCGCAGCAGTAGAGATATGAATAGAAGATAATTTAACCTATGAAATGATTTAAATTTATATATACATACAATAATTTTTCCGGAGTTGCTCTTTTTACATTTTTGAGGGAATCTTCAAAGGGAACTACTTTTCTCAGACTATTTAAGATAGGATAATGACAGTTGCAAGGTTGCTTCAGGCTATCAATACCGTAATGGAGTTCAAAATAGAGAAACCTGCAATTATTTATTCTAATTGCCCTTCTTCAATTTTTTTTAATGTACGAAGAGATCGAGGGATATCGCAGTGGTTAGCGCGTTCCGCGTCGGATAAAGAGGTCCATGGTTCCAATCTTGCCAGGGGCTTGGCGACTTTGTCTGAATTAGAGTACATGCAGTAAGGTTTTGGTGCAATGCTACACCGAGCATAGTACCACCTATGGCTCGCTAGTCCCAGCCGACGCTCGCAGGTTTCACCGCAATGAAAAGCCAAAATGGTGCTGTGGGCTTACGCCCTTCAATACAAGCAGCAGTGATAAAAGTGAAGTACTCTTGATAGTGGCTTCAAACCTAATATCCTGACCTTAATATTATTTAGGACATGAGCATGTTTTTTGTGAAGGCCTCAGTCGCAAGATTTTGCTGAAAACGTGGGAGGGTGTGACAAGAGCAGTTTAAACAAGATTTTATTAAAATTTGGTTCATAAATTTGGATTTGTAAGAAAGTTATGACGGTCAATATTAGAATATTCAGATTTATGACTTGCACTTGTCTATGCTGTCAGTAGAGACAGGAAAGATTCGGTGCACTCATTGGCTGTAGAGGGCTACACATCACCAGTACTGAGCCATAACTCGAACGTAGCGAAACTAAAACGTACTATGGTGTGTCTGTGTGCTTCCAAATCCGTGCTTTTGCCCACATGCGGCGGGTTTGGTTCACCTGTAAACCTACATGGGAAACAATGGGTAAAAAGTATTAGGTATTAATAAAAGTATTAAGAATGGTCGCAGGGTAGTCATGATGAACATTTACTCAGCATGACATAACACCATCAATGCCTTTTTAGCTCATCAGGTCTGAAAGACCCGATGGGCTTATGGCATGGCATGGCGTCCGGCGTCCGTCCATCCGTCCGTCCATCCGTCCGTAAACTTTTCACTTTTTCGACTTCTTCTCCAGAACCAATGACTCTAGAGAGCTGAAATTTTATGTGCATACTCCTTGGCAAATGGGGATTCTAAATTGTAGATTTCGTGACCCCATGACCCCAAATGGGGTCACAAGGGTCAAAACCTTAAAAGCTATTTTAATCTTCTTCTCCAGTTCCAAAAGGTGCAGAGAGCTGAAAAGTTGTGTTTAGACTTCTTGGCCAATGGGGATTCTAAATTGTAGATTTTGTGACTCATGACCCCAAATGAGGTCAGAGGGGTCAAAACATGAAAAACCTATTTTCATCTTCTTCTCCAGTTCCAAAAGGTCCAGAGAGCTGAATAGTTGTATGTAGACTCCTTGGGCACTGGAGATTCTAAATTGTAGGTTTGGTGACCTCATGACCCCAAATGGGGTCACAGGGGTCAAAACCTAAAAAACCTAATTTCATCTTCTTCTCCAGTTCCAAAAGGTCCAGAGAGCTGAATAGTTGTATGTAGACTCCTTGGGCACTGGAGATTCTAAATTGTAGGTTTGGTGACCTCATGACCCCAAATGGGGTCACAGGGGTCAAAACCTAAAAAACCTAATTTCATCTTTTTCCCTAGTTCCAAAAGGTCTAGAGAGCTGAAAAGGTGTGTGTAGACTCCTTGGACACTGGGGATCCTAAATTGTAGGTTTGGTGACCCCATGACCCCAAATGGGGTCACAGGGGTCAAAACCTAAAAAAACTAATTTCATCTTTTTCCCTAGTTCCAAAAGGTCTAGAGAGCTGAAAAGTTGTGTTTAGACTTCTTGGCCAATGGGGATTCTAAATTGTAGATTTTGTGACTCATGACCCCAAATGAGGTCAGAGGGGTCAAAACATGAAAAACCTATTTTCATCTTCTTCTCCAGTTCCAAAAGGTCCAGAGAGCTGAATAGTTGTATGTAGACTCCTTGGGCACTGGAGATTCTAAATTGTAGGTTTGGTGACCTCATGACCCCAAATGGGGTCACAGGGGTCAAAACCTTAAAATCCTACTTTCATCTTCTTCTCCAGTTCCAAAAGGTCTAGAGAGCTGAAAAGGTGTGTGTAGACTCCTTGGACAATGGGGATTCTAAATTTTAGGTTTGGTGACCCCATGACCCCAAATGGGGTCACAGGGGTCAAAACCTAAAAAAAACTAATTTCATCTTTTTCCCTAGTTCCAAAAGGTCTAGAGAGCTGTAAAATTGTGTGTAGACTCCTTGGACACTGGGGATCCTAAATTGTAGGTTTGGTGACCACTTGACCCCAAATGGCGTCACAGGGGTCAAAACCTTAAAATCCTACTTTCATCTTCTTCTCCAGTTCCAAAAGGTCTTGATAGCTTAATAGTTGTGTGTAGACTCCTTGGACAATGGGGATTCTGAATTGTAGGTTTGGTGACCCCTTGACCCCAAATGAGCAATGGGCATTTTTAATTTGATTGTGAATAACTCGGACGTTGGGACAGGCTATCTTTCCTACACTGCCCATGACCCCATGGTCTAAACCCAAACACCTATTTCTATCAAAAGTCTGATGAGCTACAGGGCCCCTGCATTTAATCATTTTTCTGTGTCAGCTCAACAAGGCAATTTGTGGTGCTTACAAGTACTAACTGTGTATGGCGCTGCAAACAAACCAAGCATTGTGGCAAAATTCAGCGAGACGTAGCCGAGTTGTATCTACATCTACATAATGCCTTGTAGAGAAAGCTTGGTGAACACACCTGCCTGTTCATTAGATAAGTTATTGAAAATAATACATGGGAAATTGAATATGGATAAAACAGGAGTACCAATCAAACCTCAGACCCCTGAAATATTACAAATTGATAGCTGTAATAATTAATGTTCGTAAATATGAACCATTTAAAAGCAAAACAGATTTGTAATTGATAGTTTCAACACCAAAACAAACACTAATTTATGGAGAATGTCAATCGAGAAGATTGGTTTGTCAATTATTATGGAAATGAAATTCCTTCAGGGGATAAATGCTTTTGAAATATCAATTTAAAGCATAAATAATACAGATGACATTTGAAAATTTCTCACAAGTGTTACTACTGTCAGTTTAAAATGGTTTCTTCATCTGCATCGATGTTTCTGTCTTACTTTTATCACGGTCACAATGCAAAGAACATTATTCTCACGGTTAATTTAACTTCTTCTTTTCATCAATAAGGTGAAAGGCAAAATTTGTTGAACCGAACTTCAAACCAATTATTTCTGCTTTTGTTACATTTTACTTAATGGCATTGCCAAAAGTTTTTAAATGATCGTATCTATGATAACAATCTATATGAATCTGTAAATTAAGATAACACTCATCCTGCTAAATCAGCGTATATGAATCCGCTCTCGCTCCACCCTGATAGCTTTCAAGCCAAAAGCCTCGTATCGTAAGCTATCTAACCAGCCAATGAGACGAACCGCGACACAACCTGGATGGTAAATTCGTTGAGTTAAAGATAGTAGCTTCACGCTCCTTGCAAAAGGTCATGCCAGTGGCTGAATTATTAACAGGTGAACTAAGTCACGAATTTCAAGCCGATCCAACCGTAAGAGGTTTTTGGCTCTAAAGAGAAAAGGGTTAAACGTAGTAGCGAGAGCGGATTAAAAAACTCTGATGTAGCAGGATCACTGTTGTCTTAATTTACAGATTCACATGTATTTGGTCTACGAAATAATTTATAGATTTTTTATGGAAGAAATGGATACAGATAAAAATGTATATGTTTCTTTTTTTTTGGCGACAAATTTACGAAATTTGGAAGGAATAGTTTGCTTTCTTTTAAGTCATACATCTGGACCTGTCTCGCTGCCCTTCGCCGTCTCGATATCTTGTTACCTCATACCCTTCATTTCGGCATAACTTAGAAACAGCTAGAACATTCATTCAACATTGTTGTTCGATAAATATTCTAATTTTAAAATTGCTTTTAATCATTGAATTGCGTAAGGATTAAGTGGTGATATGTTGTATTGTTTCAGACATATTTTTCAACATTAATTTTTTGAACAATTAACAACCACGGAAATTCCTCTGAACCTTTTAACTATCGTTCAGCTCAATTTATGCAGCTGTTGCGCTTGCTAATCTTTAGTTCGGAAGTTTTGTTGAACAAATGAGGGCGCGAAGGTATAAATGAGCTGTGCTTGGTTTTTCAGGCGTTAAATATTCACTCTTTGAAAAGCTGATCTCATTTTAAGATCCTTTCTTGCTCAGTGATGATCAATCGTTAACACAAAAGAACATATCATGGTAATTATCCCAAAGAGATATTAATTGCCTATGTAATCAACCAACACTTTCGAAAAGGACGAGACGTAGCAAGAGTTTACTTCAAGTTTGGTTAGTGGGTGTCATTTTATTTCCCGTAAACCTCTTCCTTAAAAGATTCTAAAATACTGCATGAAAGTTGACTTGGCAATTAAGCAATGTAAGATAACTCCCACACAATTGATACCTGACATTCAGTGGATAGACCCAGTTAGATCTCAGCAGAGAGAATTGCCAGCATTGTTCATGTCAGACATGATTTACTGCCAGTCAGGCAAAATAATGACTTCATCTTCAGGAGTATGAGAGGCGTTAAGAAACCTTTTCCCCTCAAGGGTTGTAGTTCCGCAGTAGGAAGCAGTGGATTGGACAGATATGGTTTGCGAAATACTGTTGCAGTGTGGCAAAGCGTAGCTGTAAAGTGCAACGTGACTCCTTGAACAGGCTTTGTTGTTTTTGACACGGATTGTATGAACTCCAAATAATACCTCCAACTCTTGTTAACCATTTGTAGGATATTCATTGAATCAAAAGTGACATGGGTTAGACTGTTATTTTTTAGATTTGATTGATTGCTTTTAGTCTTGGGTTTGAACTACCTTGCACTGATGTGTTTCCTATGCGTTTGTTTCGTTTCGAGCGTTTGGATCTTAATCTGTAATTATTCTCATGTTTTCTCTTGACATCTCATAAAACTGTTCTAAATGTATAGCCATATTTTATGTTAATTCATTACCTTTTTTAAGACATTTTTCACTTATCTCCCTGAATGAATGTATAACTATATCATCCCGAACCGTTTGCTCTGTATCTGTATAAGAGCAATTTCTTGCTAGCTTTTTCAAATCTGTCACAACATTTTTTAATTTCTCATTTTGTTTCCGTTTTCTGCTTAGTAAATTGACAGTTGCTCTAATTTCCTTTGTCTGCGGTTCTGTTTAAGCTGCATATTTAGCATAGACCTCATCATTCTCTCCAAACGGAGGTAGCTCCGTCATACATTCCTATACCACCTCTCTCTCATAATAGGAACGTTTATCGGTCTAGAAAAAACAACCTGATTGGATGCAATCAAAGTTAGTTATGCAATCAGCGACGCCGTTTCAAAAGTTCAAGTTCCATTCAAATCCCTTAAGTTATTTCCGTAATCTTTCCAAAAGCTAAACTTTATTCGAATATGCACCTTGCACTTCGAGTGTTCTTCACAAAACACATACGCCTCATTTAGCGACTGCATCATTGAACAGGCCTGTGTGACACCAAATATGTAATCATGCATTCGGTGTTTTCATTGGCTGAAATTTTACAAGGTAGTTTCAGTTGCAATGTTGTGCCGCTGGGGGAAACTGAGGCTGTAACAGAGGACGGAGCTACCTATGTGGGGAGAAAAGGAGACCCCATCTAAAGTATTATTTATTGTAGGACGATCTTCTGTTATGGATGCCCATGGTCATGTATATTATATTTCTCAACATTTGTCACCATTAAAGGTCTTCAGAAAATTATTATTTTGTGAAGAAGTTTTATTAGCTTGAGCACATTAAAGATAAAGTCTACATTATGTTGGAAGCGTTATCATTCTTTCGACAAATCTGCCCGCCTGCCAGTTCATGTTTGGTTAATTATCTGTTTGTTCTGCGATGCTTGATACTTTTGTGAATGTTACAAGTTAGGAAACAAGTATTTTCGATATTCGAGTCTCTAACAGTATTTGCAGTTCAAAATCCACTCTTGATAATAAATAAATAAGCTAGTGACGGCGTTCTTCATAATTCTTCCTGCAGTGCAATTTCCAGTTATGAACAGGTCCGAGACTTGTTTAACGTTTTACACGTTGACGTTTATCCCTGTGGTGTTCAATTAGCTTTAGATCTTGTGATCGGAAAGCTCATATAAATATAATGAAATTTAAGTATCCAAGATTGGTGACCGTAACGGACGATTGAAGTATGGATATGCAAATGTAACAGTATAGATATAAAAATGGAAATGGTTTCCTTCCTTTCAGAATTAGTTTAATTTATAACTTCATAACTCCTATGATCAGAATTACAACTTACGATGGAGATCAGTTTTGTTTTCCTAATATGCCTCGTATTTGTCAACCGATCATTAGTCAAAGGCAAGCAAAATGAAATATTAGTTGTGAAATGATATTAACGTCAAATAAATCCAATCGGTTAAACTCATTATGATATGTGTTCATTATTCAATAAAGCCTCAATAGTACTGTAAAACTTTAAATGGTTAATAAAAAGCTATTATAAATACCTTAAATGCCACTGAATTTTAAACACATTACGCTTTTCGCAACTCCATATTTATGTTTTACAGTTGAGTGTTTTATTTCACGATGGCTCAAAGAGCTTTGACTTGCCCGATATTCCTGCAGAGATGACATTTTGATAAACCTGGTTTCCTTCAGCCTTACGTCAGACACTGAAAGTTTCCGATCGCATTAAGAAAGCCCACTCTCTTTCATCGAAGTTAGCATTCAAAACCAGCATCATCCTCGGACATATAGAGAGCTTAAAGTCATTTTCTCATTTTTGCAAGGCAAATTGTAATGCATGCCGGACAAATAGTTCACCACTCACAGAAATCTCTCCCCTGACGTTTGCAACAATTTTCAGAACTCTGAATTTTTTGGCCCTCAATAATTAAGTTCAAACTACCCTACCCTACCCTAATATTACGTGTTTTGCGAGCGTTAGTCCTTACCACATCATTTCGCTAAGGCCGTGACGAAGAACACATAAAATTTCCCAGCTGAATATCCAATGTAAAGAGTTAATAGCTTACCCTTTTTCAAATACTGAAATAACAAAAAGGTGGTTAACTCAATGAAGAATGCGTCTGTCATAAGTATCGGCGCTACAATTACTAGATTTCCGGTGTTTCGCACTCGCGATAGGATTGCACTTGATTTGGTACCTCATCGGCCTGAAACGGCTTACGCCAATAAGCTACTTCATCCAAAACTGTAAAACGGGCATAAAAATGAAAATCTTTGCAAACGCGACAGGAAATATTTGTGTTAGTGATCAGATTTTGTTCATGAAGAATAGTTAGTTCAGTTTAGTTGCCTTACAAAAATGAGACTATGACATTAATGTTCCGATACTCAAATCAACTTGCTGACGTTTCTTTAGGTGATTTGTACTCAACTTCCTCAACATTTTGTGGTATATCAAACTGTTACCAAATGAAACGTCGGCAAAAAAGTGTTTTTTTAAAGCAAAAGGCCTTGAAAGTCTAGCAGGTCCACTCGACGTAACATTTTCATTTGCTTATAAAACATAGGCGGGTAATTTAATTTCATCACAATACTGACCTGTATTTAACCAGACAAATATTTGGGGTTTTCTTGTTACAAACATCATTGGCATGCACCAAATGAAATCGAGCGCAATAGACTAAGTAACAGAGCATTATTAAGCCACATAACACTGCCACGCCGGGGATGTAGAGGCGGTAAAAAGGTACCACCAGAATGCTTCTCAGACACGAAACCATCAGATACAACTTTCAAGAACCATAATGCAAGGATCGGTGTTCTGAATGCTCGATCAGCTAAAGTTCATGACTCTCAAACTGACAAAGCTCAATCAATTCATGACCTCATAATTGATAACAATTTGGATATTTTGGCAATAACGGAGACATGGTTACGTGATGACATCACGGATACCCTAACGATATCTAAGGTTACTCCCAAGGGATACAAGTTCACCCATGTTACCAGGCAAGGCAAACGAGGAGGAGGTGTAGCCATTGTCTATAGAGAATCACTGAAATGTAGCAAACTCAAACTTGAACTACAACCAACATCGTTTGAACTCTTGTCCCTGAAGTTCACCTTTGATTCTGAATGTATAGATTTTCTTCTGATATATAGACCTCCATCAAAATCCAATGTGTTCTTTGATGAATTCTCCGTTCTGCTGGACACTCTACTGTTGCAACCTGGAAAAATCCTGATATGTGGTGACTTTAATCTTCATGTAGATTCCATTGGAAACAAAGATGGATCAGAGTTTATGACAATCTTACAAGAACGTGATCTTGTACAGCACGTCAGAAAGCCAACCCACATTAAGGGTCACATTCTAGACCTAGTGATTACTAGACAAAATGAGATGAAAGTTGATGGAATAACAAACGATTACTCTGTGAAATCAGACCACTGTGCTGTTATTTTTATTGTCAGCATCAAGGTTCCTAAACGTGAGAGGAAGTGTATTTCATACAGGAAATGGAAAAACATCAATGTTGAAAATTTCGGCTCAGACGTCGCCTCTGCGTTAGACAAATACCACGACCTATGTGTGTCAGACTGTATTCAACTGTACAACAATGCAGTAAGGGATGTTGTCAGTGAACACGCCCCTCTCAAGACATGCACAGTCACAGTCCACAGTGAATCTCCCTGGTACAACGATACCATCCGTGATGCAAAACGTAAGCGTCGTAAGCTGGAGAGGAAAATGGTCACATCAGGGCTTGAAGTCCACAAGGAAATGCACAATTCACAGAGGAACCAGGTCACAGCTCTGTCAGAACAAGCCAAGCGTTCCTACTACAGGGAGGTATTAGAGAACACAGCCAGTCAGAAAGATGTCTTTCGAATCGCTAACACTCTTCTTTTCAAAGACAGGAGCAAGTCCTTACCTACGCATTCATGCCCAAGTGAATTATGCAAGCTGTTTTTGAACTTTTTCACCGAAAAGATAGTACTCATCAGAGACTCTTTGCATACCAGTTCTCCCTGTAGAGACTCCCAGCATCCAGATATCACTCTCAGACCAGCATCAACTCTCTTGTCTTCATTCCCTCCGACAAGTGAACAGGAAATTGGAACTATCATTAGAAACTGTCCCACAAAATCATGTTCGTTAGATCCAATGCCAACATGGTTATTAAAGCAGTGTCAACCTGCAGTGATCCCTTTCTTGACTCACCTTGTAAATGCCTCACTGTCAGAGGCGACTGTTCCCGCTACTATGAAGGAAGCAATAATCTCTCCGCTGTTGAAGAAGCCAAGTCTCGACCAGGAAATACTTAAGAACTATCGCCCAGTGTCTAATCTTTCGTTTGTTTCGAAGTTGACAGAACGTGTCATTGCCAAGAGACTGAAACATCATATGTCAAGCAATGGATGCTATGAAGAAATGCAGTCAGCATACCGGGATCTACACAGTACGGAGACAGCACTCACCAGGGTTCAGAGCGATATCCTGCAGGCAGTAGACAGAGACGGTGCAGCCATTCTGGTGTTACTTGACTTGTCTGCTGCATTTGACACCATAGACCATGATATCCTGCTCAACACCCTCAAAGAACGGATTGGACTCAGAGGACATGCTCTTCAATGGATTCAGTCATATATGACTGACAGGCACCAGCAGGTTATGATAGATACTTCACAGTCGAAAAACACAGTGCTTCATTTTGGAGTTCCACAGGGGTCTGTGCTAGGTCCAGTTCTATTTACCATCTACACTTCTCCCCTAGGTGACATAGCGAGATCTCACAACTTCTTGTTTCATTTTTACGCTGATGACTCCCAACTTTATCTGTCTTTCAAACCGCTAAGTCAACAATCTGCGGACGAAGTATTTGCCTCAGCTCAGAGATGCATTGGACATATAAAAAGCTGGATGACAAACCATTTCCTGAAGTTAAATGATGACAAGACTGAGCTACTGGTAATAACTCCAAAGCGAATTGGATCAAATCTGTCTCTCCCTCAGTTCTCAATAGGAGACTGTGTGGTAGCCCCAGCCATGGAAGCCCGCAATCTTGGAGTGATTTTTGACCGTCACATGACCTCTGAATCCCAGGTGAATACAATCTGCAAGCGGTCTTACTTCCACATCAGGAATATCGGAAAGATTAGAAGATATCTAGACCAGGGAACAGCTGCATCTCTAGTTCAGGCGTTCGTAACATCTCGCCTAGATTACAGCAACTCGCTCCTCTATGGTCTTCCCAAGCACCTGATCAACAAACTGCAGAAGGTTCAAAATGCAGCTGCCCGTGTTGTCACCCGCACTAGGAAGTTTGAGCACATCACCCCTGTTTTGAAGCAACTCCACTGGCTACCCGTTCACAACAGAATTATCTACAAGATCCTTATTCTAACTTTCAAAGCTCAACATCATCTTGCTCCTAGCTACATCACCAGCCTCATCAAGCCATATCAACCTCATCGCAGTTTGCGGTCTGCTGACAAACATCTCCTGTCTGTACCAAGCTCGAGAACCAAGACATACGGCCAACGGTCATTTGCATCAGCAGCTCCATACTTATGGAATAAACTCCCACTAAATCTTCGTGTAACAGATGAACTATCCACCTTTCGAACAAGACTGAAGACACACCTGTTTCAAAGTGACTGAATATCATTGTGTATATATGTTGGACTCAAGAGCGCTTTAGAGCAGTTTTCATATTCTGATTTTAGCGCTATATAAATGTTTTTATGTATGTATGTATGTATTTTCTCTCTACAGTTCAAGTCATCATTGTCTTAATAACTTTGAAACAAATGAAAGAAAAGTGAAGAGACTTATACTCAAAAGTCTTCCCTACTCTCGCCATCACTCAAATATTCGCCGTGTAATCAGTAAGGTGAAGCAGTACACGTTGCTTAAGATTGACATTTATTCTCTTTCACTTTGATGAGCGTGGGTTTTTTTGCAACACAATCACCTTTGGCCATCTACGCATACTTGTATGTGAGTTATCTATATCTTGGAAGTGCCGAAGACAGCAGCTATATCTCCCGCTCAACGGGCCTATAAAGCTCGATTGACGTTTTCACATTTAAATATCAGACGAACGCCTTGAATGATAGACAATAACCGTTTCACCTTGAGCCAATTAAAAACTGACTTCCGAGACTAAATCAAGTTAGTTTGACTCCGGAACTTTGTAATTTGGTCTTTCTAAACCACTATACCCATCAGATTGTTCACACGACAATTTTTTCGAATCACTTACGATATATCTGATACGGACAGATTTAAAGTTTTTATTCAGAGAATAGATACTGTAAATAGTGATAATTTACCTTAACATAACAAGAGTCCCCTTATTGAAATTTGAACCATGATACATATTGGTGATATTAAGTCACTCTTAAATATTTACAGGACACTATGAAATATTATTTTATATTAACTTATTATTATTGTCGTTAATATTTATTTTTTTCGTGCAACTTTTGGTTGTTCCCTTACAGTGACTTTTGTTGTCAAAGTCCATCATATTTGTCTTTTGCAATACATAAGATACATTTGTACACGATATACATTACATATATCATCTGAACCTACATGTTGCCTTTCCGTTTAATTTGATAAAATTTCGTGAAGTAACGACAAATTATGACATTCTATTGAATTAGCTAAAGGTCTGCAAAAGTTAAGTATACAAATAAGACATGACAAACCAAAACAAACAAACAAATACCTTAGACATACACAAAGCATGTTGGTACCATTTGTTTCGATTTTGGCACGTCTTCCCTTTTGATCTAAAACAAATAATAGTTGCGTAACAAATTCGCGAAATGACTTGCAACACTGGATATGCATGAGAATGATAGTTTTGCTTTGGGAATGGAATACTTGCCTTTAGAAAGGTTATTAAAACGTTGTTAATGCAGGTTTCTACTGAATTATATCATCACTTAAGGCATTAATGTAATACAAAAAGCGTTCTTCTCGGATTTATTTATGGCTTGCACGACCACATAGTAGCTCCTCAATTTAAGGAGTTCAGAAAACGTATATTCTTTGTTGTAGCAGTACCCGTCATGATATTTGTATCTAAAACTATTTTTTGATAAAATGAATTTTAAACAAGTTCCTGGTTTTGTTTGAAATATCTATGCATGGCTCATTATTCATTATAAGTTGTTTTTTTATGATATTTTCATTTAGTATATTTTCATCACATGACTCTTATAATGGTCCAGATAGATGACTTTTTCCGGTTTTTAAAAATAAAACAATGTTAAACCTAACAGTTGCTATTCTATACCCTCGTCAAGTTAAGGAATTTCGTTGTACCTGAAATTTAAAAACTTGTCTCTACAAGAAATACATGTCATAACTGGCACAGGCATTTAGGTTAAGAAATGCATATAAAACTTTCATATAATCACAATATCATTCAATTAAGTTCAGTAAACATATTTCAGCCGTTTATAGGCCAATGAAGAATACATACAATTTTACTTGAAACTTAATGATGAATAAAAACTTTAATATTAGAAAATTACATAAAGATGTTCAAACGAGTAAATTCCAAATGATATTGACAGATACATTATCTAATTAATTTTGCAAAAAAAGATTTAATCTGTAAATAAGGTCCTGGGAGTATGATTTGGCGATAATGAAACAGCCGAAAAGAAAGATGGTTTAGACATAAATTTCATAGATATTGTAGGAAATAATCCCTATTTACAGATATTTGGATAACAGTTATTATCAATAAATCTCCCTGTTTTAACTAACTACCAGGCAAAAAAAAATGCTCACTAATTTTTCAAATCCAGAAATATAAACATGAGAATTCTGACGATTGGCTTATAAACAGAAATCATTTTCCAATATTCACTTTAAAAAGCATTAAAACTGGCATTTAATCTGCCCCAATACACAAGGAAACAGACAGTGGATAAATATTAAAAATTACACAAATGTGGAGTTAGACAAGTGCACAGAAACTCTCAGTAGTCGCAGGAATCACAGAGTCTGTTATCAGTAGAGAGTGTGACCCACTTTTGAGGTGGCCCCGGCGTACACTACGTGTCCATCGTAACCTACTTTGACCGTGTAAACGGGTCAAAGCCATTCCACGGAAGGGACGGTAGGCTCGTATTCAAGCCAAATGAAGTCGACGATGGGTTGTCATTGTGCTGATTACATTACCGATTGCCGTCCTCGCTGTTGATGTTGCCGTTACGCGGTTGTTAACCTCGTTGTTCCCGATCGTGGTCTGTCCTGTGTCTGGCCGGTCTGCTGGTAGCGTAATAACAGCCTTCTGATGGTGGTTTTGCTGCAGTTGAAGATTCTTGCCATTTGACGTTGGGAAGCCCCCATAAGGGACATACCGATCGCTTGGTCACATTCCGCTTGCGTAAATCTTGGCATACGTTTGGTTTTCTTTGTGTTACTGAATGTATGCTCTTTCCAACAAGGGTATTTATGCAACAATGCTGTACGTGCATAAACAATCATGCCTCATAAACACGTTTTTCACGTAGTTGTGAATGCGCAATGTCAGGGGCTGCGTTCCATGCGATATGTTCGTGTAGATGAAAAGATGCAGTAATACTATCATTTCCTGCCTAGAACCAAACCCGTACCAGTGTCTTAATGCTTTCATGAAAAGATTTAAAGTAAAACCTTTCTTTTGCCTGATCAAAATAAACTTTTAAGTATAAAAAGACAAAGTACTTTCTTGTCAATCACAAAAAAACAAAATACGTAATATTATCTCTTTATCATAAAAAAATCATATCGAGGACGAGTGATTTAGAAGAAAGATACCTTAATTATGGATGTAATATGTGACAATATAAGTTAACTTCTTCGGATATTTTGCATTTTCACGATTCCTCTCGTTTATCTCATTTCAGACGGTAACCCTTATTATCTCTGTGTTGACCCTGACTGCCATATCCATTGAGAGATGGTTCGCCATTTGTCATCCGCTCACGTTCAAAGAGACCAAACGTCGTGTCGTCATATGCATCATCGTCATATGGATTGTAGCTCACGTCACAGCATCACCTCGCCTTCTGCTATTCAAGGAGATACCAGACTTGATGATTCCACAGAATCTAACTCTCTTGATGACAGTTTGTGCCCCGGATAGTTCCATGTCTTTCTTGGCCTTGAACTATGACATTTTCATGTTTGTGACCTTCTACCTTGTGCCTGTTGGAATTATGGGATACACCTACGTCAGCATTGCCTTATGTTTATGGTACAGCATGAAAACTGAATCATGTCTCACTGGTAAGTACAAGTTATGTCTTTTTTACACAATGGAAGTTTATGTCATGGTAGGGCATGAAATCCAATTCATAACTTATTGGAACTCGCTAATCATGTCCTTAATGCAGCATGAAAATAACAAATCTGTCTCACTGGTAATAACCATTCAGTCTTTTTACAGCATGAAAACAAAATTATCTCTCACTGGCATGTACTGTACCTTATATATCTGGGTACAGCATGATAACTGAAATATGTACCACCGATACGTACCATCTGTCTTTGTAAAGCATGAGCGTTATCATATCTCATTTGTGCATACAAATTATGTATTTATACTGCATACAAACTGAATCCAATCTCAGTGTACGCACAAAAATGGCTCTGTTTCAAAATGAAAATAACACGTGTTTCGCTGTAACTTACTATTTATGTCAATTTAACAGCATGATAACTGTTTCCTATTTCACTTGTACATACTATTTTTGCTTTGGTACTGCATGAAACCTTGATCGTTTCTCACTCGTATGTATCATCGAGGTTTTTATAAAAGCATTGAAACTAATTCATACCTCGCTGCTACTTCCCATCCATTTCATTATACAGCATGACAACTGAATCAAAAATGAACCGTGTTTCAAATCTTTGTACAGCCTGAATGATATATCATATGTCACATGAAAATACAATGAACAAAAGTATGTATGATTTTTGGCCTAAAAACACATTTTGTTGAAAACAGGAATTAATCTAGAACTAAAATCAACACAAATTTTATACACAGCATCGGCATTCAACAACAGTGGGTACTTGTCAATAAACTAGACACCATTCTAAAGGTTTGATGCATGTAATATGTGACTTAAACAGTTCAAGTAGTGTCTAGATAACTTAAGTACTTCTACCACAGAAGGTGATAATAATGTGATGAATATATAATGTTCATTTTGCAGAAGGTGCTCAGTCAGCTGTGACGTCACAGGTTCGGGCCAGAAAACGAACAGCCCGGATGCTGATAGTTGTTGTTATCGTATTTATTTTAAGTTTCCTACCGATGTATACCTGGAACTTGATCAGGTAAATTATGAGTTTTTAAGATGTTATACAAGCATGAATTTTTCCTGGTTTATGTTTTTTAAAGACAACTGACAACCAAATCTTTTTTAACAGACGTTTCATATACCATGTATATAAGTATTTATGTCTATAAGCTTACAGACAATTGAGCAAATCTATGTATTTCATTCAAATTTGAATATAATTTTTGAAGCCATGATAACTTTGGCATGAAGATCATACTTATTTACACACGGAAGACATGATAGTTTGGTGAAAGCATCCCTTAATGTTATAGGTTGACAGGAAGTCCAATAGTGAAGAAAATCGATCCTCAGTCGGTATCAATTATCACTCTCACTGCCCACTGGTTGGTATACTTCAACAGCTCTATCAACCCTGTCATCTATAACTTCATGAGTGGTCAGTAAAATATTGCTTCACCTTCTTCGGTAATAGCATTTCTTTTAATGAAAGAGTCAATTGTATAAAACGAAATTCTGAGATGAAAAGAATGTATTCTAAGATAACGTTGATTATAAGGGCTCTATTGTGTTTAGAGAGATGGAAACTGTTAAATCGAAAATATAGCTCAAAGATCACCATTTTTCTTTTTTCTCTGTGTATAAGATATATGACACCATCTTGAAATACTTTATACTCTGTCATCGTTTCTCATTAAAATGAATTCTTAAAGAAAAAATGGATATTCTACTGCAGATCATCAAGTTTACCATCGAAATAGGATCCAATCTACATGCATACATTTCTATGATTCAACATTAATGAAAGCTAACAAATTGGTTCAGTTGTTCTTGTTGTATAAATGTTTACACACCAACTTTTTTATATTTCAGTTACACACCAATTCTTTTATATTTCAGGAAAATTTAGGAAAGAATTTAAGTCAGCTTGTGCCTGTGGTTATGGACCATGTGATGGGAAAGACATGCGAAAGTATAATAACCGTATGTTGTCTCTATTTGGATTTGGATATCTAATAATAATTACCTCGTAATCTAATTACCTTACGAGGGCAGTTATATCAGTTTGGTGATAACAATGTGTTTCAAATATGCCGATGCCAGGCAAATCACTCGAGGAAGTAGATTAAACAGTATAGTTTAATCGGTAAAAAAGATTTAGCACTTAAATTATGATGTGTCTTTACTTGAGAACAGTGAGATATATTTATACATTAAATGGATGTCTGAAGAGATTTCGTCCTTCATATACTCGTCTACATGCCGAACACATCATATTTCAGATGAACTAGAACCTCTTTCTACTACTAAAGGGTAAGTAGAATTTGTGACCATTTACAAAAATTAATGTCCATTTAGCGCAGTAATTTGGCCAGTAAGTGCTCACATGGGAGTACATGACTGAAGTAAAGGATGTGATCATTACCCTGTTATAAACTGCTTTTCTGATTTTTCGAAAATTTTCTATACACTAGCATTACTGATAATACAATAAAGCATCTCTTCTGTCACAATTGTAAAGCCCCTTTATTATGTAAACACGAAATTGTCCCTAGGTAGGGTTCTTACAAACATTGTAAATGTTAAAGCGACACTACATTTGGGTATTTTTGCAAACAAGAAAACTAATTTTATGTACGTTTGGTTATGCTCCTCAGAGTTCACCCTGCTACATCAGCATATTTATATCAGCAGAGCTTCTGCAAAGCTTCAAACCAGCAAAGTGTCAGACAAAAAGCATCGTGTGCAATATATGTAATATATTTAGATTAGTGGCACAACCCGGATGACGCTGATGTTGAGTTCAAGATAATTTTTCTTCAAGCTCCTTGCGAAACGAAATTTCATTGGCTAATTTCTTCTATGACAATACGTCAGCGTATAGTGGCATTCTGGCTTAAAGGCCTTGAGTAAGCTCTGTGGGTAACACTACGTCGATGTAACAGGATGATCAGAATTATATCCAAAACAGTGTTTCGAAACAAATTGATCATACCAATACCTAATTGCTTAAAGAAAAATAATGTAAAAGTTCCAACACAATTCTCAGCTTCTACTGCCCTTTTAATGACTCTGGAACTGTAATGTTTAGATGGAATATTTGATATGCAACCTGACAGTGACGAAGCACTCTACTAACAATTTTATAGGGTAAGCCAAATTCTAACACCTTTGAACAGTATATTTGATACTATGAAGATGAAACAAGAAATGCGGTATGTCAACAAGTGGTGAGAAAGAAGTTGACACAAAAAAAACACTTGTTTCTTCTTCAGGCATTTATCTGATGGTGTAGACATTTTTATATTTAAGTATTAGTTAATCGTATTGGAAACTTCTTCTTTAGCAATCAAGCTAAAGTCCAAATAAATCTGTTTCAAGTCTTGTTTTGAATTTGCATTACAAAGCTGTCTTAAGATAACTTTATTGTTGCCATAGGTAACCTTGTTTCTTCTTCAGGTATTAATCTGATTGTGTAGAAATTCATAGAGGTGTATAAATTTGTACACGTGAAATTATATCTTTCGGAAATGAAGCCATTGTCCAAAACTTTTATTAAAGTTGTTCGATATTAACATTAATGAATCTTGTTCTTCTTATGATACTTTCTGTCAAACTGGTCTCGTCAGTAGGAGTAACATTTGAATAATGGTAATGCCTGTTTTTTGGATTGGAAATATAGTGCTTGCCTAAATTAAATTGAAATGAAGACACAGTTACGTTACACGTAAGAAACATTTGTCAAAATACATGTGCTATATCAGGAGGTGTATTTAGCATTTTGTGAATAGATTATGGCAAAAGGTTTACTTGAATTTCTCGCACGTGTACGATACTATTCGTATAAATTACTCAGTTAATTACCTAGGGAGTTTCATTTTCTCCTTTGTTATCAATGCAATGGAAATTAATTAAAATGAAAACGTTATTCACTTGTTTCAGAGGGCGCAGATACATTGGCAAAGAATCAGAATCATATGATGTCAGCAGAAGCAGAACTGTTTTCACCGAGACTTGAATTATTCTTTAATTGTGATGACAATTATCTTAAAAAATATACACTTATCAACCCTGGAGCTTTGTGACATAAGTCTAATGTATAGTAAATGTATGGACATCTTGGATAATACAAATCTAGACTTTCGTATGCTTAAGAAATGACCTTTAATGGCGGCAGATGACGTGCTTATACAGTGTTATGTGATACAAGAAGATACATATCCATGTATTTAGATACTGTATTTGCTGTTGCACAGTGAACCATTAACTAATAACCAACGGAAGTGACACCAGTGGATTAACGAGACAGGGCACAGTTTGCATTGAGTATTATTATCCTGTTATAGAAAGGCCATGTCATTTACTATTTTCAAAGAAAATGTTTTCAGCAATCGCATAACAACGGCATTATTGATGAATTATTTCAACTGTTGCTAAAATTACTACGTTTTTAATAGCAAGTCGTAGTCAGTCGCTATTACAAATTATGAAAGGTTAAGTTGTAGTCAGTTCTAAGAGCAACGATATTAGTTTACAAACAGATATTTGCATATTGTACATAGATCTATATCTAAGCAGAGTTTGCTATAAATTATTTCAAATTAATGAGACCTATTGAATTGTATTAATCATTGTACGATTTAAATGCAGTGAAATTAACTATCTAAGTACTCTAACACTATCCACAATATTGTCAAATGTTTGATTGTAACCGAGTGTCAAATGTATGTGTTTGTGTTTGTGGAGTCGGCTGAAATAACTTATTGTTTCTCACATATGCAATCATGTCTATGATGAAAGACTGTCTCTTTACTCAAATTTATCATGTATGTTGTAAATTATGCATCAACAAGTTATGGTTCTTTCTCTTTAAAAATAGTAGAAAGTTTCTGCTAAACTGAATTGAGGAAACATTTAGATATGAAATGTAAGCTCCACTATATAACATATTACACCACATTCCTTTATATCCTTTATTTACCTCTAGAAACCCCAAATGAATCCATTTGTGAATATATTTTAGCGTCATTTGATGATTGACTCAAACCTTTTTGCTGGGGTCGCCAGAAGGTATGGCTCATTTATTTATTGACAAATAATCATTACGTCGGTGACCAAAGTATCCCAAACACATTTTAGCATAACTTATTTTTATCTATCTATATATCAATCTATATCTGTATATTTATTATCAGCACAAACGTGATGCTTATTGTATCAAGTAATCAAGAGAGAGAGAGTATCATCTCTAATGTATATCATAAGATTTTCTTGGTTTTTAATAAATTAAATGCATCGTGAAACAAGGACCGTCTTGTGAGCTTGAGGTGAAGGAATTAAAATATTTCTTTCTGTATGCTTAATAGAAGTTTAGACTTACTGGCGCAAACCAATTTTCATGTAGATAAGTTAAAGATGTAGATAAGAAAAATATCTAAAGATTTATTATCTGCTTTTTTTATTTTCATAAGTAATACTTTCACAAAATAAGTATGATAAATTTGCGTGCATTCTCTGTGAAGCATTGTCTACTTTTCAATCAGGAATGAAGACTTTCGAACCTTACATTACAGGCACTGTAGCACTTTTTTAGAAATTTAATCCACATCCATATCCTCCCCTAACAAATATGAGTTTACACACACTCAAAAATGTTCAGAGGAAAACAACTCTGGTTACTTAAATGGATGGAAAGTCAAGCAAAAACTGCCTTCTTTCGTTAACGGATGAACATCTTTTGCTCGCGTAGATAAACTGAACTATTTATGTTTGTATAACAAATCCAAGTATCGTTTACAAAAGATTTTAATCTGTTGTGTTGTTAGATTTAATTTTTGAATTCTTTCATTTACCAAAAACAATGTTAGAGTGCCTTTAAAAAGATAATTCTCAGCTGAAATTGCTAATTGTGTCACTCGTAAACATGATAGTTGCTCTTTAAGGCAACTTCGCTCAGATCACCATATCATGTATTAATGTGGAAGTATATGTATAGAAGAATAAAATGAACAATTGTATAGCTATTAATGATAAATGCAGTAAGACACCATCATAGGGTGAAAGAGACAGCACCCTATGGTGGTGAATATCAACCTAGTTTAAATAACAATTCTTTATCATATTATTGATGCTCATCTGTACGCTGTGGGGACAAGAATTCACTGATAGTTTCATTAATTAACAATGGAGTAAACACACTTACATGTTTGTTTATCTATATTTCCCATTATCGTTTTCGCTGTTAAAAAACGTTTTAGACTATGTTTATGTTTCTATTTTATTCTATTTTGCTTTAATTTACTTGTTTAACAGCCAAATGGATTGGCTGTTAATTTCATATGAATGTGTCCTTTGCAAGCACACAAACTAGCTTTGAAATTTCTCAAGTGCAAATATTCATTCCTGATGATGTCGTTAATTTGACATATGTTTTGTCTTCAACGAGATTCACTACTTTAATGTTTAAACTGTATTCACTCGTCATACAAAAATGTGATCAGTATTGTCAAATATGAATAAATTTAATTTTTTGAAATATTGTTTTGTTTTAATATCAGTAATACACCAGAAACAAATAGATGAGTGAATGACAGTGGTTTTTATTTCGTTAAGATAACCATAAACCGGATTCCAGCTAAAAATTCAAAGAACGAAAAGGGATATAAATCAGTTGGAAAATATGAGTGTTTCAGAGGAATTTACCGATGATAACTGGTGTCTACTAAAATGTGACATTGTCTTTTCAATTGAATATTTTTAAAAACATTTTACAACACCCTTTTATTGTTGTATTTTATACCCTGAAATACAATGTTATCGGTATGATGCTGAAATCGTTTTCACAACCTGTGAAAAAGGTTTTTGTATCTAATTGTTTGGAAAAGAATATTCCTTGCTTACTTCATCATGTTCCACTTTAAGATTGAATACTTTCACAGACGATTCTAAATCATAAATCAATTGGATTAACAATTTACTTTTAAAATACGTCAAATTACTCCATATGACAAGTAAGTAATTGATAAGACATGTTATGTGCACCCCGAACTTTTAGAAGGTAGAAGGTTTCAACCTCAATATTAAAGGTACATGTAGGAATGAAAACACTCTATCCTGCTGGATAACATTGTTGACTGATGGGTCTGACTTATTATCTATCACAAGTCAAGCGGCAATAGTGCCAAATACCTATTATTAATCAATACAATTACCAATTAATTAATGTCAATATGTACATTATATACAATCGTGTGTAAAGGATACTCAAGCCAACATTGGCGTTTCAGCAAAAAAAAGAAGGTTCAAGGGGTTTGGGACACTTGACTTTCTTTTCCATGAAACATGATTTTTATATTAAAGGACAATCAATCAATAAACATTAAGCTTTTCCAAATGTTCAGGTCTTACATAATCTTCACACAGTATTCACATAAGAAAGACCTATGGTCTACAATCTGTATCATAATCGTTAAATCGTTCGATAAACCACACCCGGTAAAGTCCTTGGTGGACTCCTCACCGTTTTAAAAAGATGATCCCTTTTTTAAGTCATAATATGGATTTAAGAGTGTATTCTTTACGTCTGGGGAAATATTACCTTCCATACAACCGTGATCATGACAATGATAAATCCAATAAATGAATGGAATGGGATTTCTCTTGGTGAATTCTAACTGGCGTAGAGATTGATAACATCATCTCAACCCTAATAGCCCCCAAGGGTTTTATGCAAGAATTTTCTCATCTATCAAGTTCGTTGATACAGTCTGTGCCCTTGCAACGGAGAATAATACAGATATTTTCTTTCGTTTCCTCCAATGATATATCTATGGAAATAATTCTCTGGGTGGTATATAGCAAACATAAAGCTAAAAAACGCAATATATATGAGATACACAAAATACTTACATATTAAACTTTTTTTATGCATCAGAAAAAGTCATTGCTCAATAATATTTATGATTTATGATAGTTATTTGAATGAATATTGCTTGTAAATGTAGGTAGTTGAGAGTTCTATTGATCAGTTGCAAATGATAATAGATATGACTAGACTCATACACAGTAAGCCCAAACCATTATAAGTTAAACTGACGTCTCAAACTTAGATCTGTAAACACTAATTAGGTCGTACATGCAGCAGTAATACGCAAGAGTATAGGTAGTTTCCTTCAAACCTGTTTCAATTACGTTACCTCTGCAGTTATCTTAATAATGTCCCTCTAACCCGTACAATTATCTTGATAATGCCCTCTTACCCGGGCAATTATCTTGATATCATCAATTTCATGTTCTTTTTCAAATAATATAAGATTGTTGTTTTTCGGTTTAAATCAAAGTGTTTTCTCACACCCACCTTCGAAAATAACTCTTTATATTTCAATCTGCAAATGTTATGGCTATATGCCAGCTCGAACTCGTATACTTCATTCATGGTGAAACCCTTTCGGCTTCTGAATTCGAGATCGGAATATCAATAGCCATGCCGGCATAGATAAGAAACATATCTTTTAATCATGTAATTCATTGGACTTATCAAACGTGTATTGAAAGTTGTACGTCCCCAAAAGTTAGAAAATTGCTCTGAAATTGATATTTTTATCAGTATTATTATTATATTATTGATATTCTAAGGATGAAAAACTTTATTTTCCCAATTGCGACGTTTCGGTATAAATTCTTACACCGTTATCAAGGAAGTGGGAAAATAGTGGATACAGTTATTCATACATGAAATACATATGGGTAAGTTAATGGAAAACAATCAAAATAGGATAATATGACAATGACATCAACGGAAAGCGACTTCTAGAATACCACTCAAACAAAACATTTTCTTTGACATTTTATGCTAGGAACATCCCATTACATTTTATTGTGATTTGGCGACAGACAGTACTAAAATAAACTGCGAATGAAAAAGGATGTATTTTTTACTGGCCATAGGATCGGCCAACAACCTCTTGATATATAAGTAACCATGGAAACAATAAATGTTTTTTTTACGTATGCAGCTGGAGCAGACATAGATTGTTTGCAGAATAATCACCGATAGTATGTACACAGAAATAGATATACAGGTTTAATGTTAATAATGGGCAGTTGAACAGACACTATGTGACAGATTCACATTAACCTGGGTGACACTAAGACTGAAGTGAAAAATACTAACTGGCAATAATGAGCTTATTTTGAAACTAAGTTGTCTCTGGTATTGACCGCTCTTTTTGTAGAAGACAACTCCTTGAAATAGCGGCTACCCTCTATTCAGCGTACGACATGCCATGTAATGAGTTGCCGAGAGTTCTTTTCAAAGCCAAAAAATCCTTTTTAACAATGACACATTTTAGCACAACTAAATAAATTCATATTCTGGCTAAAATGTCACTTTTGGATATATTTGTGCAATTTAAAAGGGTTATATTCATACTAGAAAATGCTATGCTGTGTGCACTTGATTGGCTTCATTCAGGATTGTTTTTCATTTCATTTTACAGATAAAGATACTTTTACTCTAGACTTTCGTCTGAAAATGCTGATAAATTAAATGTCTGTTCATTGCTCTAAATCAAAAGGATTTAAATTGTGATTTTTGAGAAGCGAGAAATGTATAAATATAAACAACAAGATACATTTAAGTAGTGGAATTAACATTAATGATGGTATGGTATTCAACACAATGATAGTTAAGTTTTTTCTGCAGACAAGAGATATTCAAAATAATGTTCTGAGGATAATTTTGAAATATTTTATTCTTTGAAATAAGGTTTAATATCAGTATATCGGAATGTTACGATAATTTACAAACAATAATGTAAAAAATAAATGTAAAAAGAAAATCAATTCACTGCATTTTTGTTCATCTTGATAACTATTTTTGATTTCAGTTCTACGAAAAAAGGTATAAGAAGGGTAATAATTCAGGTCAAACGAAGGAAATCGTTTAAGATATGGTGTAATATTTAACGAAACTCTTAGACATCGAATTCATAAGTCGACGAGAAACATATTTCTAAAGGTTGGCAAAATACAAGTATTGTGAGTGCCAACCGAATGTCTCTTAGAGTCTTGGGGGAATTCATTTGATATCGATTAAGTTCTTGACGTCGTTGGGGTCAGCTGTCAACCTCTTAAATGCCGTTCCATCTCATCCACACATGCTCAATTGGTAATAAACTTTGAGATCTTGCTGGCCATGGCATGAGGGCGACACTGTTCTGTGCAAGGAAATGTTGCACAACCCTGGCAATATTCGGCCTTGTGGTGAACTTCTGAAAAAGCAAACTTGGGCTATTTTGCGGAAAATAAAACACATTTCAAACATTCAAATTGCCATCGACAATGGGTATTGTTGTACGCCATATTGAGTTAATCACACCCCATTTCTCAATACCCACTATAACGACCTAAATAACACACTTGGTAACAAAATGTTCACCTTCACTTTGATACACCCCATGTCTCAGAACGATGCTTGACTATTCTGTGAAGAGAACCATTCCCATTTCTCTGTTGTCAACACCACTGAAGTCGTACACGTTTGTGTTTCTGCGTCAGATGCGCCAAGACGTCCTGTCACACCAATGACCAGCCATATGTCTTCCAACAGTCCTTATCGGGATTCTGTTTATTTCTTGGACTGTTTGGAATTAACAAATACTACTTCTAGGAACTTATCAAAGGTCAGTTTGTCAAGATCAGTGAAATCTTATATAAGAGAACTTAATCTGCACGAAAGTAATGAGCCTAGCAGTTAGAAGTAGAACTATGCAGTAGCCTCTAATGTATTTCTACCCAGTGACTTTAGAAGACTATCAAAATCCATATCATGAAACGTGACAACACGTGTAATTAAAATGCACACACCTGAACACAAATAAATTTTTTTACCGGAAGGATATAAACAAGCGAGCACATACCTTTGAATTTAGAATATTCTATAAATGTTATACGTCACTTAAAAAAACATAACAAAGGTTTAACAAATAGATGTTACATCAACATTATCAGAACTAAATATAAATACATGTAGTTCATGCAAATATCAACAATTCAAAATCAAAAATACTTGTCAGCAAGTAGTGTTAACCTCTTCATATGTACCAGTCGTGATTCTTTTCAGGGATACATATGCTGCCAATCTTTTCTGAAATTGTTAGTGAATGGTGCCAGTGAAACCTTAGCATCTCCTTCCGTGACATGAAATTCACTAAATGCAAAATAGCTTTTATCTCAAGGAGCTGACTTCGGTATCGACCAGTCTGGGAGATGAAATTTGGGGAAATTTGGTTCTTTTACAGCTCATTAGTAATCAATTAGTAAATTTCACTTTAGTCATTTTTACTTGGGTGGTTTGACATGGTCACATTGATCGTGATCAACTGACCTATATTCAAATTCATGTCTTTAAAAAAGAGTTTCATCACAATATTCCTCTCTCTCTGTCCGTGACACACTGGTAAAAAATATGATAACACGAAAATTTATTGGAATTTATTTGTAAAATCGCTTTTAGAAATATGTGTTTGATTAAAGGAATTGAAACAAAACAAAATATTTTTTAAAAAATCCCTTTGCACATATGTCATATTCCTTGAAATAACAATTCAAATGATTCATTGATGAATAAAACACAAATTGATTCAAGTGTTTTAATGCCAGAAAGAATGCTGAGGAATTTTCTTTTTAACTTATTATTATGTTTGACTTCATTTAGGTTTTCAAAAACTGTATTTAATAATTGAATTTACACTTCATCACTCACATTAAGTTTTGACATCCTAAATTAATTTGTTTCATACTTCGTTGACGTTTTGAATTGGCAAAGGGAAAGACGATAACTAAGTTTGTGTATTGAAATTAATTGAATTAAACTGAATGGTTGAGATAGGTGCACATATATTTGCCAAAATGCATGAAAACAAATCTGCGACTATAATTTATTATAGATAATAATATCAAAACGAGGTATGCATATTTCGCATTCAGATATGGTAACGTCTTGACTTCGTAAATGAGGGCCTCATTGTCATAGTATATAATGTAAGTAGTATACTATAATAACATAATGATATAATAATAATATTAATATAATGATAATGATAGTATAGTATAATGATATTTCACACACAGTAAAGAAGCAGGACTTATGTTGACAGCACATCAATGCTGGTACAATATGCATGATGCATGATTAATTATAAGTACTTCTCCGTGAGAAGTAATATTTATTCAAATTGAAAAATTGAGTATTATTCAATTTGAATATTTTCAAAACTTGTGATAGCGTACATGTTATGTATATTGTTATGTAAGAACTCTAAAATATATATAATACTAATTAACCAGTTTTAAACGTTTCCTTTTAGCAATATAAACACTTTAATTTTTCCTTGTTTTTATTTTTAAAAATATTAATGAAATTTCCATTCTAAGAAATTGTTTTGCAAGGAATTATTTCGTTTTTGATTGGCTAAGCCTAATCTTGATTGACATTCCTTCGAGCCATCATCCATGACATCACTAAATATACATTGAGATAAAAATTGATCAATTGGAAAAGTCAGTGACAATAATTGTTTTGGACTACCTAAGATGAATAAAAACTTCCTTCTTGTTGCATCATCCTTGAACTTTGACCTGTCTTTTCTTAAGCTGGGGACTTCACAGCGACAGTTGTCTTTGCAATTTTGTTCTTAATTTCATAAATAGCTATTGGCAGATAACTGTTGTGTTAAACTTGTTTTATTATTATGAAACTATATTCACAGTTTTTGTTTGTTGATATTCAATTTTCATATTGAAAATATCTGAACAGATGATAATGATGAATACTTTATATTTGCTTATTACAAACCAAAATTCAAGTGAAAATCTTTTGTACATTTATAAGCTTAAAATTAAACTTTTTTTATAAAAGATAACAACATTAAGAACCTTTGGATTTACCGGCGCTGTGATTACTTCTTTTAGCATAAGCTTGTTACACGACTGTTGAACTACGATAAGTTTAACACATAGGAGCCAGTTTGTAAAAACACTGCGCTGAAAGATTGCAACAATAAATATGTGTTACTGTCAAAGTATGTAGAAGCTTGAATCATTCATTTAGCAAAATCGATTTGTAATTGATAGTTAAAAACAAAATAGTTTTTTGAAAATGAGTCTATGGAGAATTTTAATAGATTTGTAATTTACACAGAAAAGCTTAAGGGAAAAGTTGAACAAAAACATAAACATTTTAGAGCTTTGAGCATCAATACAGATTTCAGCAAAGTATCAGTTTATAAGTTCACACCTTCATCTACTTCGATGGTGATTCCTTACGACAATCTTCTGTGGACTGCTAAATATTACTTGGAATTTCACTTGACAATCGAGTAATGTAAGCTCTCCAATAATATTGGTACATGACATTCACTTTGATAGAAGGATTTAAATCTCAAGAGAAAGAATTGTGAGTATCCTTCTGATCAGACAAGAATTATTGCCAGTCAGACAAAATAATAACGACATCAACAGCATTGTGACATCCTATTTCCTCTCAAGGATGTTAGTTCTGCAATAAGATTCAGCGATATGACCAGATGTGATGATATATATATATATACATTGATCTTCAAATAAATAAATAAATAAATTGCAACATGACTTATAAGACACTTAAGAATTAATTGATATGACACCATCGGAACGTATGAAGTCAAAGCACTCCCCAAGTAAATTTCAAATGCCTTTTGAAATTCAAGCTATCATGATTGATTTGTGTTATTGATGCAATCATCTTTCGTGTAAACAGTTATCAGAGGCTTGTAAACCCAGAAGGGCACATTTTCTTTGCTTCCTCTAACACATTAATTCTTTAAGTACAGATGTGGTCGTATTATATGAATATTGCTCTATTTTAAAACTAGATAGCCTGTGTGAGTCTGTATATGTATTTATGTATGATTTGTATATGTATGTTGTCATATAAATTTCAATGGTATTTTTAAAATCATGTGAAAAATAATGGATGTTTTAGTTTAACCTCTAAAACGTGTTACACGTACTAATTTATATTTATATGGTTGGTAGTGGTTATCACAGGTAGTTTTTTTATGCAAATTGTATAAAAATGTAGAATATCCCGTTTCAGAATTGTGAATTTAATTCCAAATTAATGAAAGATAATCATGTACATAAATAACATAAATACCCGTACACTAATAGTTTACATACTCAGAAGCCTTTTAAGTAGATATCACTGAAACTGCGTTAGACGATTAAATGATTTTATCTTTGCAACCCTCGGTTTGCCAGATAATATGTGGCACACTCTTTTGTGCCCCTAACCACTTCAAACTGCGGAACGCCGGATGCATAGCAGGAGACCCCTAGCTTTTGTCCATGACTCGACCCTCAGTCAAAAAACAGAAGTGCTTACCTAGGGCAGTTTGACAGTCGTTAAGATCTCCTGCTTACCTAAAGGAGGACAGCTCTGAAGGAAGGATTACATTACTTCGTCTGACATAGTTATTGGTAGTTTGTAGGAAATCAATCATATAGACAGGCTTCTGGCGATATATATTCTCTATAATGGTTAAAACACCTTGAAAGTAGTAAATAACACAAGATCACCTTGAGATGTCCCTTGTTGTTGGATTAACGGTAAATATAAATATATTTGTACATTCAAACTTTCGATTTCCAAAGTTTGTTTGTTTTTTTGTTTTGTTGTTGTTGCGTTTTGCTTTCTTTTTTGTATTTCAAATCGTGCATCGGATTTACATGATGTAATCAAATATTATGGGAATGTCATAAATTTCATGAAACTCTTTTCGAATGCTGAATACTGAAAGTTTTTGATGTATCCAACTCTTACGTCATTATTTAAAACCCGTTTATTTGGATTGAATGATTATGAGGCAATATTATGCCTCCTTTCAACCATTGTGAATAATAAAGGATGGATATTCATGGATTTTTTACACTTTAATTTCCAGTACTTAAAGCAATTTAGTTTCAATTAAACTCATTTAATCCTTAAATGAAATTGTTACTTCAATTTGACCGTTAAGTGCATTTGAAGGTCTATAGTATGAAAAAGCTTACTTCATGATATTCTCATTCATAGTTCAAGTTAAGAAAGTAGACGCATCTCTTTGATCAACCAAAACATTATCAATTACGTTGTATTTAAGTATTTGTAAAAGTTATAAGTACCGATGTCAATGTAAAGAGTGTGGAATATTTTTACATGATATTAGGTTGAGACAAACCTCTTATACTTTTACATTTTTGTCGGACGTCCGAGTTTAAGGATCCAATGAATATCAATCAATCTATTATACGTAAATGAAATTGTTCTGTTAAAAATTTAGTAACACTGATAGATTTGAAATCACTCCTATCAACTTCAATTTTGCTTTTTTAATTGTCACTCCATACGCTGTGGTCTTTATAGCTTTCGGAATATTTTGTTATTTTGTTTTTTATCATGAATTATTATTGGCCAGTTACTGTTTAGACTAACTTATACTTGCATTTGCTTATCTATAAGGAAAACAGTAAACATTTGGTCATCGCAAAATTCAGTAAGAACAATAGTAAATGGTGTTTCAATGTCAATAAAAAGCAAGGTAAACCAAGTTCGTAGATAAAAAATAGTTTTTCCAGTATTCCTTAACTTCTAGAAAAGTATAAACATGTTGCTGCCATGTATATACAAGGCTGTTTTGTTTCCAGTTTGTGCTTTTGTTAATTTATCTTATCGTTATTGTGTTTTTGTTTGTAGACAATCAACGTTTTTGATAAATACCAATATTATGTTTCTGGCTACATTATCATCCGTGCAAATCTTCGTCTAGATTATTTCTAACTTGATTGAAACTATAAAACGTTAAATGCTGGAATGCGATGCTTCCCGGCATAGCCCTTAGCATCATACAAGGGTAGATCAAATCTGGCGCTGCACTTTACTTGCAGGGTTCACTTGAGATTCTCAGTCTAAATGTACGAGTACAATGAAATGGACTAAAATAGAAACGACTGAAATAACAAAGCGATTAGTAGGATAACACAGTTACAAGTGGTCTTGATTTAAGATAATTCTGTCCTGTGGAAACTGAAGTCGTTGATATCTAGTAAAGTCAATAAAATCCATCAAAACTAATATTTAATGGATTTGGAAACATACAGACATGCTTGATATCATGTAACATATTTCTGTCAGCGAATTGTTGTAATCATGGTCATATCAATAATAATAATTGTCTATAGAATGTCTGTTTTCTGTTGTTCCTGGCAATAAGTCTTGAAGTGATCGATTAGTCAGGTGAATCATAAAAATTATGAAAAACAATGAATATGAAGCTATTTGAGTACCGAGCTGAATTCTCAAAGATCAGTTGTTTCCTGCTAAATAGGAGTGAAAGTTTAGCGGACCAATGGATCATCCCTTTTATGTTTGATATTGTCACAAACCGATTAATTAAAAGGTACATATACCATATACGTCCAACATATGACAGAACACTCAAAACATTATAACATATAGAAACTAACCTGTCTATTATTTTATGTGTTGAGTGAGTTTCACTGACACTAAACTAATATGTCTCATATGAATAGTGGTCACTAGATGAATTACACAGAAATAAAGGTTATCTGTAATGTTCAAATCTAACACATGTGATAATATGTAAGTATATTAATCGACGAAAAACATACCAACCGTCAAACGTGAGATGTCAAGACTTGCGTAGTAATGGTAAAGGTTTTTTCTTCGTAATAATCAAGGGGCTTAAAGTTGAATAGATTTTTGCCAACTTTTAAATGATAATAACTCGACATACACAGATGACCACCTCTTTATTATGTTTTTGAAATGTTTCACACGGATTCGTGAGGGCTTCTTAAGACTAGGTAAGAAGGTAGTCCGATATCAGCTCATATAAGTACATGGTAACAATTAGAGATGCAAGCAAAATAAGAAGAGAGCAGATGTAATTACAACAGAGATCTACAAAGAGGAATAATGTTTTCAGGGTGTGTTTATACAAGTTATCAATTATTAGGGTTAGGTAATTGGAAAAGGTCATCGGGAATTTGTTATCCATATACTTCTTGCTGTTATTGTCATTCTAAAATCATCACTTCTAAAATGCCACCAAAAGAAGGTTCTTTAATGTATGGCAATGCAAAGGTTACTTGGCGCCATTCACATTTTGCATTAGAAACAATACTAATCTATTAATACTGTGGTGGCATTCTTCTAATTGCTGATGGAGCTATTTACTTCCTGGTTGCATTTTCAACTGAAAAGTTTTCCTAATATCCTATTTTCAGTGCAGATTCTTTTGAAAATTGGCCTATAATACTAGAAGTTTGTTTAATATTGCGAGTGTTATCTAAATGGTAATATCTCATAGTCGAAATGCCCAAAGCACTTAAGCGTTTCAATTATTTAGCATCTTACGTTAGAAGTGGAAAATTATATTAAAAAAATGTTGAAGTCTGTTGAAACCCCATTGATTTAACCTAATTTAACCTACAATGTACATTATCTAAGAACTTTGTGATATCCTTTATCAGGAAGAAGAAATGAGAACGGATTTTGGGTACTCCAATGGACGTGTAACTCTTTTAGCAGTTAGCACTAGTGTATACAATTGCACAGAAAATGCATGTACTGTCGTCCTATTAATGGGTATTCAGCTTTTAAAATGATTAAATATAAACGTATTTTTAAAAGGCTTCGACACGATTGTTCTACCTGCTTTGATGCCCACGGTTTCAAACAAGAACTTGTTTATTTTGATAAAGAGAGCAATATCGGCGTTGTTTAAGGTAAACATAATATAAATTGATAATGACATGTTGGTTGCAGTTCATTATGTAGAATTTATGGATGTACATCTGTGCTCAATCACACACATTTTTTGTTTTCCGCTCAAGCACACAAACACAGGTAGGTGTTTACTACCTCGCCGAAGTTTTGCTAGATCCCAACTTACTCCAATGTCATTTATTACAAAGGTCATTAGCTCTTTTCATCTGTATTTCAGTTTCCCATGTTGCATTGATTGTCGATCTCCAGCTCATTTATCTAAAATTCACCACACAACACTTTCAGTCAGACGACTTGCAAATTATTTTGAAGTTTTTGCCCTAAAGATACAAAAGCAGTGGTTGCTTTTGATACATGTTAAATTTTGAGAATCCTTGTAGAATCCTTCTTTTTCAAATATCACCAATCCCTAGAAAGAAAAGCATGACATTGTTTTCCCAAAGAATCATTAACTGCTTTTGTAAACAAACAAGACTTTCGAAAAGGAAGAAACGTAACAAAGTTCAATTAACGGGCAGTGGATTGAATGCATATTCTCCTTTTATCTCGTGTGAACTCCTTCTCAAAAGATTCCAATTTACTGATGGGAGTTGACTTGGCAATTGAGCAACGTAAGCTTATCTCCCACACAACTGGTTCTTGACATTCAGTGGAATAGACGTATTCAGATCTCAGCAGAAGAAATTGCCAGCATCGTTCATCTCAGACATGCTTTACTGCAAGTCAGGCAAAATAATGACTTCATCTTCAGCAGTTTGACAGGCGTTAAAAAAACCTTTCTCCCCTCGAGGGTGATAGTTCTAAAGTACGAATCACTGGTTTGGACAGATACGGTTTAAGAAATACTAGTGGAGTATGTGACTGTCGCTGCAAACCATCGGATTGTATGATTTACAAAGAATGCCTCTACCACTTTCAAGTCATCACACTTTGTAGGTTATTCATGGAATCAATATGAAAGATTTATTTTTTCTTGGACTGTTTGTATTATGATTATGTTATTTTGCTAACATCATCACAACTTGTATTGAATATTAAATGATGTAAAACACTAATTTTTACTGTTTCTTTTATGATGTTGTATTATGCATCAGACCATCATAATATTGATGTTACGACATTCTCGCTTGCAGGGACTCTTATTGATCCAATTTAGCCCAATGCATAAGTGTGACTACTGATAAGTCTTACGTTATTCATGAAAAACGCCGCTAGTGATGGTAACCAAGATTTCAAAACATATTAAAAAAAAATGTTATGTTTTTGAGGGCAGTCTATCAGTCGTCTGGAAGCGTTACATGCTTGTCAACTGTCTTGATGCTGGTGCTTAATTGATGATTGTGGTTCTTACAAGACCTTGCAATATCAAAGTCACTTAGCTTAATAATTGAAAGAATGGCAAGCTTCCCTTACTGCACCCTGGTCCGTAGCCAATGTGATATTTCACTTTGGAAGAAATGAGGGTTATTCATTTATCGATAGTAATTCTAATTATATATAATTTTTAAGCTTGAAAAATGGTTTCCATTTTGTCTCTGTTTCATTAAAAGGGCAATGAAAACCCATTGTTCTGCAACTATGCAGTTTGAAAAATGTTGTTACGTACAAATGTACACACGCAAATCATCATGACATTCTAACTTTTTCTGAACATGTGATACAGAGCCCTCGAAAAATTATGCTATCAGTGACACACTACTTGTTCAAAATACGATTTTACTCTTTACAAGGATATGTTATGTGGTGTCAACATTTGTCGCAGATGAGCCTGATGCAGGGTGGTCTAGGAATGGTTTGTAACTCTAAGGCAGCCATTATTGAGTCAACGTTTCGTTCAATAAGTCTCTCACAAGGGTTTAAGTTGGTCTTTCGTTGAATGTTCGAATTTGATCTTTCACGATGAATTTTTTCAAACTGCATAGTTGCATTGACGATTATCTCTTTTCCATGCAAATAAGGTTGACACGTGTCTTTTTCTGCTTACCTTTATGTGCATTGATGTTAAAATGTTTCTCGGTGACTTTTTTAAAAATCGTCTTAAAATGCTTCTAAAACAAAGGAAAATGTTAATAATGACACGTTTATAAGCTGAAGCTGAAAATCATAAAACAAAAACGTTTGGGAATGAAACATGATTACCGATTTACTCGAGTTTAACTGTTCCTGCGTTTCTGTCTTTCAGAGTTTACGAGTTTAAGAGTTTTAGTTAAGCAAGATAAAAAGTAGCATAGACAATTCCAAGATAATTTTGCCACAAGCAATAGGCAATTACGGTTAGATATAGTTACCACAATAATTTATTTGGAAGATATTCCGTGTATGAGTTGCGAGTCAAATGAGTTATTCTTTTAGTTTGGAGTTTATTATTACAATTGTTGAATAATGAATTGGTGTTGGGTTACCTTTAGTTGTATGTCTGTTCAAATTCACACTTCACCTGAGGCAGAAACTAATTACGGTTAGACTTCATTTGAATTAGAACTCCCATTGTAGATAAGTTGTAACATCTCAAAACTTTTAATTAGTTTATCAGTCAAATCCCTTGTTTATAGCTTTTTAGAAAAGAAGTTCATGAAATATTATCAGTAGACAGAAGTTATTAACCTTAATATAAGCTTATGCACCGACATGTATCTCATGTGGACACATTTTGAGATGTTTTTCTTTAAAATACCTAAATTTCTCTCTCTATAATGTAACACAATAAACGTCTTCATAATTCGAATACTTATAGATGGAAAACGAAAGTCTGGAAATGGTTTCATTTCCATGTTTACAAAGTGTGTAATATATATAAACATATAAGTATATTGTCTAACATATAGGAAGCATATTTCCCTCGGAACTACTGTGTTCACCATGACATAAAACCATAAAAGTCGCTTATTCGCCAACCCATGTAGGTTACTAGCCAAAGTAGAGCAAAATAAACGTATACACTAAAATAAAATATAAACAAGGAAACCCACTTAGTTATAAGATATTTGGGTTAGGAAAACAGATAAACATTACCAAAACGATATATTTTTTGTGCTCAACATTTGAATCAATGCCTTACCTGTACATGAAAATATTTAATGGCTAATCAAAGTTTTATCACCACTTTATCACCAGATTATATGCCACTAATTTTCCATACCGTATCCTTTTTTAAACCTACTTATCTCTCTAACTCATATACTGACTAATACTGGTTTGCAAAAGCAATTAATTTTAAATAAACCTATTCGATTACTGGCATAAATACTAATTGATCGAATACTGAAAGCATCCGTTTCTTTAAACGCTCATGTACCTCATTTTGTAACCAAAATTAGCGTTTAATCGTTAATATGAAGATTCATATGTAATCATGTATTCATTTATTTGTTTGCTTCCCCTACGTTTTTGTGATTTCGTGTCACTTTGTCTACCCATTTTGTCCCAATTTGACAAATTCGTAATAAATTGTTCATTATTTAGCGATTTTGTTTTGGTAAGAAAGCTCAAAGTCGAATGGCCCCTCTTGAACATAAAACTCAACAGGTTTTTCTTTGGTAATTATTCTTTTAGTAACGGTTTCCATTGATGAACATTATATTAAGGTAATGCACTGTTTATAAGAATTGTAGAGGGAAACAAATATTTAATGCAATATTGACTTAAGAAATCTTCAGGTGAAATAAGTGAAAATGTACAAGACAAGGTTGTTTCACATTCAAGACTTCCCTAATTTCGTCATATGTCACACCAGTGCTCTGTATATATAAAAGTGAAGCACTACACGTTGCTTAAGATGGACACTCATTCGCCTTCGCCTTGATTGGCTGAGTTTCTCTTACAGTGCAATGACCTGGTGTCATCTACTTTTTTAAAAGTTTCTACGTCTTAAGTGTCGCTGACAGCATACATATTTCTTGCTCAAAAGACTCATAATGCTAGATTGGCTTTTGCTTGGCCATCTTCCCCCATTCGTATGTGATCATTTTCAACAGTCAATCCGAATATACCCTGATGGCGTAGGGTGTGCATGCGTAAGATATGAGAAGTGTGCTCGAGAGAGTTGACTGTTTTTCTTGGTTGGAAAGTCTTTATGAGAGCAGCGTCTGTGTAAGCGTATACGCGTATCGAGCATGGGGACCAAGGATATGAGTGCCGTGTGCTCAGGGTCATGATGAATGGACGGAGAAGCCAGCCAATATCAAAGTTCATGCTCTAGTATGACTTTAGGTATGATCGATGTCAGTCTCGGACACAAGGGGACTTGCAGACTTGCTTCGGTGACGTATGTCTGGAGACGAGGGAACCCACCACGTCTTGGTCGGGTGTGACGTCACTTGGTGATGTTTCAGTCACGGTATTGTAATATTTCTGTCAGGTTGAGTTGATGCTACAGTTACGTTGAAGCGATGCTACAGTTACGTTGTAGTGAATCTACAGTCTTGTTGTGATGACACCACAGTCGTCTTTTTTATGATACTGTCGTGGCGCTGTGCCAAAGAAACTGTTACTCGGATATCACTCAAGGATGTTGCCTTGTGTTACAGGCAAAGTGACCCTACAAACACTAGTGCTGGGTGGTGTTTTTATGTATGATTGTTTTGATGACGTTTTCTTAGTTGCATTTAGTAAAGTGAATTTGATAATGTAAGACCTATACATATGATTTTTACTCATGATAATTTTGTTGGGACTTGCATTTTAGTGATTTGCACATTTAAAAGGTGAGTGCATGGATGGTTGAATTTGCACATGTGTTGGGTGAATGCATATGTATTGGAAGGACTTGCATGTGATTATCTATGCGAGTGAATGTTGAATTTGTATTCCTATTGTGCGAGTACATTTGAATTGTGTGTATGGGTATGTCAGTCTTAGTTCATTTGTATTATTGTTGTTATTTAGTTCTCTCATGTGTTGTCCATTGTTAACATGTTAGTAAGGGAAGTCATTTGGCGATATATCAGTTTTTCAATTTGATGACAATACGTGTATGTCTTAGAGAGTCTTGTCTCGGCATCCTGGACCACCAAAACAACCGCTGGACATTTTTGTGATGTACATTTTCACCCCTCTTCATTAGCAAACAATAAACTATTAAAATGAGAAAGTTAGAAGAAAGTAGAATCTTGATTAAAAGAGATATAATTAGATATGACTGACATATACCTTAATCATGATGTTCTATGCATTTTGATACTTTTAGGTGCTTTTTTAGCTTGTCTTACATAACCTTACATATGTTTTTGAAGAAGTTGTTGTCAATCTGAACAACATGAAGTGACGTTATCTTCAGTAAATGAAGCATCAAATGTTATTTTTCCTTATTGTATGGAAATTGGAATTACAAAGACAAGAAGACTTCTGTTTATGTCAATATCATGAATTTTTATTTACGTCTTCTTACGGGTTGTTGAACAGTACCCTTTCGAAACGTCATTACTATTATTTTCAATTAACATTTTTTCTTTTGTAAATGAAACAACCTTTCAGCAAAAGGGCGATATTCCCGGCTAAAGCTTTGATTTGGCAATTGTTATCTTAAACGACCTTGGTACTTGATTGACATTCACAAGGAGTGACGCATTCAAGTCTCGGCAGAGAGCATTGCCAGTATTGTTCGTGTCAGTCATGGTTTACTGATAATCTGGCAAAATAAGGACTACACTTAAGAGTCTGACATGTGAATACTAACTTCAATAATGCTATAAGACGTTAATGCAATCCTGAGAGCATGATGCTCACATGTATTTTTGGTTTTCCCGATCAGAAGAAGATCACGGGAGTCAAAGGAGGGCAAGAAATATTTATTTTTGGCTATTTTTTACTTTTTGTAGCATTACTAGTAACTGAATATTTTGTTGTTGCGGTAATGGTTATGCCATTTCCATACAAAACTGTTGACTTCTTTTTTCATTAAGAAAATCAAATCAAAACAAGTTCTATGTTTGGTTGAAACATGTAGATTTTCAATATATGAAGTTCTTTTATGATCATTTCATTTAATAACTGCATCTCAGACATGGCACGACGTACATAAAGGTTTTAATGCAATGAGTTCTGTTTAACAACTTTAATACATCGATATGCTTCTACAATACTTGATTCCACTAAGAAAATTCATTTTACTCGAAATTTAAAAGTTTATTTCCGAAGAAATACATTTAAATGGCAAAGGTTTTTAAGCTAGGAAATGCATGCTATTTTTTTTTAAATGCCATCAACAATTTCAGACTTTTACTTAATTACGTATGGCATGTACATTCTAAGTGTTTATAAGCCAATCAATAAACACATTACACGATGACATGTAACGAGTTGACATTTAAATGAACAGAAACTGGGACATTTGGGAATTCCATTAAGATGGAAAAAAGATTAAAATCATAATGAAATTGAGGGGAAGATTATTTGATATTTATTCTTATAATAAAAAACCTTCGTTTTCTATTAACGATTCGGGCACAAACACCGCAGAAAACCTGCAAGCCAATTTTTGAATAAATTTAGTTTTAATATTTGGAGAAAAAACTGTCATCAGTAAATGAGGTGGTAGGGGTAGTATTTGGCCTGACATTCCACAAACTAATAAAACAGCTTCATGTACTTACCTTATTAAAAAGAAGATGATTTGAACACAGACTTTGAATTGTATAAGAATATATACAAAACTGAAATACACATACAGTATGAAAATTACATATACTTGTTGTCTAACGCAAACATGGGGCGGGATAGCGCAGTGGTTAGCGCGTTCGGCTTCGGATCAGGAGGTCCGTGGTTCGAATCCCGCCAGGGGCTCGGCAACTTTGTCTGCAGTAGAGAACTGTTCTACACGCAGTCAGGTTTGGGTGCAATGCTACACTGAAATTCAGCGAAGTACCACCCATGGTTCGCTAGTTCCAGCCGATGCTCGCAGGTTTCACCGCAATGCGTAGCCACAATAGTGTTGCGGGCTTTCTCCCTGCAATAATACTAGCAGCCGCGATATAAGTGAAATAATCTTGAAAGCGGCGTTAAACACCAACTCACCTCACCTCACCTAACGCAAACATAAGTGGATAAGTACCAAAAATCTCTTTGTTTGACTTCAAAATACACATTTAAAGACAAAGGATTGTCTGGTCAATCACACTGGTCAACGAGTCAATGCAAGCTATCGCCGTACCTTTATAAAATGTAGAAGTTGGTCCTTATATTCTTTATATTGTCGTTTGTGCCGACTAGCTTTTCCTTTTTCCTTGATGTCAGAAACGTCAGATTGAGTTCTGACAAATCCTCGACAGGTTACATCATGCCTGGTAAAGTTAATACACTCGATATATGTTTTAAAAACAAAATAGAATTATGAAAAGCAAGCAACATTATTGGATTGCATGATATGAAAATAGAAATACTTCAGACGACACTTGTTGTTGATATCATCTTAGTACTTCGTATTAGAGTGTCACGATAATAGTACATATATGCATAAATTTACCTTCAACTGTTAACTGCGGCGATAAAATTAACCTCGCCCACTCGTGCATATGTCTGGAGGGATCAGGAACTCGCGTCATCTGACGACAGGAGGGAAAGGGGATTTAGTTGGTCCTTACAGCGCCTGGTTGTGTTTTAACATACTCTGTTACACACTTGACAGACATTGTGGTTTAACTGCAAGGATTAAGCATCTGTGGAGAACTGACCATGACTGTCTTGACGTCGACTTTTAAAAAATAAATCCCCATCCTATCAGAACAGTCTTCAAAGGCCAAACGCCCCCAAATGATAAATTGTGCTTTTCTTTTGTGACGTAACCGTCAAAACGTCAAAATAAATAATGTTGATGTGCATTTCCTTAGGTCCTTTCCAGATGTTATTTGTCTGCAAAGATAAAAGAAAACAATAGTAAAGACATGCCAATATTTCTGTGATAACGTGAATCAAAATCTTATAAACTTTTGTGATACATTTGTAAATATATTAAAATAACCACTGAAAGATATATGATATAAACATACACCGTAAATAACAGCTATTGTAATTTGTTTCTGAAAAAAAATAAAAGCTTATGGACATGAATGTCATATTTCATCTCGTTCTGTAAAGGAATGAAACATTGCAAAAACAAGTTTAAACTTTATAACGAGGAAATGATGCATTAGGATGAGGCATACTCGTTATCCAATATGAAATATTCTTTGACAAAAGACGAATGAAATATCCATAAAGGATGCAAAAAAAAACGTCAAAACCATATTTCAATCATTCTACTTCGTAAACACTTTATTTTGTATCTATAAAAAATAAAGAAAAAGGTATATTTATTTTTAAAGATACACTGTCATTATCATTGATGATTTATATAATTTTACACAAACATTCAAAAACATGTGCATCGTACCTTTAGATATAACTTTGACAGAATACTGTATTATTTATTGCTCTCAGATCAGCTATTCAATGTTCAATCTTTATTTCCGTACTTACATGTAAAAGGCCACAGGCCTGTAGTACATTCATGGGAAGATCAAATTATTTAATTATTTGTTTTACAATATTTCTTCTTTATCACATTGCATAATAAATATACACTGCAAAATTCTGTAGTAATAGAGTATTAGTATTTGTTAGCAGTGACAATAATTTTGTTATATCTGGGTAATTACAAAAGTTTTGATATTTTGTCCTTAGATTCAGCTATTCATGGAATTGCGTCATTTCCAAAATGCTCCTATAAACCATTGAAATCGAAAATGAAAAGAGGAATATCATGAGTCATTCGATATCAATGAATTATAAAAAGTGCTACTAAATATAAAGCTTACGTGTATCGACATATTTTGTATCAAGTTAGTATGAGTGGATGTAACGTGACTCTACAAACGTTCTCCATCTCAAATTCAATCCTGATTTGTGTTAGATGTTGTCCATGAATTATTTCCATTCTCCCTGCAGGTCTGGTAACTGCTTACTTCAACTGTCGGTATCTTAAAGGGAGACTGTCAAACACAAATATCGCGTTGCACGAAGCTTATACACATGACATGTAGGGCTCGCCAACTTTCTTTTATAAATGATTCTATATCGTTAATAAACGGACGCTTTCGTTAAGTTAGAGCTTCACCTTTTTGTGCACATTGCCTTTTATTAGCAGAGTAAGTCTGGGTCATTTTTTCTTATATTGGATTATTTTGTGACAAAACCCTTTTGAGAAGTTTCTGTAAATATAGAATATCTCTACTTGCCTCAAGATACGATTCTTAAGAAAAGATATTTTAACCTTGAAAGATTGGTCATGTTCATACTGTTCTTCAGGTCAAACTGAAGATGAATTCCATATTTTGTTAGTTTTTGAAACTTTTTTCTCATGTAGAATCACATTTTTTAATGTACAAATGCCAATCCACAAATGATGTACAATCTGCTTAATGCCTCCAATCCTGAAGTTATTCAAAATGTTGCCTAATATAAAAAAAAACAATTGATGAATCTAATAACATGGCATGGGCAATTCAACTTAAAGTCACGTGATTAGTAACTTAAAACCTCAACTTTACTATGGGCCATTGAGTCACAAATACTGAATTAACATGTATGCCTGTCTGTGTAATAATGACGCAAAAAAAGGGTCTCGGCAACTTTGTCAGCAGTAGATATCTGTTCTACAACCAGTAAGGTTCGGATGTAATGCTTCAGCACAGTACCACCCATGGTTCGTTACTTGGTGCGATACTCGTAGGTTTCAGCGCAATGCATAGCCACATTAGTGGTGCGGGCTTTCTCCCTACAATAATACTAGCAACCGTGACATAAGTGAAATACTCTTAGAATCGGTGTTAAACCCAAATCACCTCAAATTACCGCCTTTATGATGACTTCTAGATACGGCAATGCAATCGATGTTGAGGTCCATTTAGACTAAGTAATTACCGTCTTAGTGCATGCAGCAGGTTATAATCATATAGAAATGAATAAAGTCGATAGTGTAGCTTGAGATGCTTACATTTATGGCTTAACTCATCTCCACGTACGCATATAGTTAATTTGTGGCTAATTCCAGTAATTGAGCTAATTAGTTATACCTTCTGGACATATAATCTAATCGATTTGATATCCCAAGCGTATGTGGCAAATATGATATGTCTGATACAATATCGTTAACTTGACTATAGTATCTATTACAGTAATAATGACCGGTAATTAGTCATGACAATAAGGTTTGTATATACAATGATTGATATTAGTGTGAACATATTAACATGATGAACCTAGTTTATGATGATTTAGTTTTGTGCTATGTATTTTGAAAGGGTTGACAGAAGGACTTTAAAACAACCTTGAAAGGACAACATTCTCACTTTCAGAGTACTAACTTATTCTACCATGTACCCAGGTTATAGCTTGAACACAATGAGACTTATAAGAAAAAACTACAGTTTTCGTAGTGTAACACAATTCATTTATATACAGAGGTTCTTTGTATAAGTAATAATACGTTGCAGACACTAGCCATTTGAAATAACATTTTGCTTGTTGACAGCGATGACAAAAAACATTTGAAACATTTGATATAATTTATGGTGAAATCAGCTATAATTTAAGTTGAATTTTAAATAATGATTTGTATTTTTCATACATCTCAACCACAACTTATGTAGATAATCAAAGCAATCCACCTGCAGACCGACATATTTTACATTTCGAGAGAAACATGTTTGCAGTCTTGCTGAATTGTAACATAATCTGATAGACCTTTATTTACCCCTTTAAATAAGATGATTATGTGCATGCCTTTTCTGATAGGAAATATCTGTTGCTATGATACATCCTTTTTAATCAGAATGATGAAATATAGACACTTTAAATGTTAATCAGGGCCCAAACATTAATTTGATTAAAGGGTCAAGAGACTTGAAAATCAATAATTGTCCTATTCAATGAAGATAAAGCAGTTATCTAAAATGGGTCCATGCATTTTCAACATGCTCTATCATTGGTAGGCCAAGTGTTGTTATAACTTATAGTGTAGAACATGTCTTCAAACCTTCAAAGAACTAAATTACAAGTTGACATCACTTTCATTCTCATGCTACGTCTTTATTGTGAAAGAGTAAAACAAGTCTTCACACCTTCAAAGAACTAAATTACAAGTTGACATCACTTTCATTCTCATGCTACGCCTTTATTGTGAAATTAAATCATCCATTTAAAACAAACACCTTATTTTCATTTCCCAAATTCAATTTATGAATTGCGAAAGCTCAGAACTGCGTGTTTCAATACTCAGCTGAATGTTTACTCAGTGAAATGAATGTTTTTGGGGAAGATTAATCGGGAACGTGTGTAAATTCATGCGTAATTTCAAATTAGATAAGTAGAAATTGAATTTGAGATATAAGAACTTGGAATAGGAATATTAATATTTTTGAATATTATGGAATGAATATTTGCACAGAGTTAGAAAAGTTTTAAAAACAGAAAATCAAATTTATCAAAATTCGTTGCCCATGGATGAAATCTAAAGCTAAAGTTGGGCAATCCATAATGTTGTAAATCAGATTGTGACGTAAGAATGCAATGACGTCATCATGTACACAACGCTATTTCCTGGCAACGTATTATGCATTGTTTGTATGGCTTTAAGAGTTCGTTGAGCTGAAAGCTTTTGCCATTAACCTCGACCTAAAAATTTGGCAAAATTCTGTATTATGTATTTCCGTTTGTAACAACACAGTTACTGAGGTAAAGTGATTGTTATTGAGGAACATATGGCGGAGCTGTAATACCACTATGACTACATGTTTGTTGATAGTCAGAACTATGTGTTACAACATCATCATCATCATCATGTCATGAAAATACCTTTCCTTACCTTAAATGGTTCAAAGAATGACAAACAATGACAATTCACTTGCAATTAAGTCTCCCTCTGTATTATTGATTTGGTGCAATTCTTAAATTGACTGTATGTATTTAAAATTTTGCAGAGTAGATATATTACGGACAGAACTTAAGAAAAACGCAAACTTAAGTAAATTAGCAAGTTTGCTAGGATTTTGACACTAACAGCTATTATCTTCTATAATATTTATATATTCTATGTTCTATATACATGTATTCATTCTAGGGAGGTTTTCAAAAGTGATAAATTTGATTCAGTCTGAAATGTACCTATGTTTTATGCTTATTGGTGATAATGTCACATGGTGTCGTATGATTATGATGATATGAGTAAAGTAAATGTGAACAATGCATAAATCTTTATCAACCAAACCATTAGCAAATAAACAAAACAAAACATTGAATAAAAAATCAAGCAGACAAAACCTTTAATAAAGCCTCACTAGTTGAACAATATTTAAGTTTGCCTTTAACAATAAGACAGCTGTACAAGACCACAAATGCACGACAGATAATGCTCTATAGTATTAAAACTGTGTCACAGCATTGTGATACAGAATCTGTTCATATAAGAAATATGACTGTTGCAGTTCATCTACAGAACTTGTACTAGCTATTTAGCGAATTGCAAACTGTTTATCAATCTCAGATAATGGTCTTTATGTTTCTCGTTAAAGGGAGGATTGAGGTTTATATCTAGTGAACAAATTGATATGCTATTTCCCTAATGGGTCCTCTTCAAGAACTAATCTAACCAGACAGAAACCATGATGATTAAGAAATCTGCGTAAATCTGGTTTAACTCTAAAGGTTTTCTTTGCTTATTAAAAAGTATTATGAATAGGGCCTCATTATGATCATCGTCATCGTCATCATCATCATCATCATCATCATCATCATCATCACCGCCATCATCATTATCATCATAATCATCATCATCATTATCAGTTCTCTAGTTAAAGACTACATTGGGCATAATGTTCTTCTGTATACATTGAGAGTGCTAAAACTTATAAGGATTTGTTGAATAAACATTTGGAAAAGAAAACTTATGCAATAAATGCGATTAATTTTGAATGCTAATCAATCTATCTGGTTCGCTTATCCGAAATTTGATTTCGAAACAAGAATAAATCAATTGTAAGAAACGTGAATTATTTAAATGTGCTTAGTTCTTTAAAACAGATCAATATGAATGTATATTAGTCCACCGGCCAGGAGGGGTCCCCAAAATAAAATGATATACATTAACTGTAGAGAAGAGAAAAAAGTTTTTTTCCAAGGCTGAGTTGGTGTATTTCAATGATAGTAGATTAACGGTAGGTCCCTTGGTTTGCTTTTGGACTCTTAATTTGTGTGTTATAAGTACACATAAGTACACAAAAGGGTTACAAGTACTCATAATTCTACTCTCAGTGCAAATAATGTAAAATAAAAGGTATACAATAACTGTAGAGAAGAGAAAATAGAATTGTTACCGATCGAAGTCATGAATGATGAGTTTTTGTAACGGAAACCTAAAATTTCGTACAAATGACTCTTGGTAGCTATCTGAAATGTCTGTCAATGGATTCAGTGACCTTCTAAACATACATTTAGATACCAAGATTATGGTTCTATGATAATTAGAACCAAAGATATGGGGACATCTACCTTTTGGTGTGACGCTTCAGCGAGTAAGCGGCTGAGGGGGGTACCCATGGAAATATGTAAAAATGACACATTGCATCCCAGTTTATACACGTTACCACTCAAATTTTCTTAATAGACATGTCAATAGACATGTCAAGGCTTCAAAAAAAGTTAGTTTCGTTCTGCCATGGGGGGGGGGGGGGGGGGGGGGGGGGGTGTGCATGGGGACCCCTCCTGGCCGGTGGACTATATACTTTGTTTGCGTTAATCTCAACTAGATCTAACATAAAAACATTCTCTGTAGATTTTATTCATACTGATTCTTATTATCATCCTATTTCATCACATGTTAGTGTCAATTGATTTCATGGATTTTTTTTCTGATTTTATCAATCATTTTCTAAAACTCCTCACAAACCTTAAAATTGAATTACAACATTTAATGTGGAATAAACGTAGTTAAAAAAAGGCAAAATGATTATAATGCCATAATCCATACAAACAGTTTTGAAATTATAGGTTACAAATTGCTTGGGTACTACACAAATGTAAACCTATCCTTATTGTACAGATTAATACATGCACTTGCTGAAATCCTTATAGTAATAAAATGTAATTTTTAAAAATATTTAAAACACGTTCAAATCGATACATTACATGCTATTGTTCTTGATTCATACGTGGTACTCTCTTTTGATAAAAAAAATATTCAATATTTCCTTTTAGAAGCAAATGGATAACTTGAGTTTTTGAATAATCTTTGTTCTAAATCATGCTTTTGATTATGGTATTATTACATGTAATCATGAAACTGGTTTCTATTTTCCAGTACTTTATACGTTAATTGTAAAGCAAAAATATTAAGTTAATTTCGTAAACAAAGCAATTTACTTCTAAAAGGCCAAGAATGGCAAAATCAAACCTTTTAAAAGTATTTGAAATTCTAGTGAAAGTTTCTTTCTCAATAAAGCTTAATCTATTAAGATAAACAATGCGAGTATTTCAATCATTTCAGAATAATTTCTTGTTGTATTGTTGTTTATAAGATGAGTGCATTAAGTGTATAGAATTATGTTAAAAGTTTGGGAAATAAGAAGACTTATTAGAGTTTACACTACATTTTTTCATATGATTGAATCGTCACCCGTGTAATTATTACAACACAAGTGTAAGTGACATGGACGTGTATCAGTCTTTTAGATAATGAAACTGTTATTTTATCGCTCTGATTGACAAAAGTGATGAACATAAAAGTAAAAGAAAGCAACCCAAGTTATATTTAGAGCCTTATAGTTCCTGTTTTCTACACTACACATCATCACATGGTTTCAGAGAAGATTTTAGTTGTCGAAAGCAAAATAGACGAGTAGGATGTTTAAAGATTTGATTCATGCTTGGTATAAGTGAACGATTGATATTGATAGGTCATCTATAAAATCAGAATAATCTCTTCAAAGTTACTCTTAATAAATGTATGATTTCTGCTTACTTATGTCACAATCTTAATTTGCATCGACCCTTCGACCCATTACGTTTGATATGTGAAATTAATAATGAACATTCTTTGTAATTGAAATGCACTAGCAGTGCTGTGATGCTCTGATTTGTGAGGAAGTCAATAAAGAAACAGTGTCTGAAATTGTGTACGCTTGCTCTTTAGTAAGGTGACGTACGATCTTTCGTCAATAGGTGTGGACCAGGTTCTCGCCCTCTCATTGTTATTTTAAGTAATAAGTTGTCAAACGACTTCAAATGACTGTTTACATAAATCAACATTAAACGTCAGCTCTATTTATACGTGTATTTATACATGAATGGTATCCAAACATTTGCAAATGAGCTTACATGCCGGAGATTCTAACCTGTACGTAAGCTGCTGTAGTGGCTTTGACAAAATTGTCAACGTAAAATCCTGTCTAGATGTTGTCGACTAATGAAGCGATTTCCAGACCTATGGCATGGTCTGGCTTTTTACTTCATAACTTTTAGCATCGTAACTTTTATTTGACAAGAGTTTTTTACATTGGTATATATGGTGCCTGAGTTTACATTATATTAAAGGCAGCATGGTCCTGGGTAAATAGTTTGGTTAATATGATATAGTCTAGGGCACTAATGAAATTTAACTCAAAATAAGTTTTATAATATCTGAAGTGGATATAGTTTCTGTCATACACCATCTGACTCAAACTTACAAAATTAATAAAAAGTGATGAAAATATTATTTTTCAAATTATGGATTTTGCAGACAGGTGAGGTGAGGTGATTTGGGGTATACCGCCGCTTTCAAGAGTATTTCACCTATATAGCGGCCGTTAGTGTTATTGCAAGGAGAAAGCCCGCAACACCATTGTTGCTATGCATTGTGGTGACACCTGCGAGAATCGACTGGAACTAGCGAACCATGGGTGGTACTGCACTGAAATTCAGTGTAGCATCGCACCCAAACCTGACTGCGTGTAGAAGAGTTCTCTACTGCAGACAAAATTGCCGAGCCCCTGGCGGGATTCGAACCACGGACCTCTTGATCCGAAGCCGAAAACTTTTGCACACTGATAAAAAGCAATATCTAGTATTAAATGTCACAAGTACTAAGCAAGTATGTGGCTGTTGCTTCATTTTAAAAAGGTTAAGTTATCTAGTGACGACATAAGCACGAACTGGTTTTGCCATGTTGCGACAAAAGGAACTTTGATTCAGGAATCTCATCACAATCGGAATTTAAGATTTGTATAGGTGCAGTCTTGGAGTCACTGCCTTCTCTTGCCTTAAATAGGATGTTCATATATTCCTCAGCCTCTTAAAAGTTTACTTGTTCTTGCCAATAAAACTATATATTTCTCTTATCACATCACATGTGTGTACACACAGGTTGTCGGCAGCGAGAGTTCTGTCTTGATACGTTATTACTGACAAAGTATATATTGATTACTGCAAATATGCAACCAAGCACTATGAAAACATCATGCTTACCACAGAAAATTGTAAATGTACGAATCTATATATGATATGATTTTTACACTTGACTTAAGCACTATTTGACAAAACAGTCATTTCTTATTCAAAGCATTTACAGAGCAAGTCTAAAAGTAACTTTCCTTCGATAAATTCAATCCTAATTGTTTGATGAAAGACCACCATGTTTTAAAAACGGTTTTCATTTCTAAACTCTCTACAGGTTTGATCAAACATATTATGATTTGTGTAGTATTTTAACATGTGTAACTGTCTATGTCGTCTTATTGGAATGAAAGGCTAACGCTGTAGTTATCAGATAAAAGCTGATCATGGATAGCAATATACCTGATAATGAATACATTTTGGGGCTCATTTGAAAAAGAAGATCCTCCCATTCCAATTTGTAGTGAAATATCTTTTTATAAATCAAAGCTAAAATTTGACTTCCTCCCAGGTCATGCAAGAATTTTGACGTAATAATCTGTTTGGCATGACAGAAGGAGTAGTTTATTTGAGTTTTGTTACCTCTAAGTCCGGAATTGGTGTCCATAGTCAGAACATTAAGCCCTTGAAATTCCAAGGATGCACTCTCGGCGTCATAACATGAAGCAATAATTAACATGATATAGAACCTTCCACGTATATGCACTGCGCTCATTGATAAACTAGCACGGTGAGTTTATTCATTTCTTCTCTAACATCAGCTTTTTGTATCGTTATAGCGTCATTTGAAAGGGGTGCAATTAGTAAAATAAGATATGCAATTGAGATAGAATAGTAGGGTATCGAATTAGATAGTTAAGCAACTACAGTTAATCATCATGCATGATAGTATGGCAATTTCTGAACAACTCCTGATGTATGTGGGTTGGTGTGGCATCACTTTTGAAGATTTCATTATCTACTGAAATATGAGAAAGAAGAATTATCATTCCATAAGGTGTAATTGACAATAAATGTCAGATGAAGTGCTCCGTTGTAGGTATCATCTTTCAATTTCAAGTACACCACTTGCGTTCTTGACCTCAAGCCTTTCATTGTGATCTACACAAGTATTTCAAATTTCCCGATTAAACAAATTCTAGCTAAACAAAATGTATCAGTACAATCAATATTTCGTAACAGAACCAGAGCGTTATTCGTAACAAAACCAGAGCGTTGAAGTATGATGCATTTAGTGAATGTACTACTTCAACATTCGCTCGCTCAGTAAACTTTCAAGGAACTTTTCCAACAAATCAAACCAACAGAGATATCCACGCAAATCATTAACATAGAAGCTCACTTGAATTGATTTGTACTGAACTGAACTACACTTGAGGAAGATCGTCATGTTAGTCAATGGCACGTTACTTCACATGAGTCTTGAAAGGTTGACTAATTTTGTGATTAAATCATTTTTCGTCATTTAAACAATCATGTGTCTTGCATTAATGTTTTCCGATCCATTTAAGAAAGGATTTGGAACAAAGACATAACAGTAAAGAAAATGGTTATTCTTTCAATTATCTAGACAACGCAAATTACACATGTACTCTTTGAGGAAGGTGAGTGAGTGAGTGAGTTATTGTTTTACGCCGCTTGGGCAATATTTCAGCCATTAGCGGCGTTTTTGAGGAAGGAAGATTTTAGAAAGTCAGTTATCCAATTCGTGTGAAACATTGACAAGAAGACATCGTCCTGGTTTTGTCATATTTTGTCAACAAATCGTGAAAAATTCCATTTCAATTACGTTTATGCTTTAAAAAAGTCAATTAGTCAATGCAAAATTTTGACATTTTTGGTTCATGATAGTTTATGATATAAATTTGAATGGTATCGTGGGAACAGTGTGACATTCAAAAGTGTAAAAACACGATAAATCTTTATTCATAGGGATGAGTACATTACCAATTATCTTATTGCAATAAAATAATGATTCAGAGACTTAAAAGCAAGCGATTAAAAACGCCATTATGTTGACTTGAGATGTGGAATGCTATGAAGGACGTACGTATCTGAAGATGAACACATGTTGGTTTTAAAAATAAAAACAGTAGGTGAGTTTGATTAAATTGTAACCAAACGGGATAAGGATACCATAGAGTGCAGTGATTGGATTATGTAATGATATGTATCATATAATGGATTATGTAATAATATGTATTACATAATGGATTATGTAATATGTATTATATAAAAAGCTAAATGATAAACCTATATGTTTGTCACTTCGATAGCATAAGAAAAAAAGTCGTTATACACTAATGATATTACAAACTTTCAGGCATTCTATGATTTAAATCAATATTTGACAGAGTTTGACCTTTTTTCAATGAATAGAAGTTGATTCTATGAAAGGTGTGGGTCTTCATTTTGGTAATGGACAAAAAAATATTTTTTCAATATCCTAATAGATTTCAGATTCAAGCAATTTTAACTTTCATGGATGTAAAAAAAACCAATTTATTATTCAATATCCGCAATGGATATCAGATTCATGTAATTTTGAGCTTCTTGGATGAGCTAATTCCATATGCCATGAAAGATTTCAAATGTGCCGGTAATATGTGGTCAATCTTTTTCGTAGGAAATCGTCTTTATTTTTCTATTTTATAGACAATATGCTCGTCAACATTGTTTGTTTTTACATAAGAATTCATCTGAAAATGTATGTTGACTTTGGAACATTTCGGATGTTTATTTTGCATTCTTTTCTCTTGCGTTTAAAAATGTAGTTACGAAAGGGGTTAAGCAACATATTGTTATACTAATCTCACAGCTTATAAAGAAATTATAAAATGAAGACAAACGTTTGTTTGGTGCTTTGCATACATGTTTTACAATCAATAGTATGTCATTGTGTAGCTAGCTGCAAATATGATGTGTATCATCTTACCTGTGTCAAGGGCTGAGTGCGACAAAAAAGCAACACTTGCGATAATAGCATCACATAATCATAGATGTAGCATTGAGTCCTTGATTTGAACTAACTTTCACTGTCTACAAAACGCATTAACTGATTCATTCGTTTATCATGTTTATCATTCTTCATATTCCTAGTTTTACTTGAAGAGTGCATATAAATCAGGTTTTCTTAAATTGATGATAGACTATCAATATGCCCTTTGCGTCCCTGTGTCATCTACTGTGATAGTAACAGTGTGGGTTAATCTTTACAAATCATTCATGACTAAGTTCAAATTAACGTAAAAGCATAGGCCTATATGTTCAGGGTTAGGTAGAAGAATGGTAAATACTCCTTGTCCTAGTTTTCTTATTCTTACTTAAGAATAATTCCTCACATCGTTGTCAATTGTATCATATTTTCATATTTTTTCTGCAAAAGAGAACGTTCCCAATTTACCTTTTCTCATATTCGAACTAAAGAAAATTAAACATTGAATGCAAACGTTTGACCTTGTTGCTTCTTTTAATAGTCCAATGACATCAATGTAGTTTTAAGACTAGTTCAAAAGGCTATTTTTGTACAATCTAAACCGAATACCATAGTAATTGTGCCGTATTCCTAGTAGTTTATCGTAGTAATAAAAAAGGTAATTAACTAGGCTGTAACGTCAACTGTGATGTATGGTGTAAAGAGAAATAAATGCGCATCAGAATATGCGGAAATTGTGTCTACCATAATTGTTTTATTACAAAGAAACAGGATTACAGATCGTCGTTTCATAAAGATGGTACAATGGTTAACCAAGATGTCTGTCACTTCAATGAATGTTTTTTAAAAAAATTAACGGTTATGCAGGTTTGATTTTTAAAAAAAGGTTTAAGGTATTTCATTCATTTTGGTTTGTACGCTTTGCATTATATTTCTATTCGCAGACAGATTTGAATTCAGGAAACGGTCTATTTCAGATAGTTATGCATACTTTAACCAATTAGAATTGTAAGCGCAATCCCAATAGTCCATACATACCTTTCCTCAACTAGACGTTAAGCCTCATAAGGGATCCCTGAAATAGCTAGAAAAGTCGGTAGAAGGACTCACCTCACACTTTTTCAATACTCGTCATGGTTTAATCAGATTTAAGTTTCCTGAACGAGTTAACCTGATGTAGTGCCATAAAGGTAGTGCAAACCAGGGAAATCAGGAAAATCTCATACTGTTTTAAGAAATTGGTAAATGCATATCACTATATACCTCATCACATATGTATAGATCATCCTTTAGGGATCAATGCATGTTTCTAAGTGGATGCATGGTGAGAACACAATTAAAGTGTCCCCTCTCACGATCGTTAAAAGTAAAAACAGTTCCAAGAGTGTAAAACACCGAATCTCATCCATCTTTTGTATGACAAAATTGAGTGAGGATCGGAGTGAGTGAGTTATTGTTTAACGCCGCTTGGCATGACAAAATTGACAATTCTGAAAAGAATTTAGAATTTTTTACCCAAAGTGAACTCAATGGTCCCATAGTTTGACTTGTGTTGATCCACTTTACTAGCAAATTGATTTAAAGGCTTATATACTAACGTAAAAGCATACGTGATTAGGTTGTCATGATGATGGTTGTCAATTTTGGTTAATATATATTTAGTCTTGGTAAGTCCTTGTCACATCGATGTTCCTTTAGTTGACAGCTTTTGTCTTTAGAGGGTGATTGAAACGAATTTTACAGTTATTAGGATATGGGTACAATGTGTATAATGCTGTCTTATTACATGGATTTGGTTTAGATGAATGACTGATACGTATTCATATGTAATGTTTCTGTGGAAGGTAAAACGGACATAAAACAGCGCGATGCTAGGGATGCTGTGCTCTCAGATTCTCTGATTTTAAAAGAAAATTGACAACCAGCATCATGAAGCAGAAATTTACGAAATAACGACGACATGGTCATTGCATTAACTGAATTCTTTTGTCTGAATTATTGTTTTCTCCATGTTTATCAATAAATAAATGTGTCTTTTTAAAAGCAAAAAAATGAAAGAAATTCAAATTTATATCGTCATAGATTTGTTTCAACTGATATAGTTGTTCTAAAATGCAATTTACAGTCGAACTCGAATGGCCTCTGGGTAAGAAATACTTTCCTGTGGAATAAATCTCAATTAGCGTTGGAAAGTAACAAATTATTAATATTTGCCTATGCAAATGGCTTCTATCTACATCATTTACAGACAGAAAAGCATCACTTTTGATTAGAAGTAATGAAAATATATTGCAGATGATTAAATATGATTAAATGATATAATCAATTGAAGTAAATAGATTGAATAATGATTAAATTAAAACTTTAATAAAGGAAATTTGAATCTGTGTAACATTGAGCTTCTTACAACTCCTAAGAGATATGTAATCACTATTAAAGTAGTTGCAACCATTTTGTATTTTACTAATGGTGCAATGTAGACGAGACTTATTCATTAATGATATATATTATATATTTTATAAGCCAAAGCATTAGCCTTTGAAAATATAAACATATATATAAATTATAGCCGCATGCTGAATAATGAAATCTTTAATTACTTTGAAATCGAGGAAACGTCAATGTGTATCAAACGTTTATTTCTAAAACTCGCTTTTCATCTGTGAATATTAGTTACGTTACGTAAGTGTAATGCATGTTGATAGCGAAAGCCAATAAAAAGAACGTTACATAATTTTTTGTACATGTATGTTCATCACTTTGAAGTGCCTTTGAAGAAGTTTATGTTCATCACGTAAACCATCTATTTAAAAAAAGCATAAACTGGTTATCTTAGAAACCGTGGAATACTGTTCAAAGCATTTTCAAATTGGTGGCTGTCTGACATCCAATTTCTTGTATGAAAGGTATGTATAATTTGTTGTATAATAATGTTCTGGTACTTGTAGATTGTTTCATTAACTAAACCCCAGACTCATTAGTATTGAAAACAGGGTAAACAGGAAGGAATATTCTGAAGAAATACACTTTAAAGAACACTTGTCATTTGATTTAAACTGAATGCATCTAGTCGTCATAATCATTTCGAGTGAAACTTTTGTGAATCAAATGTAGAATTATGTGACACAACAATGAACATTTTCAATGTAAAGATGTTAAAATTATTCGCAACTTTCCCAAGGAAGGTGACCATTTGGCTTAAGGACTATTTTTGCTTCGATTCTGATTTAACCTTAGTATAACTCTCTGTCTAATTAAAGTTTGCTGTTATGGTTTAGGTTCCTTAGCCAGCCATTATGTCTAGGTAATTACAAAACTGTAAAACGGACTATGTAAGGAAAGTACGAAATGCAACCAATAAAAATACCGGTGCTTTGGCACTTTGGGTGTTACTGCGATTAGAGGATTAGGTTAATATTTTCGTTCATGTGTCAAAGAGAAGGAACATTAACTTGAGGATTTTACCTCTTTAACGACAATACAAAGGTAATAGTTGTGTATTGTAAGCTGTTTAAGCTATTTTGGCTAAATGGCCACAAGCAACAATTATTATGAAACAGTTCTATCATCATTGTCTTTTTAACACAGTCACATTTATTATCTCCTTGGCCCTTCAGCTTTTGCACACTGACTTACCCATATACCATAGACCACTTTTTCTTTGAAACATTTTGCGGCTTCAGAGACCTTTAGGGTAAACCAATATCACCACTAATTCAAGATCAGGCAGACTCGGCCGTTAATATGGGGTCATATTGGCGGCTCAAACCAGCACCATAACCGAAAATACAATACACGCACAACAGTATCAGATCTCTCATGTGCATAATATATAATGTATATTACACAACTATGTTTACGTTTCAAAGAAAATGTCACTCTACTAGCGACTACATTGTCTCTAAACTGCTTCCAGTTAGGAAGTATTGGTTATGTCAATATCAAGAATGAGATTATTTTGTATTTTGAGTTACAGAATTGCATAATTATCCCCTTATCAATAAACATTAGTGAAGAAAGCTACAAAGATAACTCCAAATCTAATGTTCTGTCTGAATAAACTAAATATAGAAGGATAAAGACTATCAGTACAAACTTATGTCACTCAATTACTTTGCTGTCGTTCTAGGTCAGCACATATTGATGATAAGACTTAATATAGTATTTATATGGTATCAAGAAATAGTTTGTTTTTCATTATGACGTTAACAGTATTGAAAGAACGATTTTGAAGCCTAATATCTATTTTAGACATTCTTGTTAATAACCAAATACGTTGTTGTATGATTATGATTTTCATTTCATTTGGGAAGTTCATGAAATGTCTCTTTTTTATTTAAGTACAATATAAGCATAGATTTATTTTCCTAAATGGAGAAAGTTAATAATCATGTGGGTATTTATAAGGCGCACATTTCCATCCACTAGTACGTGCTGTAACCGAAGCTGACAAAGAATGTCATCGCCAACACACTTCTTTACCAGTTACCTATTTCCTTTTGAACTAATTCTCACAGGTCTCTCAACTAGAATCTCAGTGTGGGGAAGCGAATCACGCTTCAAACGCTCAGTTTTGTCAAGCAATGACAGGGGTAACCTACATACACGTAAGTTATATTACAAACAAGATGTATATTGTTTACAAAATGAATACAACTGTAATTGTTTACTTAAAGTGTTATACATATCGTATATATGTAGTGGAGGAGATGTATCTTAATCTAATTTGAGCTGGTCCGCTTATCAAAGTATACATTGCAAGAAATTGTATCTTAGTACGTTAAGTCACAGTCTCTTTCTATCTGTTATCGCGTCCCTTACATCTGATTTAATGCCAAACGGGCTATGCATGAGATGCAGTTACATATAATTTAACATTTCATGTTCATTTTTTTATATTAAACGAAAGGCCTGAAAGGCCCGATCGGTTTATGGCATTGCTTATATTTGGTCGTTCGTCCGTCCATCCCTTGGTCCATCCGTTCGCCCCCAACTTCATCTCCAGATCCCGTGGCTCTAAAGTCTCTAATCTTGTTTGTATTTACCTTTGCCAATTTGGACAGTAACAATAATTTGGTTACTCCGTGGCTCCTATTGAGGGTCTGAGGACCATACCCTCTTCCGAAGAAAAGAATTTTCTGCACTTTGAAAAACGTTTACTATAAAACGGGAAAATCTAATATATTTTGCGCAACATGTGTATAGAGATTAACTACTTGTGTTAACCATATATTTTTAGTCAAATGAAAATTAACGCAACCCAATCAAAATAAATGTGAAGATAAATTGAAATATTAACAATAATAGTTTACAAAAGATACGAGTGTCACTGATAAATACCACAACGCTAGATACTAACCTATATTCCCTAAAGTAATTAACTTAAGTGGAAATGAATACCTCGGAATAAAATTGTTATAGAATTTTACAGAATATTAAAATATTTTTAGTGATATAAATTGCCAAAAAGTTTTCGGATACTTTTTAAAGCATCTTGCAAATATATTTCAATGGAATGTAAACCCTTGGAGTATCTAGTGATAAAAGTAATAGATAATTTTCAATGTATTGTTATGGTAAGAGGTCTCACATCCCTGAATAGTTTTACCTAAGGGAAAACCCATGTATATATCATTGATAACTTTAATAGAACGAAGCTTGCTACAAAAACATGTTTATGTCCTTTTACATGTATATTACATACGTCTATATATTAAGTTTTCAATGTGTTTTCGATGTGATTTATTTCGGATATTTTATGAAACTAATCGTTGTAACACACACAACTTACTTTCTCAAAATGCAATTAATCAATAATCATGATTAATGTTTTTATCAAACCAGCTTGAATTTGAGTTTTGCCAAAGCCATTAAAGATCAAGCATTCACTGAATGCTTCGATGACACTAATTATTGATTGATGACAAATATTTCGTTCACAAAATTATTCTTGAATATTCTTTTGTTAGAAGCTAACTTCAAAACAGAACTCACAAACAATTTTAATTATGAAAAAGGATTATGAGAAGTTGAACAAAAAAAGTAATTGTATAAGAAGGAGTTGAAGTTATATGGATAGTCAACTTCTTTAGTGCATCATATTCGACGTTCAAGGGCAGGTATACGTGTCTAATAACTAAAATTTTGTTGAGAATACGTCAATTTCCAACTTACTCTTTCGATGCGGAAACTTACAGCGATATTATGTGTTAGCTTCAAAAGGTTGGCACAGTTGACTATGGTTCAAATTTCTTAACAATAAACGAACCAGGGTGAAACACCTTTCACTTGTATGTTTCACCTTCTTTTGGTTTTACTGTTTCTATTTTGTCATTAGAACTATATTCTGGATTGATTTTGTAAATGAGACTCGAAATAGAATGAGGATTTCCTCTAAAATGATGATCTGGCAGTAGCTATTAAGTTAGCCAAGGTGAAGTATAGATATGATTACTAATCTGTATATACTTAGCACCAAACATTTTTAATAACAACTTCATAAGCCATAATGAACTATTTTGAAAATCGTGTTGGTATTACTAATGTTGTAATCATATATCTAATGTAATGCTATTCGAAAGGTTTGCTTGCTACTTTGTTTTCCAGAGGAAATAAAAAGGAAAAAATTAACAACACTTTGTTTCATTCCAATTTCAGTGCTTTATTTTCTTGTTTCTATTTTTATGAACAAAGAACAGGAAATGATTGATAACGGTAATGGATAATGATATTGTGGTAATTTTATATCAACTTCATGAAAAACAAACTAGAATGCGTTTTCTGCCTGTCAATTTTAACCTTTTTATGTTTTACATGCTATTTTAATCATGGTATAGAAATATAACCCTCCCCCATCTAAATAACGATATGGCAAAGCTGTATTCCTCTAAGCATTTGGTGATCAGGAAACGGTGATTGAAACTTTGCAGCTTATTTGTGTTCAATTCTCCTGTTGGGTTTCCTCTATAAGAACCTCTATTCAAAGCAATCCAATAGACGTTAGTTTCACTTAGATTGAGTAATTACTGTCTAGCACATGTTTCAGATAATTGTTAAATAGCAATGCCAATTGTATTTGCGAAGCTTACAATTAATGCCTCAATCTTCACTAACCCATATAGTTAATTTGTGTGTAGTTACAGTAATTGGGCTAATTATGTATTCCTCTGGACACAGGATCTAATCGATTGGACATCATCAGCTTACGTGCCAGATAAAATGTGCTTGATACAGTGTCAGTATAATAACTCTAGTATCTATTTCACAACTATAGATAGATAGTTCGTCACGTTAATTCGGTTTGCATTCATATTTTTTATAACTGTGTGAACATGATACATGTAAATCATTTGAAAATTCTGAAGATTGTATGTCTTTTTGTAGGAAAATTAGATGTAATGACTTTTAATGTTATAATAGAGTTTCATCGAAAATTTTGTGGAAGAGTCGAGTGGGTTTAGAATTTCATGAATTTTTCAAAGGAGATAATGCATACTGATTAATAATGTTTTATAACCAATTCAATGGATCGGAACGGTAATCTTACAAAACCTACCAAAAAGAGACAAAGATTTTGCTGTAAAAGGTTCAAATTATTAACATACCAATATGAAAATTTACCATCAATTTAGACTTCGTCACTATCATTTTGTGCATGTCTAAAACTTACGCTGACGATACAGGGACACATTTCGGCAGGGACAAATATAAAACGGACAAAACATCTGAAAAACATAAAAAAATGATAGCTAATTGGGGATGCAGCGGAAAAATAAAATCAAACATTTAAACTTAAGCAAGCTAGAGGGTAGCTTTTCTTATTTTTGACAATATCATATGATATGATAATAATGTCAGCAGGTGCATGATATGATTTTAGTACATATGTATCTAACTCACAATCTTTATTAACCAAACCATTAGCACCTGACGAAACAAACAAAAGCTAATCTCACGAGACAGAAATCATGACGACGCTTAAGGAGTCTGCCTTATGCTTCTACGAAAGCTTTACTTTGATGATTAAAAAGGGCTTATGAATAGGTCATCACTATATTCATCACACTCATAATTGTCATCATCCTCAGCTGCAGTGGCCACTTAGCTGGTATCGGTCCCACTTTCATGTTGTATGCATAAAAAGTGCAACAAATGTGTTATTAGGAATTGTTATAAAGAACATTTATAAAGGGAACGGAGGCAAAGAATTATCATATACATTATGACCGTTAATCTACCTTCCTGGTTTACTTATCAGATATCTAATTTCGATAAAAGGCAATCAGTTTCTGGATGTTGACACAACATATAACTAGAATCTTTTATTCTTGTCTAACATTTATAGCAACTGACTTACCGGGTTCATGATCATAACGTTTCCTAGTAAATAAAGAATTGATGATAATAGGAAAAGCCATATAAGCAAGAAGCATATCTATACTGTCTGTATGTCAACTGTATCATGAAGGTAGTTTGAACAGGAATTGTTTGAAGATATTCACATATGACACCTCATGCTTTAAAAAAACAATTTGCTAACATACCAATCAGATATATTTCTACAGAACAATAGATACAACACACTAGATTATATTATTTAAAACACCATTATTTTGTTCTTAACAATTCTGTATGCTATTCTATTTTGATAAAGATTTTTTCATATATCTTTCAGATGCAAATTAATAAAACAAATCACTTAAACTTTAGACAATCGTCATTCTAGATTTAGCTTTTAATTTAGAAGAGTTTCCATGTGTAATATAAAATAAAATTGAGTTCTATTTTCGAGTCTTGCTTTACTTTAATTATACAGCAAAAACAAAATAATATCGTAACCAGAGCAAATTACGTCTTAGAGGCCAAGAATAACATAATTACAAAAAAGGAACATTATTTGAAGTTCTTTTGAAAGTATAATTTTTAAGAAGCCCAATTTCATCAAACATTGATAAAAGTTTTTCTCATTCTAAATTTCTTGATTTTTTTATCAGACTAGTTTGTTTAAAGAGAACTCTTATTGTGCAATCAATCATCTTAAAGCACACTTGCTGAAGGACTTCTTTCTTAATTACATATTTAGAACTTGAAGTGACAGGCATAGTGTCTACCTTGCAAAGCTGCTTATGCTGATTGCAGCACCTCTGATAAAAAGCTAGACTCTCTTTTATCCTCCTTGAATAAGTCTTTCTTTTATTATTACCTCTGTCGTTTGCCTTGCATTTCTTCAGATAATTACCTTCCTTAAACTTTTTGTAAAAGTCATTGTCTAATTCCATCACTTGATAATCAATCTAACTTTCTTCTTAACCCTGAGACCATGACCAAAAAGACGTTTTTGAATAAACTTTGAGAATTGCAAGATTTAAAAATTTAGTTTAGACTTTGGTAAATGTGAGGACCTTGTAGACCTTGTGTGTGGCTGCTTTTAGATAATGTTAATATGGTGTTGTTCGATGATTTGATGAACTTTGTATATAAATGATTGGATTAAATCATATTTTGTTTATATTTTTCGGCATTATCTGGTTTCTCCTCGACACTTGCTCATAATACATGTAGATATATAATATTTTCAGTTTTGTCATCATTTTTATTTACTTCTCTCATTTGAGATTTGATAATCATGATGAATTAATGATGTTTTAAGAACGTTTCTAAAAAATATATAGAGGAGCTGTAAAGAAGTCCATAATGAAACAACGAGTCTGAATTGTGTTTGCTTGCTCTTCAGTTTGAGATATTGATACTCCTTGGAATATTACCCCCACTAAGACATTTGACTTGGACTCAGAGTATGATAATGATAAAGAGATTTATAATGCTTGTAGATACAGACTTTGGGTTTTATCCATACGACATTCCAGGTTCTCGCCCACACATTGTTATTTCTATGCAATACGTTGTTGAAAGACTTCAAATGACTGTTTACACAAATCAAGACTAAACCCCAGCTCTATTAATACACCATGGTATTTGTATTTATACATGAATGTTATCCAAACATTTGCAAAAGAGCGTTCATGCCGCGATTCTGTCATCAAGCTGCTAGCGTGATACGTTGGCCAAATCGACGGTGTAAAATCCTACCTGGATAATAAAATCGTCAACGAATCAGACGGATCCAACTCATGTGGCATGTTCAGACTCTGAACTTGATAACTATATTAGGATCGTTTCATGCAAACGACACCAGTTAGTTAAATCGGTATATCTATGTGTGCCTTTAGCAGACTGATTTAACGTTTTTTTGTGGATGACATCTCAAACACGTGATTCTTCCTTTACAATAACCATTTGACTCTGACATTGGAAAACACTGAGAGAAACACTTGTTTTATTAAAACACATAAACATAAAAGGGTTGTTAGTAAATGCTTTATGTCTACCTTAGAACGTTTATTTTAATACGTTCTTACATCAGTTATCGTTTTTTATTTTAGACATGATTTAGACACTATTTTACACAATAAGGGAGTCAGTAATCATCCAAATTATTTGATAAACGTTTTAATGATTTTAAGCTTAACAAAAGCAAAGATTGTTATAAGCATGTTCAATAATTTGAGTCATGTCTAATGATCTTCACTCGAATATTTATTAATATGTCTGTGTGTGTGTGTGGGGGGGGGGGGGGTGCGTGTGTGTGTGTGTGGGGGGGTGTCTGTATGTGTGTCTGTGTGTCTATGTTCGCTTGCAGGGTTACCACTTACTATAGGGGTAAAACCAAACGACTTTGATTAACTGATTAAGTATGCATTAGAAGTAATCAAATATGAATTTCATTTCTATTCGTATCATACATGTATCTTCTATCATGAGCTCGAGCAGGTAACAAAACATTTCGAAGAAACAAGAACTAGGTTAGAAGTTATAAGAAATATCTTTGAATTCGGACATAATCTCCGAGTAACTGAGGACATTATTGGCAAGATCAATACATTTTCTTTGTGATTCATATTCTTGATACTTAATACTCTTGAAGTCACCCTGTATTCAGGTTCCTGATTGTGTAGCTCTCATTTTATCTTTTTAAAGAGAAATATTTTAAAATTTAAAGAAGATTAAAATAATGGGTCTTACCACATGTATTTAAGAGAACCCTTAGTCTTTTTTTTAAATTAAATATCATGGCAAACATTGAACATACTTCTTATATTTTCATTGGCACATGGAAGGAAAAATACGAAAAAAAATGTTACAAGTTAAATAATGTTACCAAAGAATTATTATTTGTTTTGAGCAATTTAGGAATACGAAATTCTTCTCAGCAGTCTCAAATCTCAATTAATGTAGCTGCTAAGTTTAATTTTTACATATAGAAAAAGTGTTTACATGAAAAAAAAATATTCTATTACAGAGAGAATGGTACAATCAAAAATAAAATTTCAAAATATCATTGCATAAATAGTTACAGACAGTTACATCAGTGATTAGTGACAAAGTGAAGGAGTAAAAGGGACTCACAGTGCAATGTTTTTAAAGACATAACAATTTCTGTTTACATTTTGGTTCATCCTACGAGAATAATAAATTTTCTAACTGATAGTTATATTTTAAGCAGTGAAATTGATGAATGCAGTTTAAAACATTAGCGGTAAAACTATTTTTTTCAATATATTCTTTTGTAATAATGAAAATGTTATTTATCAATACATTTGCCTTTGAGTCTCCGTGAAGAAATTTTGAAATATCAATGTCAAGGCTGGTTCTGGTTCTTGAAACTTAACATAATTCTAATTGTGAAAATTAGAATTTAAGTTTTCACACATAAATAAATAAATGTTCGAATGTTTCAATTTTTCTTCCTCAAAAGGTACAAAGATTACCCTTAAGAAAATAATATTGTTGCTAAAAATATGAAATCACTATTTAAACATCTAGGAAAAGCCTTACTTCACACTTTTATTAATCTATGCGTTTTTTAAGATGTATTCTGATCGGTTGAATGATACATTGATGTTTATAATATTTGATTCGTATTCACAAAAAAAAAACTTACATTTGCAAATAGGTACTGTGTATAGTTTACATATAATTTATATCACGTATATTATCACTGAACTTTTCATATTGTCTTAAAACTAAAAGTTTAAATGAATGTTCTTAAGACACTAACGTAAATGAATGTGTTTTAAATCACTTAAAAAACAATCCTTGAACTCTTACAAGAGTGATCTTATGTATTTGTTAAAAAAATAAAAATAAAAGGGTTCTGAATGTCATTGAGATCTGTAACGGTTACTCACATGCAACATCTTATTAATGCAGTTGTTCGAGTCTTCAAGCATCTACACTGTTCCACCGAATGATAGAGTAGAATAGATATTGATAGTATATACTCTATCAAACGTTATATGTGCTTTGATGTTGTTGTCTTGGTAGAAAAAAGATACATAATTAAAGGCCCAGTTGAGCATAGTTTATACAGGATACTTTAACAATTGAAGACCTGGATAAGTTTTAAGAAACACACTCTCCTAGAGTAATCGCTTGGAAGTATATCGTATCAAATTAGATCGGGATCAAACGGCTTCCATGAAGAAAAGGAAACCAATCAATTACAGTTTAGCGTCCAGGCACAGACAAGTACTCATGCACTATATAATCAGATTTGCTGATTCTGCAACCTGCATTCTTTTTCTCATTGAATAAGATGATCGATTAGTAGGTGAACATATTTAACAAACGATAACTCATTCCAATATGGAGCTTCGGGAAAAAGTACAGGAAAGGTCAGACGCTATCCAGCGAATACAATTAATCAAAGATAACATGTTTCCTTCTTAATATCAGTCTAAGAAAGATAAGGATTAAGCTCAGACATAACCAGAAATAACAAGGTGTGTTTACCCTTTTCCTTTGATACTTTTACTTTCATATGCATAATAGGATGAATAAACAACAATGAACAAACAGAAAAGATAATAGTCATCAACATCTCACACCAAAATGGTTCTCATAAAAACTCTTAACCTTTTTCTTTAATTGCTTCAATCAAAAAACTAAAATGTGCCTGCAGGAACTGTTGGTGTCTGATAAAATGCAGTTGTTTACATTTCTTATACCCTACTTCCGGTCTCGTTGCTATGGTTTCCTTTGTTCTAACTGTAGGTGTATTGACCTATACACCTCTACTTTTCTAATTCACCTACTCGTTTTTGTACATCTAAACTTAGTCAGGTAAAGAGATCTTCAACTTTGGCAAACAAAGGGACTTGTAAAATTTCGACTTATAAATTTGTGAGAATTATAAACAACGATGTTGGGAATCGAAACTGGGACCTTTATGTTGCAGAGCAGCTGAGGATTGATACAAACAGTAGTACTTTTTGTTGTGTTATGTATATGTTGTTATTTCCCCTATATAAGCCTGTGTATAGGTACTAGTATGTACCAATTTTTAATAAGATGAAGTTAGTTTATGGTTTTTAAACCGTAATTAGAAGAGTATTGTTTATATTCTATTGATCTAGTTAGGTCAAGACGTATATACATAGAGAAGGAATTCGTAAAATATATAACTCGACTGGAGTGGGGTATAAGTCAGATATACCCACACTTCCCTCGGTGCATCATTCAATAGGAAGTGTGGATATATCTCTCACTTACATATATAAAACTATAGCTTTGCTCCTACATTAACCCACCGACTATGTGCATTTGACTATGACAAGAAGACCTCAGAGATAGGAGCTCCAAAAGTCCTAACACTTGCAATATCTCTTCATAATGATTGGCCATGGGAGGTTAGATTTGAGTACAAATTGGTCATTTAATTTTTAATGGTTGATGAGAAATGCTGTTCCTGTTGAAGATACCATGAACGTAGTGAAATAAGGTCATTAACTCTGAGAAAAGAGAAATTAATTTCTTTATGTTGGTTATATACTTTAGCTGGCCATGATTGCACCAACCTGGTGTTGCATGTTATTTTATACATATCAAAAATAGAGAAAAAATAACTTCTGAAAGAATCTTAATTCATATTACCTAAAGAATCATCGATTGATCATAAAACAAGTTATAATCAAGTTAATCATGGTTGTAAACAACACAGCATGTGTCATCAAAGGCATAGACAATGTTTTGGTGGTTTTTTTTTCAAAATGAATAATAAATTTGCATCTATCAGCATGGTTCTGTCCCGCAATTTCCGAGTTGGAGTCCTTTGCCATTGAAAATCCAGTATTAAAGCGGTCAAGTCTACTTTCCCCAACAAACGCAATAAAGATCCATAGAAAGTGCAATAATGGGGGAGTCACACTTACGTTCATTTACATAATTAAACGTAGTTCATTGAACGTAGCCACAAAACCGCTAACGTGCCGAAAATGAGTGGAATTTTAGTAACTACGTAAAACAACTTTTCATTATAAGTTCATTCACTACGTGTAAGTACGATTAAGTACATATAAGTACGTTTTACTAGGTTTAACAACGGATAACTACGTTCATTGAACAACTTACTAGATACGTTCGGCTACGTTTAACCACGTTGATCTACATTTAAGAACTTTTGTTAGTACAACTAAGTAGGTTGAACTACGTTGAAACACGTTTAGGTACGTCAAAGTACGTTAAAGTATCATTTTCACCTTCCTTCCACTCATCCTCTCTCAGTTGTGAAATGAACAGTGTTAAAATGCATACCAGGTGTTTCACTCACTTGTGACACAAGGTACAAATAAATAAATTTACCTAGTTAGGCGTAGTTTATCGTAGTTCAACGTAGTTATACTTACTTAAGTGTAGTTAGATGTAGGGAAACGTACTTAAACGTCAAAGTCTAAATACGAAACGTACCAAAACGTAGTTACACGTATTTGATATCGTAGTTAACCGTACTAATACCTAGTTTTGTGTACTAAAACGTTCTGAAACTCAGATGAAACTAGTGTAGTTTATTGTAGTTTAACGTAGTCAGAGGTAGTACAAAATTCTAGAATGTACTTAAACGTACGAAAACGTACTCAGATACCTAGTAAAGTGTAGTAAATCGTGGAAAAGTTGTACTACGTTAAAGAACGTTCTTAACTAGGTTCAACTACGATGAACTAAGTTCACATTTTCAATTAACTACGTCCAACTACATTGAACTACGTTTCTGGAAACGTAGTTCGGAAATGCTAAACTTTGAACATGTCCAAAAGTTAAAACACAAACTACGTTTGTCTCACGTCTATGTCTACGTTTTGAGCAGGGATAACTAAGTATAACTAGGCTTAAGTACAGTTAACTGCGTTAAAGTACGTTCTGCATCACTACGTTCATAAACGTAAGTGTGACTGGGGCATTATAAGCGACATGGTTTCTGATAGTTTTAACGATAACTGGTTATCATTATTTCAACCAAAATTCACACTTAAACAAACTGAGGTTCAATAGAACAATGTTATATGCTATTTCAACGCAGGGGAATACTACCAAACGACATCAGATATATTTAGAGTGTTCCAGACTACTTATTGAAAATTTGGTTCCAATACCAGAATCACTGAATACCATTTTATTGTCCTTGGGTACGAAACCTCCAGATGACGGACCCACTTGAGATGGTGTACTCTGCCTTAATGTATTGTATTACTGGCTGAATATCAGAACAAACCAAGACAGTGTAAACAAAATCTGATGTTGTTGAGACTCTGAGACTCTGAACTCAATGATGAGATAATGAATGATAAAGTTATATTCGATGAGAAACTGGTGATGTCTTACTACATTTAATGAAAAGACATTCTCTGGTATATCAAATCATTGTTTGATCGCGATCCGTTTCTGTTTGACAATTTTTCCTAAGCAATATTAGTTACGTAATGAAAAAAGAGAGTTTTGAATCTTGAGTAAAAAAATACTGCTAAAAGGAAACCTATTCTTGACCAAATATCTACAGCATTTAGGATGCCACAAGTACCTTATATTGTCTTCCAGATCATTTCCTTCTAGACAATGAGGTCAAATAATACGAACAATTATTTTCATTCAATAAATCACTAAACTTTTTTTATCATCAAAATCATTGAACTGATCGTTTTAAGTAATAGGTTTAATGTTATAATCCTTATATGTCTTTTATGTCAAATAATGTTACATTATGAACTTAAAGAAAGTATAAACTAATATTACCCATATCGATATTTTTTTTGATATCCGCACATGTGCTCTTTGATGATTCTCGACGTTGATTGGTGAGTTACCCTGAGAATGAAATACGTTTGTTTGACGGCACTATTTTCACATTTCATTGATTAAAAGAATGTGCCGAACACATGCATCGCAATTCAAAGAAAAGCGTAGATCGATGAATTTTATTAAAATGATACTACAAGTTAAAATACTAAAACATTATTAGACATTTCATCAAAAGTGTTTTAAAAATCGAGAAACGATCCGTACAAAATTGTTTGGCGAATTTTTCGTTGTTGCAGTTGTGTATTTGATCAGTTTTACAAAGACGATTAGAGTTATAGTTCTTGATGCAGGCAACAAGACGTTATTGAAAGCAACATCCAAGAGAGGAAATGTTGTTCAAACTTCAGAGTAGTTGACAATATTGACATACAAACTTGTCTCGATGCTTTCATTATATAATTCTCTTAAAGATATTTCCACTTTTATGTGTTGAAATCTGAAAAAAATCGACAGGTTTTTCCGATTATCGTTTCAAGACTCGCCCGTTGGGAAGTAGGCGGGACGACAACAATTCATTTAATCGTATTCTCTGCTAAGCGTATTTTTCTCTATGGTCTTAATGTGTCTCAACTCTCAAATATGAAAATCGTGTTATGTAGTATTTTGGGGAAAAAACTATCGTTATATTCATGGCGTTTTGTAATAGAACTACATTGTTTAGCCTTGTTGACTTATCTACTCCCTGGGATGTTTGGTTTTTGTATGCGTATGAATACAGATCAGCTGTTCAATGTCACTGCCGTAGTATTGCCGTCTATAAATGACAAGGATTTTCAGTCGTAATTGGTTATTTTAATTGCATATGGGTAATATATAGAATAACCAACTCGGTACGATTGATTGCGGGAAATATGCACTCGTAGAAATAATATTCAGTCGCTCGCCAAGACTCGCGACTGTGAATATCATTTCAACTCGTTCATATTTCCCGTAATCAGTCGTACCTCGTTAATTATTCTCTAAATAGCCTTGACTGTAATTTAAATTCAACACAAAAGACTTGATATACCTTCATATTTTATATTACACACTTGCGTGTTTCTAAATTGACCTTTTAGTTATGGATAACCTCTAATCACAGGGTCAACAACCAATCGAATGCTTCGTTCTCAGTATGTAGCAAACGTAAGATACTAATGTTACTACTGATTTATGTGTTTTGTTACTGTATGTTGCGTGTGAGTTAGAATATGAAATTGTCCCGAGTAAAACAAGCACTATATGAGAAACAATTGAACATATTTCTAATAACAATTCAATTAATAATAAACAAAGAGTTACAATATAGATTAATACAAATAGGTTATGCAATATCAAATAAGTGAAAAGGCTAGGTAAACAGTAATATTCACAAAGTCTTTGAAGGTAATTCCTTGATGAATCGAGTTGTTAACAGTTTCCAAAGGTGTGGAGAAGAATGGCGCAGCAGAATTATGGCAAAGACAGTTGTAGAAAAAACAGGTTGATAAAATGAGTGAGTCAAGCTTTCTTATAGCTGATCTTTATATATTGATCACAAGATTTCCAGACCCTTCCTTTCCAGAAAGATCTGGTAAACTAAAATATATGCAAGAGGAAATAACTTTCCAGAAGAGAACTGTGTAGAAGAGAACTGAGCTAGATATTACAAAACATGCAAGTTTATGACCAATTGAACAGTGCAACGTTGTTACACGATGTTACACATATAAATAATCCCACTCTCATTATATGTTCATGGGAATATTTTCATTTGATCAAAATATCAGTTCATTTTTGTGTTCTTTGGTTATAACATGTAACTCTGTCAATAACTAATTGCATAACGAACTACCGAGGGACTATTAAAACTAAATTCCAACTTTACATGAACAGAATAAAGGACGCTATTTTCTCAACAACTTTTCTCTTTACATACATATCAGTTGCAGAAAACAAATATTTGACAATGAGTGTATATTCCCAGTTACCGTTTCTGTAAACTAATTAACTAGATTTTAGTTGGTTGAATAAATCAAAGTGAATAATTGTAGTAAATGGAATAAGTTAATTTATTTTTTTGAACTGTGAGCTACAAGACATATTAGAAAATAGATCATGCAATATCTGAACAATAAGGACACTGCATATATGAACCACGATCTAATCTAACATTACCATCCATCTTAATAGTGTCTTTGAGATAAAAGGTCAAATGCTCCTTGAAATGAAACACTTAAGGGAATTGCTGCACAGAGTATGCACTTCTTTTGATATTTCTAGTGATTTTAAGTAATCTACCATAAAGTTGTTTTGAAAATTTTTACCTATCAAGGGTATAAAGTTCAACTTAAAGAGCAAAGAATTGATGAAACACCAAATCTGCATGAAGCAGGGTATTGGATCATGAAATCTTGCATACAATCTTATGAGCAAACGTGGATTGGTTAAACTGTATTAAAAATCTGCTTAAGTTACAGATATATCTTAACAAAGAATAGTCTCATCCTCAACAGTTGATAAATACAGGTAGATTCCTATTAAGAACACAGCCCACTCATGCAAGTTTAATGAATGGTGACATTTCATTCATCGTAATTATTTAAATAATTAATCAAAAGTAAATTGTATTGAATTGTAAGTGAGAATATATATCCTTTTATGCCCTAAAATAGTAAAATTGAGCGCAAAAAGGAAATTTTAGAGACAATTAGATATTCTCAAGATGTTTGAATATTTGGGCAAGAATACTCATTTTCATTTCAACTGTATCTTTGGATAGAAAAATTCAATAACTGTACTTCCTGTCATGAGCGTAAAACACTTATTTGCGAAGATATTTTGGTGAATTTATCTGTTAATGAGGTCAATACTACTTCATATCATTATACAAAAATTGATATCTACAATCCTAAAAAAGTGATAACACTCATCTTGTTTTCTAAAAGCAATATACTTTTAATCAGATTTAATGAATTGTCATGACGTTAGAAACGTTAATCCCGTTAATGACACACATACCTCTTAGTTGTGTAAGCAATAGGTTTTGCTATTTCATTTTCCAGCAACAGTATTTGTTTGTAGGTATTTCTAAAATATTGAATTTGAAAACATTAATTTCACAGTAATAACACTAGAAAGGATTTTGTTTTTTCAAACAAGCTAAAAACATTCCTTTCAGCGCATAACGATTTTTAAAATCGAATATGCAGGGGAGTAACCATATGAAAATATGTAGTTATAATTTGTAAGCTAATGTTTTGTTGTTTTATTAGAGGTACGAGATTATTCGAAGTTTTTATTTGTTATTTATAATAGAATTAACACACTACCTGTGTTCAATTCCTTACACTCTACCTGTTTTATTTTGCAAATCCTTTAATGTTGACTCTTCTAATTTACATGGTTGTTACCTATATACTAATCACATTTAAATCGAAACTTTTATTTACATACCATCATATAAATACAAATCACAACAACAAGCTTTGTGAGGAATATGGTATCTCCAACCTTCAATTTTGCTAGGAATGCTATCGGTGTAGAAGTAAAGATGTTAGATAACCCAACGTCTTTTAAAACTACTTCGTAATTGAAACTGATTCACTCTGCTGCTAGTCGTCCATCTTCTGAAAAGGTCAGTGCAAAAAAATAAAATATTTAGACTGTAATCGAGAATTGAAACAAGCACTTACTGGATGACCTTTTAAAACCAAACTGAGAGTAAGAGAACGGAAGAGTTTTCAACTTTACCATTTACTGGGCAAAGAAAGAAGATCTTCCCTTTCTATGAGTGGTTTGGAACCTTATGTTTTTATTCATAAGGAATATCACATTAACTCAAGCGTGGAACATTTTGACATGAACTGTGTATTTGTGTCTGTCTAAATGACAGTTCAGAGTCCAAGATACAGAAATAAATTGCTATTTTCATTTTTTTCTATTGTAGATAAATGACAAAGTTTGTTTTCTTTGGAATCAAGTTCGGATTCTTCCTAATGATGATAAATGGTTATGAAAGTAACTTTAGCTTATTGAAGAAGTATTTTATGGGTTACATTGACAAAATGAATAGAATTTGATTGCTTATAACTTCTTTAGTAATGATTATAGACGCTGTTATCCTTCATATTTCTTTTCATTAACTTTAGCTTTTATAGTTTTGATGCGGATTGTCAACAGTCTAGACAATGTGACCGTTTTCCGTTGAATAAGTTGATTTAAAGAGGTTATGTTATACAAAACATGCGACTAGTGGGAATACGGTAAGATTTGACATTTTGAAAATGAACTCGTTTTAACAATTTCAGTGGTTATCTAAAAAAAAGAATTGTTCTTTTTATTGAAACAATTTGGTGTCCATCTCGTGATAGATGCTGCATGTTGAATTGACCAATGGGTGAATTAAGGAAATTTGTTTCGTAAAACGTACCATAGCGCAAAAGTTGTTTTTACAACAACATTAATTCAAATTCCACTCTCCCACTGTTAAATGAAGCATCATCCATCAAACCCTTAATCCAAGTGTATAAATACAGTTTAGGCAGTTGTATCAACTGTGTCTTTGCAATGTAAGGTGTCTGGTGAGACGATTTCAGACAAAAAATATCAATTTGCATTAAGATTCAAGATCTACCTTTTATTTTTTAACAGCTATATAGGTCTGAAGTGAGAAATACATCTTAATTTATCCAGATTTGATGGAGCAAAGTAGTTTTTCTGCAAAATAATGATGATAAATGGTAACAGGTTGTATTTGAAGAATAAAATTTTTTTTTTTACTAAGCATACCTACTTAATCTTTTGCACGGTGTTGGTAGAGACACGAACACTTCCGATCTTAGAAAGAGTTTATTTAAATTTGTTTTAAACTCTGTGGTACTTTGATTTAGGCCCTTTTTCAGCTTGCACCTCTTTACTGGTAATGTGTCTCAATATTGATTTTGCAATATTTCTTTTTCAAATGAATCATCATGAAAATGATAACGTTTTGGTTTTTTTCTAAATAAGCATCTTTTCAAAAGATTCGATTTATTCATATCGATTCATTGTACAAATTGTATTTATATATTGAATTTTTTCTAGCTCAAAAAATTCCATCTTACTCATAAAGTAAATAAAAAGATATTACACTTACAGATATTTAAAACAATAATGTCAGATATATGTTGGCAATAAAAATTTAACGTTGTCATAACGATTTTTCTGACCCATACGAACAAAGTTTTTTTTCTATTAACCTACATGCAACATGTTAATATTAAACGTTATGAGGACTCATAAAGATAAGCAGTATGAACACATTTAGAATTTCATTCATTTTGATTTGTATTTTTGCATCGTGCATAATTTAAATCATAACATGTGCATAATTTGAAAAGTGTAAAGGTCAATCGTGTCGTCCATTACCACTTTTTGCTTTGTAAGAAAAACTGGTTTATGTTAACAAGTACCTTTACCAAATATCGTCTATCAAATAATCATCTATCAAATAATCATTCTTATGTCACAGAATATTCAGTAATAAACACAGAGAAATATAAAATATAAAATATTGAAAAATCGAAAACATTTATCATTTTCCAGATAATTCTACACATAACTTTGAAATAAACCGTTACATGGCCTTGCAATATAATTGAAGTCATAAAAAATGCATCGTTTCCTTAAAAGGGCAATAAGTTATGAATCGCCAACAATAGAATTGTCCATTTGGCCTTGTAACCAAACAGTAACGATTCACAGCCAATATTTACATTACACTGATCTTCCATAAACCACCAATCTTCGTTTATTTCAACACCAAAAATAATCCCTCGTACATCGACCTGCTCTCTCATGCATCTCTCAGCTTTCCAATAACTAATTAGCATCCAGTTTACATCAACCTTATTAACTGTTTATCGATGAGCTTGACAACCGTATACTAATCTTCTATAGAACGTCAAAGTCATCTCAATAATTAAGCTGACAATTCAAAGAACTTTGTTTTCCTTCTTTACTCTAACTCTTACAATCCCCTTACAAGAAGGATGATGTTTACTGCAACTAATAACCAGGGTTGATTTTCATGCAAATGGTTACTTGCATTAATCCATAGTTTACCACTCGTCGAATGTATGAAGTAAAAATGAGTTTTGAAAAACATTCTCCAAAACAGAATGTTGAAAGAAGTTCTCAGTTTGTTTCGAGCTTAGAATTCATTTGTCATTCAGGGATGGTTGATAAAAGGTTGACTAAAATGAAGCAATCTCGATAGTTCTTATGCATTTTAAACAGAGTTCGTGAGGGCAAGAACTTTTAGCATTCCAATTTGAATTTTTACACTTAAAATGAAGGGCAATAACGTTTTAAATGATGTGTCACTTAAATTGCATTTAAAGGCGGCGCAAAATGTCGCCTGTCAAGGTGACAATTAACATGCTGACATTTATTATTTAAGTTATTGCATCTGGTGAACACAATCATATTACCTTAAAATTGTATTCGATGATTCCTGTACATGAGCTGTACATATGGAGTGAGAATATTTACAGAAAAGAAAATGCAGCGCGATGGTTACCACGTTTAGCATAGCTCCTTCCTCTTGGGTTTGAATCTAGCCAGGTTTTGTGTTTTACATATACGTTTCACTTTCAGATTCAGCTCACATTGGTTAGCAAGTGTCTCTATAGCCTTAAAAGGACTTTAAAACCTTGGATCCATAAGGGTTAAGGTTTACCTTATGAAAATTCTTGAAAGAAAATTCAAAAGAAAGAATTGGAAGAGATTGCCTCTATCACAGTGTTTCTAGGTTCCCTTTGAAACTACATTTTAATATTAAATAAAAAGATATTATATACGTTCGTATAGTGAAAGTGTAGCTGTATAAAGCCCGATCATTACTTACCTCTCTTGAAAGTGTACATTCCTCTCTGTGATCACAGCAGATGATACTCATGCTTTTAAGGCCAGAGGGTATTCATTCAGTAGTATTCATTACGTTTACATCATCTTTATAATTGTCTTTAATATGTTTGATATATGTGTACATTGTATAATGTTAATTTCTTAAAGTCTCACTCGTGGAATGTTTTCCAAATGTACTTTGTATGTATTGATATAAGCCACATGGCTTGTTTACCAATCCCTATTCAACTGAATAAAAATATGTTTAAAACACATACTCATGTACGAATTCAGCAGCTCATAAGACAATAATCAAAAGGAACGTACATGTGGTTATACAGAGAATCATAGATGCAGTAAATCATTATTGTTGATTTATAGAAAACAAGAAACTCATATGAAACTCGAGTATAAGTCGAGCTTGCTCTTATGGCAGGATAAACTTTAAGCTAACCCCATAACCAGGGTTGGTTTCCATGCATCTAAGTTTCCTAATTTAGTCAATGAGTCAATTTTAGCACTCCATAATTCCAAGGTAATAATGACAATTTATTGATTTTTTTTATTACAAATTCAACAGTTCCTTTACTACCTGGGTGTTTTGGGTGTAAAGTTTTTATCAGTTATCTATAATGCAGGGTCTAATCTTATGTTTCAAGAGGTTCAAAACATTTCAAAATGATAATAGACTTCTTACAGTATGTTAATCAATATTGGTTTATCGTATTTTTGTTAATGCTTTAACCACTTGATCTTATGATCTTAAGCGGTGTCCATCGTGTCTTGTGTAAACATTGTTCCCCATATCAGATGATTTCGCACCAAAAAATATAATTTGTTGGACAAATATGTCAAATGAATATACAATGCAAAACAATGATAATTTCTTATTTTCATGACGTCACGCAGGGATTGCGATGGAGAAAGCATGTAGAGGGATGGATCAATGAGAAATATTATCTTTTCACGAATTCACTACTCATAGACTTCTCCATCAAAGAATGTTGAAAAGAGCTTTCAGTTTTTTTCAAGCTCAAAAAGCAAAACGCAAAAAATGCTGTTTGACATTTCCTGATTGCATGCTAAAAGGTTCACCAAAATAAAAGCCATATTGATAGCTCCAATGCATTTTAAGCAGGAAAAGTGAGTGTAGATAACTTTGGCAATTTGAATTTTCACACTGAAAATGAAGAGTCATATTTATTTCAATCGACAAGTCGCTTAACATGCCTTCAAGGATGCAAATGTCATCGTGCCCTTGACTTGCTATCATTAACAATTTATCATTCATGTTTTAATTTGAAAGGGTAATGGTAAAGATTCCATTTATCTTAAACAGAAGTATTAAGTATGGGTGTGTTCCCAAAAATCTTTGTTTGTATGCCCTTTGTCGAGATTGATAACGTTTGACAAAAATCATTGGTTCCGGCCCTCATGGAAGATATTTTAACTGCGTCTAAAGGTATTCTAACTTGTAGACAAAATTTTTACAGAAAAAATGTTATTCATAATCAACTATACTACTTCGCTTTTACATGAATGGTGCAAACGAAATTATCAGATTAACAGTTTGATGGTGTTTATATTTTTAATATTTATCAATGTCAAATATTAAATCAAATAATAACAACACGCCTTCTCGACAGGTACAAATATATGCCGTCCTTGTCGTCTCGTATCAATGCTTTTCACCATCTTCTCATGCCATATAAGAAGTTTCAGTTTCATTTAACCCCTTTCTTAACTTTTACCTGTCAGACACCTACACACTTATCATCGACTGCAGCTGTCAGGCAACAGATATTGGATTTTTGTCACTGTGGATTCCATATGAATATAAAAAAAACCAGTACAAATCTGTGCTTTTAAAAAGATGATTGCGAGTGTGTCTGTGTTTTAGCAAGATAAAGATAAAGTGAAGTAATGTATTATCAAAGTGGCATCTTCGATTGCTTTCTTGATTTCGTAAAACCATTGTTTTCCAACTCATATTATCCTCAGTTTCGATATTCATCAACAACAAATAACACAGAGTAAACTTTAGAGTCTTTTACTCTATTTTGAAAATTATCATGTTCATTGGATGTTTGTAATACTGCTCAAGAGGTTTTATTACATGATAATGCAAATGAGCAGTCATGGGAAAAAAATAACACAAACTGACGTTTATAAAAACTATTTAAAGTTATCTTAAATATCTAAAGAATTATTCTTGTGTTTATTTCAATGAAACCGAAAAAAGTCGTTACCTTTAAATACTATTTCGAGTTTTCGTCACAACCAATTTCTTAATCATTACTCTCAAATGACATTCGCATATTGCTCTGTAATTAAATGTACAAGTTGTATAGTGTTTGCGTTCCAGTTTTACTAGCATTTGAGAAAGGAGAACTATTAATCTAATGTCAAGTCTGCAATTCATCAGAGATTAAACTCTTTATCATCTTACACTATTCTCTTTTACAATCACAAACAGGAACAGCTAAAGTCGTATGAAACCTCTTTCATGACGTCCCTCTTTGAAAACTCGTATTTGTGCAATGAGAAAATGTGTGTCAAAACAAATATGACGTTTTGACATTTAAGATATTGTAAATATATGCCTTAAAGAAACTAATAAAATGTTTTGTGTATGATTATTATGATTGGTCTTATCTCATAACTGCAATCATTGCTATGACTATAAGTGAGATTCGTAATCGAAAGATTGATTATTCAACAACTGATCGTATGTCAGATTGTATTTGAAATCGGATATGTGGCAAGTGCAAATACTCAATCAATTTAAAACAAAACATGTTTTTACTAATCATAACTCTATTTCGTCATACTTTAACACAGTGCCACCATTACCATCATGTATTGTATTGTTCATTGGGTGTTCTGAAAAAAATAAATACCAAAGTGCACGTCTTTATGTTAGTTAGTGTTAATTAAAGTATGCTGTATGCTGTGACAGAATTAAAAAAAGAGGTGAGGTAACGTTACTTTGGGTTTCAAGAGTATTTCACTGGTAGTATTATTGCAGGGGTAAAGCCCGCAACACCATTGTGGCTGTACATTGCGGTGGAACCGTGAGCATCGGCTTGGGGGTGGTACGGCACAATGTAGCATTGTACCTTAACCTTACTGCATATAGAACAGTACTTTACTACAGACAAATTTGCCGAGCCCCTGGTATGCTCCGAACCACGGACCTCTTGATCCGAAGCCAAACGCACTAACCACTGCGCAAATCGCCCCCGAAAGCGTTAAAAAGTGACAGAAATTTTCAATTAGAGTAGCAAGATGTCTAATTGTGGATGAAAAACAGCAATCGAAAAAACATCAATCTTGTAGGCAATTAGTGAATATGAGGGATCCTATGGAAATCATGCTACTTCTGAATTCGTCAGAAATAATATATCACAGTGCCTATGTAATTTCTTCCATTAAGTGAAAAATTCTTTTGAGGTACACAATGTAGTTCTTATTCGGATGAAAAGGCACATTACTAAGTGCCACAAGCTTATAACTGATTATTGTTTTTCGTAATCTTTACTTTTTATCCATGAGTAATGGATAAATCTGTCTATGGAAGTAATCTGTAACATTATATTCAATCATAAGTACTTCTTTGAAAACGCTTTCTATATAAATCATTTATCGTTAACTTTTGACATTGATTGATCACAATTTTGGAAATTAATCTTATTCAGGAAATTGATATTACTATATAGAATCAAATAAATTACTTAGATGGATAATCTAAAAGTATTTACGTTACCATCTGTATTGAATTGAGTGATATCACGTTTGCCTACAATCTTCATTTATATATTCATTGTATGGAGAGACAATTCATATTTTTCGTTTACTAAAATTTCTTGACAGAAACAATGAAGTTTTATATGATTGATAAGGTCTTTCATTGCCTCAATGTACTAACTTATATCTAATTTAAGTTACGTTCCGCTTGTTTAGATGAAATGAATGGCATAGGGGAATCAAAATTTTCTCAAGATTTGTTTCATTTATACATATTTTCAACTGCCTTGTTGTTAACCTACTCACCCGAGTGACCTTCAATACATTGAAGAAAAATGCTTTACTCGCATAACCATTTATATTTTTACGAAATATGTACTATATGGCTATTTAAGTATTTAATAAACTTTAAATATATGTTATTTGCTTTCAATATCATTAATACTATCAATGGTTAAAGCCTCCTGATGTTATACAAATGCATTTGATAGGTTACTGTCACAACTGTTCTTACCATAAATGTGATCACTCTCTATATACATGAACTGTAAGCTTGTTCATTTAAGTCTCAATTTAACGCTGGTCGAAAATGACCCAGACCTTGAGAGATGGTCAGACCAAATTTAAGAGTATGATAACCTGACCACATGTCAAGAACACTCCACTGCTGTTGTGATGCAAATTCCCACGTGACCATAATCTCTCACTTGTGTAATTGCCAAGTGAACAGAGGCATACACAGATTCTCATAATTAACTTTAAGGCATCGCAAAATGTCACGATAGCTCATGGGATTTATGAGATGTCTCAAGATTGTAAGGAAATTTAATAATTGATGTTAAAGTTTTGAAGGAAATTGTCATTTGCATTTGCTTGTCCTGGGAAAAGCTTTAATTTATTAAGGGTATACAATTTTAGAAAACATAATGATGCAGGTATATACTGATTAACTCATATACTCATTTGCTTTGAAAATTTGCTGTTGTGTAGTGTTATTATTTCCTAGATTGATCTTGTACAAGTAAAAATAAAATTTGAGAATATTTTAAAAATGTCATTGACCTTAAATGAAAATTGATCAGGTTGGCAGTTGCTCCATTTCATTGTGGGATTATTTTTCAACTCTGTTTGAAAGGCGTAGAAAAACTTAGTAACTTCGTCAAGGAAAGAAACTATTTGTACGTGGGGCGTTAGTCTTCATCTGAGTTGGTTTTATCACCCAATGATATGCTTCAAATGATTTTTAACACATATATTGATATGTACGTTCGCTCAAGCTTTCGTAAAAGTTAAACTGAACCAAATTTTCCTTTAGTCAACAGCAAACTATGCTTTTTAAAGGCAAAAACGTCCCATGAGTATCTTTGGTAATTGTATTTAAAAACTTTCATTTATCCATTATCGAAGAAACATTTTCACACTTTTAATGCTAATAGAATATAAAAATGTTTCTATCTAAAAGGACTTTCATTTAAAACCGCTTTAACTTATCAAAGGCCCAATTTTGAAATCATTTGATGTTATCCCTTGTCAAGGGTAAATGTTAATAGTAGAAAATATTTAAAAAATTGAAAAATAAAATATAACGTTCTTATGTTATACTTTTACTTTGATTTTCTCCAATTTCGTCTAACAGACTATCTAACTAGTATTACTTTATCATCTAAACTATTCGAATTCAATTTTTGTTTTCTTCATTAGTGATACATTGCGGTGAAAACTTATGTACACAGAACGCTAAGTAAAACAACATTGGGATTTCTCTTGCTTGATCGAGATTGTTTTGTTAGATTAAATGTTGATAAACAGGCATAACGTTTTATTTGAAACTTGAAATGTTTTCTTTTTACAATAATCACTTTAATTCCCTTTGCGACGTTGTAGGAAGACATGCAATTTTCCAATCTAAGAAGGAAAAAATCAAATGCATATTTACAATTACATTAATGTCACAATGCTTTTACCAAATGTATCTATGTATATATTCAACGAAAGAAAAAACTGAAACTGGGGAGGACTGTGACAAATCGAAACGTAGGGAGTCAAATCTTGAATACCAATGACCAGGATGTCTTGAGTAAATAAAATAACAAACATCATATGATTTAACACAACAAATGAAATTAGATACATTTTATGATTTCTTAAAGAAGTCAAACTTTATGCATTACATAAAAAGGTTATTAATCAATATATCTTCGAAGAGAATATGGTTTCTCATATATTTGCCAAGCATTCTAGCTTCCTTGCTCAGATAATTGTGTAACCTCACAATCTTAATAACAATCGAAGATTGGATGCAAAGTATCAAGTTAAGAATCAATTATTTCCTGATATTTGAGATAGAAATGGTCATAAAAAATGATCCATTGGCAATTCATTACGGATTCAAACCATACGGATAGAATCTACTATCAACTTTTCAATTGCAATCTGTAACACGAGGAGCCCTGTAATCATTATTCTTCCACCATGACGTCATTCTATTAATACCATAGATTTGAAATGATGAACATTTTACTCCATTCTAGCTTTCATTTTACTATAGTTGTGAAAGCGTATCAATATCAAAGGGTTTAATTAATTTCATCGTATAAATGTTTTCTGAAGTAATGATTGTATCATGACTTTTATCATTGGTGCTCCTGTCCCTGCCTTCCCGCCTGTTTGGATAATCTAATTTCAAGTATATCCATCAACACCTATCTTGACCGGACATTTATTATAACCTTAGAGCTTAACATATGGAATAAAAACAGCTTATATGTGGGAAACTGCATCACAGTTTTTACAAAATTAAAAACAGGTCGTTTATCTTGTGTTTGGCGGGATATTAGAGATCAGAGACGACTGATACTTCGGAGGAATCTGTTATTGCTGAGTATCTATTCGAAAATCATCAATATAGTTTTGTTGATATAAAGGTACACTGGGACTCTCTAATCTGAGATTTCCAAAGTGTTTCTCTTACAAAATGGCGACTTTAAAAATTATTATTGCTTTTTTCTCATAGGCATTGATGGAATGTATTTATATAACTTTAGTCTTGTTTTGTTAACGTTTTTTACACACTAAAATGGTATCTTTCAGCAAAAGTCTTACTGGATATTATAAAACATTGATACTTTAGTTGCATAAATTTCCATAGATACGTATTACAAGTATATCAAACACTGGGGAAGGCTATACATCAAAAGAAATCATTAATATTAATCTCTTTTGGACGAGTTTATTCTTAATCTAATGAGAACATCTGTACATACATTTCAATATCAAAGTTTTACATGTCCTTTAGGGTTTACGGATACATGATACATAGAAGGAGGGAAATTATTCATTAGAAATTATGATATTTGAATGTGAATCAGTTAGCATTAAATTTAGCAATAAACAGAACTTTTAATTAGATTACATCATTCAAAACGTGCGGCAAATTATGTCTTCAACACGTAATGGAGTGTCTCTTTAGACTGCATTTGTTGGACCGCTTTTCCAGACCAGCCCTATCCTGACTTTAAGTGATCTTCCCAAATAACTAAATCTGTAACTTCTTAAATTAGTGCCGAGAAGAATTACAAACTTTGTAAATCATATGGTCTGTTCGAAATTAATTTGACTTCGTCTCAAGATGTCGTGGTACATGTATCTCATGGGATTTGTGAGAAGTAGGTAGGTATATCTCATTGGTTAGGTCAGGGTAACTTGTATATATACCGTGAGACTTAGGATATGAAACGAAGCCTTCAAAATGTATAAGGGTTTCATTCACTCCTGCTGCAGTTTCTTCATTCAAAATACATATTTCATAGTGTATATGTAATTTATAACTACTCTGTGATCTGTGTAAATGAGAGAAGGCGTGTGACTTAATGAGAATGACTTTTCTTAAGAATTTCGAAATCGATGAAAATAAAATAGGAATAAATGTGTAACTTAACGTTGTTAATATATGTTTAATTTGCGAAATGAAATATATGACTAACTATTCATATTTACTTTTGAATTATAATGTCCTAAACCTTCTACACGTGTATCTGTATGTCACGGCTGTATCAAGCAATGACTAGTTAGATAAAGGTGAAAAGTAAAAGAAAATTCCTAATAAAAATTAACCCGTTTAATTTTGAGGTGCATTCAAAGGTTAACTAGGACTATTATCGATGTTCCATACATCAGTAATAACAAAAACGCATAATACTTTGAATATTCATAGCATTCAAATCATACCGATTTCAGAAATACCGTAATGAATGACTTGATATATTTGTCATCATATCAATGTGTAAACATGAAAGGATTTGTAATTGAGATAGCTGCCATACAAAATCGAAACGTTAAATGAAATCCGTTTTCGATTAAGAATAGTTTGTTTATAAACAGAAACTTTTTTTGAATTGAATTAAATTGGCGCGGCACCTTCACTGATAATTTAACACATCGCCTTTTTATCAAATGTTAATGTTACTTTACGTATAAGGTAACATTACGAAATTTCAGAATTATTCTCCTCTGATAGCCAGAATCCTTGTCGATAGCTCAAATATTAATGCACCTGGACCACATAAACGAAGCTTGCGTGTAAATGTACATGTACCATTCCAAAGTTATCGGTAATGAACTGTAGGCGTTAAGGTGTGTTGGGGTTTAAAGCCGCTTCCAAGAGTATTCCACTTATACCATGGCTTCTAGTATTATTGCAGGGCAAAATCCCGCTACCCCATTGCGCTACGCATTGCGGTAAAACGTGCAAGCATCGGCTGGAACTAGCGAACTAAGGGTGGTACTGCGCTGAAATTCAGAGTAACAGTACACCCAAACCTAACTGCCTGGGCCTGCTTTCACAAAGCAACCTTAACTAAGGTTAACCTTAACTCCCATACTTTAACATTGCACTAAGGTTACCTTAAGGACTTACGATCACCTTAGGGCTTTGTGAAAGGAGGCCCTGTAGAATATTTCTCTCCTGCGGATAAAATTGCCAAGGCCCTGGCGCGATTAGATCCACGGACCACATTCCCCCCCGCGAGCGGTAGACGATCAAAGCAAGATGTACCTGTCTTTTCAGAATACATTATAAAGGTCTCCGCAAAAATCTAGTAATTTTATTTCAAGATGTTGAGCACGTGTCTTACTTTGAACAAAAACATTTATTGAACAGAAAACGGAAAGCAATATTCTTGAGTTAACAAATTTATTGCACAGACTTTCAGCAATAATGCTTTCATTAGTCCTAATCAAGCACTGAAGTAAAAACTGTATATTCGAATTTTAGTATCTGTATTGAATCATTGTCTATGGTTTGAAAAACGAAGTAAAGTCAGGAGGAAGAGGTATAGTTGATTGATCCACAAATACCGAAGCATGTATACATCTTCAACCAACTTTTGGAACGAAAGAGACCCTCTTTAAAGTCGCCGGAAAATTTAGGCAAAGGAAACATCTCGGTTGATCAAACTCTACGATCTGACAAAAGGAAATATATGCAAAAATTTAAGCACATCTGTTTATAGGAAAAACAGGATTAAAACTTTCTCGTGATTCAAAACTCATTCATGGTGAGTTTGAAGATGCATGAAGATAGATACTGAGAATGAGTGACAGAAACAGAAAGAAGAAGAGAGACAATTAAAAGAGAGAGAGGGCGAAGAATCTTTATTCATGTAATTTGTGTTCTGACTAGACACTATAGAACGTATTTAATTCTTAGAAATGTCCCTTCTCGGAATCTCAAATCAAAGGGACAATAGCACGTTTTTCCATAGAAAAATAAAGTGATGTCACAAAGACAATTATAAATTTTATTTTATAATCAACATACAACGTAAGCAGTTTTAAATTTATTATAACATGATCATTAAATGCATATCCCTTTCCATGTGTCAAAAGGTTAATAAGTGTTCACACACAAAATGGTCGCCAATGGTTTTTGATGACTCTTCCACAACTACGAATGGCCAAACTGAGTCAAGAGATGTTTGAAGATTATACATTTCACATAAACTAATGTTCGTTGGGGAAATGTGAAGAAATAATATTTTCAATATACGTGCTACTGTCAATTTAAAAGGCTTAACTACTTATCCTCAAAGTAGTGCAAAATGTGAGACAAATATTAAGTAAAATAAAGGGATTGTTTTAAATCCATTCTCCTACATCCTGTACTTAGTTAACGACTCACATTTGGTGAGTCAAACTGATAAACAGATTATTATTGAGATTGTGGTTACTGTTCTTAAAAGGCAGAAAGTTCAGAAATGTTCCATGATAGAATGATAAGATCATATGACTGAAAAATACATCTGTGCACGTTGAAATTCTGTGTGCAAAAGATATTCGTAAAAATGTAAAAACTGGTTCTCCATCGGTATCCTGTATCTAATTTTCCTTGGATAATGAACAAATTTGGGAATATAAAGTTTAAAAAGTGATAAGATTTATAGATATCTCCTCTACAAAATATGAGATTATGAATCTAGTTACGAGAAAAATGTTATTGCTGTTTCAATGGAAATCAACTTTCTTGTGTTTTATGTCATATGAATATGCAAATAATCAGTTATCGGTAATATTTCTATAAACATAATATTGTAGGGGGAAACTGTCATTATAAAGTTAAGTATTCAAAGAATAGTTCACTTCATCATAAGGAAGTGGAAAAAAGTCAATTACCTATTTATGGTGTGTCTGTAATGACGTTCGCAAAATTTACGTGCAGTATCATGTTAACATTCCATTATTGGCTGTAATATGAGATAAAGAATTCTTAATCTAATGACTTTACTGCGATCAAACTGAGTTTTGTTTTACAAAATATTCATTTGCACTCGGAAACAGGAAAACCATTTCCCAATGAATCATCCATGTTGGTGTCACTCTGTAGAAGATATATACATTAAAATGAGTAGAGTTTCATTCAAATCAAAATTTATTTCATCATTTTGTCATCATATTTATGAGTCTAAATATCTGTTTGAATTAAATGGACATTTAAAAGATAAATTGCTATTAGCTTTGGTTATTAGCTTTCATTTAATTCAAAACACATCTTTTAATTTAACAAAATATTAAGATGTTTTGATAGTGATTAGAGCTTCTTTTCTATGTATATGTTAATATTGAAGTAACTATTGGGATTTGTTGTTAAACCGAAATACCATATGCATATGTGCCGATCTGAATTCAAAACATAAACTAATGTACAAAAGACAGTTCACAAAACATTAGTTTTCGATTTGAATACGTGCGGTGGATTTGTTATATAACACATGTTTGCAGTAGTGTGAATGAATGTCTTGTTGTCTGGATACTTTTGTTGCTTTTTAAAACGCTTAAAAGTTTACTAATGATTAAACGTCTCTACGCGTCAGTTATAGCATATGTCAAAACTTGAAATATTTGTCATTGGAAAACATACAAAAGATAAACAGAACTGAAGTTTGTACTTTGTTTTGTACCTCGATGTATCACTGGCTTGCAAATTAATCCACAAATTCAAGTAACATTCATTTTGTTAGTTCATAGCTTTCGATGTGAATTTGAAAACCTTCAGGATATGTTGAAACTTATAAGGGCAGTGGGTCGATATTTATAGATAAATAAAGAGAACATAAAACAACAATTATTACTTTCGATTGCAAGGCAATGATTTTGATGTAAAGAATTATGTTAATTTGGTAACTGTGAATTTAACCTATCTAAAACCATGTCTTATCTTTTCTTCTGTAAGTTAAGTTTCCATGTATTGCTTGAGTATCATTGGATGCCAACAGCGGTTCATTCACCGATTTTTATATACACAAAATTTACATTTATACCCTTCTACAGGCATAACTTTTCAATAAAAGGAGATGTTGTTATTGAAGATGGTCACCATAATGATTCTGGTGGATTCGATTCGAATGAAAATGTTCTTTATTAGTACACAGACATTGCAATATTTTTAAGTAAACATAAAAGCGTTCAAGGCATTATCTTGGTGGCATTTTTTCAAAGATTTAAAGACGCACACAAAACCACTTGTAACATGGAAGGGCATTGTCAATTTTGATAGTTGATCTTTATATTATTCGGTAATATGGATTATGGAAAATGTTTGGAATACCTTTTTACACACGTACACATACACATGTTCATTTCTGTTTAGCTGTTATGAATATCATATTGCAAACAAATTAGGTATATTCATTTGGTATGAAACAGTTCTGAAGAACGAAAGCGAAAGTGTGGAGCCACATGAGTATCAATGATGATTGTATTTCGTGCTAGTTATTTATTTGTCAATTAGCTTAGATACATTTTCAGATTTCTTGTAATACATGTGATCCATCACATAAAATCCATCTAAAAGGAGGTTCGTGTGAAGACGCTTTTGATATAATTCATTACTAGTTTAGTCCTGACATAGATTGAAAACATCCTGTGATTGCAAACACGAATCTCCCTAATCAGTAATCCATGCTAAACGATGTAACGTATGCAAAAGCTAATGAAGTTTCTCACTATATATTGAGCAAGCGATATTTGATGAGCTAAGATATCAAATACGTCTTTGTATTATTAAAAGAAAGTGTTTGTTGTGATTGTTCTGGCCAATGAAAAAAATAAGAATGAAAATAAAGATGCTATGAATGTTCATATTAGGGGAATACTAGATTCCTCTTATTGCTGTTCAAAAACGTTCTTTTTTTTATCATTTCGACCAATGGTGAACTTTGAAAATTATTTCAATTGGAAATATGAAGCTATGATATATAACTCAAATACTAGAATTAACAAAGTTTAATTTACGGTGTGTAATGTACAACAAGTAAACAGATATCATTCATTTCACCGCTTAGATATCCCTATTCAATAAAATCAATGAGATAATAAAAGTTTTAACCTTAGTGCCATATGGTAATCACCATTGATTCAATGTATCCAAGCGTGCACAATTTTTAAACCATCAAAGATATCGCTATACGAAAATAGTTTGTTATCAATAGATAACTAAAGCAATCTTGTATTAAGTTGACTGTAAAAATATGTTTGTTTTATATATGTTTAATAACAATTGTAAAAAGGACATTTTGTGTATTGTGAACATCTTCATGGTTTTATTGAGAATAAAGTATTGATTAATTGTTTGATTGATTGACTGATTGATTGATAGTAGTTTTTAAAGAATGTGTTCAATCGATATAGTTTACAGTTTACAATGACTATTACAGCCTACCACTACAATATATTTTTTCAAATTTGATAATAAGTCAGTTCTGTTTTCTATTCAAAACCTAGTCGATAGATAGTCAAGACGGTAGACCAGAAGGGATGGTTGAATCCAATAAAGCGCATAATGGTATGTCCAAGACAATTCAAGTTTGATGAGATGCATATTCCCTAGTGAACATAATCTGTCACTAGTGTAATTGCTGAGAGTATACAGAGTTGCAGGACCTTTACATAATTAACTTTGAAGCATCACAAAATGTCATTAACAACTCATGGGATTTGTGAGAAGTCAAAGGATTTTAGGAATTACGTTCTAGTTCCAAATAATTGATGTTTGAATTGGTGAAGTTCGTAGTCATTTGCATGTGTATTTCCTGGGAAAACCTTCCCTTTCTCAAGGGTAAAACTAATCCTTTTATACTAAAAGTTGTCAGCCTTTGACACTGTGTTGACACAAAACTTTCGAATTAAAGATTTTCAAATTATAAAATTCATCAATAAAAGTAAAGCTGCAACATCTTCACGTAATGACTAATTCTTAAAAATTAACTTCAAATAGACTGACATGTTCGAACTCGTGCACGAGACTTGTTTCTTCTTAACAACCATTATTCCTTCCATCAATACATGGAATTTAAAAATCGCTCCAGGAAATGAATCATATTTCAGTGAATATTGATGCAAGAAAGGAGTGTCTTAAATATGATGCCATTATGCTTCACTGACTTCCAGCTGAGTCAGCATTTATATATTCATAAAAGACAACGTTCTATCTTGTAAAAAAAGGAATCAAAGGATGCTTATCTAAACATCCTACGATCTCAACAGATGTACTATTACATCAAAGTGGCAAATTCCAATATACACACACCTTTTTAAATTTTTAACTGTGAGCTACATGTATACTGTCACTGTATACATACATACATTTTAAATGGTTGTTTATTTCAGGGAAGTAGTGGTTAGTTCTAAAATTCCTATCCTAAGTCTTGAAAGTTCTGTATAGTTATGAAAATAAGTCGTGTTTTATGATCGGAAACCGGACAATGGCGCGCGCAAATAACAACAAAATTAAAAGCATTTATAAGCAACTTATTTAAGGGGGCACAAAGACAAAGAAAGGTCGGTAATGTTAAGTATGACATTAAACTAATATGAATGTTAATTGAACGCAGATTTCTACTTTTTAACATTCATATGGCCGTTTTCCGATTTTCATTTAAAAACAACAAAGTATGGTAACTTTAGGCATGACAGATATTAGGATGTAAGTTTATGGTGGCGATTTGAACTTTATTCTTGACAGATGGTATTTTGGCTGTTAAATAAGTCATACGAAAAATCATAAAACATACTCAGTGTCACTATATGATGTTTTTCATTTCATTGCACAAGATCTGAGCAAATAGACAAAATCCAATTTTCTTTTCTGAAGTAATGAGTGTTACGTTTATAGATATCCTATGTGAGTAAGAAAACAAGATCAATGGTTAATCTGTAAAAGCAAAAGTATATTTACCGTAAGATTAAAAGCTTTAAAAAAGCAGTATTTGTGAAAAAGGTGTCACAAAACATCGTTAATGATTGTATGGAAAATATACACCTTAAAAAAAGTATTCATTGATTAAATGTGCCAGAAATAAACAAGGGAAAACAAATATCTTAACTCATTTGAGTATTTCCTCATACAGTCGTTACCAGTGAATAATTTAATATAAAAGGTATATAAATTTCAATTTGAAACGAAAACCTTTATCGGAATATGGAATCTTGTCATTATTTTAACCGTTTTTGTCAGGTATTCAAACTTGATGAAAGTGGAGACAGGACTTTTTCATAATTGTATAAAGTTTGCAAAAATTTTGTCAACAGCAGCATAAGATGAATTAACATTTTTAAGTTTGACATGTATTTTATCATTAACATTTCATTTATGATATATACGTTGTTTTATGTGTTAGCAATAGAAAAAAATCATAATTATGTGATAAAGAATTCTAATAGATTGGATTTCACTTCTGGTCCTTTTTTGTTGTAAACACACAAACTGTTACCTAATTCATAATTTAAGTTTTTCAAGCAACAAATATTCAGGAAATGTAATTACATGGAGTATTAATGTCAAATTACTCAAATAAAATACAAATAATTTCATTGGAGCAATATCAATTTAGAGCTGGCAAAAAAAACCATCATTTTGGAAATGTTGTCATGACTGAGGAGTGCCGTACCATATAAAACCACTTGTTTTGAAGGGACAATGCTTTAAAAAGTATTCCAAAAGAGCGAAGCAATGTAGTATTTTGAATCAGTGATATGCATTCTCCAGGTACATTTGACAGAAATCACCATAAATTGCATGATTTGTAAATAATAAATTTGTAAATTTGATTTCCTATAATACATTTTAAGCATATTTTATTTAGATTACTCGTATGAATTTGATAAAGGGCGACAAGCTTTTGGTTACAAAGTTATGTTAACTATGCAAATATTTTCCAGTTTTCTTCTTTACTGCAGAAAATTAATATTCGAGTCACGAACACAATCCCCGACTTTGTTAAAATTACTCCAGATGTGTTGTCTCAGGTTTTTTAGAAAAAACAGACAATTATTCAAAACAGACACCTATTAAATTACTCAAAACAGGCACATATTAAATTCCTTCAAACTTAGATGGGCAGTAACAGTTTTGTGAAAAATATATTTCTTCAAATTGTAACAAATGAACATTAGTTTATGCCAAATGTATTATCTTAAGAGGGTCGAAACATCTCATTTATCAACCCGATCATAAGTAGTCGTAGAAGATGTACAGCTGCATGCCAAAAGTTTGTTCACATACCTGAATATACTAGTGCAAATATATGTAATTTGAGATGCCTTTCAGGTATCGTAACTTTGCGAAAAAACCCGTATAATATTGAATTTTCAATACACAAATGCAGATCCATTCTTCTTTAAGGCAAACGTTTATCTTACCCGACAATTACCCGTAACAGTATTGGCAGGTCATTGAAGTGACCAGGGGTCAAAATTTCGAAAACACTCATTTTTATTTTTATCCATAAAATCCTTTATAGGTTATCAACTTCTTTAACAATTTGTTACGTTTGTTCCTTAGCACGAAGTCAATGTGATTATGTTGGTTTAAATCTCAGAGTGTCGATGGAACATTTTATTTGACATTTAATGAAATCCAAATTTCGAAAATGTGACCCCATCTGTCTTTATCAATATCCCAAAATTCGAATTTTGCACGAGAGACAAGACGATCCCAAAATGTGTTCAAGAATGGCTATTTAACACATTGAGAGTAGGTGATTTATTGTCAGTTTTGCTGAAGCCATTCTATCGACGCTGAAGCGAAACCCAAATTACATGATATTTGCACTACGATTCATTGGTAAGTGAACAAACTTTCGGTATGCAGCTGTAATCAAGTATCAAGCATACACCATTGGGCCATTTTTGTGTGAACAACTTTTAATCCTTTTAGGTAGGGAATAGGTTTTGCATATCTTCACTGATCACGGTACATTCGTTTTGAAACTGTTTATTTTGATCACACTGTGATTGATTGAACTATGAAACTTTGCTTTGGTTTTCATGATATCATTTTATTTCCTAAAATTACTTCTACTGCCACTTCAGACAAGTTCATATTAACTAGAAAAATAGTTCTTGTGACATTTTCTTCATGAATAATACTGTAAAAATTTACAATGATTCGTATTTTTCAAAGTTTCCTTATCTTTTCTTTTCGTTTCCCCGAAAAAGGTTATAATTCATAGAAAAGCTGCGTTGAAGCTCAGTTGCAAATTAAGTGTTTGATATTTGAAAAATGGAGAGAATCACTTCAACTGACAATTCATAGATTGACTTTTTTTTTACATATGTTCATATAGCACCAGATGCTACTTTGTCATTTTGTGAGGGATTGGTAGTTCATGGGGTAAAGCATGGCAAAAAACGTAAGATTGATGATAACGCAATCGTGATTGGAATGAGTGTTTTGCTCAGCATCCTCAATGAGAAATGGTGTTTGAATCTAAACAAATGTCATGGAATACTTTATAGCCAATGAAACGTGGTTAAGAAAAAAAGGAACAGGCATTGTAGATATTGAAAATCATAAGTATCAGTACAAGCAACTATCTACCTTTTAGTTACGAAAGCAACATGACGATTCTCTCCCTGATAACAAAATTAATTAGGCATACGCCGCTTCAGAATATCCCCAAGAGACATCTATTATAACTACACAGTGCATGTTATGTAACCTGTTCCTCGATTTGCTATTGCTCCACTAGAAATTCCATTACATGAATTGAAATACAGACTATGTAAATGAGCAGTCTCTAATAGTTTTGGAGAAAAACTAAATTAAAAGTACCCAAATAATTCTCTTTCAGCTACTAGTAATAAGTTTTATTAACTAATGTTAAGTATTTGTCGTTAACCAAAGTTTTAAACTTTCTAAAATTTTGAACGACCTCACTATATAATCCTGTTCCCAATTCGTACGTGCAGGGTCATATTATCAATCAATTACTGACAGTCATGTGAGACAGAAGAACTATCAGTCTAATGATCCATCTGTGATTCATGTGGGATTAATCTCCCTATCGTCTTACAATGTACTCATTTGAAATCGGAATAAGGAAGAGTTGTATTCCCATAAATCTTCCTTCTCTGAAGAAGAAAGCCTTCTGCAATGCTGTTGTTAAAAGTTTTTGTACATATTGAAAGCGATAAATCCTACGTGGTTTCATATCTGATATTTCAAATGAAAACATTGATGTGACTGAAAACATAATTCTGTTGAATAAAGACAAATATAATGGAAAAGCAACTTTTTTATTCTCTGATGGTGACGGTTCGACATTCTAATGGCGCTGTCAATGGATAAATGTAAGAGAACGTGGAGAAAAATTTACATGAGTTGTTTATACATATTTTACAACAAATAGAACGATTTCCATTTTACTTCATTTCTAAAATCCTTTCCGGCCTCAGAGTTCTCGGACTTGTCAGAGATTTAATAATTGATGTATGTACATGTTTTTCATGTTCTATCAAATGTTTTGTTACACATACGTATCACTGTTTCATGCAGTTTTTCTCGTGTAAATGATGTATACTATTTGTATGGGAGAGGTATGAATCTAAGCCAAATGGCTTGATTACTAACCCCATAAATGCAAAAACTACTTTAAAAGCACATGATTCAATACGTGGTGGTAAGAATTTACAATAAAAATTATCATATTCTATCGTATGTAAGAGGTGCAAATGTGTCTTGGGTGACATAAATATCAATTCATCAGTGTTTATCAAAATTGTGGTTTATTAATACAAAACAATAAAAAGTAAGTGGCACGCGTACGCATTATTCATATCGCCTTATTGTTTACGCCAGATATCTTTCAGGCTCAGAATAATTAAGAATAAAAAGAAAACATATTTTAACTGAATGAGTCAATGAGACCAGATTATACATATTACCAAACAACTACAAGTACTCTCTGCTATATATTTAGTCCAACAGATCCTTCTTGTCACGGATCAATAAGTACTGTCCCGAAGACAATGGGAATTAGAGGCTTCATCAGGCGTCTATCGAACCGTAATTAAAAAAGGGACTCGAAAATAAACACGTGTCTAACCTTGTTAACTAAGAGATCAAAAGCTAATGTACATGTAGCTTGATGTATTTTATTTTGTCAAATACTAAAAAGACTCGACGGATCACAGATAACATTTTGAACAAAATAATATAAGTCCAGAATATTCTTTGGCTGGGTTATAACTCTTCCCAAGTGACTCCACCTGTCACTCGTTCAATAACTCAGTGTAGAGAGACATGACTGCGCGATCTTGATTATTCTTCTTGCCAGTCTTAACTTGGAGGCAATGCAAATGCCACGACGTCTCCTAATGTAATTCCCATTCTCAAGTTCACTCAGTTCATTCCAAGATCGATTTCTTCACATTTTCACATAGAAAATAGCCAAACAATATTTGCTACATCTTTATGCAAATTATAGAATAGATATCTAATGATATGACACTCAATCTTTTAAATTAAATATAACATGAATTTATTGAGAATTTTTTAAAAACAATTCAATGGCAAATTTGTTCACAAAAACCCAATGGCATGAGCTGTCGATAACCAAACTGCCTGTAGACTGCTTTCTTGAAGCTTCCACTTACAGATACACAAACCATTTAAATTTGAATAAATTTATCAGCTGTCAGCAATGTGTTGACCACGATCATTGTGAGACAAAACCCGTCCATTCAAAGTACATTAGAGTTCCATTATAGTAGAGCTGTAGACCACTAACTGAAACCCAAATGTATTTGAAACAGTACAAAGGACCTCCCTGAAATGAAAACGTTAATGGTTATTAATGTTCTAATAAATGTGAAAGTAAGTACAGTTGCTCAAGCTCTATGTAAAGGACCACAGGTTGTGACATGAGAACTTAGTCTTATATTAGGTTAACGTTTTAGTTTCTAGATTTGATAATCTTAGCTCAGTATCTGCAGGAGGGGTGTGATGTTTTACAAACATTTTGACATTTTATTTTTATTGCGAGGAAAGAAAATCTCAAGACAAAAAAGGATATTTACTAATGTGAAGGACTCTACATAATAGACAGATGTTTTGAGCTATATAATATCTATCCCAAAAACGTTAAATGTAAACACATTTACATGTAAGAGGGAAAGAGTGAAGCATAAATTGAATCATAAAATACCCTGAAGATAGATAAAGCGAGAGAATATTCTATAAATGATTCTGAACTTAAGTGGTTCTGATTTTCATCCCTCTACATTAGAAATTAATTAATAATAATCAATTGATGAGAGGCATAGTAATAGTCTTACCTGATTTACTTGCCGGAATCAGTTTATGATAAAAAATATTGTAAAATCAAATTATTATTCACAATTACATTTTTGAAGTTGCAACTCAAACTGCGAGGACTGTTGGAAACTATAAGCTTACAACTTCAAACCAGCTCTGTAAACATGATTAGGTTCACTTCAGGAGTTTGATTTAAAGTTAAGTGATTTGCAAATATCTCTCGAGTCAACAAGTATTTGAATGTACTTCAGAGTCAGGTGCGGAAGTTTACTGCTTGATTAAATTCACACTTGCGAGTTCAGACTAATTGAGTACAAAGCTATTTGCTACAATCGAGAAACTATTGTCGGTTTGAAAGATCAACCGTCTAGACCTAGAAAATCTAATGAATTGTTTATCTCTTTGACATTCGTCAACATTCGATTCATCTGTCTCTGCCTGATAATCACCGCTTTGAATATATCCAAAGCGTTAATTGTAAATGTCACTTGAGATGTATCATCAAAAAGGGCCTTGTTTGGAAATGCATTCCAAATGAACTCAAACATAAAGCTTTTACAGTATATATCTTCTAAATATACCATAAATTACTATATTGTAACTAAGACCGTGTAAAAGATCCGCCTAGTTTGGTTTTCAATCCAATACTGCCACTCCGTAATATACTTACTTGACAGTATTGTCAAACTATTTGATCAAAACCACTGATCTAAAAGAACCTCAGAGAAGTGACATTCAGCTAAGTGAAGCGTAAAAGCTAGTGTGTATTGGCAGTCTAAAACATGGTTTAACCCAGCTATTGTTCACTTCTGTCCAACAGAAACAAGGTTAAGTCTGGGACAAACTTTGTTTATGACGAAATTGGATATCAAGAATCATACTGATCAAACTGATGTGGCATGTCAATGTGCAATGTTAACGACACACGCATGATGATAATAAGGATAATAATGTTAATACCTGATTACCGCATGAAAGAGAATGAAAGAGAATGAACAAGTATGATTAAAAGATGTTAATATAACTGTCTACAGAGCAAAATGTAACATAAATATATTACGATTATGTTATCATGGGTTTGGGCTTATGTATCATCAATACAGGTATTTATTCGAATGGTCTTCATAGTGTCTTGTGATATCGATAGCGTGTAATGAGAGGCTGTTTGGTAGGTGTCACATATATAGAGAATACTAAACGACGTCCTGTTTAATAACATATTTATGAAACGAGTGTGTGGATCGGTATTTAACGAGCGAAAGCGAGTTAGATACCGATACCATTCACGAGTTTCATAAAAATGTTATTATACGGGACTGAGTTTAGTATTTTATTTATTGCTTGCTGAATTATATCAAAGAAAAAGCATGAAAATCGCCGAGATTACCATTGTTGCCGCGCCGCTGACATTGTGACGTCATGCTTAACGATTGTGACGTCATGTGACGTCCTTCAACACGCGATGTTATTACACAATGTGTAATAACATTGTAGATTTATTAAACGGCGGTATCGTCAACGGGCGAGTAATAAAACGGTTTAGTCACTTTCTGTATGTGTAAGAGTCTGTCAAGACTTTGATAATGCTTTACTAATGCTGTAAACATCTATGCACCATACAAACATCTATGATTCATTACTCACACCTTTTGCAATGAAATAGGGAGTGATACATATGAGATAGTCTCTAGTGTGTAAGGAGATGATACTCTCTAACATTGTAGCTAAAGTAAACTGGGGAGGTAATATACAATGTTATATATTTTGCGATGATTTATTTCATTGCTATAATGCATTAATTTTACTCAATCTACAGCCATCTTTGATACTGTTGTTGCCATTGCTGTGAGATATAAGTACATTTGTATATTATTTTAACTGCAACAGTATTCCTCTCGATTGACAGGACAAAGGCAATAATTTCAGCATGGTACTCTCTTCAAATAAAAAAGATATAAGGTACTTTGTCTTTCTTATGGACTTCAATACAATAAAACGTTATTGCTTCAAAAAAGCCTACAGATACTACCTACATAATCATTATTATCATATTTATGAACCAATCAGTACAATATGACAAATGCCAAAAAGCTGAGTGGGAGATCAAACTAAAAGGTCGTGGTTATCCTATTGACTTATATGACTCAATCTCGTCTTCAGGCATATATAAAATAACGATTGCTATGGAAACTCGGATGATATTTGGCTAATAATTGGTCTGCTAGGTAAGCTGCTATGAGGATAAATTGTTTACAATTAAACGAAACACTAAAATTGACTACTGAATTAATTTTGTGGTCTGCAATGTAGTATACTATGAGCTAGAGAGCAAAATGTTAAGTAAATTTTAGCTTCGGTGTTAAATTATCTTTCTCCATATATGATATAAAGAGCATACGAATTCATGAATATATCAATCATTTCCCGGTGTACCGTATTTGCAAATGAGGTTCACTCTATGTATGCAAAATATTGGATCTGATGTGATGTCTTATCACTGAGTTATTATATATGAAAGGAGATGGCAACCATATGGACCTTATTTAGCATCTCCAGAAATGATAAGGTCATTTTTTGTCTGTCTCATTTCCCTATATATTTCTATATTTGGCATTATCAAATAACCTGCTCAAATTAGCTTATACATCTGAAAGGCCGTCTTACAAATAACCAAAACATGAATAAACATTTTGCAGTTTTGCAACTGATGAGTGAAATATCTATGCATTTATTTCAATCGTCAACATCCATCCCGCCAGGAGCTCGACAACTTTGTCTGCAGCAGAGAACTGTACTACACGCAGTAAGGTTTGGGTGCAATGCTACACTGAATTTCAGCGCAGCACCACAAACTGTTCGCTAGTCCCAGCCGATGCTCGCAGGTTTCACCGCAAAGCATAGACACAATGGTGTTTCGGGCTTTCTCCCTGCACTAATACTAGCAGCCGCGATATTCGTGAAATACTCTAGTAGGCGGTGTTGAACCCCATTTCACCTCACCTCACCTCAATCGTCAACAAATGACAAGGACTCCATCAACTTGAACATTCACATCTTACCCTCAAGAGTGTATTTCTGAAACTTTCAGAAATCTGTTTAGATGTGCAGTGAAATTCAGCAAAAAGTGTAATCAATACTTTGGTATGAAAATCTTGTGTAAATTAATGGGGCGAATCTAGGAGCACACGTGCTATATTTATTATTAATCTAAATGGTATATGAGTATTGAAGTGAAATAAAATCGTTCTGGCGTTTTTTTAGCTTAAGTAAGGAAAGAAAAAAGGACGAGAGAGTAAATAGTTCATTTATATAGTAAGTTTTTTTACAGTTTTTTTAACATATTACAGAATAGTATCACATTTGTATAGCAGAAATCTCAAACAGTTTAATGCTGAATTAAAAAGGATTGTAAATGAACTAAAAAGCACTTCAGCGGTCTTTGATGAGGTATTTGAAGTAACTGTTTTTAGATTTTTAACACTTGCAGATTGCACCCAATTTCATAGTTACAACAGAATGTCAATATTCTTTTATAATATTGGTTACAATTTAAGTATGTGATTCTATTAAAAGCGGTTACAAGTATAAAACAAATTCACACTTCATCATTCTTATATAAAATAGAATGTGATCAAATTTATTTTAAAAAAGGAAATTTGAATTGTATTAAAAACTTAAACCCCATTACTAGTTTTAACATATTACACATAAAATGTAAATATCATAAAACATCACATTTGTAATAAAAAAAATTAACAAATTGAAATTTTTTATTGAATTAACGATAAATTTCAGCTGCATCCCAAAATTCTTTTCACAAACTTGCCTAGAACGCAGTGCAAATATCATGTATTTTGGGTGGTTTTTTAAGCAGTATCGTCGCATGCACAAATTAAAAGCGACACAGATCGGTATTTCCAGGTCAAAGGTGACGATTGAATGTTCCTAAAATAAATTTTGTAATTTAAGGGAATCAAAATTTGCACCCAGTCTTTTTCTTCTTGATAAAATTCGAAATATTGCACGGTATCGGAAGGTTTATTGCAAGTGCAAATTACATGATACAGGTAAACTGTCTTGATCCAACTGTAAGTAGTTATTCAAATATGATTTTACTGAATGCACTTCCCTTGGAATCAAGAATTTACAGTGTAACAATTAAATTTGCTGTATGGAAGACTGATAATCTCTTACAATCAGTTCAATCATAAACATAAACATGTATTGTCAAATTGAATCATAGATTTTCTCTATTTATTATGATGAAAAGATAATTAATCAAAATAAGCCCGTGGGCTTCATAAACGGTTTTCTTTTAATTCATAAGAAAAGAAAACTCAAACTTTTTAATCCCTTTTCAATTATGTGAACACCAAAGCTCTTTATCTATAGTTAAATCCACTAGATACTTCGAAGTTACTTGTGTTTTAAAAAGATAAGACAATCACTCTTAAGACACAATGTCAGAAAGCAAAGTGGTACATAAATCGTGGGTGGGACATGGGAAAGAGGTTGTAGGCATGCTGTCGTGACAGCTATGTATCTGGACCTAAGTGCTACACATATCTAATTCATTAATAATTGGTCTATGAGGTTAGACTGTTATTGGATAAAGTGTTATCCAGCACTTTTGCTTATTCATGTAGCGTGCTTCTCAATTTATTTAGTGAGCTTTCTAATTCATTGGGGAAGATTACTTCTTCAAATCGATTCAATAATAAAAAAAATATTATTCAAATACTTATTTATATCAGTTAGCTTACTTAATTGAATTATTATGCTTACTTAATTGAATTATTATGCTGACAAAATCTAAGTTTATGGTTCTGTATGGCAAACAGCAAATGTCAAGGGACTATCATCTACATGTATGATAAAAAATAGATTGAATATAAAAATCATTTATTGTATTGGGAAAAGCCATATTTCACAATTTTCAAATAAACCTAGCATATAAGAGTTAATTTTTACGAAACAGATCGACGTTACACTCTTGATGTGCAAACTGTTTTCAGACCGCTTCCTCGAACAAGTTCCAAACACAAAACCACAATATAGAAGAGACTTCTAAGTCGTCACCAAGGACCTGACCATGATCATTTTAGGTCGTTTACAGTTCCGTTATTGCAAGGCCCTTTTTAATTCTAATTGAACTCCATAATGTTCTTCAATTTTCAAATTGTTACTAAATGGATTTAAAAAAAGATCTTTCTGTTTTGATAATGATCGTCAGAATTACAAGAAGACGTTCTTTGAACAAGATGTATGCATAAAGGAGAAAAACAAGTAAACTACATTAAGTTGTTCATGTTGAATGATAACAGCGTGTATACATCGGAAGAGGCACCATATATGTAAAACAATCCTTATACTTTATTTCCAAATATTTTCTGAATAATTTAAAATCATCTTGAATAATTCTTTATTTCGTGAGGTTGCATCCTTACACAATTATCACTAAATGACATGTAAATCTGACGGTGACGTTTGAGGTGAAATGCTGGAGCTAAGGGTTATTCAAGGGAGTTATCTACACCAGTGTGTGACAATATAGAGGTCACTTTTCCTATCATAAGGACATTTTCTGATTGAATTTGAGACACCTCTAAATCCCTTGATATCCTACAGTCGAATTTTCATAATTGCATATATACTATATCTAATCTACTTTCAATTATGAAACTGTTGCAATATGTAGGTGGATATAACATAATGAATCCTTGAGCTCCAGCATTTCAGCAGACAAATTATTTTAATCTACTTCACACTTAATGTTACCAGACAGCAACCACTGTGCTTGCCAATTATACTTAAAATTGAGACATCTCTATAAACTGTGTCCTCAAGGGATGGCTTGAAAATCCCTAGATTTTTTCCACCATTAGATTCATATTATATCAACTCTACACACTTTCATGATAGTGTATTAATTGTAAGCATATGAAGATCCACAACAACGTGCGTTTATAATAATCGTTCATAGTGCAGAGGTTACATTCTTTCTGTTTTTGGTAGTAAATGTACCTAGACACGTAACGACAGTGCTCATTTATCTTCTCATTTACTGGCCATTGTGTCACAGAAGTAGTTAAAAGTTTACAAGTTCAATCGAATAGCTCATAATGGCTTAAAGCACCCATTATCCTTCAGCAGTAATTGTAACAGGATCATAAAATGGAAATGCATGTCTACTTCTAAATCGTGAGAGTTTATAAACAACAGTTTTTCACTGAAAACGGTGCATTATCAAGATCTTAATGTTATTGATACTAGGCACCGCAAACATATCATTGGATCTGTGTATCTCCAAAGTTGTAGTAAGTGCAAACATTTTTTTGCTTTTGAGGCACCGATGCCATGTTAATGTTTCTTTAAAGAGGTCATTTGTCGAATACCGGATAAATGAGAATTAAAATTGACTTTATTAGCCACACACAACACATAACACAAATCATCATAGATATATTTCATTAAAGCAATATTAATTCAAAGACGGCAAATAACACTTGATACATTAATGGTTTAAAACAAACAGTGCTTTGCAAATGCTTCAAAGTAGAGACAAATTTAATCAAAAATGTTTTACGACAGTACATTATACCGATAATTATGAGAATCACCATACACAACATTATTTGTACATATACTTTACTACAATACCTTTTTATCACGCTTTATTTTAGATTCGTTGAATGCATTAGATACAGGAAAGGCAAGCTTTAGGTCACAAAGTCATACTAATTATGCAAATATTTTTCAATTTCATCCTTGCATGCAGACAATGAATAATCGAGTCACGAACACACTCACCGATCTTGCAAGAATGACTCCAGCTGTGTTGTCTCAGGTACTGTTAAAAGAACAGATGATTATTCATAACAGTAACAAGTATTAATTTTTGTAACTTATCACAAGTTCATTGTGAATTCAAAAATTCATTCTGACAATATATAAATGAATAATACTGTAGTAAATAATGAAAATGTTACCTTCTTCTGTACAAATGTATCATAATTCAAGGTTATCAATGCTTGCTTTCCCTTTTCTATCCTTGATTTTCCCTTTGTGAAGAACTTAAGCTATATACATTATGAGAAAACTGCATGGAAGCAAATTGCAGATAAAGCGTTTTAAAGAACCTGAAAAGTGAATCACAGAAGATTATTCAGAAGTGATATACATACGAATGTCGAGATTCTCTCGATGACGTCTTTATCAGGATCGTGTCATCATCAATCATACTTGTAGTGCCATGCTTTAGTCTCAGAACTTTCAATCCCTCACAAAATGACAAGGTAAGATCAAGTATCCTTTGAACGTATGTAAAAAAAATTCTTCACAGTTAGAATGATCCACTTCACTTTTTAGGAAAAACTAGTTTTTCATTCTTAGTCAGAAATACCATTATTTTATGAAACAGCAATTCTAAATGTAATGTACTTGAATGATAATGTAAAATCATTATGTTTTGCCTTAAATATTCAAATATGAGTGATGAAGTCTTTGAATGGCATTTAGAAGTGATAAACATAAGGAAGACAATATTTTCTGGATAATAACTTGTTTATTGTGAAATTCACGGCGTTTTTGCGTCAAAAATTGAGGTAGAGTGGTAATTTCAAGTAGAGGGTACAATGTGATTGGTAATGCATTGAAGGTTGAATGTACAATTAGAATTTACAATAACAATTATTACACTACACAAGTATGTAAAATGTGCGAATGTTTAAATCGGTATTTCCTTTCGAGGTATAAATATGAATTTATCAGTGTTTATAAGAATTCAAATAATAAATTGATAAATTGATGCTGTTTTAATGCAATTTTAATTTATTGTGTGCGTCAAATGTATTTTTTTTAAATTATTATATTTAATAGTTTAGAATAAAACAAAAACATCACTATACTGAATGAGACAATGAGACAAGATGAAACATCTCGTACCAAACAACCACAAGTAATGCTTGCTATAGTTTCTGTTCCAAAAGCTCCTTTTTATAACCGATCAATAAGCATTATCCCGAAGATAAAGGGAATTAGAGGCTCCACCAGGTGTCTGTCGAAGCAAATGAACACAATGACTCCGGAACAAAACGTTTCTCACCTTGTTAGATAAGCAATTAAAGCTAACTAAGGTTGATGTATTCAATTTTGTGAAATATTTACATATGGAACATATTTGACATGTTGAGCGTACAGTGTAGATTTACGAATCCTGAACAATATTTGGCCTAGGTGATGAATCTTCTCTATTGATTAAAACTGTTACTTGCTTAATTACTCAGGGTAGAGAGACATGGCTTAAGCGATCTTAAGTATTATTATCTGTTCATACAAAACATTTAGGCAATTTAAATGCAAAGACGTCTCCCAGTGCAAGCCATTAGTTCCATCGGTTTAATCCTGTATCGATTACTTCACATATTATAGAAAATAATCAAACAGGATTTTTTACTTTTTTTATACAATTTATGAAACTGATCTATTTTACTATCAATGATAATAAGACATTAAATTCAACATGAAAAAAACACTTATGCATTAATAAAGAATGAATGTCGATAAAATCTTAAGTGATGTTGCTAAAACCTTTTGAAATAGAAATCAGACGTTTTTAAAAGTTCTTAAAAATCTTATTTGTAAAAGCTTTAGATGGTGAGTAGTCTATTACTCCTTGAAATCTGCTAACAAATAATGTCAATCCACATTGTCTCAAATATGTTTCCCTCCAATTTGTTTCTTACATTGTATATTATATCACTGGTACAACTAAAAATTATCACCATGGGTAATGAGTGGGATGTAGATTGCATTTAAGTTTTTTAAATTGTATTTGCAATTTTAATGTTTTTGTAAATACAAGTTTGGATACAGCGATTGAAGCTTTTTTTTCAAACATCAAGGTATAACTAGCCGCATTAAGCATTTTCATATATACAGTAAAGAAATAATCTAGTGAGGAGAAGGTTCTCAATATTACCATTGATCATGAGGCGATAAGTTTTCTTTCATCATTTCGTAACGTGACGATGAACTTGTTAAGTATCTCCTCAGTATTTTGCGATTTGGCGTTTATCTCTTTTGTAAAATAAATATTTTTCAATCAGCAGTACTTGAAACGAAGTCTTATCGCAACTAAGCATTTGATTTACTTATGCTTTTATGTAAGGGCGAAAATGTATATTGGGGTTAAAATATGGAACATTAGTTATTTGCGCAAACAGACTTTCAGTACAAGTTTAATCAGGATTGTCAGGCTATCAAAGTCTTAAAGATTATCATGCATACATATAAATGATGGCCTCAACACTAAATCTCTTATACTACCTATTAGTTAATGAAATAACTTGTACACAATATGTCTAGACTAGTCGTGACTTAATTTTAAAAAACTGTCACTCAGATAACTGAGTTAATTGACTTGCCGTTTTCATCAAACACATATTTGAAATGATATTTTTTTTCTATTTTTTCCTGAAGTACCGTACTGAAATTGTCCTTGTTGAAAGTAAAGGGGCAGCATCGTGACAATATAGAGGTTAACGTCGTGATTTGTGATCACCGGATAATGTGTCACGACTGGTCGATAAGTCAAGCGTTAGTCTGGAAGTTAACTGTAGCAGTCACTGAGACTTAAATAGATCGGTAGTGTTTGGGAGTGCTGCTGAACGTAAGTTTGTGTCATTATTTCCTAAATGAATGCAATGTATGCAATGATATCCAAATGCCTGTAATATCCAGTTTGCATAAGTGTATCTAATTAAAGTATCAACTAAAATCATCATTCAAAAAGGAGTTATGAATGTTCGTAGCAATTTGTTGAATATCAATACACAAAAACAATAATTTGGCAATAATTTATGCAACACTGATGTTCTTGATACAATAACTCGAAAAAAGTTGTTATTTTCAAATAAAAAAATGATTTGATAGATAATGAAAAAAACCGATATCCCATTATAACTTATGCCAAAATGTCTTCAGCCGACGTTTTATTTTGAATATATGACAATCTACAATTCTTATTTTGCCTCCTCAATGTTATCTCAGAATTGTTTCCGATGTTCTACATGTCTGTCCCATATACGAATAGTGTAACGTAGAGTCGAACTCATTGTAAAACCGTGGTCACTTCTATGTTTTAAAGATCTTACTTTTTGAAAAAAAAGAATAAAAATAAAAAAAGGTCTTCAAATCTTTTTAAAAAATTAATAGTGTAGCAGTAAAGAAAAGCCTGTATATATAGTCTGTGCTTACCTGGACAGGGCTGGTGCTAGAAAGTATATCCAGTATAGGATATTACATATTTTCTCTATCTTCATTATCAAACATTTCTTGATGCCAAACGTGTTATTTTCAGAGGTACAAACATTTCATCATTGGACCCGGTCATCCTTAGTAGTAGAATAGACTATCAAGTATCAAGCAAAAACCACTTGCAGCCATTTGTGTGTGAGCCCTTAATTAATTTGAGATAGGAACATTCATTATCATAGCTTTACTGGACATGGTACTTCTTTCGATTAAAAACATTGTTTCTGATTGGTAACATTTAGTTATATTGAGGGACCTGACAAAACGTGCTACTGCCCCTTTTTAGGAGAACATGGTAATAGGGCTTTCGGTATCTTACATAAAACTTGTATGTATAAATCTCACCTTCAGGCGGACTTGATATAGAAGTGTAGATTGCATTTCATTATTAATGTGTCTGTAAGGTCAAACTGCTATCGGGAAAGATGAAGATGAGACGAAATATTTTGACTTGACTCTTTGGTTCAAGTTCTTGTGTGAAAATTAGTATGTGGAATTTTGTATTTCGGAAACATATTTTCTACTCACCACCATGACTAATAGCATAAGACTTTGCTTTTAAAAGATACGTAATCATTAGAATATAAGTCTTAAGTATGTATGGCAAAACAGATATAATCCTTTTTGTGAATCGATACTTTAAGGTAAGTATCACTTTATCTTTTGTCAATTGCACACAGATTTACAAAAACCCAAATCACCTTTCTAGATTTGAAAATGCCATAAAGCAAATGATCGTATTAAAATTTTTATTAACATATTGATTATTCTGAAAATCACCAGTACATATGTCAAACAAATTAAAGGAGAATTCCAGTGAAAAATGAAAATCATGCTTTTAAAACAAGTTTTGTAAATGATTCCGTTCATTGCAACAAATATTTTTTAGATATTTTAACAATTTTACAATGAAAATTGAAAGTTAAGAAAAATTACATTTACGGACTTGCGCAATCTTGCATTCTCGACGGAGAAACGATAGCGTCAAAAAGCAAGAATATGAAGTCAGTGACACACCACGAAATTAGGTGACTCCGCAATGCCGGTCTGTCACGTTTGGAGATGTTCTTACCGTAACGGGAGGGAAAGACGTCCCCGGTCGCGGAAAATCTTATTTTCTGATACCAAGGCCTCAAAAAGACAAGTTATTGGCCACTTATTGACCAGCAGCTGGCAGCACAACATAGAAACCGATTGGACCGCCGTCAAGTTCGGGAAGCACAAGGTTCGACCACTTCCATCATTAAAAACAGGCTCGGCTTTAGTTATCATATTGAAATAAATTTTCACACGCTTTTGCGTAATGTGATATATTTTCTCAGGGAAATTATACAGAATTAGTTTCATAACATAGATTTTGATAGCACAATGAACAGATATCTTTCCAGCTTTGTCAAGCGAATCCTAAAACGAAACCTCGTTTTATCGTGGTATGTTCGTAATCAAAATGATTAGCTCACACATATTAGATTTTATGTTATAAGACCAGAAGGTCCAATTATTTTCTAATAAGAAATTATAATTGTTAAGTGCGACAAGAACATCACTCTCTCTATGAAATGTTGTACATATGCCTTAGAAATCTGATTCAGTTAGTATTGGTACGAGATCAATTCGATTACGAAATGTGGTTTCGATTTAACTGATCGTGAATGGCATAGCACATTAGGAGGGAATATTGTAACTTAATAGTGCATGTCTTTATTTTGTGTGATTTTTATATTGACTTTTATCAACTATTCCGTTAACTATAAACTATTATCCTGATTTTTTTGCTTTTGGTGCAACATTGAAAATAGTAATTTCAGCACATTGACCCATACATTTTTTAATACCATATAAGCCTTCAATGTCTTGGAACAGGTGTGTCTCATAATGGCTGAAAATCTTTATTCAATCCATTTTCGGTTAAATTGTTCTCTTTCTACATAATAACTACTTACATACATCCAACCCAAAATGAATTGTTCGTAACATACCTTTTTTCTAGTTTTATGCTTATTTATTATAGGCATCAATGCTCAACAATATTGATTTCAAAAGCAACCACTCCCCCCCCCCCTTTTATTTTAAGGAAAAAACTTTCAACTGGCAATTTAAAAATAAAGAAATTCAATGTATTGTGATCTTGTTGTTTATCTAATTTTATCAGTGGACTCCCGGGGGAAAATTTTACATTTGTATATATCTTCAAGTAAAAGTTTACTTTTCTTGCATTGCAATGATGCTCTAGTTTTAAAATGATTAAGAGTAAAAGAAATATTTCTTTTCAAGTCATGTGAACAACCGTATTCAAATCAAATCTTGAACTATTTCTCAATAATATTTATCAATATATCAAACACGTTTCTGATAATGACATTCACGAGTCACGAACGTAACGGTTGTTTAGAACATCAGGAGCGCGTACACAAATGTCACCAAATGATTTATGAGTGGTACAGGTGGGCTAAGACAAATTGTTTTGAAATCCACATGCTCAGCTATACACAGAGTATCATGGATTCGATAATGTAAGTTCGTGACTGCCTGACAACAAAGACATTCAGTGACAAATTTCATCATCGGACAAACACAACAGTCGCACGTGTCTTTACTCGACTACGGTTCTGTATCCGATTCGTTACTCGTATTATTATTATTATGCTTAGTTTTAGATATTCCTTCCTCAGACTTGGACATGTGCATGTACATTAAATTGAAAGCCGTAACTTTGAGATCGAACGAATAGTTTTTCTATTGTGCACAGCGCTTACTCACAGCAAGACTAGTTTTGATGGCGTACTCCACTGCATAAAGATGTGCGGAGATTACAATCTAATCTACTCGCATCGATTCACTTTGGTATGTCGATGACGTCATATATTTTTAGAAAATGGCGACCTCCTCGTCGTAGCAATTTCACGTTTTGAAATGTATGTTACCTTTTAACCCATTAACCGAAAACAGTAATATTTGGTTCGAAATTATTTCACAACTAATTAATGCTTTAGCATGCATTATCTTGAGATCTTATTGGAATTTTCCTTTCAGTCAAGCGTTTTCATGTTTGCGATTACCATGCCAATGAAAAGAAACACTTAAAGTTCATCTATAGATAAATCATTATTTTGATAAACTGTCTGACATTTAACACAAAATATGTAAATTATCTCAATCTATGTTTGGAAAATTATGAGTGAACATATATACATGTATATATATATATATATATATATATATATATATATATATATGTGTGTGTGTATTCCAATGAAATTGTTTTCACATTACGAGTGTCATTCTTAATCTTACTTCATTCAATTAATACTTGCAATGTATAAACATATTGAAAGAATGTTTCAAATAGTGCAAACGTCGACATGGTATGAAGATCTTGTTGAAAGTTGCCAAGGCAAATGCAGAATCACACGTGCAAATCTAATTATTAACTTGATCGACAAAGAAAAACATTTAAAGTAAAAAAGTCGTAATGGCTTTTCCTCGCTTGCAGCGAAATGTAGATGAATTATAGAAATGAAGTTTTAAAGAAATGACACAACTGTCTTTAGCTACGAAAGTATATCTTCAAAGGTATCACAGAAAAATATTTTATCGGCAAGCCTAAAACTTTAAAAAAATCAACCCTTATCTAACCGAATAAATAACGCCAAGGGCTTTGTTATAAAATCAATTATTTTGAGAATTCATGACTTAGAATTAATAAAACACTATTCATAGAGCAACTGATTATCAATTTTGATTATTTCTATCATGCTGGATCCTACAACATTTCCAATCCTGATTGATGTCGAAGCTAGTTCGTTATGTTTCTAAAGCAAATGTAATAAAATGTTGTACTGAAGACTACTCAGCTAACAAGATGCACCATTTGACCGAACACACAGAGTTAATATTTGACTATCTCAATTTAAACATTTGCTTACATTTTTTTATTTTCAAAACCAAATTACAAGGGATTTTTTTAAATATTTTTTCATTAGGACAAACAATTATAATCACATTGCCCACTTAGACGTATTAATAAAGTGTTATTTATAGATCTGTTATACTTGAATTGCTGGTGATTTTATTGAATAAGGCATTTTACACTGAATTAAGATCACAAAATTGTAAGCTAGAAATCAAACATGAATAAGTTTAAAATGGCAAATGTTAAGAATAGTACACGTGTTCTTAGGTTAACCTGCTTGAGTCAATTTAACAACATTATGATTTCCATTTTTAAGAACCAACTCAAATTGCGAGGACTGTTGGAAACTGTTATCTTACTCCTACAAACCAACTCGGTTAGCATAATGAGGTTCGCTTCAAGCGGATAATTTAAAATTTTGTGATTTGCTTTAATCTCTTGAGTCAACAAGTATTTGAGTATTCTTCAAAGTTGGGTCCGGATGTCAAGTGCTTGATTACATTTACACAGAATTTTTTCCTCTCTATACACAAAAATTACTCCTTTGTAAACAAGATTGGTAAAGGATCCGCCTAGACTCCCTAATTAGGTATTTAATCTAATATTGTCACTCCGTAATTGACTTACTTGACTGTGGTCTCATTTGTCAAGACCACGGATCTAGATCAACCTCGTTGAAATGAAATTCATCACATCAGTGAAGTTAAATGTAAGAGCAGTTGAATATTGATAAACAATATAAAGCATAGTTTAATGTTCACCTGTGTCCAACGGAGTGAGTTGAGTGAATGGGAGTTTATTTTTAGTTATAAAACACTTGGATTAAAATCATCAAAAAAGAGAGTGGACAGATCAGTATGAAAGGGATTGAACGGATTAAGGAAAAGACGAAAGAAAGGTATATTCAGGGAGAGACAGCCCCTACCAGGAGAAAATAAGCTTTACCCGGCATACTTCTCAAAGTGTTAGCCAATGAAGCATGGTTAGGAAGAAGAACAAGCTTATCCCTATAGTCTACAAATAATTTTTACTAATGATGAGTGGTAACATTATATTCTTTCTAAAATTACTTTTCAAGAATGATCCCACTATATGATTAAATAATTGTACTTGCAGGATAGCGTTATCGATCAACCATTGATAGTAATTTGATACAAAATCATTATCAATCGTATGACCCATCTCGATTCATGGGAAATTAAATTTTTTTCGTACAAGGAACTCATTTCCATTCAGGAACCGGAAAAGTTTTATTCCCTTTAATATAAAAACAACAATTGTAACATGATTCAATATGTAATGCAATAGAAGTATTAATTCATCGTTTTCTTTCACAACTCATATGGCTAAAATTGTGGTTAAATGATACAAAATATCAACAAGAAAGTATTTTTTGAAAGAATTTTTTATCATTATGCAGTCAAATGTATTTCGTAAAGAAAGAGCATATATTTCAGTGTCAAATTGGTTAAAATATATTCATAATGAATGACTCAATGTGATAATATATGATGGGGATGGACTTTAGTTTGAAGTCAGGAAGACCTATCATACTATCATATCAGATGCGGTATCAGCTGTCTATCAAATCCTAATGTAACATACTGACTGTCTAAGTGTTCAAAGATTGGTGTATTTGTTTGTTCCAAACATTAACGAAACATTAAGGAAAAAAAGTAACATACTTTGCATAATGGTACGAGTACAGAACATTTCTAACCTAAGTTCATGAGTACAGAACATTTCTAACCTAAGTTCATGAGTACAGAACATATCTAACCTAAGTTCATGAGTACAGAACATAGCTAATCTAAGTTCATGAGTACAGAACATATCTAACCTAAGTTCATGAGTACAGAACATAGCTAATCTAAGTTCATGAGTACAGAACATTTCTAACCTAAGTTCATGAGTACAGAACATGTCTAACCTAAGTTCATGAGTACAGAACATTTCTAACCTAAGTTCATGAGTACAGGACATTTCTAACCTAAGTTAATGAGTACAGAACATTTCTAACCTAAGTTCATGAGTACAGAACATTTCTAACCTAAGTTCATGAGTACAGAACATATCTAACCTAAGTTCATGAGTACAGAACATAGCTAATCTAAGTTCATGAGTACAGAACATTTCTAACCAAAGTTAATGAGTACAGAACATTTCTAACCTAAGTTCATGAGTACAGAACATTTCTCATCTAAGTTCATGAGTACAGGACATTTCTAACCTAAGTTAATGAGTACAGAACATTTCTAACCTAAGTTCATGAGTACAGAACATAGCTAACCTAAGTTCATGAGTACAGAATATTTCTAACCTAAGTTCATGAGTACAGAACATTTCTAACCTAAGTTCATGAGTACAGAACATTTCTAATCTAAGTTCATGAGTACAGAACATTTCTAACCTAAGTTCATGAGTACAGGACATTTCTAACCTAAGTTAATGAGTACAGAACATTTCTAACCTAAGTTCATGAGTACAGAACATTTCTAACCTAAGTTCATGAGTACAGAATATTTCTAACCTAAGTTCATGAGTACAGAACATTTCTCATCTAAGTTCATGAGTACAGGACATTTCTAACCTAAGTTCATGAGTACAGAACATTTCTAACCTAAGATCATGAGTACAGAGCATATCTAACCTAAGTTCATGAGTACAGAACATTTCTAACCTAAGTTCATGAGTACAGAACATTTCTAACCTAAGTTCATGAGTACAGAACATTTCTAACCAAAGTTCATGAGTACAGAACATTTCTAACCAAAGTTCATGAGTACATAACATTTCTAACCAAAGTTCATGAGTGCAGAACATTTCTAATCTAAGTTCATGAGTACAGAACATTTCTAACCTAAGTTCATGAGTACAGAACATTTCTAACCTAAGTTCATGAGTACAGAACATTTCTAACCTAAGTTCATGAGTACAGAACATAGCTAATCTAAGTTCATGAGTACAGAACATTTCTCATCTAAGTTCATGGATCCTCCTCCTCACAGTCAGTCTGTAGGGATGTAGCAGACGCGATCTAAATTATTCATCTGTTTACATTTAACTTTTAGGAACTCCAAATGCCAACAGTGTAGTAAGTTCCATTCGTGCAATCCACTTTTAAAATTGATTTATTGACAAGTCATTGAAAATAGCCGAGAAAGTTTAATTTATACTTATGAACCAAATAACATTTTACTATCTATCACATATTAAGATTTATATATTCATATTACCGTTTCTAGGTTAAAGACCACGAATGCATTAGTTGAGGACATTTTGAGAACATTAAGAGCATTGTTGAAACGTTTTGGAATAGAAATTCTTTAAAATCTCATTCTAAAAGCTAGAGTGTTCATATTTGCTAATGAAGACATTGTCCCGTATCGGTTTTTTTCACTAGCATACTTTTACTACCATAATGACTATTTCATCAGGTTTTCAATCCTATCAGAGTCATAAAGACTATCCAAAATGTAATCAGCGTTGACCACAAACTTACTTAAGTGGTACAAAGTCATTTTCAACACATGTACTATTTTAATGACAATAAGAAAGATTACATACAGTAAACTGTCTGAAGACAACTTCCTAAAGCCTGCCATGAATAATTGGAACTATCAGCATCTAAATAGATTCATCAACTGTCAGCAGTGACTTGACCAAGACCATCGTGAGACTACCTCTAACTTCGAAAACATGCCAATTGCAATATAAGATAGCTGAAGGAAATCTATTTGAGATAGTGAAAGATACCTCACCATAATGGAAAAGGGTAATGGTTGTTTATGTTCTTATAAGGGTGACAGTAACTATCGTTGTTTTAGCGTTGCTCAACCAATATGTATAGGACAACAATGTAAAGTTTTTGTTTTTAAAAACAAAGTTAAAGCTTTAGCCTGCCTCAGATACTCCGTATTAGTTTATAAGATCTATAAACCTAGCTGGAAGAAGAAATGCTTAGAATCTTGTGTATGGGTATATGTATGTGTCTTGTTTTATTCTACATTTAAACAGGGGGACATTATTTTATTTTTTTATACATTGCACTAATCACTCAGATTAGATGACACAAAGAGACTGAGAGTCATCTCTGCCATATCACTTCACTGGAAACTTGAATAATTATCACTCTCGGTGACCCATGGTTTGATCCACATCTACATGATCACTATATCACCCTACACTGAGTTAAGGAGTTAACGTCGATTTTCTCCTATCTCAATAAAAAAGCAAGCATAATGATTAATCTTTGAAATAATCATTTATCATTCATAAATATGCGCTACACCTAAATGGTAAAACATAATATTGCTTACATAACAATTAATTTTTGTCAAGTTCATTATGACGTCATATGTTTTTGTGTGACGTCATAGCGTTATGTACTTAGTGTTATTTACGGCATAAACGGCCTGATGAAGCAGGTACAGAATGTACCATATGAAAACGTTTGCAAAACATAGTTCAACTTCATCTTTTTTTGTACATACAACCATAGAGTTTGGACATTATTTAAGATGATGACACTGATTTAGTTGGATTGGTAGAGACAGCTAAAGAGAGGTGTGAGCGAGAGTGAGTAAAGACAGATACTCGTGAATTATATAGTGAGTAAGCTTATCTGTCTTATGGAAACGTAAATCTTTAAATATGTCAAATGTCACATACAAAATTATCAGTTAATGTTAAGTCCAAGCAAGTCTGGAGAGATTACTCTTCTCAACAGACAACCATTACACTATTGTAACAAATATTTTGTACACAATATATCTAGAGTCCATAGTCATGACGTTAATGAAATACTAATACTTGATGATAGACTTAATTAACTGGGCTGTCAAATTATTTTATCAAAACCAATTATCCAGATTAAATCTTGGAAGTAAACTCTTCCTATCTGTAAAGCTGGTTGGTGAGAACAAGAACACTTAAACCTTAAACGTGATTTAATCAAATATTCGTAAATGTTAAACAATTATAACATTAAATGACAACGGTGGGTGTAGTAAGCATTGATTGGGATAAAACATGGTTGTAACTGTTATTATGCAAAGACTCATGAGGTGCAATAATAATTGGATAGTTCGACAATGGATTGGACTGTTTGAGGAACAAAGAACAAATAAAATCGATAGCCATTGTCAAACAAAAATTATTTCCTGAATTATCTTGGTTTTATCGTATTTTCAATAGAATTAGGAAAGTCTTATTTATTTTATATTTCACACGATTTTTATCTGGGATCTTTAATATTGAAGTATGTAACTATCAAAGATCAAACATTGATATAAACTAAAAATATATCAGTCTTAAACTGTAAATGTTTAATCAAACGTATAATATTTGATTGGACAAGTTCATTATTTGTCAGGAATATCTGATCTAAAAATTTCTCCATTGATAGTAAAGGGTTCAGTAACGTAATAATATAAATGTTTATGGTCTTGATTTTTTTTTATCAGCAGACAATGTACCGCGATTGGCACTGGCCATCGTATCAAACTCTGGAAACGTATCTAAATAATTAACTGAAACTTAGGTTGTAGATTGGTAGTGTTTGATAGAAATGTAACGACATCTCCTTAACAAAAGTTTGTGTCATTATTTTCAAACTTTGTGCAATATCATATTCTGTTGTGTTTGCATGAGTTAACTTAATTAAATCATCATTCCATCAAGAGTTATTAATGTTCGTATCAATTTCTTAAATCTCATACTCATATCACTACAGAAAACATAAATAATAGTTTTTGCCAAATGTGTTATCTTCAGAGGGTCAAACATCATGTTACTTGACTCAATCATTCCTTGTAGAAGACGATAGTACTATCAACTATAAAGGGAAACTACTTTTATATTTTTTGTGCGTAGGTCCTTTAATCATTTGAGGTAGGAAAATTGATAAGCATAGTTTGACTGAGCATGGTACATCTTTTATCTAGAAAGCATTGTCTTGCGAATGGTAACATTCATGTTCGTTTTCATGACATCAGCTTCTTTATGAAACTAAACGTGCTAGTGCCCCTTTAAAGGCGAACATGTCAGTAGGGCTGTAAGCATCTTACATACAACTTACATGTCTCGATCTTGCCTTCAGGCGGACTTGATACAACAGTTTAGATTACATTTCGTTATTAATTTGTCTGTAAGGTCAAACTGCTATAGGGATAGATAAAGATTAGATGAAATATCATGATTTGTTTCTGTGGTTAAAATTCTGGTTCTTCAAGGTTTGTGTGAAAATCAATATGTGGAATTTGGTTTTGGATACATTTGTCTACAAACCAAAATTACTGTTAAGACGAATCTTCAATCTTAAAGCTATGTAATCATTAGAATAAAGGTCTAAGTGCATAAAGTAAGATATACATGTACATAAATCATGAATGACTTGTGATTGTTTAGTAAAGTTCTCCAAACATAACAACTTTGACACTTTTCCAGTATCATGGTAACCATTTAGTTAAGAATTGATTGGTAAGATACCTATTGAAATATTTCTAGGTGGTAAGTGAACTTCCAGTGAACTGTGTGATGCAATTACTACGAGACTCACTAAATCAACAGCAACACGACACATGAGTGTCTTCATAAGTGCAGTAGCGTTGATGATGACTGGAAAATGATGACATTCTCTAAAGAGAGTTAGCCGAAACCCTCACTAAATTTTCGTCATCTGGCAGCTTCATTATCTTGGTTGAGGAACCTGATTAAAGCCTCTCACACTGAATTCATATCATCAGCCAATTGATCTACCACTAACGGAACTAACATAATTTCATTATAGCAAAACCTATAGGGGATGCCTCTATCAAACTACAATGGCATTTGTTCATCATTCAATCATTTAACATGTTTGTAGGATTTAAGCATCATCATTAAATGTTTATCCCCTATAAGAATTCATCATATTGCTCACTGATTAGTTAAGAAAAAAGGGACTACCCTACAATTATAGACTGGTGATGAGTTTATAGACCTAAAGAAAACAATATTGACCGAGTACGACATATGAGGTCAATTTTGTTTTCCTCGGGTCCCTTAGGTCTATGAAAAGAGGTATTGACCTCATCACCAGTCTATAAATGTTTTATAATCATGTTTGCAATTTTCCGGCAATCCGATTGGTCGAGGGGCGGTTATGTGTCAGTCGACAGAAAACTCTAGTTTCTAAATTATAATTACTTTAACAAAAGTGATGTGTTTGGTCAAATACGTAATGCTGCAGAGTCAAGTTCAAAATAGAACTTACAAACATTAAACTTACATGTCTATTAAAGAAATAGAACCAAAAACAAGATACTTTTCGCATCCAATCAAACAATAATTATTACATTGCCCAACGGTGTGATCACGATACTTACCAGCTACTAATTATTCATTTTTTTTAAAGCAAACTGTTATAAATGATACAAATCGTATTATATTGATAATATGTAATTAATGTAAATAAATGTTTAATTTCCGTGTCATGTGTCATGTAATCACATCATAAAATCTTTGGTTACAACATTAAAAGCAACACCGGACCTCTTAAGGTCGAAACGACACCTTAAAATACATCAGCTATAAAATACATTTAACCTAAACGAACATAAAAAAAGACGTATATACTCGTAAATCCCAAACACATACATACATACATACATACATACATACACACAAACCTACAAACTCACATACACCCATACCTACATAAATACAGCCATACCTATATACATACACCCATATAACTGCATACATACACCTATAACTTACATACACCCATACCTACCAATTTATATACTCTTATACCTACACCCATACCTACATGCATACACCCATGCCTACATGCATACACCCATGCCTACATGCATACACCCATGCCTACATACCCAATACCTACAAACATACACCCATACCTACCTACATACACCCATACCTACCTACATACGTACATACGTACACCCAGACCTACATAGATACACACCACTTTATTAAACATACATACATACATACATACATACATACATACATACATACATACATACATACATACAAACCTAAATGCATCCTTAACTCAATACTTATATCCCCATACATAGACTGGTAGACCAACATACATACATCTATACATACTCTCAGCCTATCATACTTGCATCCTTATATATTTCTCATTTAATCCCCCTTATTTCCCTTATTACACTTACTTGCTTGCGTCAATTTATTATTAAAATATTATCATTATCACACAATAATTTACATTTATATTTTTGAAGCAGAGACTCAAATTGCTTTGAGCGTTTAAAACTGTGGCCTTGCTCCTACAAACTAACTCTATAAACACGATAAGGTTCACTTCGGGAGGATGGTTTAGCTTTTTGTGATATGCTAAGTCTACAAGAATTTAAGTCTACTTAGGAGCCAGGTCATGTGGTCTAGTGTTTGATTAAATTCACACTGGGGAGTGTAGACGAATTGAGTACAAAGCTATTTGTTCTGGAATCTGGATAAAGTTTTCATCTTTAAATACTAAAATTTCTCTATTATAAGCAAGAATGGTAAAGGATCAACCTAAACTCCCTAGTTAGGTATTTAATCCAATACTGTCACTACGTAATTGACTTCCTTTATATGTCAAACCACGGATCTAAATTAACTTTGAGGAAGCGTAAGTAATGAAAACAGTGAGATATTTATGATACAAGTAATGGTTATGCATGGTTATTAAATTTGGGACCCAGAAATAATTGTTACCAAATTCGAGGTACATGGTCCGATAAAGTGTCGGACTGTTGACACATACAAATGAACTGAGCAAATAGTCAGAGTCAATTTTATATATGTTTTACATTGATGGAAGAAAGATATGCAACAAATGCCTTAGTGTTTTAATGCTACATGTAACCCTAAATCTAATTGAATACCAATTTATGTTTACTTAACCAACAAAGATATACGTTTATAATCGATTTTATAGTGTTAATTGTTGCTGAAACAATAAACGAAGGATATTTTAGAGATAGCAATACAGTAGTTGGTGTACTAGTTACTAAACCTTCGCTGTTGATTAGCAGTCTTTACAATAAGTACAGTAGCCAGAGGGTTTTTACTGAAGTCAGATGCGCTAACCAAAGGGCTGTCACTTGAGTTTTCATGTGACGAAACGATCCGTCCGATGTGACAAATACCGGAAAGCAGCGGGGTAGATAGAATGGTATTATTGCAAAACTCGTTTGTCTCAATCTCGTCTTCAGGCATACACAGACTACCGACTGATGTGGAAATACAGATGATATTTGACTAGTACTTGGTCTGTAGAGGTAGGCTGCTATCAGGATAAATTGTCTGAGATTGAAGAAAATAGTAAAACTTGACCTTTAAGTTCATGTGTGGTTATTATTTAAAGTGATGTGTGCACATGAGTGCACAATTTTAAGAAAATCTAAATTTCACTGTTGAGTATCGATTTAAAACAAAACTGTGGATATAAGACATATAGAAATATAGAAGAGAATAAGGGTTCATATATGAAACAATCATTTTCCTTTGTATGTTATTTATTGTTCATTCTATTTATGGAAAATATTGGATCTTATGTGATGTCTTACTTCTAATATCTATGAAAAAGATGGCAACCGTATGAGCCCAGTTGAGCATCTCTAGAGATTAAGAGTTTCATTTAAAAATCTTGTCATCCGCACATATTTTTGCAAACATTATTTCCGTAAATACTTTAAATTTTGCCATTTTTTCATACTTTATAAATTGGATACACTGTCTTGCATATGACCAGACAACTTTGCAGTTTTGCAGTTACCACAGCTATAATATGAAATGTGAATTTAGAATCCTTAGCTTCATCTGAGGTAGTCAGAAAATAACGGTTTAAATCTTGAAACTTGAAATCTGGAATCGTGTTGAAAATTAATAGGGCATATGCAGGAGCACACGTGCTCGAGTTATTATTAATCCAAGCGGCATAGAAGTATTGGATTAAAATAACTCATGGCTTCTCTAGATTGCACTGAAGAAAGAAATGTTGTCCAAAGACCTAAAGAAAATACATGTTTTCATTAAGTTTTTTGATAATTCATTGAACATATTACAGAAAGGTATCACAATATTTTATAATAAACAGCAATCTCAAATATTACGGATCTATATTACTTTATTGAATGTTGGTGTTTCAATAATTGTGGGGCTCTTATTCTTAACAAACGAAGAATTTTGTCTGTTTAAAGATATAAAAAAACAACCTTTCATTTCATTTAGTAGTTCAGCACATTACCAACAGCCACTAATAGTTATGCCAAAAAGAGGTAGTACATCTTTTTCAATTGAATTTATAATGCAAATGACTTTGTCTTCAAATAGATTATCAATCATGTAGAATTTCACTTCATAAAGTCATGAACTCAAATTATTGATGCAATATTTGATCATTTGAAAGAGGTTTTGGTTGAATTGGGTGTAAGCCATGTTTTCCCGTAGTATTCAACACTTTCAGATATTACACTACATGTAGATGATAGTGTATAAATATTCTCTCATTGTATTGGTTGCATATATCATATTGCATTATGTTTATTTAAACAGAATTTGGTCACATTACATGGAAACAATGAAAATGTGCATTGCATTAATATTTTAAACCATTTTACCAGTTTGAACGTAATAACGCATTATATTTTAATGTCATTAAGCATTAGATACAGTTTGACGTTTATTAGAAATTTTTGTAAGTTTATAAGTTGTTATTCAAATATAATTCAATTCAATCAACTTCAGGTTTCCATATTCAGATGCCATTTCCTCTGTCAAATTAATGATAAGCTTAGTCGTTTTATGTCAAGTCAAATTCATTTACTTGCATCTGCATGTTTCAAAGTTTCAGGAAAAGAGATTCTAGGAGCAAAAACTAAAAATGAATCAGTGAATGACAAATTTAAGAAACAAACTAATCAACAGAGCAATATGAATATAGAAATTTCAACCTCTCAGAATGTAGAAAAGGATATTCGACAAGATTCTTTAAAGAAATTCAAGCATGTCCATAAATGATTTGATGCCTTTATAGCTTCTTGCGATAATTCATCGCTTTATTCAAAGAGAGATACATTTATAAAACAAAAATATTTGCTGAACTTTATCGATTTATGATAATCAGTAGAAATACAGACTACAGAAATCACATAACAAGCACAAAATGTATATTCAAATGAAATTATCAAACCGTTTGAAATTCTTAGCTAATATCAAAGGACAATTATTTAATATACTGTGCAAAAATGTTACACATTAAAAAGCATATTGATGATATGAATAAATCGTAAATCTACGTAAAGATGAATGTAATGTATGGAATTCATGAATATAAAGCATTACCCTTTTTTTGGCTGTTTAGAAAACTGTTCATCTGTTAAAATGAGTTGTTAATCATAAACAGTAGGAATATTAAGTTTATATTAGTAGCAAAAGTCATCATTAAAATGACATAATAAATAGTTTTTTGTCACGGTGTTACTAAATCTAAACTTAGATGACACCCGTTTATCCGGTAGAAACATAAGCGGATACGGAAAAACAGGGATGCATAAAATTAAGTTCACGGTACTTAAGATAATCCAGGGAGTTCGTGATTTGAGTTAATACATGAATAGGAATACTAGAATATTATATCAGAGCTTTTTAAACTAAGGGGATGGTAATGTTAAACTGTACAGTCTTTAAAGTAAGTGATCACATATTCCAAACAAGGTACAGAGAAACAGAGGTATATTAACTTCACCAATCCAAAATAAATTGTCCGAAAGAGTCCGCCCGTTCCCTCAGCAGTTTTCCCGTTACCTCCAGGCCCAATGCCGGATTCTCTTCACAATAAAACCTAGACTCCAGGTAAAATAGCCTCGGTTGTCTGAAGTGGGGACGTCGGAGAAAGCCACATGGTAAGTTTTAGCTAAGCCCGAGAGAACACAGCAAGTTGTGTTTCTTTGGTACATTTGTAAATTAGATAACATAAGAATTGACATAAACATGCTCCTTGAAAAAAGATTTGTAAATTAGGCATGAAAAATACATTTCTACACGGCAAATAAAGAAATAAATAACAAAAATTGTTACATGAATGGAAAATAAATATTATGTAATTTCGACATTTGATGAGAGGCTGGGGAATGGAAGCACACCCGAACAGCGTGACAATTTTAAAGACCAAAATCTTTGGTGATTTGTAATCCAAATCTGTCTATCTGCAGTCAAATGAACTAACTACTGCGCAGTAACCTGTGTTTTCACGAGACAAGACCATCACTCCAGTGAGGCAAGTCAGACAGGCAAGTGCTAGATAAATCATAGTAGAGAACATGAGATTGTAGGCAACATATCATAATACCAATACGCCTCAAGCTCATCTTCAGGTATATACAGGCCTGATTGAAACAGCAATAAAGACTATTATTGGTTAGACTACTATGGGGAAAAAAACTCTCATTTAGCACTCTTACTAATTCACGTAGTAAGCTTATTTATTAGTTTAGTAGATTTACTAATATATTTCATAATAGACATAAAAGATACCATTTTCACAAAACGAAATGGTGTGGCAATATCAATACAGGAAATGCTTCGTAGAACTTGTAAGTGCCATTACTTAAACCATCAAAATGAAATAGATTTGTCAGTTGTCAGCAATGACCTGACCAGGATCATTTAATGCAATACCTGTCTGGTTCCAACATATTGTAGCAGCGTTATTACAGAGAATTTCGCCACTAATTGAAACCCAGGTCGTTCTTTTACCATTTAACAAAATTACCCGAAGGAAAAATGTTCGTTATGTTCTAATGATGGTAGTCGGAAGTACAAGATTTGTTTGAATAATGATATATAAGTAATGGAAAAAACATGTAAACTATTTATGTTTTTCGTGTTTAATGATACAAAGCTTTCTGAAAATATGTGGTCTCAGTTTCTAAGAAGCAAATCTGGAGAATTAAAGTCTCAGTAATTCAAATTTCGATTAGTTATTTTCTATACATTTGACAAGAAATACTAAATCAAATAAGTAAAAAGAAGTACATGTACAATGAATGATACCATGGAAATAAATTTGAAAATTGCCGTAGTATATCTGAAGAAAAAGGGGAATGGGGTAGAGGGAATATGGAAATTGAGAGATAGAAGGTTAAATAGGATTAATACATATTATTCATGGCGGAATTTACACTTCAATGCAATTATATTTTTCTTCAAACGAGATTTCTTAAAGTAGGACCAAATGAGAGTAATATACGTCATTTACGAGTTAAATATAAAATAGATTAATTTATGACGCGGAGTGCAGTAAAATACTCGCCAAAATAAACCAAGTTTACTGCTTACAGCGTGATTATACATTAGAAGAGCCGAGAGAACCAACAATGACAACTGCATGGCTGACAAATTATCGACCAAGACATCCGTTACTTAATTATGATCAATATAATAAAAGATAAGAAATGTACCATGTATCTATCCGATCAAATTTCCTGAATCAGTTTACGATTAAAAAGTTATATCACTCCCCGGATGTGTTCGAAACTGTCAGATTGCTCCTACAAACCAACTTTTTAAACATAATTAGGTTTATTTCAGATTTAGAATGCTGTTATTTGCAACAATTTCCCGAACCGAAAAGTAATTGAGGGTACTTCAGAATCACATCCTGAGGTCTAGTGTTTGATTAAATTCACATTGGGGGCTTTAGACGAATTGAGTACAAAGGCCATTGTCACTATTGAGTAGCTATTGTCACTTGGAAATATCATCTGTCTAGACTCTAGGAAGTATAGTGAATATAGCGCTTAATCCCTTTAACATTCGTCAACATTTGATTCATCTTTCTTTATCTGCCCCCGTCTTTGTTGTCAATCGACAAAATAGTGTGCGACTACTTGTACTGACTTAAAAATGTTTAAAAATTATAAAAATTTATAGATGAACGTGTTTTTGTTCAGCACAGAGCCGTATTAGTGTCACGATGAAAAAAATGTTCAGTTATCTCCTTCGTAGGGGATGCTGCGTCCTACATACATGTAGGATAGTATCTCCTTCGCGTGTGATGCTACTCCTACATACATGTAGGATAGTATCTCCTTCGTAGGTGACGCTACGTCCTACATACATGTAGGATAGTATCTTCTTCGTAGGTGATGCTACGTCCTACATAGGATAGTATCTCCTACATAGGATTAGTTTATATACTTGGAGAATTTGTATCAGGCTTTGTAAACTTTCCATTCATTTCCATTTTACATTATTGGTTTTTGAGGGATCTGGCATTGTGGTTGCTACTTTTAATTGTTACAGTTGTGTAAATGTTACTGTTCATTCAAAAATGATACATATTTTCACCCTATGATTTGAATTGTTTTATCATTTCTTCTTGTCGCAATAATTTTTTGTTAAAATTTACTGCTCTAATTATAAATGACTCACTAATGTTATTCTTTGTAAAAAAATTTTATTGTTTTGATATCGTCATACGAGGCATCTGAACTATCTAATTTCATGTTTATATGATTTGTAAGTGAACATCAATGTGAAACTCTTTATGTGTTTTATCTATGATGCCAAATAAATAGGACATATTTCTTTAATTTGTTTTAATGAACAATTCCCTGCTAATTCTTTTTTAAAATGTCATTCTAAAAGAAAATGTCTATAGGGTTAAAAGACATCGTATGTGAACATCAAAGTTGTATCAGACGGTAACGTGAAAAGAGTTTAATATACAATCTCATGTTTTTCCTTGGTGAATCGCAAAGACAGCCATACAGACAGCCACGAATTTTTGTGATATTCATGGAATGTAATGATAGACCTTTTGGTAAGTGTCAAATACTATTTGCTCCTCGCCCGTGTAAGATACTGCAGTGTACCATTTATAAAGCAATATCAAACTAGTATAATACCGCTGCAGGAATGACGTCACAATAGAATATATTTGTGACGTCACAATACTAACACCGCTGTCACAATTGCGACCGAGTCGAGTTTTGTGTTAGAAAAGTTATCAACCAAAGACAAAATGTTGCAGTGAGGAAAGGTCAGATTTGCTAATAAACATGTCGGAATACTGAATATTTGTTAAAATCGCAATATTATGTTAGATTTAAAAGTATCATTTTGTTCAGATAGCTTTCTGTTGAAAGTAAAGTTTTACTTTTAACCATCTTCACAGGTTCTCCAAGACATTTGTTTTTATCATGTTAAATCTTTTCTGTTATTTAACAGTCTTTAAACTAAAACTTTGAAGACAGAGCTTTCGTTCTGAAAGTAGATGAGATTATAAAAATATCAGTTTGATGTGACAACTACAAGAAAGCTGTGTGCTACATCAAATCAAGTCGGTATCTTATTGCAAAACTTATATGTCTCAATCTCGTCATCGGGCATCTACAGACTCAAGATTGATATGGACATACAGGTGAAATTTCACCACTAATTGGTCTGCAAGAGTAAGCTTTTATTGGGATAAAATGTTAGAGATTTTAAGTATTTCAAAATAAGAACTTTTAGATTATGTTCAATTGTTTAGGAAAACTGTGTGTGAAGTGCAGGATCCTGTGAAATATAGGGCTATTTTATAAATTCAAATTTCACTTTTAAAATAAATTTATCAAAAGTTGGTATCCATATAAAGAAATGTCCAAGGTTCCATCAGGTTAAATAATTGCATCTTCTCTTCAACAGTGTGTTTCTAGAAACGTACAACACCTCGTTTAGATGTAAACTATATTCTACTATAAAAAGGCAAACATAATGCATGTTACAAACTAATAGAAAGAAGAGCGATTGCTGAAGCACACGTGCACAACTAAAACATCTAATTAAGCGACATAGAAGTGTTGAAGTGAAATAAAATATTTATAGCTTTTCTAGATTGCCCGCAAGTGAAGACAGAAAAATTATCGGAAAAGATACAGAAATGTATCAAGTTTAAACATTAAACAGTATTCAATCACTACTTTTTATTGTGGTGCATTTCAAAATAGTTTGGCTTTCATCTTTAACAAACAGACACTTTAAGTTATCTTTAAATAATGTGAAACACTCACTGTTACTCAACTGTTACTTAACTGTAACATTGCAGCCGGAGATTTCGTTCTGAAGAAAAATTCGCTGAATCAAATGCTTTTTTCAGTCAGCTTTTATATCAAATCCGATCTGACAAATACAGGAAAATATGCTAGATCATACCAAGAGTTGTCAGCATCTTATTGCAAAAAGTATGCTATGGCAATACCTATACAAATTTGAATAGTAATTGGTCTGCAAAGGTAACCAGCTATCAAAATAAATTTGTGTAGGTTGTAAAAAATATCAAAACTTTCTCTTTGAGTTTACGTTTGAGTTTTTATCAAAACTGATTGGTTTAATGTAGTAACCTGTAAAACATAATGCAATATTCTTTTTTTCAAATTCATATCTCACGTATCCATATATAATAAATTGGTATGTCAAAGACTCTTCAACTTCAACGTCAACTTTGATATTCGCATCTTCGCATCAAGAAACTTACATCATCACATTTATATATGAACTTAATTCTACTTTAAAAATGCAATAATGAATATTGTAAGAAACCCATTTTTAACTAATGGATAAATTGCAGAAGCACACGTGCACATCTAAAAAATCAGTTTAAGCCCTATGGAAGTGTTTAAGTGAGATGAAATATTGATGTATTTTTTAGGTTGCTCTGAAGTGAATAAAGAAAAGGTAAACGAGGACCAAAAGAATGTAAGTGTACACATTCAATTTTTTTAATGAAAATCTATTATAAATGATACAGAAATTAATCACGGTTGTAAATCTTTATGCAAATTTTACCTTTTAATTGTAGTATATAGTTGGTCTTTCACTTTTAACAAACTGAAAATTACAAATTATTAGGCAACATTAACATGTGACAACATGTGAAAGCATAACTGCGGTTAAATTTCAGGTTTCTGAATGAAGGAAAGGGTTATCCCTACGCAACACATAATATGTGTGTGTTAAGCATATGACTTATGCAAAAGTACATTTATGCTTGTGTGTAACGTCTATAATTTCATGTGCTAGTTCAAGACACAACCAATCTCTCTTTCACTTTATAATGTCAAAGAGTATGGTATCACCTGAATACTAAATAAGTCAGCATGCATTTCTTAAAGACATGATTTCAAAATATACGTAGTATTATTTCATACAGAACTTTAAACGTAGCTGTTTTGAAATATAAAAAAGTTATTGCGGTTGACTTTAGTGCCTGTAATATTTATCACGCGGTTTTCAACACCTACAAATTGCACCCTAGTTCATTGTCACGTTTGTATTGTAGGCGTTCTCTTATTACATTGATCTGAACTGAAGCGGGTGACTTTGTTGAAAGCGGCTTTGAATTCAAAATCACATCATTTATCATCTTTTTTCAAATTGAACAGACTTTTATCACGTTGCAAAGAAAAGCTTGTCTAGCACTGAATCCAAATGAGAAAACCTTAATTTGTATCATTTTTGCGTGTTATTCTTACAGTGCATTTCATATAATTTGGCTTTTTATCAGAAATGTTGATTAGTTGTTATTTCAAATTTGACAATCACAGAAACGATGTTTTCTCGAGGTTGAATAATGAAATGATATTGATACATTCGTCAGGAAACTGAGAACAAATGGGCAACAAGGCCAAACTCAATGCGTTGATTGGATGATATATGCGCGACCACACAGACGGTGAATATCACTGATTCGAGCCAAGGTATCGTATGAATTGTTTCAATAATATGATAATGATGTATAAAAATCACCATAAGGCGTTATTCTTTTCTTCCGCAAAGTAACTATATTTAAATGTTATATTCCTAAAACGTCCCGAGTTTGCAATAGCTACAAGAACGTGATAACGTAAGTATGAAACGTGGTGGTGTTTAATTTTGTGTTGTCCACGGTTGACAATATAAGTTAATTAACTCTTTGTACTTCAACCTACTCAATTGTACAAGCCTATTCCCATTTGTGTATATATTCCTTCTCAAATCATGTCCAATATCACTTGCTTGATAACGGTGTTAGCATCTACACCGAAACGTCGCAATCCTGCAATAAAGAAGTTGTAAATCCATATAACTTGTTCTCTATTCATCTCACCAACTTCTAAATGCCTCTCAAAGAAGACATCCGGTTGATCCGGCAAACGATTTAATATCCTTTTCTTATCAACTTATCAGCATAATCAATTGATTTAAACTTTAAAAGCTCGACGTAAAATTTATTTCAAGTACGTTATATTGTATAAATATAATTGTATTATTAATCCCTATGTGTAAAATTTTGTTTGGTGAAAGAAAGTAGAATTTACCCGGGAGCCCCACTTGAATTGAAGACATATTACTCAGTTGTTTCTGGTACGCTGTTGTTCTATTTCTATATCAAACAACAAGCAAGTGTTGAGTAAAACGAAAGGGCTATCGAGTTTGTTTTTGTACGTCAACTAGTCTAACAAACTAAACATTTCCTTCTAATGATCCTATTAAACTGCTGAAAGCCGGTGAGTGCATTTGGTCATTATGAGCTACCTCATCTTAGTTATACACTTTAATGTACATCTGTAACACAATGACCAGTAAATGGCACGTCAATTTGTAATAGTTGTCTGGCTTGGAACGGTAATAAAGATAAAGATTAGAAAGGTATTTATCAGTAGCTTATAACCTGAAATGCTTAATATCAGTGTGACGCTATATAATTTACCTAAATAGGTATTAATAAACCAGAAATGTTAGCTATTATAGTGTCTATTTCTAATTGCCTTTCACAATTACCTCTCAATGCCTTAACACCCAACAAGAGATTATGATACTACAACACTTTGAATTTCCATAGTTTGATTAATACTATACCAAAACTACATGTATTTACAAAACTGTAGCAATCTATTGGTAGATGACATATCAAACCTTCGAGCTCATTCATTTCATTTCATTAATTCATTTCAGTATACAGCACATTAACAAGTGCATTTTAAAGCTGCATCTTAGTTAGTGTTCCCAGATAAAGAACAAATGTGCTTTAAATTTCTCATTAACTTTGAGACATCTCTGTTCATTGCCATTTCAAAGAAAAAAGAAAAACCTCCAGGCTTTCAAATTGTCATAACTCTATCCATACCATATCAGATTTTTATGATATTTTATGAGATTGTTATGATATGTTGGTCGATGACAGAGCGAGTCCTTGAGCTCCCTCTATTAAAAAATTTTGCCATATCTATAATTGTTCATACTCCAGGGTAGAAATAATTGTTAAAGGCACTGGAGAATTTTTTCTCAATTTTGTTATTTCAGAATTTCCCCAATGGATATTAGCATATGGAAAATGTGTTGTCTTCAAATGGTCAAAAAAGTCATCATTCAAACATAATATCTGTACTCCTTTGAGAAATTATCACAAGTAATGCGAAAACTGCATGCTGCAAATATAGTGTGAACATTATTTGGTCATTTTAGTTCTTAAAATGGATTTGCAAATTTCATATGAACTCGACACTACTTTTATTTTCAAAATTGTCTTGCAATCTGTAATTAATTGTTTTCTTCTATTCGTAAGAAAACACATTTTCCCTTTTTTGAAAGCCTGCTACAGTGCATTTAAAACCTGTTGCTTAGTGAATGTACCCAGACAGTCAGCCACAGTGCTCGTTAATCTTTCAAATTGACATGTCATTTACTCGCCGTTGTGTCACAGAAGTACCTTGGAGTTTGTACGTTCAATGGAATAGCTCTTCAGGGCTTAATGCACCCATTATCTTTCTGCTGTAATGGTAACAGAATGAGAAGACTAAATGTCCGACTACTTCTAAATTGACATTGGTCATTGGTAGAACAGGTCATCATTTGTAGTAACTGGAATAAATGACGATGGATATATATATATTATATATATATATATATATATATATATATATATATATATATATATATATATATATATATATATATAAAAAGAGAGAGAGAAAGAGAGAGAGAGAGAGGTTATATATGTTTTAGCAATCGGAAAGTTTCCAACACTCCTTGCAGCTGTTAGTACCTACTTTAAATATTGTAAATTGATGATATTGATATTGAATTTTTACAACTGATTTAGATAAGTTATACAAATAAGACCGATTAACTCAAACTTTCTTTACGTACTTGTACATGTAACGATGAGATTTCTATTTGATGTATAGTGGCATATGACCTTAAAGAAAAGAAAAAATCAAACCAATTGTCCTTATACATTATTTTTAACTCATATTCTACTTATGAATACATGTACATGTATTATAAAAATTTTGATATGACACTTGATTTCTCTCAAAATTGTATGTATAACCTTTTTGCATAAAGGTCTGCGGCTTATAGATGGTCTAGATACATTTTTGTGTTTTAGTAGATAGACAGTGGTCATTAAAAAAACCCAGTTATTTCTTATCATCTATCACCTTTTTCCGTACCGTGCCAACCGGAAATGTACCTTCTGGCTATGTGAAATATCTGACACAAACAACTAGTCATCGTCACCTAAGAACCTTGTTTACCGCAGAGAAACAGCCATTTATAGATATGTTACAATCTACAAGCAGCTGTTCTGTGACGTAGTGTGGTGTGTACTTTAACAGTTAAGTACTACATGTATAACGTTTTATCACACGCTCATATTGTAGCAATACAACAATTGTAAAGCATGAATTTAAATTTGTATAAAAATTCAATAATGCATTGTTTTCTACAGACGGTTAAGAAGGTAGCATAACAGACCTGTTTAAAGATATTATTTTAGTTTCTAGTAGTTTCTGTTTTTCCTTAATGTGATACTCTTGGTGTGTTAAGTCATTGTTATGTCTCAGATTAGAAAATGGCAATCAATAACTGAAGCGGGAGTACGATTAGACATCTACCAGACCATTGTGTCAGCCATTGTAACAACAAATCGTGTTAATGTTTGTGGAATGACAGATCAAAGTCAAATTAAGTACAGATAGAGAGAGAGAGAGAGAGAGAGAGAGAGAGAGAGAGAGAGAGAGAGAGAGAGAGAGAGAGAGAGAGAGAGAGAGAGAGAGAGAGAGATTAAAAATAACATACTTCACATAGTCGTTTGCAGAATCATTTTAATCCGATACTAGTATTTCGTCAATAGTAGGGATGAAACGATATGATCGTTAACATCGCATTACAAGCGTTTTTATAACAAATTATGTGTAGACAAATGACTTTTACAAGTGACAATGATAATTCAATTGTCACAAAGGCTTTTCTACTCTGTTTGTCTAAAATATACAGTGTAATTCTAAACACACATTAGACCTTTAGACCTGACTCTAAAGTGCCCTCCAACTTTTGTAGTCTCTATACATTTTGGTACGCCACAAATTCTGAAGTAAACCGTTCATCTTTATACAGTTAGTAATCGGAAAGTTTCCAACACTCCTTGCAGCTGTTAGTACCTACTTTAAATATTGTAAAGTGATGATATTGATATTGAAATTTTACAACTGATTTCGATATGTTATACAAATAAGACCGATTAACTAACTAACTTTCTTTACGTACTTACATGTAATGATGAGATGTATATTTGATTTATACTGGCATATGACCTTTAGAAAAGAAAAATCAAACCAATTGTCATTATACATTTTTTTCATGATATTTAACTCATATTCAACTTATGAATACATGTATTATACAAATTTTGATATGACACTTGATTTCTCTCAAAATTGTATGTATAACCTTTTTGCATAAAGGTCTGTGACCTATAGATGTTCTAGATACTGTTTTGTGTTTCAATTATAGTAGATAGACAGTGGTCATAAAAAAACAGTTATTTCTTATCATCTATCACATTTTTCCGTACCGTGCCAACCGGAAATGTACCCTCTAGCTATGTCAAACATCTGACACAAACAACTAGTCATCGTCACCTAACAACATTGTTTACCGCAGAGAAACAGCCATTTATAGATATGTTACGATCTACAAACAGCTGTTCTGTGACGTAGTGTGGTGTGTACTTTAACATCTAAATACTACATGTATAACGTTTTATCACACGCCCATCTTGTAGCAATACAACAATTGTAAAGAATGAGTTTAGAATTTTAGAGAAATAATGCATGGTGTTCTACAGACAGTTAAGAAGGTAGCATAACAGACCAGTTTAAAGACATTATTTTAGTTTCTAGTAGTTTCTGATTTTTCCTTACATGATATACTCTTGGTGTGTTAAGTGATTGTTATTTCTCAGATTAGAAAGTGGCAATCGGTTAAAAGATAACTGAAGCGGAAGCACGATTAGACATCTACCAGACCATTGTGTCAGCCATTGTAACAACAAATCGTGTTAATTTTTGTCTCATGACAGATCAAAGCCAAATTAAGTACAGCGTATTCAAATGGATCATAAAAGAAACCTGAAAAGAAGAATATGAACATTAACATCTACTTTAGATTTCAAAACGAACGTTGATTAGCAGAGCATCAATCTTTAAGCAGAGTAGTAATATTTGTAACTGATGAAATAAAAACTTTAGACTATGTACAAAGTAATTTATTTTAAAACGAAACATGAAGTAGGGCTAAGCTCTAGTTGATAAAATGTTTTTTTAAAAGATATATTCAACATATTTTCAGGTAGGAATATTTATAGAATCATAAGTTATAAGTGAAATTTGAAGACAACTTTTTGAAAACTTTACATAATTGTTGCTGAGTCATTTATCATGCTACAAAAACGTTACTTATATTCCGTTTTCATTCTTTATGCTTGACCCAATCCTTTACTCCATGGTTCATTAGCTTTGATCTGTCATTTCACAGATATATAATTGTGCACCTGAGTTGCTTTTTCTATTCATTGATTACCAATTTCTTTAACAGATTTTAACTGACATAAATAAACACACCAAGAAATTTACATGTGCAGAAACGTACTAAGAGTTCTAGAATTTTGAGAGAGACGATTAGCAATGAAATAATATCTATATTCGATATTTTTTTCATTTTGACTACTTTGGTTGTTTTTAATTGCTATGGCGTCAGTAGAATGGCCCAAAAATGATGTGGTCAAGCATCGAAGTGGATTATCTTTACTGTCGTTAAATACGAACAATAAAGTACAGTAACCTCAGCTATTTATAAAAAGACGTGATTAAAAAAGAACATTAACTTTTGAATGATAACATAACGATATATCCTAAAAGATTGATCTCAAAAAGTGTTATCTCCTGTGAAACAGTTTTGGATGATAACAACTTCTTTTAAAGGAGCAAAGAGTATGTTGTTGGAGTCAAATGAGTCAAATTTAATAAACGGTGTACATGGTTTATTACGCACAAGATACAGAAATGTTAACAACTGTAGAAGCTGAGATCATGTTCTTTGTGTTACACTATCAGCATTTACATATAATCTCCACCAGAAGCTACTGCATGCCTGCCTTGCTTGATCGATGCTAAGTACTTTCAAAATAAAACTGTTTGAGTATGAAAGACAATGTGATGATACTAAGATTTCTGCCAGGTTGAAAATACTTGAAATTTGAACCAACAATAAAACAATACGTTGAGCACATACTTATGATCAATGTAAGAATTGTCAGAGATCTAATTCATCAACTTTCCTGAATTAGTTTATGGTCAAATGTAAAAATCATCACATCATAATGTTCGATATATCAACTTAGTCTTACTAGATTACCATTCTTGAATCATAGTAGAGTTTTAATGATGACTTCATCACATTACCATATTTAAAGCAGTAACTCCGAGATATGGGGATTGGTCGAAACTGTCAACTTGTTCCTACAAACCAACTCTATAATCGCAATTAAGTTAACTTCAGGAAGGATGAATCAAAAAATTGTGATTTGCCCAAACTTCTCGAGTGGACAATAATTAGAGGGCACTTCAGAGTCAGGTCCAGAGGCCTAGTGTTTCCTTTTCACTGGGGAGTTCATAGCGAACAAAGAGGTATTTGCTACAATGGAGTTACTCTTGTCCCTTGAAAAGATCAACTGTCTAGCCTGAAGGAGGTCCAGTGATGTCGGCTAATTCTTTTAACATTCGTCAACATTCCATTGATCTTTCTGTCTCTGTCTCTGTCTCTGTCTGTTGTTGGCTATCGAAATCTTCTGTTCTAGTACTCACTTAAAATTGGCAAAGGTGAGGTGAGGTGAGTTGAGGTTTAACGCCGCTTTCAAGAGTATTTCACTTACATCGCGGCTGCTAGTATTATTGCAGGGAGAAATCCCGCAACACCATCGTGGCTATGCATTGCGGTGAAATCTGCGAGCATCGGCTGGAACTAGCGAACCATGGGTGGTACTGCGCTAATATTCAGTGTAGCATTGCACCCAAACCTTACTGCGTGTAGAACAGTTCTCTACTGCAGACAGTTGCCGAGCCCCTGGCGGGAAATTGGCAAAGGAATGAAAGTTTCGACTATACTAATTTACGTTAATATGAGACAGAATAGGTAAAGAATGTAGAGAATAGGTAGAAATCAACTGTATGTCTCTTAAGCAACATCCTTTCTTCACTGTCATACAATGAAGGAGTTGTTAGGGCTGTCTGATTGAGGATTCCAAAACGTGCGTACTTTAATGTTTGGTAGATTTTAAGTTTGAAAGTAATTTTTGTAAACACAAACTTTTCATTATCGAAAAAATTCAGAGGTTTTCTGTTTTTAATCGATCATATTCACTTACATCTAATTAGTAATATAATTTTCACTCAAATACAAAAATACTGAATCTGATGTTATATCTTACAAATGAGCTGTTATGAAGTAGAATGGCAAACCGACAAACAAGCTTAAGCATCTCAAGAAATTATAAGTCTTATTTTACACATTTTCCAACTCCAAAATTTCCTAAATTTTAGCTATTTGATACTTTATCACACTTTTAGAATTGGCATTTATCTAAAAGCTACCCAATAAATTGGACAACTGTCGTGCATACATTTTAGGAAAAACCCTCAAATGTTAGCAGTTTTGCAATTACTACATCACAAAAATGACTCATCAGTTAAGAAACTCCAAAACTGAAATCAAATTTACACTTGGTTTGAAAATAATGGGTTTGAAATATCTATGATAAAATCAATATCTTGAAACTGATATTTGATACAAAGGGATATTTTATATTCATCAAACTACATTTTTGATAAATTGGAATATCTAAGACTCCATTAACTTGAATATTCCTGTTTTCACATCACGAATGTGTTTCGATAAACTGACATAAATTCATTTAGAATTGCATTTATTTCAATTATGAAAAATAAAAAAAGGAATTTATGACACTCTTGTTAAATTACTTGTTAAATTAATATTGCAAATGCACAAGAGCACATACATAACAAATATTAAATTTACGACATATAAGTGTTGAAGTGAAATAATATAGTATTTCTAGACTCAACTGTGGTAATGTAAGAAAACTTAAACCAAGACCTAATGAATGTTAATGTACGTTTTATAAAGGTTTTTAAATGAAATATTGGAAATGATATAGCAGTATCCCTAGTCTTAAACTGTTTTCATTGATATCTATTTGATTTTGATCATTGCGCAATTTAGAATAGATGGGCTTTCAACATTAAAAACGAAAATTACAGACCATGTTTGTCAATATCTAAATCGAAGCGGCTTAAATTTCAATTGACGTCAGAATAACGTTTGAAAGCATATAATTGCGGTTATGTCCGTTAGTACTTTTCTAAATAAAGAAAAGAATTATTTCATCGTTGCATGACATAAATGTATAAGTGTTACGCATATAATATTAGAACTTCCCAAAACTATGCAAATGTATATTTACGTTTTCATGCGATGTTTAAAGATAAGAAACTGTAATTTCATTTGCTAGTTTAACACATTAGAAGAGACTCTCCTCTAAAATATGAAATACCACTTTTTCAGTTGTTGTCACTGGAATGCTAGGCCAGTTAACATGCACATGTATTTCGTAATGGCATGAACTCGAAAACTTTTGGTGAAGAACTTTTGAAACAACTGGTTTTTTTAATATTGATTCAAATTTATTGTAGTTGACTTGAGTGCCTTGTAATGTTTTACAAGTGATGTTTAACATTGGCAGATTGCAACCTAGTTAATTGTCGAAGTGACATTGTTTGTGCTCTCTCGCTATAATGGTTTTAAATGAAATATAGGTTTTTGGCGTTTTTTATAGGCGGCGTTGAATATTTAATTATATCATTCATAATGTTTTTCATATTGAACAGAATTTAATCACATCGCATGGAAATTATCAACTACATCCACAACATAAATATTTCATGTTCATCACATTCAATATATTAAAGAATCCTTTTGTCTTACACCATTATATATAATTTGGCATTTATGAGAGTCAAAAAGTTGTAATTTTAAATATGATTTAGCTGAATCAACTTCCGATGACATTTTCTCTTTCAAATTAATGACAAGCTTACTAGTACACACTTTTAAAGTTTAAGTATTTAAATGAAATGATAAAAAAAAATATACATATGCATAATTATATATTTTTACGTTTTCGGTGCTAATACATGTATCAATGGCAATTATTTAAAATACAGTGCATATATGTCACACATAAAAATATACATTGATGATATGAAAAAAATCAATCTATGTTAAGATGAATGTATTTTCTTTGGGAATCATTAACGTATTTGCAGCCTTTTTAGGTAAAATAATTGATTATCACTCACAATGATTTTAAATCATAAACATTATCTGTTATTTCATCGAGTTAATATCAGAACAAATGTCACCCTTATCAAACAAATTATCCAATTCATACGTTTTCAATTTCACCTTTAACATTAACTGATGGAAACTAGATAGAGACTTTAACGAAGAAATATCATTAAAGGTTATTAAAGAGTTTTATCTCACACAAATGATAAACCATAGATTTCTCTACCTCGTTGTGCTGTAAGAATAATGAAACAGAATCAACGCAGAGGCTTCATCTCGAAGTTTAAAGATAAATTTCAAAGAAAGTAAATTCAACCTTTTTAATCCATTTCCACTCTAAATCCTTTGATCTGTAGTCAAATGCACTAAGAAGTGCGCAGTTACTTTTTCACGAGATAAGACGACCATACCGAGGAGATAATATCACAAAGCAAAGTTGAAGATAAATCATGGTAGAGAAAGTAGCGGGGAAAGGCTGAAGGCATTTTTATAATACTAATATGTCTTAAGCTCGTCTTCGGGCAAACCCAGCTAGGATTAAAAGAGCAATACAGATTACATTTGATTGATAACTGATTTGTAAGATTAGACTGCTACGGAAATAAACTGGCATGTAGAACAATTACTAATTCATTTACTGAGCTTATTAATTAATATAGAAGGTTTTCTATTTCATGTAGTAAATCGATTGGGTAAGACTAATCCAAAGTAGTAGGTTAACTTATCTAAACTATTAAGCTTATTCAACATATACCGGAAAAGGTAGGCTTACAAAGTCGTATCACTCTGATGACAGTCTTGTTGAGCAAACAACCCTTACCAAGAATATAATTATTAATAATCAAACTCTTTCTTAAAGCATTTCTTGAATGACACTGAAATATGAATATTTACAAAACGTGACGATGACGATAAACCAACTGCTTTCTTTCCAATTCCTCGAAAGCAGCAAGTGCCACTACACAAACCATCAAATGGAATAGATTCATCAGCTGTCAGCAATGACCTGACCAGAATCATTTTAAAGCAATACCTAGTTCAAAAACATGACAAGTGCCCAATTACAGAGCTCTATGCCTCTTAGTGAAAATCCAAATCGTTCAAATTTAAGTCAACGGAATGAAAAAGGTTATTTATGTTTTAATAACGTGTCAGACGTAAAAGAAGACACGTCAAACACTTTTTTAAACGATAACTAGTTTATCTTTACATGAGTACAAAAAATACACAATGTAGAATTTAGTATGTGAGTTAATAAGCCACAATGATTGCAAACGAATTTGTTGTCTAAATGACATAGGAATTTGAAACCTTCCTAGATGTGATATTGTTCTTCAAACGAGTATACTACTACAAAAATGAACTTACATACCAAAGCCTTTTATGAATTACATAATACTTGTATTTGAGGCGAAGTTAAGCATTTTGTTCTTATTTGAACCAAATATGAAACTTGCAATGGCCTCAATGATTATTTAAGAGGTCTGTCAATGCACAGGACACAACTTTGACATTATCATTCAAGACGTTGACCGTTGACCGCCTAATTAAGATCAATGAACTTCAGTTATAAGATTATAAAAAGTCTCACGAAATCTTGCCGTAATTTCTACTACGACAAGAATTTCAGGACACTTGACAGTCATGCCGGTTGGTCTAATGTGTAATTAAATTCTTGCCTGCATTTGTTTACAAATTGTGTGTACTTTGTTTTGACTATCGCTTTATCTCTGTGTCACACAAAAAGATTGTTTTTAATTGAAAATATATATTCACTTCAGATGTGTTCAATGCAGGACATTAGATAAAAAATTTTTTGTAGTTTTATATTTAGATTGAAAACTTAGTCACAGAACAATCAGTCAGTAAATATTCATTTCTGATGCGCCGTTTTTTGTTTCTAGATCAAATGGCAAGCAGGCTCATTGAGTTTGTTTTTTACATAAACCACTCTTTCTGGATTCAACTTAAAAAAAGATTTGCATGATTATAAATTTATATTTAAAAAATCGTTCTTTTGTTTATACTTCTTTAAACTATAATAATATAAACTATAATAAACTATTACTTTGTTTTGAGTTGTTATCGGTATATATATCATAATAATGTAGACGTGAAAATGTACTAGCTAATGGAAAGGGATTGAAGTATATCAACTGCTGAAAGCCTAATTGCATTTGGCCATTCAGTGTTGTATCGTTGTAAATGTAAACTCAACGTAAATTTGTAACACAATAACAAGTAAGCGATATGTCAATTTGAAATATGAATAAGAAGTTCTATTGTCTGTCTGGGAACTGTAATTAAGACACATATTTAAAACGTATTTGTCAATGGCTTATACGCTGAAAAGCTGAAGCTCGGGAAGACACTATATATTTTGTATACACCAGTGGAAGATAAATTAGCAGACGTTTGCTACTACAGTATCGATTTCTAATTGAGTTTGATAAATCTCTAAATCCCTTGATATTCAACAAGAGATGAGGAAAGTCCACATTTTCGAATTTCTATAATCCGATTGTTACTATATCAAAACTACATGCACTTAAGAAATAGTAGCAATATGTAGGTACATATCATAGTGAATCTATGATCGAGTTTATGCTTTTCGGTATAATGCAATTAATATTCATAATCCAAATACATTCTTACTCGGCTTCTTCACCAACGTTCGCAGACAGAATGCCATTGGCTTTGAATTTCTAATTTACTTTGAAACATCTCTATTTATCGTGATCTCGATGGAGAAATTTGAAATCTGATCCATACCGTACAACTTTCTACACAATTACGATATTGTAACAATATATATGTCGACAACAGAGTGAGTTCTTTAGCTCCAGCTTTTCAAAAATTTGCGAAAATTTATAATCGATCATAATCCAATGTACAAATATATATGTTGCAGACACTGCAGCATGTTGTTTGAAAATTTGGTTATTTCAAAATTTCACCAACGTATATTACTATATGATTATCTTCAGTTGACCAAACACTTCATCTATCAACTGCAATTAACCATTTTACTGTGAACACCTTTTATTGATTTGTGATAGGGAAATTGATTTCCAAAGCGTATCTGAACTCCGTTCGTTTGTTCAATGACAACTTTAATTGCTTTAATAACAGCGTCTTGCAATCGTTACATTCTTTTTCCTTTTCCCTCTTTTTCGTACTCTATTATCTGTTTGACTACTTCTTAATCGTTAAAGATTGTATACTCCAGTTCCTCAGTAAACCAGTACATTAAGATGATCTTAATGTTATTGATACTATGCACAATACACATATTACTAGATCCATACCTCTTCTACCTGGAAATATTTTTTTAGATTTTGGTTCACTGAAGTCCTGTAAAGATTTTGTGAATGGATTATTCGGATACCAGAAACGTTGGAGAAATATATGTCGTTTGTTTTGATCATGTTACAGAAACACAGTCTGGTTTTTTTAATTAGTCGTAAAAGGGTATGGCTTTTATTCTTTTTTATAGCAACGATAAATGATATAAATTGGTTGTTATTTAGTGACGTCATCTTGACGTGACACATTCAAAAACTAATAACAAGGTGTAATAATGTGAACAGTAAATGAAATCAACTAACCAAATAGGCACTCTGCTTTAAAAAGAAACGACATTGATATTGACATTGATATTGACATTGATATTGACATTGATATTGAAACTGATAATGACATTGATATTGACATTGATATTGATATTGACATTGATATTGATATTGATATTGACATTGACATTGATATTGATATTGATATTGATATTGATATTGACATTGATATTGAAACTGATAATGACATTGATATTGACATTGATATTGATATTGACATTGATATTGAAACTGATAATGACATTGATATTGACATTGATATTGAAACTGATAATGACATTGATATTGACATTGATATTGATATTGACATTGATATACAGACACGCACACGCACCCACACAAAAACAGTTGAATATCAAGGGATTTAGAGATTTATCAAACTCAATTAGAAATCGACACTGTAGTAGCAAACAAGTCTGCTAATTTATCTTCCTGGTGTATGTTGGCATTGATAAGGAAATAAATGTAACACCTTTGATAGACTTCCTACGGTCTAGACAGATGAGTTGTGCCAAGTGACAATAAAGGCACCTCCAGACATGACTCCCAATTAATATCCAAAATGAGATGAATAGAAAAATGCAAGAATACCACAAACTTCTAAATCAATCTCCCTTAAGTGCACCTAACTATCTTTATAGAGCTGGTTTGTAAGATCCCGATGACAGTTTCAAACACTGCTCCAAATCTGAGATGATACCTCGAAGATTGAAAAGTGATGATATCAACGTGTTAAGCTATTTTTAGTTAGTTTATCAAAGAAAAGTTACTAACTCGAACTTATATTTAACGTAATCAGCTGTAATACTGTTCTGTATTTATATAAGTTCTTCAGTATTGTAGTTAATGTGTTCTTCAACAGTATGAATACAATAACGTTTTATCATTTGTATATTTTATTGTATCGTAACAGAACTGACGTCATAGAAATTTGATGCGTGTATAGACAATAATTGTAAGCATAGCATAACAAACTTATGGCAAAAGTCTCTCTTACAATTTTATTACAGTTAGATCATTGTTTTGAGGTAGTATATTCTTGGTGTGTTTACGGTTTGCTTTGTCCCTGTTATGAGATGGTAATCAATAAATAAGATAACTGGATCAGACGCACAATTATGTATCAAACAGACCGTAATGTAAAAAAATAGTTGTGTTAATTTGTGTGTACTAGCAGTTAAAGGTTGATTAAGCTTGATGTGTAAAAATTGGGTCGCACAAGGACAAGAAACATACATGTACGTTCTATAGTAGGATGGATGATTTAACACACTTTTGACATACAAGACGCTTAAAACGTCAACCAGTTGACACCTCAATTCTCATACTAGATTGTAGTGTTAAGATTTTTTGAAGCCCAGTATTCATATATGTAAAGTAAAAAGTGGTTTCTAGACTGTGTTCAAGTTCTTTTAATGTAAACTTTTTCCAAACGATGCAAAATATGGAAAGCTGAAGATATAGCAATACGTTCAGGCATTTCCAACCTTTGCATACAAACAGATGTTTGCAGTTCTAATCCCTGATTGCTATGGACGAGATATTACGTCAGTCCGTTTGCAACGTTTCCATATTAGGGACGGCATAACTCATTTTGTCACAAGAAATTACGTTCACAATCTCTGACCGCATATCCATGTCCTTCGTACGTATTGTGTGTGCTTTCAGACTATGTATCATTAGAATTTGCATAATCAACTCCCGGAATCATACTTCTTTGATTATATTTCAGATGCCTGATAATGTCAACAATTGCAACCGTTGAGACGTGATATCAGTCCCTCGTGTTGAGTGTCATTTTTCTTTAACAGCCTCTTCTTGAAAGGTTGTAAGTCTTCACATATGATACACGTCCTTTGAATTGAAAAGGTTAATTGAGAACATGAAGTAAGACTAATCTCAAACTCATCTCGGTATCATGTGTTTGTAAAAATAAATTCAATATATTATACGTCGGTACGAGTTTAGTAATGCGTCATCAAATTTATGAACTAAGCGGTCTAGATTTTAGTTAGCAACACCATGTGATTGTTGTACAGCACATGTTGAATATCTTTCATTATTTATTTTGTAACCCAACTGAATACTCCAAGCTTCATTAGCTTTAATCTGCCATTCCCAAAAAATGACATTGTTTTTTTATCCACACTCGCTTGATATAATGGTCTGGTAGATACCTAATCGTGCAAGTGATTTAGTTTTCCTAATCAATGAGTGCCGGTTTTTGATCAAACATGACCAAAATAAACCCACCAATAAAATAACACATGACAAATGAACTAATGGTATATAGAAACTTAGAGAGACGATTACCGTTTGTTTGAAAATTTTGACAAACTTCCATGACTTCAGATGAATGGCTTACAAATGAATATGTGATTAAACGGCATTTTCATATTTCTCTCACAATATAGTGTTAACTAATTGCATGATCAGTTGTAGGTATTTGTAAATTATAAGTGTTTTGTTCCACATCGCCAAAATTCCATGTACCGCAATAGATGTGAGTTGAAGCATCTATATTTACAATAGGTGAACATCAAAGTGTTATTACTTCAGTATATATTGATTGTCAATGAAGAATTAAATACAATCTCACAGAGTAACACATATGTGTTAACATATTTTTTTTTCAATACAAACGACACATACTTTTTACACATAAAACACTTGTATATACATATAACTTAACAATAAAAAACAACCAGGCTACAAAATCAATGCAAATATCTTTTTTATATTGAAAATCTACAAAAACACGTTAAGCTAACAAACACACTAGACATAGTTGGTCTCAAACAAACTAGATGTCACTACAATATTCAACAAAGGTAAAAGGCACAAACATGTATTGACCAATAATCTCCCTTAATGGAAGAAACGTTTGTAAATTCATTAAATAAAAGAAGAAAGCTGTGACTTAGACTTGGTTTTCTATTGATTAATAATGGCGTACTGAATCAGCCACTGATAATACTTTGGTAAAATCGTTCAGTCCACGTCTTGGAAAAATCAGTGTCGAGATCTACCACAAAAAAAATATTTGATTGTCACGCAAGCCTGTGTTATACTTCTAACATTCAATCACAAAAGATTAAAATTCAAATCATCTTGAAGTATCGTCAAGTCTCGTGATATCCCGAGAGACCTGATGAGAATCATGATATACGTCGTTTCTTCTCTTTCCTGATTGCCTTCATTCAACTCTTCCGGAGACATCTTGACACGTGAAAGAGACAAAGCGATACGAGAGTATCAAGAACGTTTCTGGCCTTAACATGAACAAATGTTCGAAACGCAACCATACTGCACATTCAAAAAATGGTATCATTCGAATAGAGAAATAGTGGTTGTTTCTGAAAATAAGAATCTTAGTGCTTATCAGTTCACAACAGTGACAATAACAGGTTACAGTTGTAATTTATTATCGAAAACTGGAAAATGGCGCGCGCCAATGACTGAAACGTTATTTCGGATCTTTTTTTATAGCAGACATTTAGACAAATAGGGGTTGATAGGGTTAAGTAAGTCATATAACATGTAAACATGTAAATGGTACGCAGAATTTGGATTTCCTTACATTTATATGACCGTTTTTAAATTATCATTGAAAACAATAGATATTGTAATTTTGACAGTTTAGAGTTAAAACTAGAATTTTAGAAAGGCGATTTGAACTTACCTCAAGACAAATGGTATTTTAACTCTATTCAAGCCACATCCAAAACATACTCTGTGTACCTTTAATGGAACGCAAATCGCTGGATGTATACATTACAGATTCCTGTTCTTCAATGTTATCCACACATTGTCAACTAGATGGGGAAGAACTAAACGTTGAGCTCTGATCAAGTATATTCGTTATAAACACTGCAGTCTAAGGAAATTCATAAAGACATATCACAACCATTTGGTGACTAAGGTCCATCATAAAGCTGTGTTAAACAGTGGTATGCTGAATTTAATACTATCAGGGGTAGCGTCGGAATCAAAGACAAGCCACGCTCTGGTCGTCCATTTGATTTCCACCCACAAGAAGCATGTACGCTACACCTGATACAATGATACAAACCAGAATTGTGACCATTGCATAATTTGCTGTTGCTCACCACATAAGTGATAAGTAATAAGTTGTACATAGAAAATAGTCCTCAGTCGTAACGAACACAACAAGTGACATGCACTTGTAGAAAGTTCAAATACAGAGCAAGTCGTAAAATAGCAGAGTCTAAAATGACTTTAACAGGTTTTTTACCTACAGTACACTTCGTTTCTGTCTTAAGGAATGTCAAGGCAAATCCGTAATCCATAGGCTACATTAGTTTTTACATTACAAAGACAGATCAGATCCTGAACCAATTTAAAATCACGAGGCGGCTCATGGTCATCTCCACTCAATTAATCTGAGATATATTGCTATTTACACAAAAAAGTGCAAATAATGTTTTATTTATGCCAATCAAATGGACATGATTACATGTATTCGGTAAAGAAAGTTAATTTCAAACGCACTTCATTATTTTATCAATTCAACCCAGTGACGAAACGTTGATGTTGATTTTCCAGTCCTCTGCAACTAAATTATAGAGAAAAATTAGAATATGCCAGCATATGACCAAATGCATAAATAGACGAATTGTAAGAAAGTGAAGGCATTACAATATTTTGAAATATAAAATATGATATCTTGTTTTATATCGATTTCATAATGCATAAAAATGCATAGACGAATTTTAAGAAAGAGCAGGCATTACTATATTTTGAAATATAAAAGATGATATTTTGTATTTTTATATCGATTTCATAAAGGTATGAATTAAGATTTCATAAAATTAAGCCAATTCTTCTTATTTAGCAATATAACTGTAGGTATTGGTGCTTGATAGATAATAAATACACGTTTGTAGAATATAATTGCAAGATAATGCCATAGAATACTTAAAACGTAAGGGTGTAATTGCACATCTATGCAAATTATTGCCAAAAACAACTTAAAGCTATGTGTATAGAAGTAGTTGTAAACGTTTACAGAATTCTTCCAAACAACCGCCGGATACTAAACTCCGAATCAAAGCAGTTTGATTGGGTGCCTTCGAATGTTTCTTCAATGAAAATTCAAAATACACAATTATTCCACCACATGTGATACATTTGGTCGTGTCTGTTTCAAAAGTGTATGTTGTGACAGGTACGAAGAAGTTGACAATTATTCAACGTAAGTGTTCACATTATCTGAAGCACACGTAAAATCTCCTTGGAGTCCTTACTAGATAATCAGGTCTAACAAAAAAGTTATTAAGTTATCACCCAACCCAAAAATTCCAAATAATTCTTTGACTTTTTACTTCTAAAAGTAGATAAAATGCAACTTTGAGTAATGAAACGTACATATTTTGTCTGCAAGTCTTGATCTTGATATATGAAGATAAATGTTGACTTTCAATCGAAAATGTGTTTTGGAAAAACCTCACTGTTTTTCTGATATAAACACAAATATATCCGACATATGGCTTAACATATCCCCATTAGATTTGTATAGACAAGAAGTACCGCATGTGCTTTACGTGCTTCATATGCACATATATCTCAACATACTGCTACTGCACGTGCCGCACGTGCAAAACAAGACATGTCACCAAGTAGCTAAATAATCTTGTCACTGGAAGAAAACGGAACATTGCGGTTTTTCTCGCCCTCAGAACATGACTTTTCTGAAAACTGCGGGCAATATCCATGTTAAATACATTTGAGTCTGTGATAATCTGTTTATGTGCTAAAATAAAGGTTTTCAAATTTTCAATTTAGAAATATTCTATCACAGAAAACAGCTTTATGCGATAAAGGAAGCGGACGTAAAATCCTGTTAATATGCCCTTACATAATACTCGTGTAGATTTTATGTATAAGGTATCCATGAAATTCTTACTGAATGTTATTTCTCTTAATACAATCTTAACGTTTCACCATCACTCGTTCACGACGTACTTATATTCAACCATAATTTTTAGACTAATATATCAAAAATAAGTATTATATATCGACGATGTAAAAGGACACGTTAATCGGAATTTTTTTATTATTATAAAATCAATCTTTTAAAAATCCATATACTTTTTAATATCCAACAAGAGACTAAATACAGACAGACTAATACCTACATACCTACCATATCTTCTCCGTAATTCTTTCTTACCTTGATTCTTATCTTATCTTCGGGACATTGTGAATGTAAGAGGTCTTTTGAAAACCTCCATGGAACATGGGAGTGCCGTGGATTGTCTGTATTGTAACAACTCTATGTGTTACAATCTCGCATGTCCATGGATGGGCTTACATGATGGAAGGTGGGTTTCTTAAAAAACAGACAATCACGATTTATGACCTGAATTGATCGATTTTTAGTTCTGGCATGTCTAATGTCTTGCACGTTGATAATCCAACACGTGAAATATTTTAAAAAGAGGTGGGTAAAGATTTCGGTCTTAAAATATGTTTCAGATTTTATAAAATCTCTTCTTCATTTATTAGGTATGACCGACTATGCGTATGGAAAATTACTGTAATCTTTAGCTCCTGTCATAAATGTTATCCAAATTTGTGTCGAGATATATTACAATCATGAACATGAAAGGATATTATTTCTGTTCATTGCATGTCGTAGAGAAATCACAATAGTGACGTCATTAGAATAGATGTCAGAAACAACTCATAACGAAACATCGTCATCATATATAAAACTAAGATACTGAGATGAACACGAGGGAAAGCGCACCCTATGGTGAAAAATATATCTTACTTGACGTGTCACCAGTTTGTGTGAAGATATCTAAAGTTAGCATTCAAGTTATTATAGAATGGAAACTTGTTGGAGTTTGCCAAACAAGCCTTAATTGATGACGCTGAATATTCTATGTATAACAAAAGTTATCTATCATATTTGTGAGATAATTAATCTATCATTTTATTCTTGGTCCTGCTTTTTTATTTGTTTCCCTTCTTTCCCCCCTTCTTCGCATTCACTCCCAACAGAGGTATCTCCGTCATAATTTGTACTTCTGTTGGGAGAGAATGCCTTCTTCTGTATGTTCAGAAACTAGAATTACAACGACAAAATTTAAATGCAACAGGGAGTGTAACATGTTTAGTCAATCGAAACATTTTGTTTTACCACCATAGTTCCTGTTACTGTTTAATATTGGTAAAGGACAAGTTACCATGTCTTTTTAAACTATCTATAATGTGGTTGATATTGATGTGACTGTACCGTCTAATAGCCTTTAAATACCGTTGTCTTCTCTTGTTACCATTCTGTTACCATATTAATCACTATAGGACCCTGTCCCGGTAACCACCAACCTGGAGAAGCTTGGCCCGAGGCAGACTGCACAAGGTATGACTGTTGCTATAATTAAGTGCTGATAATGATGATAATCGAAGCTCAGAGCCCTGTACATTTCGTCTTTAGTGACATTTGTGATGACGCAGGGTAAGCTTCTTATTGAAAGATTCTTATTGATTCCATTTCAAACAAGAAACATTAATTTCTAAAAATGACGACTTCATTTAAGACAGATTGAGAGAGAGAGAGAGAGAGAGAGAGAGAGAGAGAGAGAGAGAGAGAGAGAGAGAGAGAGAGAGAGAGAGAGAGATAGAGACAGAGACAGAGACAAAGATAATGATAAGATAAAGACATAATGACGGACAGTTGGAGAAACGAATATAAAGACAACCCAGAGAGAAGATAAAGAGAGACAGGGTGATATAGTCATAGAGAGTTGCAGACAGTTGGAGATACGAATATAAAGACATCCAGAGAGAAGATAAAGAGAGACGGGGTAATAGTCATGGAGAATGGCAGAAAGCTGAAGAGACTAGTATAAAGACAACCAGGAAGAAGATATAGAGAGATAGGGTGATAGTCATGGAGAGTGGCGGACAGTTGGAGAGACGAGTATAAAGACAACCAGAGAGAAGATATAGAGAGACAGGGTGATATAGTCATGGAGAGTGGCAGACAGTTGGAGAGACTAGTATAAAGACAACCAGAGAGAAGATATAGAGAGACAGGGTGATATAGTCATAGAGAGAGGCAGACAGTTGGAGAGACGAGTATAAAGACAACCAGAGAGAAGATAAAGAGAGACAGGGTGATATTGTCATGGAGAGTGGCAGACAGTTGGATAGACTAGTATAAAGACAACCAGAGAGAAGATATAGAGAGACAGGGTGATATAGTCATAGAGAGAGGCAGACAGTTGGAGAGACGAGTATAAAGACAACCAGGGAGAAGATATAGAGAGACAGGGTGATATAGTCATGGAGAGTGGCAGACAGTTGGAGAGACGAGTATAAAGACAACCAGGGAGAAGATATAGAGAGACAGGGTGATATAGTCATAGAGAGAGGCAGACAGTTGGAGAGACGAGTATAAAGACAACCAGAGAGAAGATAAAGAGAGACAGGGTGATATAGTCATGGAGAGTGGCAGACAGTTGGAGAGACTAGTATAAAGACAACCAGAGAGAAGATATAGAGAGACAGGGTGATATAGTCATAGAGAGAGGCAGACAGTTGGAGAGACGAGTATAAAGACAACCAGAGAGAAGATAAAGAGAGACAGGGTGATATAGTCATGGAGAGTGGCAGACAGTTGGAGAGACGAGTATAAAGACAACCAGAGAGAAGATATAGAGAGACAGGGTGATATAGTCATGGAGAGTGGCAGACAGTTGGAGAGACGAGTATAAAGACAACCAGGGAGAAGATATAGAGAGACAGGGTGATATAGTCATAGAGAGAGGCAGACAGTTGGAGAGACGAGTATAAAGACAACCAGAGAGAAGATAAAGAGAGACAGGGTGATAGTCATGGAGAGTGGCAGACAGTTGGAGAGACGAGTATAAAGACAACCAGAGAGAAGATATAGAGACACAGGGTGATAGTCATGGAGAGTGGCAGACAGTTGGAGAGACGAATATAAAAACAACCAGAGGGAAGATAAAGAGAGACAGGGTGATAGTCATGGAGAGTGGGAGAGAGTTGGAGATACGAATATAAAGACAACCAGAGGGAAGATAAAGAGAGACAGGGTGATAGTCATAGAGAATGACGGACAGTTGGAGAGACGAGTATAAAGACAACCAGAGAGAAGATATAGAGAGACAGGGTGATAGTCATGGAGAGTGGCAGACAGTTGGAGAGACGAATATAAAGACAACCAGAGAGACGATATAGAGAGACAGGGTGATAGTCATGGAGAGTTGCAGACAGTTGGAGAGACTAGTATAAAGACAACCAGAGAGAAGATAAAGAGAGACAGGGTGATATAGTCATAGAGAGAGGCAGACAGTTGGAGACACGAGTATAAAGACAACCAGAGAGAAGATATAGAGAGACAGGGTGATAGTCATGGAGAGTTGCAGACAGTTGGAGAGACTAGTATAAAGACAACCAGAGAGAAGATAACGAGAGACAGGGTGATATAGTCATAGAGAGAGGCAGACAGTTGGAGAGACGAGTATAAAGACAACCAGAGAGAAGATAAAGAGAGACAGGGTGATAGTCATGGAGAGTTGCAGACAGTTGGAGAGACTAGTATAAAGACAACCAGAGGGAAGATAAAGAGAGACAGGGTGATATAGTCATAGAGAGTTGCAGACAGTTGGAGAGACGAATATAAAGACAACCAGAGGGAAGATAAAGAGAGACAGGGTGATATAGTCATAGAGAGAGGCAGACAGTTGGAGAGACTAGTATAAAGACAACCAGAGAGAAGATATAGAGAGACAGGGTGATAGTCATGGAGAGTGGCAGACAGTTGGAGAGACGAGTATAAAGACAACCAGAGAGAAGATATAGAGAGACAGGGTGATATAGTCATGGAGAGTGGCAGACAGTTGGAGAGACGAGTATAAAGACAACCAGAGAGAAGATAAAGAGAGACAGGGTGATATAGTCATGGAGAGTGGCAGACAGTTGGAGAGACGAGTATAAAGACAACCAGAGAGAAGATAAAGAGAGACAGGGTGATAGTCATAGAGAGCGGCAGACAGTTGGAGAGACGAGTATATAGACAACCAGAGAGAAGATAAAGAGAGACAGGGTGATAGTCATGGAGAGTGGCAGACAGTTGGAGAGACGAGTATAAAGACAACCAGGGAGAAGATATAGAGAGACAGGGTGATATAGTCATAGAGAGTGGCAGACAGTTGGAGAGACGAGTATAAAGACAACCAGAGAGAAGATAAAGAGAGACAGGGTGATATAGTCATGGAGAGTGGCAGACAGTTGGAGAGACGAGTATAAAGACAACCAGGGAGAAGATAAAGAGAGACAGGGTGATATAGTCATGGAGAGTGGCAGACAGTTGGAGAGACGAGTATAAAGACAACCAGGGAGAAGATACAGAGAGACAGGGTGATATAGTCATGGAGAGTGGCAGACAGTTGGAGAGACGAGTATAAAGACAACCAGAGAGAAGATATAGAGAGACAGGGTGATATAGTCATGGAGAGTGGCAGACAGTTGGAGAGACGAATATAAAGACAACCAGGGAGAAGATAAAGAGAGACAGGGTGATATAGTCATGGAGAGTGGCAGACAGTTGGAGAGACGAGTATAAAGACAACCAGGGAGAAGATAAAGAGAGACAGGGTAATAGTCATAGAGAGTGGGAGAGAGACTGTTACAGGGAGAGACATGCTGGTGGACAGACATAGACAGAGAGAGGCAGAAACAAAAAGAAAGAGAAAGGGAGAAGCATATAACTGCTATAACTCTGAACAACGTCAGCCAACTTATAGCTACAAAATCACTTCCTTTAATCATTTAATCAAGAAATTTAAGATCAAATTAATATTATCGCTAACTAGTTTGGGATATTTTGTTATGGTGTAACTGCACGCCCATTTTAACTGAGATATTTCGCATTATTGATAAAGAATATGCCAAAATGACAAAGTGATGGACATGTTTGTAATACGACAGTTCATCAATTACAATTAGGTTGATAGCCAGAAAAAAACGAGAAAAAATAATTAATATATACATTGATTGCATATTGTTCAACGGATTCATACATATTTCAGATAGTTTATATGGACTTGATGTATATCAGGAAGTTATCAAAATTGCGTTGTTTCGCATGAAAGTTTTTAAAGATTTTTTTTATAACGAACTTGCTTATATTGTAGGTGCGAATGTCATCCGGGAGCATATGCATGTTATGGGTAGGTATAATGTACGTATAATGTAAGATTATATTAGTTGTAACAATTCGGGTTAGCTAGATCTAATGATAAACAAGGGAAGAAAAATAGCCATTATCACATGCGAACCTATATGTCAATTGTGTAGCTCTGCAATTGAGGATGAAGTTCACTTAACATTTGTCTGTCCATGTTATGAAGATGAAGAAATGGAAATTATTAAAGATATTTTTTATCAAAGCCAAAATGATAGTAGTCCACGGCGTTATAATCAACTGAACGAAATTTCGAAACGTCATCTTATGTCGAATCACGAATGTTTCATGAGTAACATGCAAAGACTTTTTTCATAAATTTTTAACTTTATCAGAGTTATTCAGTCAATGACGGGCCTTGATATCCTTACGATGACTTTAAAGTTTGAACGTTGATCCTGTCATATGATATTAGTTATATGTCAAACCCTGTTTAGGTAAAGAAATTATGGATATATTTTTAAGGCTTGTGCCTGGCGGATAGATTTGAAATTGTCTTTATGGTCAAACGTTTGTTGTTTTTCTGTATGTTGTTTTTTCATGACGGTAACGACATAATTCATTATGGGCATTTATATAACCACTGTGAAACGTGACTTTGCAACAGTAGCAAGTTCACGTGATTTCCACTTATGCATTTTTCTCCAAATCAGCTAATAACATTTTAACGAGATGTTTACCGTCATCCTCGATTTTCACCATTTTTCAAACTTTTAAACTATTAGTTTAAAAATGTTACTTTCTTTTACCGATAAGTCTATTAGCAGCTTGTGTTTACGGTTTTCTAGATGCGGTGTGACCGCAGTCGCTGACAACCGGAAGTGCTATCTTGAGTTCCCGTACAAGAACGAGACTTACCCGAAGTGTTGTGACGTCAGACAAATGTGCCCAGGGGATTGGGGTTACGATCATAATAATTTGAAACATGGCGCTCTGATTGGTTGAATGAGCATTGTCTTGGGCATTTTGAATAAATGAGGAGCATTGTGTGTCATGTACACGAGTTGGGGTTTTATTATTTTAAAAGTGATGAATGGAAAATTTAAACAATTCTATAACGATTCTTTGACATATCTATCAGTCATATTTGACCAAATAATATTGTACTGATTCATTCCTTTTTTTTCAGAGAAATTCTTATTTATGACTGTTGTAGGAGCCGGTTGCAGCAGGGTAATTTATATTTGTTGCAACAAAACTCAAGTTTATATTTACGTGTTATAAACGCATTATGGCATAATAACATGTTACATTATATATGACAACATGTCAAAGAAACAAAGAAAAGAGTAATAGAAATCATCCATCTGCGGTACAAGTATCATTTTCACCCGCACTGCTGTAAGTTGCACCAGTCTCTAGCACCTTTCTCAACAAGTCATTTGGGTTGGCGCGAGTATAGGCAATACGTGGGAAGATGAACTTGTATATGTGTCGACAATCCTATCTGCGTATTGGCGTCGTTGCCAGTATGATTATTATTTTTGGATTTATGGTTATCTAGCAAAACAAATACTTAGCACTACTCATTGGAACAATATGATAAAATTCAGCGTATTTTCACCTTGTCACGTCATGAAAAACAATGGTTGACCTTTACCGACTTCCACCATGACACGTTTTCGGTTTGATAATGATACTTTTTTTTTCGCATACAAAGTTATACCGCTAATATATGCATCTTTTGTCGATTGATTACAAAACATTTCACAGTTGTATTACTGATTTGAACATTATTGAAAACACGATTTCGGCTGGACCAAAACTTGTAATACCTGAAGTTGAAATTAAAAAACAAAATTCTTAGTTAATACTAAAAAAATATGACTGATGATTAAAGATCGTCGTTATTCAAATATCATATTAATATTTTTATAACTAAATTGACATGTGTAAAGGCTTTGTTTAGTAAAAAAAAATGTTCAAACGTTTAAAAGTGGTTAAATACATCTTTACGCTTGCAAAGGGAATGCTCTGTCATATTTACGTTCATGCTGGCTTAGCCTCGTTTAGGATAGCCTTCGTGACGTAATGAAATAAAATATCTATTTTGCATGTACATGTAAGGTCCAAACGTCCATGTACGATTGATGGAAAAATGTTTAAGCTACCTTCGCAAAGAAAAGAAGCCAAATTTCTATTTTTCATATTCTTCATTCATTGTCATTTTCATTTCTGTATGTCTCATGTCTCCGGGACGTCGCAAGGTATGTGTCCCCTCCCCCTGCAATCTGCAGACTCCAGTAAGTCACGTCTGAGCGAGGGGGTCAAGTAGTGTACACAACCCCTACGGATTAGTGGCCGATTCAGGAGGGTAAATAAGCGTAAATAGACACCGAGTTTGAAACATCTTTGTCTCCTATTTCCTAGCTATATTAAGTCAGTTAAAGTGACCGAGAAGATGCTTGAGAACATCGACACCTCTGAACCTGGGTTGCTTTTTGAATGGATGTTTCATTTTGAATAATGTGTATTGAAATTGTGGTGTGAGGAGTATCTTTGATTTTTATGAGAGAGAGAGAGAGTGGGGACAAATATGACATGAAGCATATGATTACTTACGGTGTTGTTGCAAGCTGAAAGTTGACGTAAAGGATTAATTCTGGAAGGAGAACATTGTCCACTGTAGACGAGGCATTTGTAGTATACAAGAAGACTAAGTGTTGACAACTTCTTGATGACAAGAAACAATAAGAATACACCTACAGAGGGGGTTCATCGTGTTTACTTGAGGTCTCAGGCATATTTGTGAAGAATCAGTGTTGTTAAAAATCGCAAGTTGACAGGAAGCATACAGAAACAATATCTAAAACCTGAATTGCTAATATTTCTGATGATACGGAAATGTTGTAAATTGAAGTTGTCATTAACTTTAAAATTGCAACAGAATTTTCATTATGCAAAATGCAAGTATCATTTAAACATCAATAATATCTTGGGGAAAAAGTGTAAACTTTCAGAGTTTTTACTCATTCTGACCACAGTTTCACTGGATGCCTTACTCTTTCACCAGTTTACTTAAAATGACAAGTGATAGTCACGTATGTGTAGTTTTTTCCTGAACCGATCGTGTTATTTTGGTCAAGATGACAGTTGGACGCTTATAGTCATATCAAAGTGTCATGATTTGACTTTTTTTCAACACGGATGTTCGTCGCTGGATTAACAGCAGGATTAAGCATCTGTGCTTGTAGTAACTGTGTTACTAGGATATCACGACATAGTAACACCACATGCTGTTGAGGTGGAGTGTATCTTATCCAGAGACGATCATAGTTCATGAAATAAGCATTTTCATTTGAATATACTTCGATCGCATACGGCGTACTAATGACAGTTATGTAAACGTTCATTACACGGATTCTGGATATAATGGGATTTCTACATAGATGGGGTGTGCTCTTGATATCAACTGTAGTTATTCTGAAAGGTATGTGTATATACATGTTTGTCTCGAAAATATACGAAAAGTTTAAATGAGAGGAAACATTGATCCATTAGAAGTTTTTTGTTGAATAAGCATATTTTGTTCACACCGTTTCAAAGCTGATATTTATTTCATTGTTTTAATTAACAAGATTCTAAAATTTCTAAATTACAAAAAAAACATTCATTTCAAAAGGACACATTTTTCAAATAAATGAATGATGTCATTAAATGTTATTTAAATCAAACAAGCTTAAACGAGTCCGTCGTCACCCCGACTGTACTAATTTCACACGAGTCATGTAAACTCGGGATTATTTTTTGACTTGTATAAGGAGCCAAATGTCTTGAAATGAGATTTCTGATTGCGTTTACGTGGATCCTTGTTACAACATATGAATGGAACATTGGTTATTCATGGAACCTGACTAAATTACAATATCTTAACTCAAAAGCAATATTTAATGATGTACCCAGATTTGAAACACTGACCAACATATGATTATCACATCTGAGTCTATTTGTTTTACACTCTGAAAATATTGTATTTAGCAAAAACATATATTCATTAGGGAAAATGTGCAGAAATAAACTTCAAAAGTAGCCTACTAGTGCCCCATTTACCGGACTACCTAAAGAAAACTTTTTTAAATATGCATATAATTTGTTGTCAAAGAAGATGTAATAAATAGGTATGTAAACTTTTCATGTTGAAGCTTGTATAATAATTTTCAAACTATTATGAAAAATTGCCAGAGGAATTTATTGTTTACAGTGTCACACTATAAAAAAAGGACAAAACTATATCCCTTACCAAAACAATAAAACGAAACATAAAAATTACCCCTTTTCGGCGCTATTAAAAAGATCGCGTTATATGATTGATAGAATACACGTACATCATCACAAATACCATGTTAATGTCATCTTATGAAGTAGGAAGCAAATAATTGCAAGAGTAGGTAAGTTAAATAATTAACTTTCTAACTTCGTCAATGAGATACATATTTGTAGCATAAAAGAGATGTTTTCAATATCTTCACCTTATCTATGCAGGGATTTTGATTTTAAATTTTTTTTGAAAGTATTATCTGTAAATGCATATTGTCATTTCGATAAAATTAATTCAGGAATGTTCAGGAATAAGAGTTATCTTCTTATTTTGAGTGAAGTGCTTTAATGAAGTTCGTGATATTAAAAGGGACAGTGACAAGTTTTTCATATTTTATTTCAAGTTATCCCTAATAAATAAATGTATGTTAAATGTTTTGTCATCAGAGAGTCATATATCTCATTACTCAACCCGATCATACGTAGTCATAGAAAAATAATAAGCAAGACCACTGGCGGCCATTTTCGTGTGAACACCTTTTAATCATTTGAGGTATGGAAATGAATTCGCATAGCTTAACTCAACATTATACTTTCGTTTTTGAACTGTTTCATTTTATTAACAAACATTTTTTTGCAACCGGTTACATCTATTTGCGTTTAGGTGAGATCACTTTATTTAGTTAAATAAATCGTGCTACTGCCCCTTTAATACGGTTTTGAGGTCAATTTAGACTTTACGGCTGACGACAAAATGAGCTTAGATCAATTTACGTGAGATCACTTTATCTAACTAAATAAATCGTGATACTGCCCCTTTAATACGGTTTTGACAGACAGTTGACGACAAAATGAGCTAAGATCAATATTTTTTAAGATTTATTATTTTATCAGTGTGTCGATGTTATAAGAATTGTAAGGGTCATAATTTTGAAATTCACATATATCAATAACTTCTTGTGTCTAGTATAATTTAACCGTTAAAAGAATAGCGAAAACAGCTATGTCTTTTGGAGATTAGTGGCGACCTCTTCACCTGACGTAGTTAGCACAGGTGGGCGTGGTCAGTAAGTAGGCAGGGTCATCAGGGTCAGTGAATTCGGATGCTCTCCCTAATTAGTTTGCACGTGGTGATACTTACCAAAGACGACTTAAATCCCCCCTTAATGGGATTCTCGTTCTCTTAAAATTACTTCAAGAAGGCATTTTCACTTTGTAGAACTATAGCTGATCATCAAAATTACTCGAATTTTACCTTAAATGGAATGTTCATTTTTGACAGACGTAGACTCCACAGGAAGTTATTTCAAACATCTTCAAACAACGAAAGAAGCTAACACGTTTTTGCTGCGGGTCGTCAAACGTGCTTACATTTCAAATACCGCATGTAAAAGAAAATTAACATTTTTGTCATGATGTCTGGCTATTTTTTGTTACTTTTTAAACCGTAGGCTGCAGCTTTATAAAATAGATCAAAGGCACAGTATCACTTTATAAAAATAATTTCTTCTAATTTTCCCTTATAATTATTAATTTATGCAAAATATATTATCTTCATGTGGTCAAACATCTTATTGATCAACCTGAGGATTTGTATACGTAGATGAAATTATCTCGTATCAAGCGAACGAGCATGCGATATTTTAGTGTGAACACCTTTTAATCACTTGTGGAACTTAATCTGCACAGCTTCACCTATCCGAGTAGGTTAATAAAGGACTCCTTTTATTGGTCTCATACGATCGTCTTGTAATGGGAAACACTTGTTTTCCTGTACAAAAAATCACATTATTTACCTTCCTGTATCGCAATATAGCACCAAAATACGTGACTGTGTCCACATTGTTATCAACCTAGGGTAATTAGTGGCCGGGCAAGAGCGATTGCCTAAAAACGCCCGACTAATTAGCCCGGGAGGATAACGATGAGTCTAACTTTTATTGCTGACGCAGTCCCGCTTTAAGGATATAGTTAATCAAAACAGTAAACAAAAACAGTTACATGTAAGCCTCCATACTTGAAATTACAGAGTATGTTTTTGGGGTCAAATATGTCAAATAAAAGTACTCAAAAAGTGTTCCTGAAATATTAATGATATTACGTTGGTTATAGTGACAGTATGAAGTTAAAAGTAGTGATACTTAACGAAATCCGGACAATGGTGTGCGCTAATGCATGAGTCAAATGTTTTTCAAAAACTTGTTTCAGCAAATAAAAAGAGGTTTGTATGAATTACCTAGTATAGATTACCTTTAAAACGATGAAAATATAACATGATCGGCATTTTGATAAGAAAATACAAATCGAGGCACATTGTTCGAATTCAAATCAGCACACGTGGTATTTTGGCATGTATTTCAGCCAACTTGAAAAAATTAAAATACTCTTTATCACTGTAATAACACTAAAGGGATGAGAAGAAATGACATGTTTTCACATATGTAGGTTCCTCACACATGTTTACATTCATAGTGCTCAACAACAAAAAAGAAATCGTAAAAACTAATATTGGTTTTTTTTCAACAGAGTATTTTAAGTATAAGCGAGCTATTTGCAAAAAAAAATCGGATTTATTTGGATATAAGCTTACATAGTGACACAGGTTTTAAAACATCAAATCGTTGACAAATGTACCTTATGTATGACACATTTGTGAAAAATGTATGCATGGTAAAGGTGATTCAATCATGTGAACACATCATCCACACGTTTACAGGTGACATGCTAACCTTTGATAAACATTCGTGTTTTTTGTTTAAGGTGTCTTTCCCTTTTTAGATTGAAAATCAAAGCAACCTTTTTCGCGAGATTAGGTCACAATTATTATAACTTTAACATTGAAAATAAAGGCAAGCGTGTAGTAAAAAACTTGTTAATAAGAAAAATAAAAATGTGATAATGCGAAAAACAAATATTCTCACAATAGTTCTTCCAAAATGTCTCAAGGGCATTATATCACGTACGTTCGCGCCCATAATAGCAATTCAGGGCATTTTAGGACATGCTCACTAACTTTAGCTTTTACTGGTGCAATGAAATAAATTACCTAATTTATTCTAATTATTCTATACGACTAACCTGCAAACAAAAATGATAAGGTTGATACAGCCATAGCCAGTATGGGACAAAAGATATTGTACGAGTCTTGATGAAGACACAACGAGGATGTGACAGAGCATACGAATATAACTTGATCTCCTGACTGTGGTGGTGAGGTGATATGGGGTTTAACGCCGCTTTCAAGAGTATTTCACTTATATCGCGGCTGTTAGTATTATTGCAGGGAGAAAACCCGCAACACCAGTGTAGCTAGGCATTGCGACGAGACCTGCGAGCATTTACTTGAACTAGCGAAACATGGGTGGTACTGCACTGAAATTCAGTGTAGCATTGTACCCACATCTGACTGCGTGTAGAACAGTTCTTTACTGCAGACAAAGTTGCCGAGGCCCTGGCGGGATCTTGACTGAGAACTACAGATTAAAATATTCTTTATTAAGGTATAACTGTAACTTCCCCGATTTTCAAACACAAGATGCATTAATCACAGTGGCTACTGTTTTTGGTGTTTAGATTGTATTATTTTACGATAACAGATATCGAGGTTCATGCAAATTAGGTACAGTGTTGCATTAATCCTGCATGCACATCGTTAGTAATAACATGAGATATATATTATCTGTGCCCAATCTATATCCACGATATATCGATGTGTGTTTACGCTTTTAAGGAACTATGACAATTACTTTCTTAGGAAAATAAAGTAATCTTACCAAAAGCAAAACACAATAACACAACTGCGAGACATTCTTTTTTAATCAATAAAGGAACTGACTTTTTTTTACCTGATGTAAGATTTATTATCTTCAGATGTGCGAACATATCATTATTTAGCATATCATCATCAGTAGTCGTGGAAGAAATTCTCGCGTATCAAATGAAAACTGCATGCCAATTTAGCGTGAATACCTTACAATCATTCAAGGTAGGGAAATTGACTAGCTTTACTTAATCGTTTATGTTGTGTTCGTTTTAGACCACCTTCTTTTGATTTGAAACAAATATCTTTAAATTGCTTACGTTTGTTTTCATATACGTGAGATCCCTTTGTTTACCATACAAATGTATGACAAACGAGCTACTGACTCTTTAATGACCTGATAAGATGAAAAAGATCCTTTCTTAAAAATAAATATCAATTATTTTTTATGAAATAGAGTTACGAGAATATTAGTCTACTTCAATGAATCTTGAATCTTTAATCTAAATTGAAAAGAAAAACTCGATGTTGTTTGCATCGCTGGATAACCAAAAAATAATGAAAAGAGAGAACAATAGAATGACGTTGATATAGAATGCGCCAACTAGTGAATGAATAAAAAAATCAACTTTGATATTTTAAAATGTCATTTCCAAATTAATTACGAATTAATTTTGTCTTGAACATCACAAAATAGTGCATTTCCATATACTGAATCTTTCAGGACGTGAGTGATTGCATTCAAGTGCATTTGTACACTAGTACATTTCATCGCATAAATCAACTTGATCTTAATACATTAACATTCGAATAGCAGATTTTTCTTGTCATAATCAACGTTCTCGTCGCTATTTAATGGAGATTTATGCTGAAGTAAGATGTACAGTCATGGGCCTATACACCAACATCTCGGGGGTTAATAGACACTAAATATCTGCTCAATGCTATATTTACTTGGTGAGCTGTGTTTTATGTTTGTTACTAGACACTTGCTTATGTAGAGCCTACATCATGATAAACTAATTTGAGTAAAGAGAGCTTCATCAAGCTGATATGCCCCAGCAAAGACAATTTGAAAACGAATCATTCGGCTTTCGTTCCTTACATGTATGAATTGGAATTTAATGGTGAAAATGAGTTCGAAACATCTTGCATTGTGTAATACCTTAAATACTACCAGAGAAGAAATTCATCTTATTTACATGTTTTGGTAACATGGTTTTGGCTTTATTGTAGAGAGAAGGTTTATTCCCATGCATTGTTAATCTAATATAGACCACGGACAAACTCGACCCTTTCATAGAGACCAAACGTACCCCAAAAGAACCTACCAAATAAACTCATTGATTAGACCCTTAAATATTTTTCTGTGAACACCGATTTTTATGTTTATAGATGAAGTGAGTTCGAAAGTCATAGTTATTTCTTAGAAAAAAACGTATGAAATACATACTTCAGAAGACACAAAATGATATTTACTACCTACAGATCGGTTATACCTGCTAAATCGTCGCAATTGAACGTGACGTCCTCAGGTGTTTGTTACATAAGCTATGATGATAAGGCAATAATCTCGAACTGTCAAAACGTTGTAATATTCAAAATAACTTATGAGACGTTTTTACATGTACATAAGATTAAATGTTACTTTTTAAAATGCCACTATTAACAAGTATGTTAATATCTTTATCTTTAATGCAGTTTCTTCACGACAATGTTCTCAAAACTTTTTCGGCAACAATTGTCAGTATCATTGTCACTGTAAACTGGACGCCGTATGTGACGCAACCGCTGGTAACTGCAGTATTCCTGGATGTGCCGAAGGCTGGATGGGACCGCTTTGTCAATACGGTACGTCAGAAGTAATCCGTTGTTGTTGATAAAGTGGAAATAGAGCAAACGCTCACGACAAAAATACTACAGGAGTTCTCGTCGATTTCCAAATTAGGAAGTTAACAAAACTATGTTGTATGTTCATTTTTAATACATGCATGTTTAGATGAGGTGCTGTGTTTTGATGTTGCAATCTATTTCTATGTTGGATTCTGTATCTGCATCTGTTACCGGACTTAACGATGAAGACGTGAGAAAAAATTCGTTACAATGCATTAAGGTGCAACTGTAGCGAATCACGTAAATAACCTTTCCAATAAAAAAAGTGAAGAAACAATGATAAAGACATTTAGGTTGTCCTTTATCGTCCTCTAAAGTTCTCCTGTAGATTTATTCATTGACATCATTCCGATTGAAACATATGTTTTTTTAGTCAGACTCAGTATGATAAACACAAAGTGATCTTAGGGGGAACAAATAATGAAATAATCAATACCACAAGGGAAATTACTCTGTTCACAGCAAACGTAGCGTTTGACAGAGTGGCATCAGCGTTTCCCGTGTTGAACAGTCCCTATCTTGCAATTGACGGTGACCTTGACACCTGCTTCGAAACGTTGGCGACAAGCGGTGCACCGTCCTGGCACGTGGACCTGGAGAGAAACCACTGGATACACTGGATTAGGATACACACAGGTTCGATATCTGTCAACTTGAGAAACGACTCTAAATCAGAATGGGCTAGTGACATGCTCTCTGGAAACTAAACTTTTTCACTCATCTCGTGAATTTTGATTGATTTTTTGAAAGGCAGCTACTTAGTATTATTCAAACATGTAGAGGTGTTTTGTATGTTCTTATCCATCAAGGTCCATTCCACAGTTTGAGAAATAACACATGAATTAGGTCAGTTTGCTAACATTCACTTGACAATACGTTAACATCAACGTTAACGGTTGAATACTTCTACCACCAAGATGTTCCTCCAAGGCGGCTTTTTGCGGGCTTTTCCTCGACGGAGAAAACCCCCGTTGGATCGAGTTCATATCCCGGTAGAAACAATATTCGGTTCAGGGTCAATTCTGATAAGACTGCAATGGTTTATAGATCACGCTGAGCCGAGCGAACCAGTTCTGTGCCTTGAAACGTCTCTATAACACAGTTCTCGTTTTAGATACCATGCGAGATAATCAATCTTAACGTTGTCATTATCGGTTTCTCATACCATGGGCACTATTTGCAAAATGATTTTGTATTATCGAATTTGGTACACAAATGTAATGGTGTTATAATTATAATTACACTATTTATATGTAAATGTATTCAGAAAGAATTGTCTAATTTTATTAAGTTTTTTCAATTAAATTCATCATAATTAGTTCTACTCTGGTTTTATAAAATAATTGATTGACCAGGCATTTTGACGTCACCTCCCAATCATTGTGACGTCATGTATTCAGATTTATCACAGTAATATCGATTACAAAGTACAGAGTGTCTCAATGACAAATGATATTGTATGTCAAATATATGCCCCGATGTTTTCGCCCTTGAAGTTCATACAAATAAATGTAATATAACATACGAATTTACCTGGTATCTCTAACAGGCACGTTACTTAACAACACATTTGACATGATCATTTTGTCCTCCACTTAACAGCAACACCATCAGATTTGCGGATCGAGCTTGACCGAGTGGACGGATTCGGTAACGTGATTACATCCCTCTGCAACACCACCTATAAGCCGCGACCGTCCATAAGCCTTGACCACTTGGACATCGTATGTACAGAGCCTGTACTAGCCCGATGGGTCAAGGTGGTCAGACATGCTTCGTCCTCTCCAAGATTACAGCTCTGTGAGGTCGAGGTCAGTGGGGGTAAGTGAAATTAACACATGATTAATACAGCGATAAGATCGCCACGTTAAACACATTTGACTGATGAACAGCTTCTTACGTTTCACAATCGTACATTTTCGATACGATTCCTACTAACATTTTAGAACTCTTCAAAAAACGTCGCCTTTGTAAATATGTAAAAAGTTGCTTAGCCAAAACATTCTTATTATTTCTATTCCAACGAGAATGCCTCTCAAACACGCAAAATCAAAGCATTTTTCTGACTTCAAACGCATTCAAAAAAAGATTCCGCTCCATGTAGAGTTGAACCAGAAAATTTTAAGAACACTAGTGTTACTTCTATGCCTACATCTATTGTCAGATGGGTTTTGAAAAAAAGCAGATGTCATTTCTTAAAGGCTCTGTAGCACGTTTTGACAGTGAAATAAGGGGTCTCACAAAAAAAGGAAAAAAGTATTATCAATAAAAAGACTGTTATTCTAAATCAAAACAAGGATTTCTTGAAGAAACATACCTTAATTAGTTAAGCTCCGCGAATTCATTTCCCTAACTTAAATAAACAATTTTCATGATACGCTATTATTCGATTACTGATAATCGGATCGAGCAATGTTTTGTTTAAAAAATCGAAATGAAAAGAAATTGTGACAATTTGTACATAAAAAACATCCTGAAAACATTCTTCAGTGTCTTTGACTGTATTCATCAATATAAAATCCAAGAATATATGATTTATAGAAAAGGATAAAAAGCAAAGATGCTTAACATTCTATGGTAACGTGAGAAACGATTGGCAGATTTTGGCAACGCCGAATGACAGTGTCAATGAACTGGTAAAAATGCTATTACTTCAACTTCTTAAATGTTTAAGGGTAACTCCTCGTACTGTTCTCAAAGCCCATTTTCACTTATGTCACACAGCCTCATAAGGGTATTTCCATTATTACAGTCATTTCTTCAGCAATTGCCTCACACTGCAGGGTCCAGTTGCACAAAACACTAAGGTAACCTTAAGTCATTGTTAAATGTTAAAGAATGATACTAAGGTTAACCTTAGTGTTAAGTTGCTTTGTGCAACAACCCCCTGGTTTACAGCATTTATTCTGTCAGGCAATGGAATTGGTGCAATATTGGTGATATTGATGCAAGAATGCTGACACAAAATATGTGGATTACAATGGTCCTAAGATCCGGGCAGTGCTAAAATTGCACGATTTTAAAATTCTTTCAGGAAGAAACATTGCCCTGAAGAAACGAACATACCAAAGTTCAACCTGGGGAGGACCAGACTTCATCAACGGAACTCTTCAGCAATACAACTTCACGTCGGATCTGGCTGTGGATGGGCAAACAACTACCGAGTTTGGGCGTGGTTCGTGTACAGTTACCAACGTGGTGACCACGCCCACCTGTAAAGAGGGGACTATCAACCCATCATGGGCGGTGGATCTCGGTCAGCTGTATCATATCTACAGAGTGCTGGTTTACAACAGAGAAGACCGTAAGGGATTTGGATTTTAGGATTTTCTTTTTCATGTTTATTAAAAAAATTTATTGTATGACTTTTTCTTGCAGTGCATCGATTTGTATTCTTTTTTAAGTGGATTGTATGCTGATTTTAACTTTATATGGTATTTGTATGTATATAAGTATGCATTTTAATTTAGTCTTTCGTAACCTTTTTTTGGTGGCTCGCTGTTTCTTTTTAAAAATATGTATTTGTTTGTATATTTGTATTTTATAAATGCGAGGTGCGACTTAAATAAAGAATCTGTCTGTCTGTCTGTAAAAGAACGATAGCTGAGAGTAATGTCTACCTTTATGCTGTAAATGTCTCGTGATGTATAAATTAAAGTAACTAATTGTTTAGTAAGGCTTTTAAAATAAACAAAGCACTTTAAACACGTCCATCGAAACTTTTAGGTAGCCTGCTACGGAAGGGTTGTCAGGAGGACAAATTGAAGGTGTTTCAAAAGCTTTCAGAATGCTGAAACGACAACTTTATTCTAACCTATTTAGGGACGTTTTAATTGATCGTTTTTCTTTATACAAATTCAGCTGGCCTGACAAGACGCTTGGGAGGGTTTTCTCTGCTTACCTCCGGTCCTGAATATATGGAGATCTACCGTGACGTCACCAATGATCCGGGTATTCTGACAGAAGTAGTCGCCCCTGGCAACCTGACTGCAGATGGCGTTCTGATCAGATTGTACGGTTGTCGTATTCTTACCCTGTGTGAGGTGGAAGTCTTTGGCGGTTCGTATTTATTACCCTTGAAAAATAATGCCAAGTTCAGTAACATTTGATAACAATGATGTTATGAATCACTGTCCCAAATAAACATACCAAGCGGTTAAGAAAATCGGGTACAACTATGGAATTGGTTCGCCACCCATTTTCATAATTACTATTCATAACTTTACGTCTATGTATTCTTCGATATAACATCTTAAATATGATAATGAATGTCATGTGTCGAATAGATATATAACTCACGTCAAATTTTCACTACTGGCACAAATACACATAACACTTTGCGTAGCAGATTTTAAACTTTTTGAGCCATGTTTGATTATTTGTGAACGGTTAATTATAAATTAATCACGTTGGTGTAGCGGTCAATGTGCTGGGTCCCTTTAACTTGTAATGTACACACATGGTAAGACAACATTGTAACCAATGTATTGTCTTGAGAAATTGATCGTAACTATACAACTCCTTTGAGGTACCGCACTCTAGCCTATCATGTTAACGGCTCGGTTTTTGAATCGCGGTAAAGGGACCAAACATTTGTAACGTCGACTTTAAACTGCGTTTTGTCTCTGGGCAAGACACTTTACCGACATTGCACCCAGCCAAACAAGCTGTACAAATGGTTACCTGAGCACTGGAAATTACTGACCTTTTTGATCCCGTAAAGCACTTAAAGGGCTGCGCCGTTCTATTTTCCATCACGGTAATAACACAGTTTGTGCGCTTTGGACATGCTTTGTCATCGAGATATGTGCGGTACAAGAGAGCAATATTGCAATCGCAAAAAAGAAACTCTTAAAACGAGGTAACTGTATGGATTAACTTCGGACTTCAAAGTTTACGATCCAGTTAAATACAATTTCAGTTAGTTATTGTTTCAAATATAGAGAAACTTTCCGAAAACTGTTGCCTTTGAGTCAATATGATCAATATGATTTCATCACACTATACATCTCACAATAATATTGTGGACTCTCCCCCTGTGGTGATGAAAGTGAAATATTCTCGAAACAAGCGTCAAACATAATATTCGGATGGTCCTACACTTAAGCACAGATGAGTTTGTTCTTTTTAATTTTACGCCGCTAATGGCTGAAATATTGCCCAAGCGGCGTTAAACAACAACTCACTCACTCTTTTTAATTTTCAGACTGCGAAGATGGTAGACATGGTTTGGAGTGTAACAGGACCTGTCAGTGTCTGGACTCAGACGAGGCGTGTGGCAAGTTAGACGGGCGATGCCTCTCGGGCTGTCCTCGAGGTTTCACAGGACTCGATTGTACAAAGGGTATGCTTAGCCTCTCCCAAAAGTGCAACTACGGTTAAATCTTTACAAATAACAAATGGCAGCCACGCATGTTAATCTTGTCCAATTCCAATACGCATTTCCATGGGAAAAAAGAAGCGCCCATAAAATATATAACATTTCCTTTCGTTATTGTGTCTGTCCCATTTCCAGGCGCGTGCTCCTACACACCTTATTGCGCTAGACACTTTATTTATCGCGCTTTAACAGGCAAGAAGCAAGTGCTCCTACACGCCTTATTGCGCTAGACACTTCATTCATACATCAGTGAATGGGTCCCAAAAAAATTAAAGAAATAAACATCATTTATACGGTTTAAATTTTGTGGTTAATCTTACATGGGCTAAGTTGAATATCAGCTACTACCATAGTTTCTCAGTTGTTTCGACTCTACTGAATCAAGTATACAGGATTTCAGCAACAGTAGGTATTTCATATATAGACGATACCAAACAACCTTCCTTTTAATATTTTTATTAAACGAGTTAATGAGCGAAAGCGAGTTTGAGACAAAATCATTAACGAGTTTGATAAAAAAAATAGTATTACATTGAAGGAATTTTGGAATTCTGTTTATTACTTGACCTCAGTAATCAAGTGTGATTGCCGAAAGTGTAAGTAACGAAACATTTCTGCGACTTGGCCGTCAGAAGTAGAAGTGGGTATTCGTCGTGGTCCTTGTTTGGGGCAACAAATGCAACAAATGTACCGTTTATAATACCAATTGGCTAAGGCATGAGTTTTCAATTATACTCTCTAGAATCGACGCTTTTCAGAAAAACCGGAAATTGCATGGACGAGCTCTTACACGAGCGAGTAATAAATCACGTTCTTTATTTCAGAGTGCCCTGAAGGAAGATACGGGTCTGACTGTAACGAGACTTGTAACGATAATTGTATACACGATGTATGTCACCCAGCCAGTGGACGATGTATTAATGGGTGTGAACCAGGGTGGATCGGAGCCATGTGCAAAGAGGGTACGGTTGGTGTAATTATCAAAGTAAAACTTATGACAACAATGCTTTTCATATTTAGATTTCTGGCTCATTCAAAAGACAAGGGCGTTTTATTTCCTCTTAAAATAACGACACCTCTGCTTGAAATATCAGACCTTGGACACTGGTCTCAGAATGTATAAAATACGCATATTAAGTCTTGTTTGGCTGGTGTATTACAGAAAAAAGCCCGAAGGTTTTCTGTTATTTGTCATTCTATTAATAGCCTATAATAAACGTATAAACCAGGCGGCTTAACTTCAGTGGGTAACATACATGTAGCTATCTTTCTTGAGATGTCATAGTGCATATTGCTAGTGATCTATGAACATATAAACTGTTTTTAAGAGACACCGCTGTGTAATATTTATACGGCAATATAAAACTAGTATAATCCCGCTCTAAGTATGGCGTCATTATAGTGTGTGGCTGTGACGTCACATTGTTAGCACTGCCGTCACAATGGCAGCTAAATCGCAGAAATGTTTCCTTCAGCACACTTTCGCAAATTATGTTTGATTACTGAGGTCTAGTAGTAATACACCATCCCTTTCATCCAAAACTATTTTTATTAAACTCGTTACGTTTTTGGTATCAAACTCGCTTTCGCTCGTATAATACTTAATCATCAACTCGTTTAATAAAATTAGTGTTTAATCGAAGGTCGTTTAGTACCCTCTATGAAAATTATATAGGGACCTAAAATGTCTGTCCCATATGTTTGATAGTCCTATTTCCTGCCTCGTCTGTCGATTTGTCTGTTCGTAATTAATTGCTCATCTTTTCCAGAATGCCCTGACGGGTTCTACGGTCCGCAGTGTATGTTGCCATGCAACCCCAACTGTCGCTATGAGATGTGTGATGGTATGAACGGAAGTTGCAGCTACGGCTGTGCACCTGGATGGATTGGATCGAACTGCCACAGAGGTTAGTCTGACGGTTTCTTCACCGCCAGGTACCCATCTTACTGCTGAGTCGGCAGAGGTACACAAAGTCGCTTAGGAAAAGCTAATGCCATAAATTCTACAAATCAACATTCAGTGTTACTCAATGAATCCTTCCACCAATATTTTCTTTTAATCCCATAGGACCTTAGTACATTTGCGCGAGCGGCCATTTGCATGATCGTGTAATATTGCGTTCATCCATCCGTTCGTCAATGCAATTTTCGTTTTTTTCTGAAAAATCATTGATTCTAGAGAAATGAATTGAAAACTCATGCCTATTGGTATTATAAACTGTATATTTGTTGCATTTGTTGAATACTCACTTTCTTCTTCTTCTCAAGGACGAAAAGAACTAAAACGATTTTGTGCATAAACTTTTATCTTATTATACATTTAAGGTTTAATGATTGTAGAGCTCTTAAAAAATAACCAGAGGCCACAACTTTGAAGAGCGATATTTGTCTTTGAAATTAGAAGTCTTATACAGCTAAAAACGTATGTACTAGACTCAAATGCAAATGGATATTTGAAATTGTTAACGTGGTGACTCTAATTACCTTAATAACACACCCCCTCTGTTGTTCTTGTATATATCGTCATAGTTTTATCACCCTGGCCTACTCGATTTTTGTTGACTACGCTGAATAATAGGATCGTAAGTACAGTAAGAGCCATTGTGTTGGCAAAATAAGGAAGAGAGATATATAAAGTTTTGCGGGAAATTGTACACTAGGAAATAAGTCGATATATAAATTATTTGAAGGTAACTTTCCACTTCTGAAACATATGTCATTTTTTCTACGAAATGAGGTGACAAGCATACTACACAATAGCGAACCAACAGTGACATTTGCGGTAAACGACCTTAAGAATTTTGCTAAAAATCTGTGGATCAAAAATTGGTATGTAACTGATGGCGTGATACCCTACTGTAGATCAGTTTATACATAGTTTATGTTACAGTCCCAACACCAAGTTTATATTGCTTTGTCTCTGTTATAATCTTACTGCTTTGTCCAGAGTCTCCTTTTCTCAGTAGATATTCCCCTGGCTTAGCTCGAATAGCGGAACAATAAACATATCTCTTAAGCAATCAAGGCGGAGCCGTGACTAGCCTAAAACTTACCTTTCTTGATCATATCGATGTTTTTTAAAAACACACCTTTTCACATGATATGCAAATAAATCATCATTTTACGACAGCTTTGAATATGACATGCCCATGAAATTTGCATTAACATACTTCTTAAGTAGTTACTGTTTAACCTTTACTATGAGGGAGATGTTGTGTAACATATTGCGCCAATCTATCATACGAGCCCTGTGTATGTTTGACATATTTATCATAGATGTATCTGATGTACGAATTTGTACATCGTTGCCTTTATATAATTATGAAAGGATCTTCTGAAAAACAACATGCTTGTTATTCTTTTAATCATAACTCAACTGATATGCACTCGTTGTACGACTAATATCAAACTAACCCGCTTTATTTACATTGTTTCTTTTTCACTGGATGTTAATACCTTAAGGGAGTCACAAACTGATGCTGCTACAAGGCGCAAAAGTCCGTTGTTAAGTCATTCACACAAGAAACCAACTATGGTGACATATATATATATATATATATATATATATATATATATATATATATATATATATATATGATACGATGAATTCATTTCGACCAGTGTATCGGATGTACTTGCAATTGAAAAGACCGATACACTGAGCTGGTCGAAATGAATTCATCGTATCGTATTAAAGAAGATTGATTCAGTCCGAACCATCAGATGTTTACTTTTTCTTTTATATATATACATAGTAACTGAATCGGCTTGTAAATTTGTGTATGTGTTAAAACGGATGTGTTCAAATCAAGTTGACCGACGTATTTCGCACCTTAACACAATTCAATACGGTAGTCTCCCAAAACTTCTACACCCCAATTCCCCTACAGCTTTTCGAACAAAGTTTATGGCCCACTTCACTTCTACTCCCTAACCTGGTATCGCTATCGATACATCGGAACGGCCTATATATTGAAGAGAGAGGCAATTGATTATATTAGCAAATGGTTATATTAACGAACATAGTTGAGAGAATTGAATATTTTAAGGACTGATTATATTCTACCTTAATAGATTTCCATCATTCTTCATATTATCAGATTACTTTTTTCACAGTTTTCACTATATACAATAATTTTACAGTAAACATACACAAAGAACTTAAGAAAGTGTCCCTTTTGTTAAACTGAAATGCGGTGCTCTGGGAATGTGATGATAATGAATTAGCAACTCCTGATGTAACAGTTACTATTTGTTTGACTACTTTATTGAAATAAAAATCAACCATTTATAAAACTATTGGAAATAAAAATCAACCATTTATAAAAGTATTGGAAATAAAAATCAAGCATTTATAAAAGTATTGGAAATAAAAATCAAGCATTTATTAAACTATTGGAAATAAAAATCAACCATTTATAAAATTATTGGAAATATGAGGGAAGTATGATGGTACTGATTTTTTACCCAAAATAGCAATTGTCCTTTGGGAGACATACATAACTTCATGATTAATTTATTGTAACATTTTTGATACTAAGTTAATTTGACATTCACTCACCAAAACATCTTTTATCATGCATGAGGCTTACCAGACATTTTTCAGTCCTTCTTTTCAATAATAGTTGCGAAAAGGCCTACAATCTTAAATCTATGAATAAATTTAAGTTTCTTTGAGTTGAATTTGTTAGCAAGCATTTCTGCTAGCTTAGATAGGTCACTATCGTTGAAAGTGGCCAGACTTTTTCATTGAACAATTTTAATGAATTTGACATATTCATGATTTTGTGATTTTTATGATTCATAATGCTAAAACGGGGGGAACGGGGGACATTTGTTAAGCTCGACCAAAACTAAAGCTCAACCACTCTACATACATTCGCTAGGGTGAGTCCAATATGTCAGACAGGTATTTCCTTGTGTTGTTTTAACTCATTGTAGGTGAACTAAGGTGTAGGGTTTATTGGGTGTAGAAGTTTTGTGTCATAATCGTCGGAACCCTCAGCTCAACGGGGTTGCTGGCGTTTCGGCCACACTTCTGTCCCTTATTATATATGATTATACCATATGAATCATCATTCAATAATAAACATGCGCCAATCTATCATAATCATAATCTTTATCTGTTGTCAATAATAATCTTGCACGTTCAACATACCAACAATTACATTGTATGGGTCGATACCACACTGTACAGTTAAACATGTGGTTTCCTTTTTTATAATATTGAAATCACAGAAGACATTAAGAATATCGTTTTATTTATTGTCATACATGTAAATGAAATTAATATTCATTCCAATATGACAACTCTTATCGTGAACATGATATTATTCATTGATATTCACTATACATGACAAGTTTAAACATTTTATTTTTTCAGAAGTCATCGGTCTCCCGTTTTTCGAAGAAAGGAGTATTCTGATTGGTGCCTTGGTTGGAGCTTTCGCCTTTGTGATTGGCCTGATCATCGTAATCATTGTCCTGAAACGGTAATTGAGCCATTGGTAATATTATGGATACATAATTAAGCGAAATTGGATGCGAAATAAATGTGAAGCTCACTTGCTATAATGTTTGCTCTTGCAACTCCGGGGTTCGAATTTGGGAACCTTTATTTGGTTTCAGCTTCTTACTTGACGCTAAGCATGAAATTATTAACTTGTTCTGAACTGTTGCTTATTTGTGCATTTAATGCAAAATTCCTTGTTATTTGTATTTTGTACATAAACACATTATCTTCAAATGACCTTTATTATGTTTGAAATAATATTCTTAAACATATTATATGGATTTAATCAAGGTATTTTTTTGACATGACGATATACATGTAAAGTTATTATTGTGGTTTGTCATAGTATTTGTTGCCACAAACTTACTTTGCCACCGGATTTTTTTAATTGTCAAATGTATAAACTAAACATTCGATACATCTCAAGCGGTACAGCTCACGTGGTACAGTCACATGGACATTTGATTTTCACGTGAACACTTTAATGAGTCGATGTTTGGTATTTAATGTGCATGGTAGCTAACAACAATGAATAATATCGTTTTGTGACTTGAAAGTTTGAAATTGCGTACGTATCAAGTTTAGTAGGTCATGATTAGCATCAAGACGATATTTCTAACGTTCCATTGTGCTAAAAAAGAACCTTGAAGTTTGAACATATTTTTTCAGGCGAAGCAAACCTGTTTATTCTTGCAGGGAAGCAGAAAGAAGGTATTTTCTTTTGATATTTTAATATTTTTGAAAAAAATAGGTTTTACTACAATATGACTTATCTAATAAATGAACTGTCACAAACTCATTTTACTGCTCTTAGGAAAAGAGTTACCCATGTCATAAACAGAGTTCAGATCATGGTCTTAAAGATAGCCATTATCCATTGCAAACTCATTTCTTCACTAATCCATAAAATAGCTCATGTATGAAATGTGATAAAATTCAGATTTACCTGATTGTGCTATGTTTCTTTCTTCGTTGGACTTGCTTGAAAATGATTCATTCGTAAGTCTGTTAAATATAATACCTTAAGGAAGTTAAGGGTCAAGAGAACCTAGAGCGATATCATCATCGTCTGTCTTGATTCTTTCTCAGTTCTTGTTTTTTAAAATCACTTACAACCAAAATTACCTGTAATCGTATTTCCAACATTTGTCGTCTTGGCAATATAACACACGTTCATTCAACCAGGAGGAAAATAACCGACCAATCAGATACATCCAAGACACAGGAAGTTGTTCCACCTCTGCAAAGGGAAATGACGTCATCGCCGGCCATAAAGCACAGTAGTGTCAGAATGCTTACATCAAGACTCGATACTTCCATAACAGATGACGGTAAATACTATACATGATTTATGAGTTTAGCTAAATTTTATGTTTGGATTTAAGGGCGAACACATCTGAACTGAAGGGAGACTTTCCTGTTGAAAATGGTCGATATCGTACATTCTGAAAAAGTAATACCTGGTTTGATCCCTTAGACCCTAATACAATCATAGTTTCCCTGAAAATGACTACCACCTCTATCATATATAGTGTCTCGGGATGTTTTCAAGCAACTTGTAAAAACGAGAGGGTACTTATCTCTACCAATCTCATCAAAATCATCTCTACCAATCTTATTTAAATCAGTGCTTATGTTCTGTGTAGTTCTCCTTCGGGTTCGTGTCAAGAGACCTTGCAATTGTCAACCATCCATACATCGAAATGTTCCGACGATTACCTTGCCCCATCGCTTACTAGCTGACGTGAATGAACACTTTACTTAATCCATATAGAGCAGTTACCATAGCAAAAAGATTTACGAGTCTTGTGTTCGAACTGGTTTTAATGAGATTGACCTATGCGTACCTTCCAGATGAGCTGACGGGAGACGAGGAGGCCCTGGTACCTGTGGACGAGAGACAGGACAAGGTGGACTACTACAACCTGAATGTGGACAAGTCCACAGAGACTTCCATCAGGGTGTCGGAGTACCCAGACTACATGGACAAATGGAGGAGCAATAGATACTTCTTCCAGCATAGGTTCATTGTACGTGTAGGGGCCATGTGCACCCTTGACAAAATTGCGTCACAAGTGTAGGGCATATCGTTAGTCTCTATATCTAAGCAGCAGAAACTTTTGAAGTGAGAAATGGTTGTGTTGTCACACAAACATTACCTAAAACATGCGATTTCATAAATACAAATTAATTAGTACTTCTACAAAGTTTCGAAATTGTAAAAAAAATCAATTGCTTCCTAAATACGTAAGTTACACAGATTGAATTTAGAAAACGGTATTAAATTAAACTGATTCAATGAATCCAGTGAAATTTGTATATACCTGTGCGGTGTCCGAGGAAAACAATATATGTCCGTATTCAAGCGTTCTTCACAACTTTATCTGATGTTGCCATTCAAGTGTGAAATAAAAGATTTTTGGTCTGGTTACTGAATAGAAAATCTAAAATTAATTATTTTTATAGATTTTGATATGATTTACAGACGTATGCATTTTCTTACAATTCAGAGACTCCCACGAGATCACGTCATGCCACGAGATGTTGCCAGTCGCGAGATCAACCGACACAAGAACAGATACCTCAACATTCTGCCATGTAATTTATTAAGAAACGCATGCACATTGTTTCAAATATGTCTAGTATTATTCTGAAAATTTTGAGAGAAACGGTAATAGAATATCATGTATGAAATTCCATAAGACATGAGTATATTAACATTTATATTTCCTCTAAAAGCTCAAGGAAGCGATACTTGTGCCCAAATGTCGTAAAACTTTCATTCACATTATCATAAGTTTAAGAAAATGTTTTGAATGTTAATTCAATATTTGCAAATACGCGCCATGGCTGTGATATTTGCTAATGTGCATACAATGATAAATGGTGAAACCTCTTACATGCCAGTTTGCCACAATGGTCAGTGCAATGTACCGATAATATCATCAATGTCCTTACATTTTTAAGATGAGTTAATGTTGTTTCCATTTCACACAGATGACCATTGTCGCGTGGTTTTGGACATTGTTGATGGCGATCCAACTTCAGATTACATAAACGCATCAGAAATACAGGTAAGGTACAAACAGACAAAAAAACCCAGATACATGTATGATTTCAAAATAAGGCAACTTGAAGAAATACATTGTTCACTTTGAATTTTAAACACAGCATGCATCAGTTAAAATAGTGCTTATAAAATGTGATTTATGAAATCAACTATGCCAAATTATCATTTTGGAAAAGGTCGGGTCTGATTTTAATGTCCACTGCTGCGTCATTTACAAACATTAATTCATGAGCGCTCTTCCTTCTCTGCTTCAATGTTTATATTCATCAAAATCTAATGATATTAGATATTTCAAGTTCAAAATACATTCTGTCAGTATATTTAAAGGTCAAAGGTAGTATGTGGGTTTAATTAGGTTATTTTATGAAAGTGTTCAACAAACATGTATCACAAGTGAAATCATTATTTATCAGGTAAATCTCCATTCTTCATTATTTGACGATGACAACAATGGTAACATCCAAGATTTCCTTCTACTTTTTGATAAGACATAATTTAATCATTTATGAAATACCTTGGCGTACTTTTAACTTTAAATGCTTTATTATCAAAAATTATTATCGTGATTATCTTTTGATTCATTTTCAGAGCTACAATAGGCGGATTCATTATATAGCATCTCAAGGTAAGAACCTGTAGCGGGAATAATGAAATGAATTTGAAATTAGGCCCCACTTTCTCAACACAAACCTAAGACTGAGATTTTAAAATCTGATTTCAAAATCTTTACTGTGGGCCGTGTATAACATGTTTGTCTTTAGATTTTTTACATCGCTTTTGTAATAAATGTTATTCTTAAGGATAACTTTTACGTTTAAATGATGCCGTGAACGTATTAATGGAAAGACTTTACTTTTTTAAAATCTGTAAACCTATTCAAGTCAAGAGGTATTTGCAAAAGTGTTTTAACATACTTCTCCCTAATGATGATGTAAAATAGACAAAAACGTCAAATAACAGGTTGGATACAGAACAAATGGACGGACAAAGAAAGTGATGAAAAGGCAATTTTCATCAAATCACTATTCGTTTTAATGACAATGTTACATTCATGCATGCCTTCGGTATATTAACCATTTGATAAAAACATATGGCAGGACCAAACAAGGCAATAGTGGGCGACTTCCTCCGAATGGTGTGGGAGAAGAGAGTTGAAAACATTGTGATGTTAACAAATCTTGTTGAAGAAGGAAGGGTAATGATTGATTTACCTTTGATGTAATAAACAATGAAAATCAATAAATGAATTACTAAATCACGTTTGTTTTGAAATAAACAAAGAGTGTGTCATCTGGCATTTACGAAACGATTGTAAACGATATGACCCGAGCGAGAGCGACGTAAGTAGAATAATATGTAAACGTTCTGTTAAACATATACCGTTTAAGCTTTTGATTAAAACTTTGTGTTACAATTACGATGGATGTCGAAAATCTAATGTACGTGTAAATAATTTGGTCCGTAAGTTCGTAAGCCAAAGAATAGATTTCCTTGAAACCCTTATTCTTTGTTATGAGGTGTAACTACAAACACCTTGAATTGACACGATATGAGAATGTTTTATTTACTCATTATGTCAAGACATCAATGTCATACACAACTCCTTGCAGAGAAAATGCGAAACCTACTGGGACTGTGATGACGATGTTTCCCTAGGTGATATGAGCGTTGCTGTGGTTCAAGAAGAAGTCAGAGCTCACTTCACAATCAGGACTCTCAGACTCTCTAAGGTTAAATACCGAATATATTATAATTCTTATTATTTATTTTGAAAAGAACAATACAGTCTTTTACTTTCAAAGATTCATTTTAAGATAGATGTGCGTGCACCATTATAGTATTGAATAGTCAGAGGTACAGAAGAAGTTATTCAATGCATTTTTGAGTTCTAAGGCAGGAAATTAGCCTCCATATCTGACACTTACCTGTAAGCAAGCTAGAAAAGGGGAAAATGCTGCCAAAATTAAGTAAAGAACCTAGTTTCAACAATGAGCAAATTCAAGAATATTTGAACATTTTTGTTGATATTGCATTTTCCCTTAGGTATGTTATATATTCGATATTTGTTTTTTATTCAGATTCAATGGAATTAACAATGGTATGTTGTTTGTTCCCAAATTGATAAAATCTCGATAAAGCCTTTGTAAATATATCGTTTCCAATCAAAATCGTAATTTTCTATCCGCAGCTTGGTCAGTCTCCCAGGACGGTGACTCAATTCCACTTCACTGCCTGGCCGGACAAAGGTGTCCCACAGTCCGCCTGGTCACTCGTCCACTTCAGACACAGGGTGAGGTCATCGCTTGTCCACTCGGAAGGTCCAGTTGTGGTTCACTGCAGGTACAATTCAGTCATTTCTAAGCCTGTCGAAAACTGGTATCAACCTTCTTTAATCCTATGTACTTGGTTCGAAGAATATTCTATTCTTAACAACATTAATTTGAAACGATGAAATAATTTCCCAATAAGAAGGCAGATATAAATTTACCAGCTTTCAAGCACTTGATCGTTGTCTTCTTACACACCCAGTAAGATACTTTTAATGGTTTTTTCAAAACTCGAGTTCTAATCAATTAATATATGAATTTCTCGTTATATTTGGAAACTTTGCAAGGATACATTTTGTTTGGGAAAGCTTTGAGAAAAAATATATATTGCCTTAAATCCAAAGATTCACCCTAAAACGCTTTCAAACGGACCAGTCACAAATATACACAATTGATACGAAACCCATTGGAATTCAAAACCAATAAATGCACTTCGTGAAAGTGTAAAGCACAGCCACCAAACTATATATACATTTAAGTATTCATACCAAGCTATATAACAGAAAAACAAGATGGCCGGAAATGGAAACTGTTGTCTGACTGAAGAGTTTCGATTAAGAAAATCACATCAAAGAGTGGATATGGCAAATAATCTTTAACGTTAAGATATTAAACCACTTCAGCTGTAAAACAGAATGAGTTAATTCAGCAGCGATTCTCCTTTAAAATAAACAATAAGTTTTAGCGTTAGAGTTTTTTATGTACTCACAGCGCTGGAGTCGGGAGAACTGGAACTTACATCGCTCTTGAGAATCTCCTGGAAGAAGCTGCCGTTGATGACGACATTGATGTCTTTGTTGTTGTCTGGAAACTTCGCCAACAGAGGGTCAACATGGTGCAAACATTGGTACGATTTATCTTTTGAAAACGGCATTGCCTACTTTTGTAGATCTGACTGTAATATGACATCATAGTAATGTGCAAATATGGTCAACCTCCTTCTGTTATTTTATAATGATAAAAAGCAGTGAAGCAGAACATTCTTTTCTAAGTTTTGAAAAAGTTTAGCACCCATTCCATTCATTAGTTGACAATTATAAAACGCTTCGTAAAAAACCAAAGCTAGCTCATAGGTTTGTGTACTTTCAATATTAACTCATTCTTTTAACTCACCGACACCAAATTCGCTCATATTTTGTAAATGTAAATAGTCAATATCAAAATATTTTATGCTAAAAGTGTCAATGTAAGAACAGTTTCTTTCATGTTTTGTTAAATTGAAGGACATGTCAACTCAGTATATTTTCATGTTATGAAATACATTGTCAATGATAAATGATACTGTTCAGGACCAGTACATATTCCTGCATGAAGCTCTACTGGCTGCCTTAGTGACCAACAACAGCTACCTGAAGCCAGCACAACTTCTTGACCAGTTTGACGTCATCTCATCGGAAAACGCCCACATTGAATTCAAGGTGAGATAGAAAGACAAAGCAGTATATAGCAGTTTATTACTCGCCCGTGTAAGATAATGCAGTGTAATATTTATACGGCGATATCAAATTAGTGTAATACCGCTGCACGTATGACGTCATAACATTCTATGGTCGTGACGTCACAATGTTGGAACCGCCGTCACAATGGCGACCAAGTCGCGGTAATGTTTCGTTCAGTATACTTTCGACATTCATGCTTATAACCGAGGTCAAGTAATAAACAGAATAGTAAACTTCCTTCAATTTTAAACTATTTTTATTAAACTCGTTAATGATTAGGTATCAAACTCGCTTCCTCCCTTTTTTTACTGAAATATTAACTCGTTTAAAAAAAGATAAATAAATGGAAGGTCGTCTAGTTTTCTCTATATATCAATAGTTTTGATACATGTATGCTGAGAGTCCAAAACTTCTTTTGAAAAAGTTAATGACATTAATTTACCTAAACAGAGACGCTTTCTAGTTTTAAGAAACTATAATAAATGAACTAGATTTCATACTAATACTCCTAAATATAACGATTATTTACTTTCAAATTACGAAAAGATGAAATTATTTGGCATTCAAAAGTTGTGATTAAAAACAATGTAGGATGTTCTGTTACAATGGTAACTATTCATTGTGGCGAAGTGTGTATTTGGTAATTCAAAGGTCTTATCCTCATTTTACCATACCTCATGTTATTTCTCACTTCAAGTATAATTTTGATCCCCCGGCCAGAGTTGAACAAAGTATTCTTTATGCGAAATCGAATACACTGACATCGCTACCGCTTCACCTCTTACAATGAAAATATGATACCTACATCAAAGTTGAATATATTCCCCATGTGGTACAGTTGAACAACTGTTTGTACCCTTTGCCTGAAGCACTCACCCATTTCAATGATACATTGTCAATTATTGTAGTATCCACTTTGTCCGTAATCCGTCTCAATTTGAAAATCATTACACAGTCACTGACAGTCTAGTAAATGTCAAAACAGGCAAAGTGAATAATAGGTGTATATTTTGTTTCAGCTCTTGAATTTCAAATGTTTAGGTTGAACGGAGTATCTGAAATCGAAATATAAATATTTACCCCAGTTGTACCTCGATTGCATTGGTGTCAGTTTTATTTAAGTTACAGTAATTTTTTTTTGGACATTATTTTTGTTTAGGCTCTTTACTTCGGTAGCATGCAGTTATGTTACATTTAGTATGTGTATTAGAAAGCGGAGGGGGGATTGAAAAATGTATACAAAAATAGAATATATCAGTATTTTTAAATCATTTATTTACAGGATCTAAAGACATGCCCCACAGCGTCAGCAGAGAGAGAATACATTTCTGCCAAGGAAGCAGAAAACAGACGGAAAAATCGATACTGTAACATTCTGCCGCGTAAGTAGTTAAACGGTGCACAGAGTTTGTCTTTAAAGTAGAGTAACAGTTGTTTTTTAAAGATTTATTTCTTTGAATTTTGAATTAGTTAACGCCAAATGAATTATATGTATATACACTGGCGGCTAATTTTGTGTGAACATTCTTATTTATCAAGTGAGGTATAGAAATTGATAAGGATAAATTAAATTACCATCGTAAGTTCGTTTTAAAACCTTATTACTGTTACTATTTTGTTTCGTTTCCGATAGATCACGATATGTACCTAAAATACGTTCTGAAGCCCCTGTCAAATCATTGTATGTCGTCATTAGAGTCAATTGTCAGTCAGTCAGCAGAACTTAAAGAACTATTAAAATATTACTTGGTATGTGAATTAATCAATAGATGTTCGTTTTCGGATTTTCAAATTATTAATTGACATATTAATTTTAGTTAGTTTAAAAGGAGACGTTACTTCAAATCTCGTCTAGAGAGCAAAGCTGAAATACTGATAGTGGTAGCTCGATGACGCTTTGTATGTGGGTCAAACATTGTGTGAAGGTGTGCCCTTTGTGGTCTTCAACTTCCTGAGTTTATATTTTTGACTGTTTCCATGGAAATGTAATTTAGACCTTCGTTTACGGAGCAGAACTTAAAGACTGTAAGATCTACATCATTAAAACGTAGTATATCCATCAATCATCATGCTTAGATGCGCTTTGTGAGTTTTAAACTTTTCTATTTTCGTTGGTTTCCATGGATGCGGAATTTCGAATTTCGACATCGAAAATGTGAGTGACTTGAATAGTTGAAATATAACATAGTCATTGACATAGTTTAGTGAATCATTTGTGAATATTTTAATTGTCATTTGATGGCATTGTGTTACACGTGATCGTATTGATACATTTTGTGTAAAGGGTGAAGTCGTCAGATTTTTACATTTTGCAATGATTGTTCTTTGTATTTTATATTTATTTCCGTCGTTGCCATTTTCTTATGTTTTATGTGAAGTCATCAAATCATTTGAAATTGTCATTTTGTTCCTTCAATGAATTTCTATGACGTCACTAACCTAGTTTGAGATAACTTTTTATTTTTTTTGGACTGTTTTACAATGATGTTTATCAAGAATGGATATTCAACAATACAGCAATGATCATTATATTTGCATCTGTTTAAAACAATATTGAGAGAGAAACTTAGTTCAATGTATTGATGAATGCGTCTCTAGTTATGCTGGAAATATTTCAAATATGTCATTACTTCTTTTCAAAAACTTTACTCTGTCACTATAGATGTAGAATAGATGGACTACGTAAAAATTTTAGACTCCCGAAACACGTATCAAATCCGGGTGGCATGAACGATACATTCTTATAATTGTGAACATTTGCGCAATGAAACAGGAGCTCGAGAATGTGTAAGGATAAGGTTCCCTTAGCTCATCTAAGATTTTTCTGAGGATTTCGCTTGATACCAAAGGATATAAGGGATGACCAATGATATAATCTTTGACATGGGTAAATACACACGTGAAAGGGGTGTTATATTACAGTTGGTTTATGTCCGAGTATTAACAAAATTCGCAATATAGTTTTCTTATTTTTATGGAAGTTTAAATTTGTACTTGATTGTATCTGAATTATGAAATGAGTACATGTATATCTAAAAAGAGAGTTTGTTAATTTGTTTTCGAAATAGAATATACACTAGTAAAAGCTTTAAAATAGAAATGGTTTTTTAATCTGTAATAGTTTTAAGATGAAACAATTTGTTGTCAAATACTCCCAAAACAATACTACAGACATGTTCAGAGAAAAATAAACGTACAGAATAAACAAGAACCGAATATGTATTTAACAATTCATGCGATTTAATGAAGATGAACATGTAACTGAAAGTCTCATTTTGAATATGGATTTTGTTCGTGTCTTTGAAATCCATATGTTCTTCTGACCGTTATAAGTTTCACTTTGTGTTATCATACTATAAAGCTCCACTTTCCATAATACTTCGAAGACGAGTATTCATTATCGACTATATACATACGCCCGCAAAAATACTGGTCCTTCATTCTGGACTTGTGATATTCTTTAGTTTTGATGTTTTTAATTTTCATATGAAAGCCTCTCCCTTATCTGAAATGTTGAGTAATCAGACTCGCTGTGCACGCGTTATCTTTACAAAGTGTCCCGTATAAAGCACAGAGCTGTAATTTTTGTTTTTCATTATTGTCGGATCATCGATTCTATGACAAGACGTTCTAAATATGTCTACAGCAAATAAAACAGTCTACAAGAGTAATACTATACAGTCCTATATAATATCAAGCTTTAGAAAAATTAGATTGTTCTTGTTTCTAAACCTATGCACGTATTTCAAACATAGAAAGAAATTTGAGTGATGAAGTACAATATTCGGTTGATATACTCATAAACAGTGAAATTTAGACCACAAAAAGGTATATATCTAAGCACTGCATTAACTTCAAAACGTCTTTTCGAAGCGACAATGCAGGCTGTCAGTTTTGCGTTTCGGGTTTAACAAAAAGATGCATTATGTCATTGCAGTCATTTTAGTTGTCGTCTCCTTTTAAATTCTGCACGAATGAGACGCGATGTTTATCTTAAATAAGTAAGGCCGTCTAAACATATTATATATATGTATGTTATTTTGCAAAAGAGACTTAAATATATTGGACAAAATATGTAAGCTAGGAATATTGGAAATTTAAAGATTGATAATTTCTCAATGTGTTAATTTATCAACTAGTTGAATATTATTAATTCCAAAATTTACATATATTTTTTTGTGTTGTATACATTCCTTCAATTTATTTCAGTTGAAAGTCATCGGCCACACTTACACACCGAGGTACAGGGTTGTAACGACTACATAAATGCAGTTTTTCTACCAGTATGTGATGATTTACTATATGATATATTTAATTCTAACGACATCGATCCTCAGCTATTCGTTGGTAGTGTTCGAAATTTGCCTTTGAATATAGATTATTGTACCAATCAATCAACTAACATGAAAACGTGGGAATAAGAACCAAAAAAGCCTCCCGTTTGCAAAATATGAATGCAATCAATGTTCTGTTTTCCTTGCTATCTCTCCACAATTGAAAATGTCTGCATCAGAGCTGAAATAGGGGTAAACGTACAATGGCCTAAGCAATTCAAATTCAAATTCAAATTCAAATTCATGATGGTTCATGAGCTTGCTGACGACTTTGTAAAGTCAAAAAGATTATCAAAGATAATAAAAAATCCCAGGCAAATAGATCCTCCTTTCTTACGTATTTCAACGTTTATTCACTGTAAGACATGTTATATCATTTCATACATTCTAAACTTAAATTCGCAAACAAACATTGCTTATTCCTTAGTTCCAGCCTCAGAACAGATCTTGCCATTGTCATTAATAATGCGTGTATGATGGTTCTTATCTGCAGTCGTTCCGGCACCCCCGGGGATTCCTGCTGACCCAGACACCCCTCCCCACAACGGTGACGGACCTGTGGAGACTCGTGTACGAGCAGAGTGTTCGTCTTATCGTCATGCTAGATGACGTGGATGAGGAAAAGGACTCCGAGGTATGTACAGCTAAGGGCTAAGATGCGTAAAATATTGTCAGGCGTGTGTGAAGATTGTGCTCTACATTACTTAGCGGTGCTACATGTAACTACCAAAACCGAAACGATGAAGTGAAGTGATTATGTGGAATCATACCCGAACATGTCCCTACCAACCGTTAGTACTCATCCATATTTTCCCCAGGATGTAGGTGTGTATTGGCCTGATGAGGGTGAGGAGGTAGAACTGGGACCTTTCATCGTGTCCTGCTCGGAGGAGTCGGAGGAGGATCATGTCACTGTCAGGAAGCTCCAGTTGGCTAAGACGAAGGTCAGAGGTCAACTTTGAGTTCAATTTTTTGTTCTACTGGTCAATAGAAATGCACCGGTGTTTCATCATGACTCAATAAGAGATCAACTTCAGTTTTCGTGTGACGGTAGGCACGAGAAAAATGAACAAATGTTTTGATTTGAAATATTTAGTCGATGTCAAATCATGTAATTTAAATTTGATACACCTTTAGTAATATCAATTAACAGAAGTGCAATAGAAATTATAAATCAAAGTTTATGTATGTGTCTATTTTAAGAGGGTTTGCCTTCTACGGGTAAATCTAGTATTGGTATTCAAATTTCCCTGAAGATTACTGCAATACGAATTCGTTGTTATTACATCCAACAGTCATCCAACACTTCACGAGACGTCAAGCAGCTCCATTTCAAAGCATGGCCGGACACTTGTGAAATGCCCCCATATGACGTCATCAAATCTTGTGTAGATGCTGTGCGCATTGAAGGCGCCACGCATCCTGAAGATCCCGTTTTGGTACACTGCAGGTAAGTTTTAGAAAGACAAATCAAATTGAATTTATTTCTTCACATAAATTACAATGACGACGTTACTAGAATTCATTGCGAAATTAAAAACCGAGAGCATGTTGGCGTTTGTTCATAAATGCAGTCACAACAAAACAACTAATATATGTTGAGTATAATATAAGTTATAACATCCTGTCAAGGGTGACATAGAGATATATTATTCCCGCGAGAGATTTAATGCAATGAGCGGGACGCGAGTTGCATAAAACCTTTGTTTTGTTTTGGAAGCACGTTTTGTTTTGGGATATTGAGATGTTAGTTCATTCTTAAATTTTCCGCAACACTTATTTACTTATAGAAAATATACTTTTTTTCAGTGGTTAAACATCCCATTTCTAAACGTAATTATCTGTAGTCGCAGAATACATATAAGTGTCGCATAACAAGCAAAAACTGCATGCAGTTTTTAGTGTGAAAATTTAATAATCGAGTGAGAAAAATTGCATCCTCAGTAACCCAGGATATACGTTCCGATAATCCTTCACCATATACCTATAGTTACCACATAAGTTGTTAACAACACTATGGCTAACCGAATAATTTCTTACTTTGTCACTTTGCTTTTGTAACGTTTTCCCGAAATAGGTATAATTAAATTAAAACTAAGCTGTATAAACATTAGTTCCATCATGCGCCAGCATTGCCTCCAATAGACATGATAAAGTGAAGATGGTGATTGGAAAAAAAGTAACAGGAAAAAAAGTAACATTTTTTTTATTTGATAAGTTTAACAAAGTATGACATAATATACTAACAGATCACATGGTCACCTTACTGATGTAAAGCACTACTATACAATGCAAATGTACATATGTTTTTATTTAATCTGATGTTCTGATGTTCCGATGCCTGTCAGGAAGTCTGATCCTGATCAAAGCGGTTAAGTTTTGAAAGGTATTTAATAAGTAAATGAGTGAGGCCAGTCCTTATGATCAATTAAGGGAGAATTATTATGTAAAAATAGTTGAGCAGGTGAGAAGGAAACAGTTAATACCAATATAATTATGTGGTTACAGGTAACAAATGAACCTTTGATGTTAAATGTGATGTTATGATGATTCTAAAACTTGGTTTTCATAATCCTCTTTATTGACAAGATTATCAACAATAATCCTAATAGAATTCAAAATCAAATTCCTACTATAAGTGTTTCTATATATAAAAAGTGTTACTTTTTTCCGTTACTTTTTTTCCTGTTACTTTTTTTTCCTACATTCAGTGAAGATACCCTCCACAAAACACACATGCCTTAGGCACATACCCAAAAGACACGGGCCTCCTGGCCCGTATCTAAAACTAAAACAACCTAAAAATCACAACAAAATATACCACACCTCCGTCCCCCCCCCCCCCCCCCCCTCTCCCTCCCTTCCCAACTCCCTTAACCTAGGCATACCCAACATTCCAAATTTCTAAAATCTCAAAAAGTATTCCCCCCCCCGCCCAACTTTTTAGACCAGGCTTCCAAAAACACCCCCCACTTTTCTATCAAAACTTTAGGCTCTTTTATAAAGGCTGCGGCACGAGCGTGACATCAGCTATCGCTGGAAAGCGCTCGTAAAACTCTCAACTAAATAAGTAAGTAAGGAACGTTTACCATGGGTTGCCGAGGATCAACAATTCATTCGCTTAACACTGTATGTTCGTTAAAGCAATCATTGAAATCATTTCAGAATGTTTGTTTTGTAATGTTTTCGCCATTTGTAGTACTTGTCGTGAGAACTCCTTTTATATCTAAGTTAAGTGATACCTTGCCTTTAATACGTTTTGTCAAACTAAAGCCTAGATGTTGATGTCAGTACCTAATAGTTGCTATTACTTTACAAACTTAAATTTATGCGATTTCGTAAGACAATGGTTTCTTTCTTCTTTCTTAAGTTATATTGAGAAAGGGTATCCGATTCTCCACCTCACTACAATTACGTTTACTATTAAGTTACCTCTGTGTGTTTTCACAAGTCATTTCCTTTGTATTACCTTGCTACCACTGTCGGTGTCTGGTGTTTAAATTATTTTCATCAAATGATAATTTGTGTCATCAGTTGTGAATGAAAATAAATCAGAACCTGAATGATAATAAAACACAGCAAGTAATACTGAATGATACATTTTACACAAGTACGTACATGATATTCATTACATTGCCTATGTTTGACCAAAATATATTCGTTCATGACATTGCATATCTGAACTTCATGCATATCAAAATGATAAATCAACATAAACTTACGAGTACAATAAAACGGAAACCACATAATATTTAATTTTGTTTTATGATAAGTTTATATAGATTTATATGCATGAATAAAACTAATGATAAGCTCAACCAATCAGATAGTCCCTAGTTCATACTACGATATATATGATGCTTATACATACGTATAGGGGTGTTCCTTAAATTTGTTATTTCAGTGTACATATCTATACTTTTATAGGGATGGATCAAAGCGTAGTGGTGTGTTCTGTGTTCTGGTGTTGAGCCTCGAGGAACTAGAAGCCTACAACTGTATCAACCTGCCCCTGGTTGTAGGTGGGGTGAGAGCCATCAGGCAACAGGTCGTCTCTCATCTGGTAAGATACTGAAGTGGACAAAATAAGTTACCGACTGTTTCATCGACAGCAAGACATCATAAGATCTATATGATGTTTTTCACAATGTACATGCATACCCTTTAATATGGCCCTGTTAACTGAGTGTCAAAGTTTATTATCAATAAATGAATTCTGTAAAAATAGAAATTTCTTGACATACACATCTTTCCGAAAGAAAGTATGCCTTTTTTGGAAGTGCTACGTAAATTACGTAACTAGCACGCCATTGGTTGTTTTATTGGCTGTGGAGATGTTATCCACATGACAAAGACGTTTGGCGCCTCTCCTTCCGTCCGTTTATCTTTAGGGCAGTGCATCCTCATTTGGTGCAATAAATGATTAAATAGTACTTGATATGTATTATATTTCAGAGGCAATATGAAGCATGCTACGATCTGCTACGACATCACCTGAAGCTTTATCCAGATCTGCCGGACGACAACAACGATCAGAGTGTGAAACGTCACAGCGAGGGGCCAATCTACGTTAACCAACAGAAGCAGCTATAAAAATTCTATCGTTCACCCGGTCATTTGATTAAACAATGGCTGATCTAGCGAGGGTAGGGGTCTGGGATTACATAATGAAACTAACTAAAAAGTGTGTGCACCCCTTAGTTATAATTAAGCTCCCCCTTTTCAAGTTAAACCACGACTTCGATGACATACCAGCGATTGTAAATCCGAATATGTTGGCCCGACTCTACGATGTCCTTTAAGTCCAAGTTGAAGTGATTTCTCACAATTATCATTCGTCAAATCGCAAAATATGTGTACAAATTGATTTCACTCCAAGTTGCCTAAGCAACAAACCTGAATACTTTAGTCGCAATAATCTTATTTTAAAATAACATTTGTAGTTGTAGTAGTAGTAGTAGTAGTAGTTAATTCACAAATTGAATTCAAAACTATCCTACATCTATTCAAAATCGTAGTTTTTCTTTTGATATCGATATTGAAGAAAAGTGCATTATTTTACTAGTTCCATATCTTGCATAATGAAGTTAGATTAAGAATATAAAGTAAAATAAGTTTTGTTCAATGAATTTTATAATATTATGAAACTGACATACTGCTATAAACATGTACACCTATTTCTTTATCTGTGTTACTATCGTGGTTGAAATTGTAATGGTTATCAAGTACAAGATAAATACTCCGTATAGCAAATAAGAAGTTGAAGCAGTCTTCTACTAAACGTATTTCGTTTCAAGTGCCTGTATTCGCATACAAATGTATAATAATAATGAACTATTTTTGTATCTTATCATATATTTTTATACATTATTGATGTTGTTTATTATCTGTATCTTCTTTTGAATTATAAAACTTGAATATTGACCTTTGCAATCATATGTCGTTTTTTGTGTTTAAATGGACTATATATGAAATTTGAACGAATCATTAAAGGGCTTTTTGCTGGAAATATTTGTTCGAATCTATAAATACATTCTGTATTTCATCCTACATGTATAATCTTCCTACGATTTCCAAGTTGATAATAATCAGATTTCTGCCGTATCATCCGCCGTCACGCAATTGGTTCTGGCTACAACTTTTTCCCACTTAACTGATAACTCCCTTCTGATTCCCCTGGGGTATTTTTTCATATGTTCACATTCTAGGTCAAGGTGAAGGTCACGTGTTTGAACGCTGTTTGAAAATGTGAAATGTAAATAGTAAATAAGTAAACCTTGAAAATTTAGGATTATTTTTGGTAAAGTTCAACTATGGTAAGTTACTAAGATGTGAAAAGGACTCCGCCACGATCTGTAGTACATGTAGCAAGGGGGAAGCGAAATTGTTACAAAATTATGACAAAATTTTGTGAAGTCACCCTGTGAAATTCAGGACATCTGAATGATGCTGGTTGTATTTGCAAATTCTGAATTCTAATGTTCAAATGTCTTTTGTGGTATATTGATTTTAAACTTGCAAATAATAGTGTGCCTGTTGAGAAGAAGGAACAGGTGAAAGCGAAACTCATCACACTCATCTAGTTGTAATTATGATTCGATTTCGATTATAAATAATGTCATGCCATATGTTGAAATGTGTTTCACTCACCATCTCTCCATTTATACCTTTCACGCTCACATGCTCACTGTATTGTATCTGTATATTCATTTTCTGTTCTCAATAAAAATATATTAACCATTTTCGTTATTGTCTTCAATTCAAGTAAGTTCCTTGTCCATAGTTTTCTTTTTTTCTTTTTTTTGGGGGGAGGGGGGGAGGACCTAATCCTACGATGCCACAATCATGTTATCGGAGTCACATAGAAAATTTACGTAAAATGTTTTTATACGTAAATGACTTACCAATGGCTCCAGGTTTTAACTTCTCCAAAAAGATAGAACATTCAGTCTAAATGACGTAATGTGTATGACGTCATCAGACGTTGTGTCACAGGCGTGAGAGTTGGGTCACTTCATTTTAGAACCCCGGCCAGGGGGACTGCTTTATACCTTGACGAAAAAACGCTTCCTCCCAAGCATCCATTGATTGATGACTGCCAAATGACAAATTCGACAAAAACAATACCGATAAAACAGGATAGAAATCCTTGAAAAGTTCATGAATAATATTACATTTCCATAGTGTCTAAATGCGATCCAATTCGGCTACAAGTCAAATTCTTTGTGAAATAGGTGTGTAGTCGTATTTTAGGACAGAAGCACTTTTTTAAAAAGATTTTATTCTTCCCAATGAAAATTTTTTTATGCCACATGTATCATCTCCAGAGCGTCAAACCCGATCATCAATTGTCGTACAGAACAACATCAAGCACAAAGCTAATGGCGTTCAGTTTAGTGTGAACACCTTTTGATCGTTTGAAATAGGGAAATGGGTAAGAGTTACCTAACCGATCATCAATGTTGCGTTCACTGTCACTATTGATAAACACCGGGTGTTTTGCGATTGGAAATATGTATTTCTGTTTTCACGAGATCTATCTAACAGATTTATGTTTGAAGGTGTATAAAGATCTGAACTAAACTTCGCTATTGTGAAAAAAGAAACATACTTCTTATACATTACGGAAGGATGTGCAAAGTATGCTTTTTCGTATATCACGAATCTCTTTATTTCAAATTGCAAAAGTCTAGTAAGGCATGTTTGAAAAATGTTCTCGAAAACCAGATGCTTACTTTTTTGTTTATTCTCCGTCAGGCAATACTTGAGTAGTAATGTATAACATCAATATAGCTATTGCGAAAAAATAAAGAAACTGACCACTCATTAAAATCATTTGTTTCTAAAATATTACCGATCCGCTTTTATTATTTACCGTTCGTTGAATTTAATTTTAAAAGAGCGTTATCACTATTCGATAATTTGTCAGTGACACGCAGTAAGTCTACGTGTCCTATGAAGATAAAGACAGCGGGTGACATCTCCGGTACCCATGTGATCATAATGTGTTATCATATTTTATCAACGCCTACTCGTGTCTCAGGTATTTGCATCTAAACAAGTAAGTAGTTTGCAATATAAATATTCATTCCCTGAAATCATTTATCAGGTTATGATTTTGAGGGGGTTTTTTCAAATTCATACTGGTACGTTGCAATTATTGTTATCACAGCAGTGAGTATCTTTTGACGATAACAGTGGTCTGGTAATTGATGCAAGATAATTCAATGACGCCATTTGTTAAACAGGGTAATTATAAATTAGTGTTTATTACAAGAGCATATACATGAGTAAGTATTACGCCTCTGCTTTTGATACTCGTATATATATATTCACACTTTGCCTGTCCTGTTCTGTTTCACTCACTCTCTATTATTGAATGAGTAAAAGGGATAGGGTCAGTTGATCGAAAACCGGACAATGGCAAGCGCCAATGATTCGAATGTAATTTTGTAAACTTATTCACAGCAGACACAAAGATAAATATGGCTTGGTAATGTTCACATTAGTGGAAGAAATAGGAATTTTTCATTCACATTTTCGTTCTGTAAAGATACTAACATCGTTATCAAGCAAGTGATACTGAACGTTACAACACTCATAATCTACATATGATAAGGCATGTTTAAAAAGTACAAAGTGTTTTTCAATAGATAAGAAGCAATATGAACAATGGGGTAGTAGCTGATTGAGAGGGATTGGCGTTGGTTGATCAAGTGATGGTATTATGATGGGATGTAATACTTTTGATCTCTGTTCATGGCGAGATTAAATTTCAAAATATTAATAGCTTCTTAACTCTTTCTGATCTTGTAATCTGGGTGACTGGTTTCAAAGATTTTGATGATGTTTTTAAGGATTTGTGTTTTGTCTGGGGCTGGATATGATAGGAGATGGCTGATTTTGAGTATCTTTGTTTTCCAATTTCTCTATCATAATCAACTTCTGAAAAAAGATATTCACACAAGTAGTATACACGCAAATTGGAAGTAGAATTTCATAGGCCTCTTTTGGACTTTTATTGAAAATTATTTAAAATCACTACTTTTGAATTTTTGTGATGGAAATGAAAGAGTTAGTATAAATTACGCATGGTATTTAGTATTTTGGCTGTTAAGCAACGTAAACAAATTATGTTGAATACTCTGTGTCACTTTAATCTGGATTTGCCAAAATGAAAGTAGGACATAAATTTACTTCTCAACACGATATGTTCGATACTTATCATTAATAATTCTAGTAAAACGTTAGTACTTCTTACAGGTTGCGAAAAGATATGCAAATTATGCTTTCTCTCTTATCACGAATCTGTTTATTACAATTGCAAAACTCTAGTAAGGCTTGTTTCTAAAAATGTTCCCTAAAACGTTAACCATATACAGCTTGCGTCACAATATTAGTCGGACTTCTGGTTATTGTTGTTGGTAAAATTGGAAATTGTGAATAAAAACACTTATCATCTTTTTTTATGTTATACTGTTTTTATCAAACTCCTGAATCATCTTTGATAATAAATTGTTAACTTCTCAAATACAATCGTATTACATGATAAGTAGTCTGATATCCTTTATTTATCGGCATCACCTTTGACGTCTGCTTTATTTTCTTTAGGATACGATACTGAAATGGCAAGTTCAACACTTTCCTGTCCAATATGTCATCGAATATATGATACTCCAAAGACACTTCCCTGTCTACACTCATTTTGCAAAAAATGTCTGCATCAGCATATATCGACCAAAGACGAAATCAAAATCCTTAAAGGTTTCGATTGCCCAACTTGCAACGAATTTACCAGTATCACAGCACCAGAGAGTCCAATTGACACTTGGGTGGATCAGTTCCGAACGAATGTCCATCTTCAGGATATGGTTGATGCTCAACTGCGATCCAGAGCAGAAAGGATTCCTTGCAAAAATCATCCAGAAAAGACCCAGGAACTTTATTGCTTCAAATGCAAGCATGTCCTTTGCAGCATCTGCGCCGTGAAGGATCATCTTGAATGTGTTAACATTGAATCCCTTGAAGACGTCGTAATGGCGAGGCGTTCCAAGTTAAGACTTTTGGCCTCAACACTACAGAGATACATCGACAAGGACAAAACCAGGCAGAGAAACGCCGAGGACATGATATGGGACCTTGAAAAGAAGGAAAGAGAGATGACAGCTGAAGTCAAAGAATGGGAAAGGAAAGTTATGTACAATATCATGAAACAGACCAAACTGATAATAGAAGATATTGATACTAGGGTTGCAGAGGAAATGGAGAGCGTGCTTCAGTGGCAATCTTCAATCGACTCAAATCTTAAGGAATATGTGTCCCTGATCGGGGTTATTGAATGCCTCGTAAATGATACGTCCATCTCACCAACGGATCTCCTTACTTCAAGCCAGGATCTGGAAAGCCGATGCTCTGATCTGATGGAGACGTCAAAACGTCCTGGGCCAACACCGTCAACATTGATGTTCTACAAATCTGATTGGACAGAGAGCAACTGCAGTATTGGTAACGTAACCCTGATCAAATCAACCGTCAACTCTAAACTTAAGGTTGATAGTGAGAAGAATAGATCTTGCTCTGTTCTTGGAGAAACTGTCAGTCTTACCAAGGCAATCACATGTCGTAGTGAAGAGGACAAAAGAGATCCTTGCTTGCTAGATTTGATCGTGCTCTGTTCTGGAAATAGCCTTGTTGTGTCCGACACCAGTAACAAATGCATCAAGAGTTTCTTCTTTGTAGACGATGGAGCCATTACATGTCGTCTCCCAATGCTCAACCCTCGCTGTTTGGCTGTCATTGATGAAGAAAGATTTGTCCTTACAACCGAATCCAGGAACATCTACTTCTTCAGAGTCAAGAAGCTGATCACAATGGAATCCAGGGTACAGATAGGAACATGGTATGAGAAGAAGACATGCTACGGGATCTCCCGTTTACCAAAGGATTGTCTCGCAATTACGTTCACCAACCAGCCAGGGATAGAGATAGTAACGTATGCTGGGGACCATGTGAGGTCTATATCCCTCCCCAAGGAACATCTCTCGTGCTGCATCTCTGCCGGGTTAGATATGTTTGCCGTTAGTTGTTGCTTCACGGGAACTCTGTTCTTGCTTGATGCTGATGGTGATGTTTTGTTTGAACAACGAAGAAACCCGTACACTTGCAGTCCAGGGGGTGTTGGAACTGATGGAAAACTGGTGCTATTTGCTGACTGTCGAGAAATCTCTGTCAATGAGCTTGTGGGTCATGTCATCACGCCCCTTTTGACAGAGAAGAATGGACTAATATGTCCCCGTGCTGTGTTTTTAGCAGGGACCGACAAGCTTTATGTCGCTGATGAGAGCACTGTTAAAGTGTTCAACTACAAGAATCTTTCGTCCTTTCAGTCTTCACACTCCAATGGAAGTTCCAGTTCAGCTTTCGTTAACTCGTTTTCTGACAATAGCATATGATTTTGCTGTGGGATATTTTGGTTGGAATGTGATGGATGAGTGGTATTAAGGATGACGAATCCAGTGAATCATACATGTATGTAAACTTGTTGAGGGAACTAGGGACTATGGTACAAGAACAATATTAGAAATTGGTTACGATACCTTCTGCTTTATGTGTTCGAAATGCTTGATTGTTATTTTGTAATAAATGAAAACTATAGATATCCTCTGCTTCCTTCATTATTATTCCGAAAAAGATTAATTTACACGTTATACCAGCTTTAATTATATCAATAAACATATGATAATATTTCAATGTTTTATTAGTTTTCGTCATTGAAGATGACATGTACAGTAGAACAAAAATACCTTAAAACTGTACAGTTGCCTTGAAATTTTTAATCAATCATAGCATTCATTAACACATTTCACTTCAAAGTTGCAGGCGCATACAAATTAAATCTGAATGAATACATGAAAGCTAATAAATGTTCTTACTTACGATATACAGCAATTCACACGTCAGGATATCCCATGGAAAGATTTCTCCACAAATAATTCTCGTATCGTACTGCTGCTTTATTATTGGCTAAAGCTTTTCGTTCCTCAATTTTGGATGTAATAAAATATATTTATTGCTAAATAATGACTAAACAAACGTGTATATGATACTAACTATTTTTTTAAATCTAAAGAAATAACATAAGATAAACGGTTTTAATTTTGGGCTGACATCATTCGAACTAATGCGATATGTAAATTACCTCACGTCACGCCACCTTCGTGAATACAGGTAACATACCAGATTACCATAACGTGATAATTGATACGAGGTGTAAGTATCAGCCCATGTGAAAAGAAAAGAAAACGATGTATCTTGTGAACGAGAGAAAAAGGGAGAGGCAAATTCAACAGAGATAGAGCATCTCCTTGTCGGATCGCATTTCATATCGGCGCGTTACACGCTTGTGTGGTTTTGACAAGGTTCTAGATTCTATGAGTGGCTATTTTCTCTCGTCCTTGCCCTAATCGTATTTTACATCTGTGAGGGCCGTCAATCCACGTGCGGGTAGGTAAGTTCCATTCGTTACGTCTGTCACTCATTCGGGTCTTGTACTCAGATAGATCTTAACAACAATGAGGGTATTCATTCTTTCTTATACATCGGCAAGGGAGAGAGGCGTGTTTAACTAGTAAATAGTTGGAATATTGAATTTAATTTTCCTTGAATCTGACATCTGGTCATGTTGTCGCCATAAATTCTCATAATTTTTACCTGTTAATTAGCAGGTAAATAATGTATGGATTTGCCTGTTTTGGTGTGTCTTATTGAAAATGTGGTGGTGATTTCTTCTTGGATTTTAACCTCTTTCAAGTGAAAACGTTTTCCGCTGTACGGGATATATTGTGATGGTGTTTTCGATATTTCATGTAATTTTTTTGCTTCGCAGTTTCTTATGGAATGGACTTTTTTGTTTTTTCATTGGTGAGACATCCAGTGACAGTGTTGATCGTGTCATGTGTGGAGTTTAAAATAGTGAAGGCATATCAAGGCGTATGCTACATCTGGCCACTGTATTTACAAATGCTATCCAGTGGTTTTTTTTTTTAAATTTCACTACGGAAATGAATTTTGCATGGGATGTGATTCTTATATAAAACTTTACCTTTGTTTCATGTTCATATGGATCTCATCCAGTCGCTTAACAGGTTAATTTGAATTGACTCTGCGATAGATGCGACATCTTGTATAGTGATAGTGTGCTTACATATTTACTCAAACCTTCACAATATCGAATGGACTTTTTTTCGTTTTTCTTGTTTGCTTTTGGTATTTTTTCTTATCAATTTAGTATTTTAATTAGCAGAGTTTTGATTGTTCATTTAGTATGTTTAGACAATAAGCATTTTGGAAAGGTTTGCATATGTTCCCGGGTTTAGATTTAAAGAGAAGTTATAGAATTAAATCTACGTACATGGTACCATTGTTTTGAAGGCGGTTGCACCTTTAGATAAAGTATTGACAAAGTATCATGAACATTAGTGTTTTTAACCGGATCAGTGATGTTATCAATTTTGGAGAAAAATGTCTCATAAAAGTATGGTTCACTGTTTCCAATTCAACTCGTTAATTCATTGTGTCCTATGTCAACGGCAAAGAACGTCTATAATCGCCATCCAAGACACTGAAGAGAGCTTAACCAATAGAATAACAGGTTTTTCGTTTACTTAATATTGAAAGGGTGCAGTTACAATGATTATACCGTCATTATAAATTAGACATGCTTTTCAAAAGGGCGTTGCTGAATCGTGTCAACAAATTTGTGATTCCGTATGATTTGTTTTCCATATTGCATGTTCATAGATGTGTGACAAAAAGATGAACACAGTGTAAACGATTCAATTATGAATTCATTTTTGGGATCGTTGATCGAATACAAGTAAGTCGAGGGACACACCCTTCATCGTCGTATATTTAAAGAAGATTGTCAAAGTTTTCTGGAGATGCATCGTACCACATCAAACCAACACTTTCAGACGTTGGAGATATGAACGCCATTGACCGTCATTTCTGTATGTGGACCATCCAAGAATTGTTCCCCTTGTTGACATTGATGACATTGGGGTCTTGCTCTCTCCGAGATTTTGGTGCCAGTGTGGGTGACGTCACAACTCCTAGTGAAGACAGCGGATCCAGCCCTGTTCTTATTGTGGACCCACCCTTCGGATTCTATGGATCTTCTTACACAGATTTATATGTGAGTATACTTAGATACAATGTGTCCATTAATCAGCGTATATTCCAATATCGCCCTGGAAGTAGCCAGAAATGTCAAACTCTTACTTTTAAATGTTTACAGAAACATTAAGGGCCACCTTTATACTTGGTATTATACCTATATATCTAATGCCAGCTACCTTTAGGTCTTTAATTTTTGTTTGATATGTTTTCTTTTACATTACAACTACCAGAATTGAAATACTTTATCGAAAAGTAATTTGGTATACTTAAAAGCAAATAATTGGCTATACCTAGGTGTTGTTTTCGAAAGCTTGGTTATGACTTTAAACTCATACAGCGGCATATTTTACCATAGTACACATGTTAAAGTTAATAACATCACGGTACTACGTGAGTATGTTAGAATAATGGTTACGTCTCGTAACTTGACGATGGCAGGGTATTGTGCCGTCAAAACTTAAAAGGGATATCGCTTCATTTGATTTAACAATTCAGGCTGGCATTGCATATAGGCGGTCAGGTAAAGAGTATCTGAACTATTCCAATTCAATTTTATTAAAGGGACACAGAGTAAGTAACTGGAGTCAAATTTGTAAAACTTATGTAATAATATCAATTTACCCAGAAACAATGGTTGTTTCTGAAATTTATAATTTTGGAGCGTTGCAGTTCAGTATCGAGGCAATAAACAGTTTTAAGTTGTAATATATGATCGAAAACCGGACAGTGGCGCTAGCCAATGACTCAAACGTAATTTAAGAAAGCTTTCTACTGTAAGGCTGTAAGAAGAATATTTATTGGTAGTGTTTAGTAAGTCATTTAACTAATTTTCATGTAAAGTTGACCTTTGATTTTAGACTTATTAACAAATACAAAGCTGTTTTTGTACTATAATTAAAAACAAGTATATATCCTAATTATGGCAATTAAGATATTAAGATGCACAATTTGGAAAAATATTGGAACTTAATTCAGGGTAGATTATTTTTTAGCTCATATTTAAGCCACACAAAATGCATGATACATACTCTGTGTCACTTGAAGTAAAATATAATATTCAACTATTGTTTGATTAAATTCTTTACGGATGTCATGTTTTACATCGGACATCAAGAATAAATTGATATTATGTTTAATGATAAAACAATGGATGGTAAAAACATTCGGAGTTCCTGAAAATATGCCTCATACATGTATGTTGAGTAAGGTAGCATTTTACAACAACAAAGATTGCAGCAAAGAAAAATTAGACAGTCATTGGTCGGGCGAAAATTTAGTAATAATGACTGAATATCTCCTTTTTAAATATCTATACCCTTATTCGTAAATCCCGCAGTTGTAAAAATTAGCATAGATCTTGCTATTTTATGTCGTAAAATACATTTATTCCAAATAATGTTGACTAATGATAATGCTAATTATTTTGTACTTTATATCAGCGAATCGCAATTCACATATCTACTTTATGTCTTCGTTTAAAATTATAGTCTACCGTGTCTTTTAAAATATGAAAGGAACTGGATGAATTATCAACGACATTTTTTGAATTTACAAAACGTATTAGAAGCACTTTGATTCAACTGGATAATACAGACATGTACCAACACTTTGATGCAAATGGAATCTGCAAAATGTATTTCAATGAGATTAAAATCGAATTTCTACATACAACTGTGTAGCTTTGTCAGAGTAATAAGTCCATTTGTGAATAAATACCCCACAACATAAATTATGAATGTGTATTCGACTCCTGTTGGGTTATCGAATATAGAAGTACTGTTAAAGTAGTTGCGTTCTTTGAAGTACACGACTGAAGTGATAGCAATCATTTGATCTAGAAACGAGCAAATGTAACCTGCATAGCCTTTTCAGCTATATTTCTCACATTGGAAACTGTTTTACATATCTAAAATAATTTTGGTTTTACCTTAACACCGAATTTTCATGAACATTCCACGATTATAGCTTACATTTTGTCACAAGTTAGTGGAGCAGTGTTGTGTTTGATGTTGGAATCGCAGACACGGTTTCTAATCCCTCTAGGGGCTCATTCCCAAATACATCTGACATAGACAAAGGTAATACTGGAGAGAAGTCGCTCCAAAACATGACGATATTTCATCGAATATGGAACATTTGGACAGTTTTTACACATTCCTTACATTTTCGTATATAAAAAAGGTATATTTCAATGTATAATTCGATCGTTAGTTAAAGAGTGCTTTTGAACGTCAGGTGCTGTCATCCCAGTACATTGACATTGGACCGCATTATTTATATACGTACATATACTCTTATATTCGAAAGACAAGAAATGTGTTAAAAACAATTAACCATAATTGACCATAACAGAAAGTTAACCTTAGTTTCAAAATATTAAAATTGCAGTTGACAGTGCAGAAGAAGAAGATCATTTTATTAACGTCTCACTCACATTCAATTTAATGTTAAAACAAGTACATGAGATAAAAATGCATTTAAAAGTGAATGAAACCCATTGCACAGCGATTTATGAGAAGCGGTGCATTAAGACGACTTACAAATAAAATAATAAATATATTAAATCATAGTTCCAAAATATTAAAATTGTAGTCGACAGTGCACTTTAAAATTTCACATCCGTTGATAGTTTTCATTTTGCTATTTCGTCTTTTAGGAAACATGAAGCCGAATAGGGACGATGATAAAACAACTATAATCCCTCTCTATTCCTTCATAGTCAACATTTATATTAAAGCTCTATCAATCAAGATCCATTTCCTCTCATTAAAATGTAACCTGATCAAGCTGTTTGTATGTACTGCAAGCAGTGTGTGATGAAACGCCTACTTTCTCCGCGTTATGCATTACAGGTATTCACAGGTATTAGTTTTAATCGTTAAGATTACACTTGTCATCAAGTTTTCACGAAGAGGGAAGGTACATAATTTTAAGATGTTTTATGTTGAAGTACACAGTATGTCAAAGTCAAAGTCAAAAGAAGTTTATTGTACTTGATGCCTCTGGCCCATATACAATGATATATACTTATGTATATACACATTTATGTATATATATACATAAGTATATATGTATATATATACATAAGTATATATCATTGTATATGGGCCAGAGGCATCAAGAACAATATGTATATATATATATATATATATATATATATATATATATATAGATATATATATATATATATATATATATATATATATATATATATATATATATATATATATATATGCAATATACATCTTTACAGAGATGCGTGTGGATTTAACAATGGAGTTAGGATTTACAGATATGTAGGATTAAACAAAGAATAGTATAAGTTTTTGCAGACAAAACATAGATCACGATTTTCCATTTAACATGTTTTGTCTAAGATTCATGCCATGTTTTATGAACAGAGATAATTTCATTATAACATCCTCATCATTTGATGACAAAATTGATGTGCATCCTGTTACACTACTCATTGAGAAGAAACGTTTCGGTAAATATTTCATTCTCAGTTCAGTATAATACGGACAATCAAGCGTAAAATGAATTTCGTCTTCTATAGCAGCATTACATAATGGACATAGTCTTTGTGTTCTCTCAAGCGAGATATACCTTCCATAGTTAATCATAAGTTTTAACAAACTAAGTCTGTATTTGATAAATACTTTCTTAAAAGAGTATTCGTCAATACTGATAGACATTTTTCTGGTTTAAATAAACTCTTAAACTTTCTATACAAATCATACCGCTTTCTATATTTGATTGCCATCCTTGATAGAACATATTTATTGCAACGTTACGAAAACCTTTTAAAAACATCTGTTGTCGACAAACATTTTGGTTGAGCCAAATAAAACCATATCCATGAGAAAATAATAATTGTCTAATGTATGATACCCATGTAATTTTGCCGATGCTATCAAGGTGAAACATATATTGTAAGTTGTAAGCTATCTTTGGAAGGCGGTCTTCTGGCAGACGTAAAATCTTAAACCAGTATTTTAAACATATTATTTGTGAATTAATATATAGTGGGTATCTTCCGCATTCACCATAAACCATACAATTTGGAGTAGACATTCCAACACATAAAAACTTTTTACAGGCTAGTAAGTGAATCCTTTCTAAACATTCATATCTTTGATAACCCCACACTTCAGATCCATACAACAGGGTTGCTTGTATCTGAGTAGCAAATAACTTAAGAAATACATTTGGTGTCAAAACTCCAAATTTGTGGGAAACAGACATGATATGCAATAATGCTCGTTTGCCACGCAATGATAAATCTAATACACATTTTTCCATGTTCAAAGTTGAGTTAAACATTATACCAAGATTTTTATAACCGTTTACTATATCAAGTTCATCTCCATTAAAATACCACTTTTCCTTACAGCTTAAAGGATCGCCCTTTCTAAATACTATGATTTCTGTTTTAGTTAAATTTACTGACAGTTTCCATTCTGTAGAGTATTTATGTAATACATTTAGCTGGTTTTGTAAACCAATCACGGTATCAGACATTAAATTAACATCATCCGCAAAAAGAAGCACAAGGATTTCATTGATATCAGGAAACATCTGTATGCCATGTTTACCGTTACTTGCAATATCATAGTATAAATCACTAATGAAAAATGAGAATAACAGGATGTCATGGTACTTCAAATGATTGTTTGAAAAGGAAACGTTGAATTTTATTAAAGGAGCAGTAGTACATTGATTTGAAGAACTTTGTTTCTTCAAACTTCCACAATAAACATTAGTTAATGTATTATCTTCAGAGCATCAATCCTCTGATTCCCGCCATCCATAGTCACAGAAAAAGAAAGGAAACGGGAAATGAATTCGCATAATGAACATGACTTTTTTAATCAGATAGTGTTGTCCTGCAATTGGTACCATTTATTTTAATTTCCGTTAGATTACTTTATTTATCAATAAACTTTAGGTATACAGGTTATTTCAAATTCACATGAAGAAGTTGGTTGTGTGTTAATTTTATGGAGGACAACTTTTTAAATTATTTTACACGAGTTTTCTTGGCTATTTCTTGTCCCTTCTTCAGGGGAATAAAGTGCATAGTTATATAATGTCGCTGTTTTCAAGATAAAATATACATTATCATTCTCATTTTATGATTTTATACCCTGACAAGTAATAGTTGCAAATCTGCGATAAAAGGGGTTGATTTGTGGTACAAAAGCAGTGTGAATAATTAATATGAGATGAAATTCTTTAAATCTTGGTTAATAAGCAATTTTCGGACGACAGTTTAAACCATTAATTTTGATTCAACACTACAAGTCATTTCTGGACTGTTATTAAGCCTCTCATTAAAATCAAATTGAAAAAATAGAGAATCTCACCACAGGAACTTCTGGTATCAAAGATGTCAACACGAGTTGATTAAGCTACAAACTATCTGAGACTTGCCGAGGATATTTGACTTTAATCAACTAGTTTAGACACAGGGGTGATATTTTTTTATCATCCAAAATCATTATTAGAATGTTTGAACAGTTGAGGCATATCACTATGACGTCATCAGCATAATGATGTCAAAAGCTGTGTTATGTTATTAACATAGTGATGTTATAGCAATGTAAAGTCAATAACTGATAATCATTATGACGATTTGGTTCTTAATATCTACCACGTAGATAGCCGTTGCAGATATCGCTTGATCTCACAAGGCGATGTATACAGCTGCATACCGAAAGATTGTTAACTAACCGCTGAATCGTAGTGCAAATATCATGTAATTTGGGTTTCGTTTTAACGTCAATAGAATAACTTCAGCAAAACTGACAATGGATCACCCACTGTCCATATGTGAAATAGACATTCTTGAACTCATTTTGGGATCGTCTGGTCTCTAGTGCAAAAATACGAATTTTGGCATATTGACATAGACAGAAGGGGTCACATTTGTGAAATTTCGATTTCATTAAATGTCTAATAAAATGTTCCATATCGACTCTGTGAGATTAAAACCAACATAATTACATTGACAAATGTATTCAACCATCATCTCCAATGAATTAATTTATTTCCAGTATACTACCTGTATTATCATCCTAGACATGTTCACTATATGTTGTTCTTGTCATGATCATGTTCATATATTTATGTTGCTGGAGCGGTCTTCAGAATAAGCTCACACGAGCTTATTGACCAATCCATTTCATGTATCTTTTCATGAAATAAATACGTTTAAACCACATTGACTTTGTGCTAAAGAACGAACGTGACTAATTTTAAAAGAAGTTGATAACTTATAAAGGATTTTATGGAGAAAAATAAAAAAAGTTTTCGGAATTTTGACCCCCCTTCATTCCAATGACCTGCCAAAACTGTTACGGGTAATTGTGGGGTACGATAAACATTTGCATTAAAGAAGAATGGATCTGCAAATGTGTATTGAAAATTCAATAATTTACTTTTCTTTTTCGCAACGCTACGATACCTCAAATGCATCTCAAATTACATGATATTTACACTAGTATATTCAGGTATGTGAACAAACTTTTGGCATGCAGTTGTATTGTGGTAGTTTTGAATGATATAACTGCTTATTGTCATATATTTGACATTTGGGATGCATATGTAAGCCTAGTGAGAGATCTTGAATGGCCATCAGAACATCTGGTAATTGGGTAGGATCAAACAGTCAAACGAATACCGTTAACACATACCACATGATTATGGGTAATTACCATCTTGGAATCCTTTTTCTTTTTAGTTTTTCGGATTTTAATTATCACATCAGACTGATCTGTTCGTCAATGAGCGGGCGTTTTCAAAATATACGACTTCAAAAAACAACGAAACAGGATCATTAAATCATCTTGCGATTTTTAAGAGCTCACCAACTTCCTACGCATGGCAAAAACTCGCCACCATCACTGGCTTATTAAAACCCTTGCAGCTAAGCGCCAAAATGTTTGCGTGCAGCGTCCTCTTCGGCGAAAAGTTTCAGTTCACCAATTTCTCATTGGATAATCGAGATTCGTCCCAACAGTCTCAAAAGCAGAGACGACAAAATTTGGAAAATGCTGCATGGCTAACATCGGTGCTGGCGCAAATTATACCCTGCGCTTGAAGATGAAATCTTACATATATCAAGAGAGTTTCTTTCTTGGCTCAACGTAAAAGATCCACTGGGTGTGCGTTTATTAATATATTTTCATGAAACGCCAACTTCGTTTGCAAACTATTATCATATTCAACGTCTTGATGTCAATTTTGTGTTGCAGTTCATGGTCATCTAATTTTTACGATGATTTCTATAACCTCGAAATTCAATAGATTTTTTTTTCAAAAAGCCTGTTTTCCTAAAAACTAATTATATGGCGCAAGAGTTGACACACCTCTTTCAAACTTTCTGGTTATTTTGCTAATCTGCAAGTTAGTAACAACAATGTGTATAGTGTATCTTTTTGCAGGAAGATTATCGTGATCAAAGTTATTGTTAACATTTTGTCTTGGAACAGTATATACCATGCACCGAGCATATTGCTTACACAAATATTTGAATGTGGATTAAAAGAACAAAGGCTACGCGAAAGTAACACGTACCTGAATATTGCCCAAACCACTTCGTTAATATTCATAACGAAACGTACAATACATACCATTCTTTTGCATATTATAATGTACAGACTGAATAATATTCATGTATGATACGTTTACCATTATAATAGAAATAGATTAACTATATAGATGACATTTATTATTCTTTTGAATCTATACATAATATCCAACATCTGAAGTATATAAACCTCCACTTTACTCATTTACCTTATCGTTGTGTGTGGGGTGCATGCTTCAGAAACTCCTGAAGGTATGACAGCCGGAGCTTACATTCGTCTGGTAGAAGTACCCCAGCTGGACAGGTCCTCGTGTAAAAGCCTGGCAAAACTTAACTTTTTACCCTGATCAGTCCACTTTCTTTAAGATAATTGTCTAACTCGTGTTTGATAACTTAAATATTGTTGACTACATGCTACCTCCAAATTCAATCACTTACTCATTCGCTCACTCAAATCCCATGTATGAAAACTTCCAAACTTATTTTTGTTCAGTTCACGGTTAAAGGCTCATCCTAACATACTTGCTTTGCTTACTGGGTTTATATTTGAAATAAACGTGAACAAGCAATCAATTCTATAGTCTGTTACATATAACCAAAATTATTAAAGGCATTCATTCGAAATGAAAGAATTTTTTTCCAATTTGTTATCAACAATATCAAGCCTTGAAACACTCAAAAATAGGTCTGATATAGTATGCAGTATGACATTGGTACTGGGTAATATTGAATCTACATGTAGCATATTCGGATATTTTTGGATTAAGTTTAAAGTAAAAATTAATTAAATATAATGGTTTTGGTGAAGAGATCAAAACGTTAATTGAGAAGGAGGCATAAGTAGACCTCTCTCTCGACACTCTCTCGAAACTCTCTCGAAAACCTTTTTTATCGTTGATTCATAAATACGTTTGAGATACATTGGATATCCTTGCCAAATAAGCTGTAAACTAACAGTAGTGTGTAGGTATTCGATGGTGGGATTGCCATGTCAATGTCACTAGCTGTAACCAAATATTATTTCCTTTGCATTATTCATGAGGTGAAATGTCTCATTTCTTGATACAATCTCTGACAACCAGCGACGAGTACAAAGAATATCATATAGTTATTACCTTTGCCCCTATGTATTAAATATACATAGGTATAATACAACCATTACCCAGAAGATGCGTGAAGAGATATCATGGTATTAGGTTTCCTAGATCTTAACCACTGAATTTCACAATGATTAGTTTTCTATGTAGACAGACTGCCCCATAACTACGTAATAAAACTTATGGACTGTGTAGACAGACAAATTTACTATCCTGAGAGGCATGTAAACAAAATGTAAGCCTACATAATAAAGGTTTTATTAAATATAAGCATAAGACACTACATAAGTATATTAACAAAGGGTATAGACAGATACTACATACATGGACAGTCATGTAAATACTACAAATCTATATTGTTATGATGTCTAGTTACGATGATCAATTTATGGCAATTAACGGATTCTTGTAAGAATTTATCTTTAGGTTTTCATAAGAAAACAGTTATGTTACCCATAAGATGAAATATAACCGTGTCATATATTTCATTAGAACACGTGTACTTTTGCTTAGAAGCGTCACTTCAGATAACAACTAATCGGGACGTCGACGTCACTAGATACGTGTCATGTCAAAAAAGCAGCTGCAGGTCATTTGATGACATATTTACATTTTTTTTATAAAAGGGTAACTAAAGAAATTAATGAAACCTTATATTTGCTATTATAATACGACTGTACATAACACGTTCAAAAACAAGGGTATGAGATCCTTTTAGATTATGTAATATGACAACAAATACTCATTGAGAAACTCTTAATGAATGATATTCAGATTCAGAAATGTGTATCTAGGAAATATCTGTTTTACATATATGTCACACGGGAGGAGTTCAAACACAATGTGGTGTACACATGTTACTGGGTGTAACATTAAGTTGCTTGGTAAACAACAGTTTCATGATCATTTTTTATCGAAATACTTTTTGTGAGATATGAAGCGATCATCGACGTTACAACTGCAGAAAGCTGAATTGGTGATCAGTCCTAAATCACTGTTTATTTGTTGACAGTCTACCTTTGTAAATATGTAACACCTATAAAAACAAATTCAGGTGAATAACGACGGGTCAGTGAGCTTCTTGGTTCCTGCTACCTACCAGAGCACCACAACGGAGACAGGGATCGTTCCTGCTGTCTGTGGGTACTGCAGTGACATAGATATCACCAGACACGGAACTGTCTGGTATAAGTTTACTACGTCACTTCCGGAACGACAAAGCGTCGCTAACGATGTCAATATCTATGACGACTTTCCATCGGATTATCTCCCTTCGTGGGTACTGATAGTCACATGGGATGAAGTTGGAAGTTTTATTTATGAAGATGGTCTGGTATGTTTTTTTCATTTGATCCATTAATTTTGTTCCTTTTTCTACAAGCATCTTTGCATTTAGATGATACACATTGTATTGTATTCGTTTATTGGTTTCTTTAGTCATCAATCTATATCACTAAATGCCTCTACTATTCGCGTATTGCTGTTACATCAACATAACGTTGCTGTTTTATACGGGTTATGTCGATGGCTGTTTTTAAATGATAAACTAGATGACTACTGGGTTTGTTGGTAATGATGTCTTTAGACAGTTTAAGCTTAAACAAATACTTTAACATTTTGCGTTGTTATACTTTTCCAGGTGTATATATTTATCCAAATGATATGAAAAAATAAAATTTATATTGTCACATTATCAAGTTTCAGTATTGGTTAACTAAGCACTGTGCCCATGACCACATTTTATTTTTAAATAAGTACATTTTAGGGAATACATAAAAGTATGTACATGAGGATACGGGATTAGATTAAGTATATCAAGGTAACTTTAAGAAATATTAAAGTTTTTAATTTTTTCCTTAACAGGTAAACACATTTCAGGTTGTCATGGCAACAGATGGTGTTCGTTCGGTTGTGGAATTTTATTTTGGAAACATCAATTGGGTCGTAGATACCTTTGATCTTTCCGAATACTACGACGACTTCCCCCCACCCGAAATAAGAGCCCAGGTATATTCTATGCTTTTCAAAACAGAATTACTGTCTTAAAACAGAGAATGACATTTCTATTCAATTCAATTCATGTATTCTCATAAACCACCCAAGAACATAATTACACAAAACAATATATACAAAAACAAATTCACATTCAAGACAGGAGATAGAATAACAACGCCTTTATAGAAAAAATTTGTTGCTCATAAAAGATGAAAGATGTATGAGAAATTTTGATAGATTTTCTTCTGTGCCATTTTAGATTTTTTTGTGGTATCTTAGATTGGATTTCTTGCTGGTGATGACTTACGTTCCTTCCTCTTGCCGGGATCAAGGTCAAACGAGCTAATCAACATATCAGCTATGTCCAACATCAATATGCCGGGGAGATACGTCTTCAGGGTGGACCAGGAAATCCTCCAGCCGTCATGGGTACGGCCTTCAAGTATAGGTACCTGTTTGCAGATATATAATTATTATACGATCAAATGTGTTGTACAGTTTTTAACGAAACAAAAGTTAACTTTTGCAGTAATTGAAAAGATATATAGTTGCAGATATATAGTTATTATAAGATCAAATGTGGTATACAGTTTTTACGAAACAATAGTTAATTTTTGCAGTATTTGAAAGCGGAAGTTTTCAATACATTATATCCTCGAATTCTTAGCATGCACTAAAAACTTCTCTTCTATAAAGAAAAGAGTCATAAATGAAACTGAAAATAATAAATAAATTAAAAACAGTCTTAAACTTTCTGTAATTATGTACATAACGTTACCAAACTATATCATTTTTTCTGTTTTGCTGGTATCCTTTCTTTTGCCCCTGAGTATATTCTTACCTTACGATTTCTCTCTTTCTCTCTACAACTTCTGTTTCAGTGTCTCCTTCAAGTTCACAAGACGTCAGTCCCACTGTTGAATCATCTTCAGAACTTCAGACTGCTCTGATGACATTCAGTGTAATATCTGATGTCATGACTACATCAGCAACATCCTCTTCAACATCAGAACTAGTCACTAGAACTGAGACAAGCCAACTTCAAGACACTACAATTATATCAACGTCAGACATCGTTCAAGAATCGTCTTCTGCGGCTAACAAACCATCCTTTACCACAGTATCTTTGGAACATTCTTCTTTGAGGTCCACAATTTCTGAAAATCAAGTTACATCTTTTTTGACGGAATCATCTTCGGATAATAAAGTTATTTCATCTGTAAGTTCAGTGACATCTGAAATCGGGATAACATCCAAAGTGACGTCAACAACATCTGAAAATGACATAACATTATCTTTGATGACGTCAACTAGGTATGAATATTTTTCGATAATGGTGTTATTATCGATAATCAGGAAACATTGCCATATATGATAAGATATGAAATACAATTAAATCATTAATTATTTTCTAAATGATCCAACATCATCATCATCATCATCATCATCTTTAGTAATCATTATCTGAACAGCAAGTCATATCTTCATCGATGTCGTCATCTGACCATTATGTTTTTACAAAAAACATCTTCATTGATATCATTATCATCATCACCATCATCATCATTTCATTATCAATTTACACTATCACCATTGTTACGATCACCCGAAACACAAATATCTCTGGTATCATTAACTTGGCATGAAATTATAGATCTGTTCCCAAGGTATATGTCAAAATATAAAAGTCAAGTAACGTAATCATTAGAATATTAAGCAGATTATTATATTGTCATTTTAAAATAAACTTTTCGTCAATGACATTTTACTTTGAAAATCATTATTTATCATCGGCCATGTCACTCTAATTTCAAAATCAATTTTTGTTCTCGATATGACACCTTCGTTTAAATATCATTTCGCATCGTCGTTACTGATACATCCCTTTGATGAACAAATTATGCCTCCTTTTAATGAAAATGCTGTGAAACGCACATGGTCTCGTCGTTACTGTCCTCAACATCTGAATCTTACAAAGTAATCAGGTGATTAGTGACATACCTGATTCATCGCTGGGTGCTTAATTGTCTGCCATTCTTACAAATATCTGTTTCAACATTATCCTTATTTTCACTGACAGAAATTATTTTACCTTTCAGTGATACACCCAAAGGCAGTATATCGGCAATAATAGAAAGCAGTGCATCTGTAAGTATAACTGGTACACCACAAGTGTTAACGTCAACGATGAGTGAAAGTCTTTCATTGTTCAGTGACAGTGACACAACCACAAACATTATCTCAATGATGAGTGAAAGTCTTTCATCTTTCAGTGACAGTGACACAACCACAAACATTCGATCCTCGTTGATGAAAAGTGTCATTGATACATTCACTGACTTTGAATCAACTACCATTGATAGTCTTTCATCATTAAGTGAAACTGATCCAACCAAAGCAATTTCATCAACGTTGAGTGAAAGTCTTTCATCATTTACTGTCACAGATGCAACCAAAGAGTTAACTTCATCGATGAGTGAAAGTCTTTCCTCATCAAGTGTCTCCGACACAACCAAAGATATCCACTCAACGATGAGTGAAAAGTTTTCTTCATCAAGTGTAAGTGATGCAACCAAAGAAATAACATCAACATTGAGTGAAAGTCTTTCATCATTAAGTGTCACAGATGCAATCAATGAAATAACATCAACGATGACTGAAAGTCTCTCATCATCTAGTGTCTCTCATACAACCAAAGACACTGTATCAACGATGAGTGAAAGTCTTTCATCATTAAAAGTCACTGATGCAACCAATGGGTTAACTTCGTCGATGAGTGAAAGTTTTTCATCATTAAGTGTGTCTGACCCAACCAATGAAATAACATCAACGATGAGTGAAAGTGTTTCATCATTACATGTCACCGATATAACCAATGGGTTAACGCCACCGATGAGTGAAAGTCAATCATCGTTAAGTGTAGGTGGTGCAACCAAAGAGCTAACATCAACGATGAATGAAATGATGTCATCATTAAGTGCTTCTGGCACAACAAGAGAAATTACCTCAACATTATATTCTAGTGTTCAAACCCAAACTTTTACATCATCAACAAGTATCCAAACATTTACAGCATCTGTGACCTCCTCTGTCACACATCAGAGTGGTCCTGGATGTTTTGAGATTGTAGTTCAAGTGACTACACAAAATCCAACAACAACATCAACAACAAAATCCACTACGACAAAATCAACAACAACAACAAAATCATCACCACCAACAACAAAATCATCACCACAACCAACAACAACAACAACAACAGTTCAACCTGCAACAACAGAAAGTCCTACCACTACGGATGTGGCGACCACGGGCGGTAATGAAAATATCTTTGGGTTTCCTGTTCCTTTTCTGCCTCATCCATCGGTCATCACCCCTCACATTTTGGTTATGTCATTCTCAGCTTTAGGACTTGGTCTTGTTGGTATCCTTCAAACTATTCTTTGGAAACGTTTCATTCGTAAACTAAAGAGGTTGGAGACTAGACGAAAGCAGGAACGACGAAGACAGAAAATTCTTTTGAGAATGTATTCGCCTTACAGACATATGCTGAGGCCTCACAGTGTGTGGTAATTGATTTTACCCCAGCGGGCACATATATACCGGTTATTAAAGTTTTCATTACGATCATGGAAATTACGGTTTTTTGTAATATAACTGGAGATCTGATTGGTTGACGGAACTACTTTCTATTCATTCGCTCATTGGGTCTAGCTTGCACGTGTCAACGAGACTTAAAATCAAATTTTTATTTTCGTATGGAAGAACTTAAAGTGCTTATATGTGGATTTTGTTCAATATTTCGTTTTTATGAGACAGTCCTACTTATTATATGTGATCAATAAAAACGTTACGAATGCTGCAACTACATTTGACTGCGCAAATGAAGACCATGACATAATCGTTGTTCGTCGGGCATGAATACGATGACCGAGTTAACTTACAACTTTCCTTCACGAATGTATATTCCATGAGAACCGTAAATATTCTTAATTTGGACTTTGGTAATAAAAATAATAACTTACTCGAAGCCTGGAATTACGGTTTATATGTTGAATCTTTATTAACACAATAATCCCCTAGAGACATAAACCGTAACTTCTCGCATCTTGTTGATTATTCTCATAATAACACCTTTTCTGTAGAGCTGTAATACTTTCTCTACCCACAGATTGAAACTTTTTTGACAATCGGTTTGGTGTCGTCACCCTGCAAGAATATGCTTTGGCCTCACAGAATTGATAACTTGCAATGTTAATATCTTCTCAATGAGTGTTTTCTTATGTCATATTCTCCCTCATAACCTCTGGACAAATACGGCTATATGTGGAAGCAATGGTTACAAAACCTTAGTTTCGATTACATATCTTTATATTTTCTGCAAGAAAACAAAATAAGCATTTTAATATTCACGAATTTTTATACACAAATAAGGTTTCTTGTGGGATGATGTGGCTTCAAGACACTGGCTTAATCGTTTGGTGTCCAACTTTGTTCTGGCAGATCAGCCCAGATGTTTTTTCAAGTTTTTTTGTATATTAAACAAAGGAAATGCAATGAGGCGACGTGTCATAGATGTTATACAATGTATGTGAAGATTGAAATTAAGAAAACCCTGTCGGGAGACATGACTGTGAAATTGTGATGAATATTATTGGTTCTTTACTTAATGACGTCACGTGATGCCTTACCTGGTATCGTCGTTGTTTGTGATGTTTGGAAAAAACAGTAACATTTCATTATCGTAGTCTTGGCAATAAACTATAGCTTTCATGTGTAAAATGTATTAATTTTTCAAGAACAGCTTCGAAAAATTGTCAAAATTCTTTTTTCATATTTTTTTTTATAGAATTAACATGATGCTAAATCTAGTGACTGATGTATATAATTATATTTATAACTAAAACATAACGAGTGCAAAAGTCTGAATTTTAACGTTCTTAAATCATTGTCAGCAGAGTCGTTCTAATAACATTTCGATCTTGAAATTTGGACACATTAAGATTGTTGATACCAACATTATCTTTTTTTTAAAACACAGTGTTCACGGTGTTGTAAACATGTATTAAATGTGGTCACATATTATGAAGCCCATAACTTATTTCTTTTAAAATTCATAGATACAGTTTTCATCGCTGTGTGGTTTTTAAAAGTTGTCATATTGAAAACGTTTGAATTGCATCAAGCTTTCTCCTCAGCTGTTGCATTATCCCTTAGCAGTGGAATCGAGAAATGTGACACGCTTGTAACAGGGGGTACGTGAGAAAAAATGACGAGGATTACCTCTGTAAGAATTCGACTACTGTACATTTTTGCACGTTGTGATCAATCATGCCGCTTGTGGGTGAAATTCTGCTAAAGAGACACTAAACATTTACTCACTCTGGTCAAGCTAATAGACAAAAACGACAATCTTCTGAAGCGTTCGTAAAATATCTAAAACTCACCAAAAGTGGATGGTCTCTCTGTCCGACAAGTGTTAACGCAAGTCCTGTTTGCAGCCTCCTTGTTTTATAAAACTCTTAATATACTGATAATAATATTAGTGTTATTTGTGTCAAGTTCGATGAAAGTCGAACACATGGTTCTGTTATGGACTTCAAGAATGACGAAATGCAGTTGAAAATGAGAATCAATTAAAAGATATTTTAGAAAACACACATTGATTATTGACGTGTGTGAGAAGTTAAATAAACCTATGATGTAAACCTGTTGTATTCGAAACATAGAAATTGCGCATGAAAAGCATGCAGCACGAAAGTATGAAAATGAAAACCACTCAGTGGTCCGTGCATCCCGTGGAGACCATGAAAGCTCGAAAATGTCATAGACATAGACACGTACAACTCATGCAAACTTGGGTGTTGGGTCATCTCGCGATGTACAGAACGGTAACATACACGTATGGAGTGATGTCTTGAACCTAGAAAATACGACATGAGATCTAAATCATTTATCGAGAAAGAAGAAAACAATCGATTTCGTACAAATAGAAAGTGCGTCTGATTTAAATATTTAAAATTGACACATCATCCCAATTTTATTTTATTTTTATTGCTATGCAATATTGCAGAATGAAAAGTGTAATTTTAACATTATGACTCTTTCTTTCGAATGTAAATTAAAGAAATCACTCATAGATGTGACGATTACAAGGAATTTGGGAATGTTCGGCAAAAATATAGACCAATTAGCCCTTGTCCGAACTTATTCATAAGGCAAATTATGTATACTAAAGATTGAAATTGATGCATTTATTTATCTATTGAATTTAACTTAAAAGAGGCAAATATCGGGAATTAGTTTTTAATGCATTGTTTGCATTTAATGTGTTCAATAGTTTAAACGTCCAACGAAATTTGCCAATGAACCCAAATTTTAACCAAGAGGGTTTCAACAATTATCTTTGAATAAATTAACATGATTATGACAAACACAGAAATAGTAATAACAATAATTTATTAAATATAACGTTTCTACATCAAAGGCACGAGCAAAGTTTCATCTCAGTACTGTACACTACATTGTAGATTGTACTTACAAGACCAATCCTGGTTTGCTTGTAGCATAGCAATGTGGAAATGCAACTCAAACTCTGTAAATTCATTTAGGATTAAGGCTATTGGTGGTAATGATTGGCCACCTATCTTACAATACATATTGTAAAGTTGATCCTGTAAGATGAATATTAACGTTCGCTTGACCTCAAACCAAACTGCCATTACCAGTTGTCATGTGTGCTCAAAGTCTATCAATAAAAAGCTTTGTGGTTTGAATACTGTTTAACAAATAATGAACTTTGAATCTAAATTATTTTCAGGTATTATGGTCATATATCTAAAAGCTTCTATCAATGAAAGGCTCGAAACCATACGGGGTATCTTTAGTACGAACTACATGTATTATGTCTACATTTATGATTCTTATATAATATAATTGACAGATAGGTCTAAGCAGCGAAAATTTAATGTTAGCAATGTTCGAAAAGGTTGATGTTATACCAAACCGATGAGCTTTTATTTGATAATTTTCAACAAGAGCCTATTTTTTCTTGATAAAAAGCAACTAATGAAAAGTTTGCCATTTGGGACGCCAACAACATATTCTGTGTCACTGAATACCTTCCAACATGATCGCACATTCTCTGGAGCCAATGTCTGGTGTAGAGTTTTCTATTCCACACAATTTGAAACTACAAGATCAATACAATCTATCATTTCATAATCACAGCAATGGAACAGATCTGTCTGCGCATGTAAAACTAGTATTTGCTAACCACATCTTAATTGCTGCCTGCCGGGACTTGCGTTCGCTACTTGGGCACAAGAAATTAGGAAATTCAAGCCTTGGACTTTCAATGAATTCTTCTTCCTCCCCTTGTATTACTTCCTCCATCTTCTCTACTTCTTCCAAAGGCACTTCTTCAACTTTGTCCTCAATCTTTACCAGTTTTGTGTCAGTTTTACTCTTAGGCTTGACTTTGTCTTGATTTGTCATTGACTCTAGTTTCTGTTTTGTGTCTGTAGTTATAATGTCCCCATTGTCTTCTCCTTCCGCCGTCATTTCGCTTGAAATTGTGACGTCATCAACCCAACATTTAGGTCGCTCTGACCTTGATGACGTTGTTGACGACAATGACCCCGATAATGAAAGTTCACTTCCTGTTCGTCTGTTCCCAGTGAAAGGCTGGCCTTGTCCGGACACCCCGAGTCTGTTGGAACTTGCAACGTCAATTGTAAGATGAGATGATTGTTGCGTTTTTCTGAAACTATAAACAATCCATGTAAATCAAATCGTTATAACCACGAACATCACAGTCTAAAATGCCCCTTATAGATAAAACAATTATTTAGTTGCAAACAATTGGAGGGTCGACGGAATATGCCGTTTTGTGTTTTTCAATCGATGAATATATTCAATCTTAATACTTTCACAATCTCCAAAATAGACGTAGCAAGAAAAGAAAAAGTGATAGACGAAAGTCCGGTATAAAAATACTGTCATTCATTAGAAAAAATAAGATTAACTTATCAAACAGAAAGATTCTCGATTCTTTATTGGAATCAAAGAGTTTTATCAAAGAAGCCGAGGCTAGCAATTCTCCTATTCGTTTCTAAGTATCCGATAAATAGCTGAGTTAAAACATATCGAGCTTTTGGCCATTTATATAGGTGATTTTAGAAACTAATCAACATAATCATGTGAATGAAGGTCCAAACTTTTTCCAAACATACAATGTAGGTACATTTAGGTTGCTAAAGGTGACATGAGTATTACAATACAAACCTTCATATTTGCGTAATAATATACGCAAATTGAACGTAAGAAGTTAAGGAAAATGGGATTAATAAAACCGATAATTCGATAGGTGAGTTACGCTATGTTGAACACTATTAAACCCCAATTCATAAATCCATGCTGATAAAACAAGATCTGGCTGGTACATGTAGAGTCAATGATTGGCAATATCGATTACCCTGAGACGAATGCCAAGTGGCTTTTGGCTTTACCTGGAAAATCACCTATTAAGGAGCATTCGCCTTTTTATTTCTCATTAGGCGATTAGTTATCTGGCTAAGGTTTATCAGGCCACTGACTAATTTATGGGTGATTTAACAGAGTGGTTAGTTAATAACATGTTAGTTTGCCATATCGGCCAATACTATTATCCGTTTTTATCCGTTATTAAACAGTAGCAACAACTACTGAGAAAGGTAACTATTTTGGCTCTGCATAATTGAGTTTATTTATTTTACAAACGTTGTTAAGATATATAGATTATTTTCTGCCAACACTCAAATCAAACTAAAAAAGTATTAAGAATATGTATTTAATTTACATTGTAGGTCAATGTCGCCTTTAACTGTTTAATCTTACATTTTTAATCTATGATATAGAGGATATGTCATAGTTTTATACAGAAGGGATTATAGTGTCTACGCAATGAATACATATAACCTGATTTTTCAATTTAAAATTTTTTTAAACTAAAATTTAAACCATGCTCAAACTCTTTCGGTTTTTTTCTTCCGGCGATACAAACACTGATTTTTTCATATCTACTGCCTGAAAAAAGGTCTTGATATTTCTGGAGTTCTTACATCGATTTAAAGAGCCACTCCGTGATTTCCATAACATATTATTTACCTTAGATACGAACCTAAATGTCATTTGTGGTGATATAAAATCAAAACATCTTAACTTTTCATGTCTAAAAGACATATATATGACAAATACTGGTTTTCCATGAAAATCTAAAAACAGCCTCATAAATGCACAGAGGTATAGATATCACGTCCAATATACATGGATACTAGTTATATAACCTTACAAACACTATCAATTCCTAACTGCCCTCCTGGCTATTTTAGATAAGTCTCCAAAATTAAGTTTGACTATTTGACGCGCGCCACTGTCCGGTTTTCGATCATAATTGCGACGTTCTATCTTCATATTGTCACTTTTTAAAAACCAATATGTTTTAAAGTGAGTACTTTTGGTAACAGTCGATACTTCGCGATGAAATGACACCATTGATTAAGTTTGGCATATATGATTCCAACAACTCACGGAGTGGCTCTTTAAACCTGCTGTCGAGTTCACACTAACCTTATATCTACTAAGATAAATATGAATGTTTTTAGGTTGATTTCTATCTATGTTTACGCCTTCATTTACTTTTTAATCTGGTCTCAAGTAATAGGTTTGCCGTGTCGTATCGTCTTACTATCGTTAAGCTTTGTGAATACATCATGTACGGATCACGTATTATCACGGCAAATACAATACTGTAGGTCGACATTATCAGCGACCCCACAAAGCCTCTTTCCCTTGCAGGGTCTTGGGAAAGTTTGCATATCTTTAAGAGCCGTTAAGATTACGGTCAGATGCATGATTTCCCTGTTGAAATATTGTCCTCATTTGTCGAATATAAAGGAGGACCCGTTCAGTGTCCGTAAGCGAACATTTAAAGGCACTCTCACATTCGTCGCCATTGAGGATTATTTTGACGTTTATAAAATCTTTACTTTCTCATCGCTTAGCGAATCGATCAATCGTTAAGAGATTCCCACTAATTGATATTGTCTAGACTTAAGCGAACACTTCACGATAACAAATGTCAAATAACCTAAATAAATGAGATTGTGAAACAGAGAACTTGCAAAATACGACAGGTTTTGTCAGTTCGTTTCAAATCAAAATTTCGAAACAGTTAACACTTGATTAATTGTAGTTGTAAGTGAATCTATGATGTAAAAGGCAATTGGTTAGAACAGTCAGAAAATTTTTTTGAACACTCTCGAGGCTGTATTCAGAGTTTTCACATAGTATATTTTATTCTATTGTTTTGGAATAGTTGAACATAAACGTATTTGTATCTACAGTATCGAAGGTTCCGAGCATCGTGCCCTTCAGTCAAACCTGGGCGACGGTTTATGTTTCCTCACGACTGAATACAGATTTAAAAGACGATATCAATACAATACAATACAATAAACTTTCGGTACAATACATGTAGATCATACAGTATACACATTGTATTTTGTTGATTAGAATTTGAAGTAATACGTTATACAATGATTCATAGTGGACGTCTTGGAAGACAACACAATTCTCACACGGGTGACACTTTTACATAGACGACACATATGTCCGTTTTGGCTTTATGAGAAAGATGGAACTTATAAAGTATTGCTCATATTTACAGTAGTTAACATTACTTAAAACTCATGTATCGTTAAATTATTCGCACGTCTCTTAGAATGAATAACTTTTTCCATCAAAGTCATCTTAATTCTAAAGGTTCTCCATAACAATAATCTAAAAAAAAAACCCAGCTCGTAGCATAAACGGATTTTGATTACATAGGAGTTTATGATACCAATCTTTAGTCTGCCATGCATGCCCGTGTTTCTCGTCCCCTTTGCCTCTCTACGAGTCTTTAGGTGCACAGAACTATCCCGTGGATCTTTATTTCCTTTGATATGGACTTCTGTACGATATTATCTAGCGCTTGGCAAGTATTCAGATCTTTTATCTGTCTTGACAGCGTGCATTGTAGGTTTAGCCTATTTATTGATGTGTAATAAAACCAATGAATTTAAAGCGTTCCGCTTGGCGTGACACGAGCTCAGAATGGTGTTATACTACTGTGCGCTGCCCGTGGGGTCGGGATTCTTATATCCGCGTGGGGATAGTATAGCAGGCTGATGTGAAGGGTTGGGAGTAGGATCGAGGGCCTCGGGGACTGGCTAATACGAAGACATTTGTAGTGTAATGTGAATGATAATGATGAAGTCTGTACAAATATTGTGTATTTCGTATTTCTGCACTTGGAGACTTATGCGTAATAAACACCAAGAAACAAAGTAGATGAATCTCTTTCGGACAGGACGGGCCTTATAGATGAATGTTTATCGTTCTGAAGATTTTAACCAACAATGCTGATCCTGAGAATGAATGGGTACTTTTGATCATAGATAGGAAGGTGATATCAGTCAATTTTCAAAAGGTGATTTTTCGTAGTTCGTAACCATATTTAATGCAAAAGCTATAACATCATATTTCGTAGCGGGCTGATCATAAAAAGTTTCATTTCAATTTGAAATGATGGTATATTGTTTAAGCTGTGACGTTGAAAGTGAGTATCAGTTAGACTTCTGTCTTTACACCTACATTGGAACTTTTATTTCGATTCGGAGAGGAGTTTTGGCAATCAGTCGAACATACAGTTGATAGGGTACATTTAAATTCACAATGAAAACAATTGGCTATGTACTTTGTAGGAAGGTTTCAGACAGTTGATTAATAATCATACATGAGCAATTAGTAAAGCATTTTGGTCTATTGTCATTGCAGCCATATTATTTGAAGCAAATATTATATTATCCTAAGTCGGTATGAACGTTTGCTTTTTGTTTGATAACATTTGGACACTCCACAAAGATATCTTTTTGGAGGTATTTGCCCAGACATACTATTACCGATCAGTGCTGGAATTGCGGGTCAGTTCAACCTAATCTCGACAGCATAACAGTCATAGCAGGAAGTGTATTTTCAAGTATGTATACCAATCGATTTGTCGACAGTTAAAATCATCGCGTGCAACTGGTTGTATGGGCTTTATTATTACAGTAAATCAACAGTCATCAGTAAACAGGTATCACCATAACAATAGACAGTTAATAAATCTGTCTGCTATATCAAAAATCATATCATTTTTTAAAAACAGAATTGTTGTCAATATCAAACCGTTCACATTCGTGTATTTTGACTACATAAATGTATGCTTCATTTGCAATGAAACCGAATATACTGAGGTAAACATTGCATTTAATAATATTACTTGTTTTCTTTTTAAAAACGTTATTCATCGTATTCGTCCTTTAACAGCGAAAAACAATCTCATATCAGAAGTTTTGCCTAGGATTTTCAGAAATAACATGGTTGTCAATTTCAATTATTCATTGACATTTCTCAATCATCTATTGTGATCGCTGCTTTATATCATTACATACATGCACATCGATCAAAATAACGACATTTGATTTGCAAGTCCCTCAGTCCATTATTTCAACCACTAAGAACTTAATCGATTTCAAGTTCGTCGTTCCAAGCGATCGAAATGCTTCAGTTAACATTACTACAATTGACTTCCATTTGTACACGATATCACATTACTGAATAATCTCGGTCTTTCCGCATTACAAATTCGAATTATCATTTGAAAGGGTTTCCCCTTCGATAAAATATTTTTACCGTATAACACACAAAAACAAGACAAGGTTTGGCTATGGGACCATTCAACTGAATAAATACATATTTTTTAGTTATAACAGTGAATAAATCAAACCAAACCAAAGCGTTGAGTCAAAACGGCACACTTATTATGTAACCTCAAAAGCAATCATCACATGTATGATTTCCTTTTGGAGCAAGAGGCCCTTTTGCATTGTTTTCTAAATTTCTTTCCGTGTTTCTATCTTACGATCGCCTTTCTTTTTCCTTGAATAGTTCATCTAAATTCGAATTCACCGGATTTTTTTATATCTAGATATGAATACAAACTATTTTCTGATATGAAAAAAAGATTTATTTCGTAAACTTGTTTTTAGTTTTTCTTTGACTTTCAAGGCTACGTTGGCCAATCTCTGACTTAATGTCCCGTTAAATCGATACATATATTAGTCTTCGTTCATTTCTATTTTGCCAAAAGCAATGAGTTAGACCTGTATTTGAAATAACATCATAAGTACATGTTAATGATCACTAAGAATACATCGGGGTTTGCCAGTTGGTGGCACCGTGGTGATAAGCAAATCGCTTGGATGAAATAGCTGATGACGAAATTGAAGATTTTGAACTAGAACTTGTAGACGAAAGTGAAGATTTTGAACTAGAACTTGTAAACGAAAGTGAAGATTTTGAACTAGAACTTGTAACGTTGTAGAATAGACGACCACTGACCTGCTGAGCCTGCTCTTACGTTTTTATCAATATAAGCAAATCGCCTGGGCGAAATGAATAAAGACGAAAGTGGCGATTTGGAATTAGACAGTGTATCTCGACGTTATAGCATACGGCCACTGACTTATTGATTTGACCAAGACATCTATATCAATATCGACTAAACTTGTATTGATGGTCGTTGACTAAAATATTGAGAATAGTTAACTTATATCTTGGATGTTTCATTCCTAAAGCTTAAAATATTTGGGTTGGGTTTTTTTTAAATTAAAAATGTTCATTTCCATGAACCGAATTGACACATATGTGTTCTTCTAAGGCATGTCATACTACTAAGTTTTTTATTTACGCCTACAATGCATGTCACTTTAGTAAATAAAACTAATTATCCTACCTTATATCTAGGGGATATGAACTTTTAAAATCTTAAATCATCGTCAACGTGATTCAGACATTCTCAGATTCATTATTGTGTCGATTTAACACATTTCATTTCATCACGTGCTTGTATGGTTAGATTAAAGAGCTTTTTCGAGGCAGTCGTCATTTCATTTTGATATAATTCATGAAATGTGAAAAATCTACCTTTCACACTTATGATAACAAAATTTTATAAAGTTTTTAATGTTAAAATACCCACAGATATAACATAGTTAAACATTGTATTGATCATGCATGCATAACATAGCTTGTTACACTAGTAGCACAGCGGTGCTTTTATATCGTTTAAAATGTCTCTACAGAATTCTTAGCTCAATCCAGCAACATAACACCCTCTTTAATCTCAGTTGGATCCGTTTTTTGTAATTCACTTTATCTAAATAGCCCTTGTGAAACTTAATTTCTCAGCTTGCTTTTTCAATAATTGTGAATGATCCTGCCTTTCTTGCCTTGAAGAAACGATGCATGAATCAAACCTATAAACGTAACAGAGACACTCTACAAATAAGTAATGTTAGGACACTTAACTGTTACATATGCAATTCATCATCGTTGCCATGTTTAATGGGTCGGTGGCCCTCTAACGATATTAATGAACATGGTCCATATATGCATGTAATGGTATCTTTGAATACACATGTAGGGACGGGAATATTGTATTAAACTTCAACAAAAACATTCGTCTCGAACTGTTTCGTATGTAATATTTTGCAAGATTACATTAGACAAGATACGTGTAATTAAGTTAGGGAAATTGGGCATTTAACGATATGAATTTTATCAGTATGTCAATGAGAAGATAATTGGTTATCTATATGATATTAAAATTTACATATTTTAGCCCAGTCTATGTTACTTTTTTGTAAACAATTTAATCTTAGCACGGGATGTAGTGTGATAATTAAACATTGCATTCGTGTATTGTAATATAACAATACATTTTAAATTTATAGGTACTGGATTTATCGAGACCAAATAAACAAGATACCTCTCACTTCCATTATATGAATTTTATGTGCCACTCAATGTACACCAAATATTCTAATTCATTAAGTTTGAATAAACTGAATGATAGATTAGAAAGTATGAAATTATTATCAACATCATATTATAAGCTGATACATTCAATTGACACTAAATTCTTTTAATATGTAGAATTGAATATCTGTGATGATATGAGTTTAATATATGAAACCATTTACCATTTTTGACAAGAGCTTCCTATGAGTTCTGACTTATAGGTAGTCAAGCTATACAATTATTAATCATATGGACATGAAATATATTGCATTCCATAAATATACTTTATCATATGAGAGGGGGTGCAGATAATCATAAATAATACCATTATCAACTCTCCTTTGGAAGACATAGTATGTTATCATATAAATGTGAAAGCCATGACACACATAGAAATCTTTCTTTATGTAATTTATTTTACACAATTCTCATTAAACTTCTACATTTGTTCATAAACACTTATTGATTATTTTATCAACTCGATTTCATGATTGCGTAAGATTAATGCTTTTATCTTATATTGACACAAAGATTCTATATGCAAGGGGGGAAACATAAGAACACTAACTAGACACAAGACGGCAGGAAACAGTCGGAACAGGCAAAACCAGAGACAGAAACACGTAAAAATAAAGCCAGTCAGAGATAGCGATTACTGAAGACAATCAGATGCAGATACAGCCATAGAGAGTAAAAGAAGATATAGAGACAGACAGACAGACAGAGACTGTGACCGACTGAGAGGGACAGTTGTAACAAAGAAAGTCACACACGGAGACAAGAGTTCCAAAGGTCCAAGGCTGAAATGAACAAGAGAAAGAGACGAATAGAGTCACTGACTTTCAGAAACAGAACGTAAGTCAATTAAGAACAGAAACAGAGAAAGACAAAGGCCAAGACAGGGATGCGAGATACTTAAAGCGAAGACGCTTCCAGACAGTAAGTCAATGACTAACATAGGTAATAACAGAGACACTAAAAATTGTCATGGTCAAAGATAATCTCCGACAGAGAGAATGAGAGACTTAATTCCAGAGAAGGGAAGTCAAAGACATGGACACGACAGATGGGGTAGTTAAAGGCAGTTGAAGACCGAAAGACATAGACATAGACAAAGATTGGGATAGTTACATGTCGGGACACAGGCAGTAAGGGATAGAAGCAGTCAGAGACAGTCAGACAGTAACAGACTTATACATATAAATAGATAGACAAAGCGGCCATAAAGAGATACAAGGCTACAAGCAGTAACAGATAGAGACAGACTATCAGAAACAGCTCACAAGGACAGACACGGGATACTGACAGTAAAGACAAAGTGACAAAGAGGAAAAGATGTGAGATGTTGCTGTATGGGTAGATACACATTAGGTAACTTATACGAGATAAATAAAAAGCAACCATATTGGGTGTAGGTGAAGAGATAAAAACATAGGATATATAGCTAGCTACTTGTTGATAACTTGAGAACCTGGATTTTCAAAGTTTCTTTTCCTGCTATTGTAATCGTAGGTAACAGGGACCGTCCACTATCATGCACATACAGGGACATACATGATACTATTGAATCAAGCCATCAATTATGAAAATAAGTTTTAAGATAACAATGGTCAACCAGAGGGTTATATATTTTACTCAAACTTACATAAAAGGGACCTGGAAAATTGTTTTGGCCGATTCAGACAGTGTAGTCCTAAAAGTGTTTTTACTTGTGAACATGTTGCAACATTTCTTATTGATGTCCTTTGAAATATGATCTTTCATACCTAGCTTACCCAATAGAGGAAAAAAAAATGAAAGTGAATGGTCTCGACGTCTATTGTCACATCAGCAAACTTAAATACAAAATGTACTGTCAGGGATATCTGCATATCACTCACCTGTCCTCTGTCAGTGGTCTGCTGCCAGGTAGGGTCGACTCGCTGGAGCAGCTCTCAGACATGACTTCCGGTCCTCTTTGTTCCGTCATCTCCAGCACCACCTCAGGACGGGGTGTAAGAGGGTCCCATTTGTCCGCGTACCAACCGTCTTCATTCTCAGGCGGCAGGAACTCCTTGACATCGTTGTAGAACTCACTGCGTTCCCCGACAGGGACCAAGACGAACTCCGATGTTACACTTCGGGGCGTCGTGCCTCGAGACAGAGGATATTGTCTAAATGACGGCAAAGCATGTCCTCGTGACGTCAACATGTTAGCTCTTTGCGTCGTAGAATCCCCCCTTGATATCATCGAGTTTTCTCTGTAAGACTGTGAGTTTCGTCGTGACATCAATGAATTTGACCTGGAGGACATCATATTTTCACATGGGTTCAAATTCCTCACAGTGAACTCCTTATTACTCTGTCTCATCGTGCGTTCAATATCAGGATATGTACGCTCTACATGATCATACTTGGCCGTCTCGGAGTTGGGCCGCACCCTGATAGAGTTGAGCATGAGGGGTACCCTGTTATAGAGGAGACTCCCAGTGGGAGTGGGGCCAGTCCAGTGAGACGATATAGCAGGGGTGGTAGCAGGACGTGGCAGTACCCTTCCCCTGTCAAGATCCATCGATACATTTTGTACGGCAAACTCAAACCTTTTTTTGCTGTACTGCCTCAAGCTACCGCTGTCCATAGAAGCTTTACGCACATTCTGGGCGTTTGTGACACGACGTTGCCGTTGCTGCATTGCCTGTTGACGGGCTTGGGACGGACTGTGGTCCATAGGGAGATGGTCGGGAGTCCGGAGTCTCTGAAATGAATCAGCACACACATGATCTAATGATCGTCTCCCAGAGCCCGAGTAACACTTGGTGAGCGTCATGGCACTGCTCGAGTGCCTGTCCCTATATATCACCTCTCAGTCTACATATATCTCTCCACTGTCTATGCACAGCGCTAGTACCCCGTTTGCTGATCAACGCGAAAACACTACACAATCGGATCTTCTTCATACGCTTTTGTCATGCTCGCACGGAGATAACACACATATTCCGAGCGTTAGGTTTCAGGTAAGTTGTCCACCTGTGCTCAGGTGTGTGCGTACAGCTCGTTGCCAGGCCGGCAAATGTGTTACAACAGACCCCAATCTAGCACTGTAGATTATAAATCATTCAGTATTTACTATCAAGGTGCTTGCACGGGAGCCTACCGCTCGTCTCTACATACCCATTGTAACTCATAAGCTCAGGCTTAAACGACGGATAACTGATCTCGGTAGAGCCGCTGCTAATATATGACAGGGCGGTATTACTGATTACATCAGAAAGACCGGTGCCGACACAGTAATGGTGTTAAGTTCGTAACTGTTGTCAATAAACAACCTCAGTCAACATCAGTCGGGTAAAACATTCAGATTACATTTTGATTTGATCGACTATATACGTGTTGTTAAAGTTGATTTGAAACGCTGTACGGATTAATAGTAATCAAAGTAATCTATAGCATTGTGTGTGATCGAGCTCATTTGAGGATTAAATACCAATTGAGTGTTATCGCATTGAAACCAAAATTACAGCGAAATTCATATCAGATTAAGGTGACTCACGGCTACAAGGATTTTTATCATAACTTATTTATAGAGTAAATAGCGATAACAGCTATACCATATTCGTTTATTAAATTTTTTTTTCAATAACTGATCTTAAATAGAGTGTTGTAGTTCCAATCTGATTAAAATCAGATGACGTATCGCGCGCCTAACATTTGTCCATCATCAATATGCGATACTAACATCTGACACTATCCCGCTAGAAGGGTCACCAGATTGACATTCGTCCTTGAACTCCCAACCAACAACCTATTGAGATATAACCAATCAGATTACACGTTACTTCCATTGTTCGGGTCACCATTCAAAACGGCGGTTGAAGTACCCGAAATGGCTTGCGGTGATCTCGTAGAAGAAAAAAAATTCGTAGACAAAACAATTTCGTAGACAGTATTACATTTCTATTTCTAAGTCACTATTGACCATTATTTTTAATTATTATTATCTTTTATAGTAGTTCATATCATTCCAGGAAGCAATTTAACATCGGGCCAGTACTGGCCCAGTGCTGTGTAAAACAAATAATTAAATGTAACAAAATGTCAAAAGATAAAATATTACAAAACTAACAGAAGAGGGCAAAGTGAAATTGTTATCGATCCAGGAATTTGAATATTTAAAATTAAACCTACACTGTTGCTAACATAGGAGAGGTAATCGAAATATTAATATAACTTTCAGATATTGAAGATGACAAAGCATCGGAAATAATAACAGACACGAGTAATTTTTTGTAATGATATAGTATATCAATCATATATTATTGATTTATTATTCATTTTAATTCAGTCAAACGAAAGGCAAAGCATTGGACAGAAGGGCCTGTTACCTTAATTTATTTTATTAAAAATCAAACAAGGAGTAAAAGAATTGCAAACAACACATGCCTATGGGGTTATTTTAAAAAGTTTCAAAATACAACAAAATTTACTAATTTTAGGTTTTAATCACTTTATTTCTTAAACGAACCTATTAGTGTTCGAATCTTTGATTTTGATAAATAAAGGTTTGTAATTATTGCGTGTGAATGAACTTGTTTTGTCTACGAAATCGCCTCATTCACGCGAAATAACTGAAGAATTTTTGGAAATTCCGAACTCAAAGTCGAGCAAGTCAAAAGTTTGAATTGTTTACTTGACCGTAAAGATTGTATGGCAATAATGGCTACTGGTTATAGTAATTCACTACCCTTTCACATGTACTGCAAGGTGGTAAAAGCAAGAAACCAACAAGCTTCGCGTCAGGTCATTCCCTCGATCGGGTATTAGGCCTAGTTCCCGTTCGGGAACCAACACCCCGATCGGGATAATAAAACCGTCTAAAACACGGTCAAAAGTGTTGTTTTTCTGTTATACAATTTAATTTCACATTGGTGCATCACAACGAAAGTACCTACACGTATGTATACCTTATAACCAAACCTTTCGGACAACTATCGGCAAAATGTCTGTTTGGAAACGATTCTGCATTTTGGTCGCTAGCCCGTCCTAACACGGGACCGCTTTCCTAACTTTTCTACTTTATAGCCGACAAAAGCATGATTAAAGTCCATGTTCACACAAGTATTAGCAGAATTGCAAGTAAAATACTTTCTAACAATGTCGTCACCCATTTCTGAAATTTCTTTTTGCGTAAAGAGAAACCACACATTACGCAAATGTTAGTCTTTGGCTGTAAGACAGGATGACATAGCGTCTGCTGTCATTATCTACATTTTTCAAATATTAATATTTACAGTACATGAAATGTCAATATTCAATGATCGCTGAGGAAACATGCTAACTCCAACATCTTTGTGTAGAAGCGCATATGCAAGGGAAACCCACCGCGGAATACGCCGAACGAAGCACTTGGAACAGATCGGCTGTTTTCGCCATGCCTAACTCCGCGCAACACCAAACATACGCTGTATGGAGTCCAGGCTGATGGCATTAATAGCCTAGAATTTGATTGGTTAATTCTCGTAAGCCCGGGACATTCAACTTAACGGGGCAGTGTCAGATGGAATATAGCTTGTTAAACTGAAACGAAACGAAACGAAACGGAAATAAAACGAAACGAAATTAAACAAGCGGAATTCCATCTGATTTTAATCAGATTGGTTGTAGTTCAAACGAATGTTGCATATGTTAGTGTTAGTATCGGTTTAGAATTTAGAAAATATTCAACGGAAATAAATAAATAACGTGCATACATGTATATGTACGTATGTGCGCACAATTGACTTATGACGATATTATGTACATTTGTTAACTGGTGAATTCGGTCAATACCTAAAGAAAAAATTATTGACCGAGGACGAAGTTGGAGGTCAATATTGATTTCTCGGGTCTATAAAAAAATGCATTGACCTAAGCATTGGTCTTGAAGTCTATACTATCGATTATCGTGATACTTAATCTGTTCATACACGAAGCGTGATACATGTACGTTGTTTGTACGTATACATTGTTGATATTTTCAAAGGTGAATGTTTTTCAAGTTTTTAAAAAATCTTAAATAGGATATCGTGACATGTATTTATCAAAGTATGTCTATCTGAAATATCGTGATGTACATTTACGTGAATTTGAAATTTTGAAAGCCATGGAAACGACACTACAGTTGTATTCCCCCTAAAATTGAAACTTCAGGTGAATATTTAGAAACCGTTCGCGTACAACATTGTTGTTGAAATAACCATAACCATATAGCCCCTTTTACATTCACTCTTAAAGATACTGTGGTCAGTTTCCAGTAAGTTTCACATTTTATATTGTGTTTTCAGTGTATTGTATGCATGCAAAGTTGTATATATTTTCAATTGAGAAAACAATGAACTGTATATATTAAGAAAACAATATGCTACGAGGGGTGTCCAATAGGTAGCTGACTTCAAGTGAAAACGATACAAATGAGGCTGTTTTAATGTATTGATCTACTCTTATCTTTCAACTGCACATGTAAAGAACTTGGTTCCATTATGTTTCAGTATCATTGCTTCCATTTTGTTTGACCTCTTGTTCCATCAAAAACGTCCAAATGTTCAATGAATAAAAAAAGGATGTTTTGAAACCAAATTATTCTTGCAAGTATGTATTATACTGTATGAGATGGGTAGAAGCTAACTGGATTGCACTGTGGACATTGATGCATCAAAACCCGCGAATAATAACTACATCCACCTATTAAAGCTTTTATTTATTCTATTTTTACCAAAACAGATTCATTGCAAGAAACTTACTATCATTTTAACCGTTTAATGAAACAACTGCACTTGCTCTAGAGGCATTTGGGCCCTGAAAAATGAATCTGAATGTTAAGACGACTGTTTCCTAAGGATTTCACTTATTCTATTGTTTGAAGCTGATTAAAATAGACCCTGTTCCGAGGAATGAAAGTTGAAAATAAATTGACTCTACCAGGATACGAACTCGTCCTGTTAGGGGTTTTCACAACGGTCTCACCACTGCCCCATTAGATGTACGTACAAAGTAGGCCTACCATTGATTTGCAGTCAAGTATCTTGATGCATATTACTTTTATGCTTCGAACGCAGTGATATGTCATTTTCCCATGCCGATATATTGCAAAATTTTATATCTAATCAATATCCATGTCTAAATTCGAGAAGAATCTCGCCTAACAATCCCATAAAACAAGTAATGTGTTAAAAGAAATTATGACAGTAACTCGAAGCGCGGCTGTGATCCTTAGAGGGTGTCAATGCTGTGCAGAAATCAACACGGCTCGTCAGTGAATCCGGACAATAGATAAACTCGATCTGCGCAATCAGGCGTAAAGTTTATGTTTCCGTGATTGGGTGATTTAGAAAAGCGTTAAGCTAAATAGTGATAGCGTGAGAGTAACACCTTGTATTACCCCGAAGATTTACGTTGCAGTTGGTTCGGCTCGACTTTCAAGTATAAGTGATATTCCTTCTGCGAATATAAGACCGAGTAATTTATTGAAGAGACTTTTGCTGTGGATTTTTGTGTAACGGAGTAGGCGAGGTAAAACATGATTCGATTCGTAGTTTCGGGCTGGACAGCTAAGTAGCTGATTCGAATAGAGAGGTCTAGTTTCGAATCTCAGCACTTAATTGATCGATTCGTACGTCCAGATCGGAATTTAAGTACAATAGATTACAGAAGAGAATGGGGTGAGGGTTGGAAAGGCACGGGATGTTTGTGACAGACGAAACTGGGTCCATATTATCATACGAAACTGGGTCCATATTATCATAACCGCAATAACAAGGCAATCTTATCAGCATTCGTATTACATGGAATAACAACCTACGATTGAGGAAGCGCATAGCTACTCGTCCTCGTTCAATAGGTCTAGAGGCCTTTACAGACAATCGGCAACTTTGATGCATGGAACTGCTTATAGAATTAGCTTTACTGTTTGGGTGCTGCTATCGGACCTCTTATTCTCTGCTTTACCTCATGCTCAGTAGATCAAGCAAACCTTCTCGGGCTTCATCATAATGCATCGACATTACAGTATCTCAACCTTTTCCTTTAATACTAGCAGCCTTCGTTTATAGGCGCGTGAAAATAAACTATTCAACATAATCATCTGAGATAAATTTGAATGGCGGAATACACGTTATACAGTGAATCTTTTGAAGTGTGTGTCCTAATAGATGTACAGATATATACAATAAACGCTCAAGGGTTACCAAAGTGACCAGTTTTGAACTCGAGATGTGACTATAATTGTAGTATCGATAATCCTGATACTTTGTCAGGGCTCGACAACTGATGTTTTTTTTTACTGGTCAATTTGGGCCACTCACAAAAAATATCTACTAACCAAAATTTAATCAGACCTGTTATACTTAATCTGACGATCGACGTATTGTGATACGGTCTCTGTATCGTAATAAGTATCGTTGACTTCAAATGTCTATATAAAACCTAAAAATCAAGGTGTTTGACAAAATTCAACCTTTCTTTTTATTAACTTTTATTTTTAAAAATCCTGAAAATGTCGTATCGTGACATGTATCGTATCGTAATGAGATGCACAATACGTAACGTATCGAGTTTGTTGTGCAATGCATTTGAGCTAGTGTGTCTGGTTATATATCTAAGACGAGGAAATGTTTCAAGTTATGTGTGATATCTTTAATACCCTAAAGGGTAAAGGGCGCTCGTATGTTTGGAGTGGGTAAGTATTTGTACATAAAACTACTGCAGCCAACAGTGTGATCAGAGATATTAACTACTTGACAACAAAGCCGCGTTTCGTGACAATCAGATATTACTGTGTCACTTCACATATTTGTCCACCTATACATGTACATTAATAGCGTGTGTATAGACACATTGCTTAAACGTAAGTGTATACCCTCAATCTTACAATGCGAACGTATATGAATGACATGAATTGGATTGGATAGATTTCATATTTGTTAAAGGTAACTTATCTCTTTTTAATGGGACTGTTATTTAAAAAACATTCTCAAAGTAGGACTTTGTTCAGTCGTTATGTTTCATATTTTCAATAATTTGTAAGAAGGAAATATTCCTTTCAAATTGTCAATATACTGCCTTCACAAAAGCTATTATATACATATATATATATATCATTGATGTATAGCTTTCTTCTTCCATTTGGTCCCCACATTACAGCATAACTTCAGGTATAATATCAGATATGAGTTGTACGTTTACATTGTAGCTGGCATTGACACTTTAGATTTCGCTTTCAAAGGTGCAAACAGAAAATGATACTTTACATGTTAGTTACTGGAAGGTAATATGCATTACTAATACTATACACGGATAAGTATAATGGCCACGTTACTATAACGACATTATGTAGACATGTTGAGTTATGTTTACTTTATCCTGATTCAAGATGTTATTATACTGTGATCAAATGATAAAATGAGTATGGAAAATATTACTCTCAAATAACAGGGTAAATGTTGTGTCCTCCCGAGGCAAATTTCGTATTTCAATTTTTTAGCTCATCTAAGCAAGATACCCTTCGTCTTGTTATATGGAAAACAAGTGGCTTTGGATAGTCAAACGGAACCAATTATGGGAAACATTGATCATCGGGTCGTTTAGGAGTCAACAAGTAATGGCTTTATATCACTATGAATGAATATACATATTACTTGTACATTCAAAAGTAATACCACACAATACAAGTAAAATAAAGTTATCAAGTTTGATATAATTTGAAGCATAACTTATATAGTTTCAGAACATACATGTATACATATTATTACTGATTGAAGTTCTTACACATTAAAGAACTTACCACTGGTTTGTTGCACGTTTTATACTCTGGAACAAATTCCCTTATTGTATTGTGTGGTCCAAACCGCACTATTGGGTGAGCCATTTTGGTTCTGAAAATAATTAAATCAAACAGAGTTTAAGCAGGTCATATAATCTCTACTAGAATATAAATATTTGCTTTATACAATCGAAATGTGATTATTAAAGGAATTTTTTAACTTTACTAGAAATTATCATTGTAGACGAAAGTCAACAACCATGTTATAGTAAGTACACATTTCAATAATATCTGGTATAAATGAAAAACAAAATAAAAACAGAAAATTAAATGAATACAATATATTCATCATTATTTGCAAATATGCAGTACGAGTTTCACTGTATAACCAGCACAAATGTTAACAATACGTTGAGGGAAAATTGAGGGCAGATAATCTTGGTGAAAATGAGCTTAGCCGATTAGATATATCGATTTTAATAATTCAATGGTGTCTTCAGTACTAAAAAATCTAACTTTTATCAAAATATTCTTAATAAAGAGCCCATAAAGTAAGCCTAACTCACCTGTTCAGTTAGATGACTGCTATCACACTCGGCTATATCTCCATTAAGATCCACACAAATGAGTGACGGCAAGCGTTCTGCGTTTACAATGAAGCAACCCAATAAAGAGAACTAACTACAAATCAATAGTAGATAGTCTCTCACGGCCGTCTTGAGTCCGGCCAATCTCGCACGGCACTACACATTGGGCTTTGTTCTGTCACAAGAGGTCTTTGACAAAGTTGGAAGTAATACCTCTTTGATTTGTATCAATCAGTGGCATTCAGAGATCGATACCTAGCAGAAAAATCGATTAGCTATCTGCACTGACCTCGGTCATCACGTTTTTTAAAAGTCTGTTTTTTAAGGGAGACTACTCTAAACATTTTTTCCAAGGGAGGTAATTTATCCTCATGATATCCGCTAAAAAGATTTTATTTTGAAATACGTTTTTGCTTTAAACAGTTGATTTGTGTGTAGTATTTAATTACAAATTAACTAAAATGGAGCCTTTAAGCTGGTGCAAGTTAATATAAAGTACAGGCTACAGTAAGCAAAACTTGAGTTAAATACAACTGATTTACGTGTGCACACGCGTACGCCTGAAAACAAATTTGGCCAAGATTCAGGCATCACCTTAAAAATGGCGATATCTGTATATCGCGTTGACCTTATCAATGAGGTTTTGTATTTTACGGCCGATTATTAGAACTTCTTCGCTACCCAAATGCATACAGTCACTCAGCATACTGCGTCCATTAATAACCCCTAATGAACAGCGTGCATTAAACCGAGTTAGTTTCAAACAAGATTCGTTTATCCAACGAAATTGTAATTATGTTAGTTCTTAAACCAACTTAGATGTGTTGAGATCAAATTGAGGAGATATCAAGCTTTCCCAAGGTGACCTCAGAAAGGAAAGGACATTGCAACATCGATCAGACGTGATATTCAATTTTGTTATCTGAGCTAAATTTAGGGAGAAGTTATTCCAAATGTAAAATCGACAACTTGTGAAAATAAGGACACAACACAACCATAAAGACAATAACCACATTGGGGCGGTCGAAAAACCATGTATATGTTCAGCCGTAAGTACAGAACGTTGACACTAAATAGTTAAGTAATAGTGTCTGAGTTCTGTTTCCTTTTCGTAAATAAGTCAAAATAATAAATATGAAAATTAGGAGAAGCATTTATATAGGCTGCCTTTGTCTCTTTTCTAGTCCTTTTTCCTTATAGTTTATCTCTATTCTAATTTGTTGTGTACTACGTGTAAATTAGGGATTAATTAATATGAAAAAAATTTTCTAAATGCAAAATGGCGTGAAAACAAGGATTTCTATTTCAATTTTCAAATGAGGCTCATGAATTCTGTGCCCATAAATTGTCTTCAGAAACGTCGGTAAACCTCTTCCAAATAGTCGTATTCTTTGCGTTTTTAAAGTATATAAAATTGAAAAAAATATTCTTTTTGAAAGTGATTTTGTTTTCTCCAATGCAAATTTTATCGAATATTTCGCAAGACTTGGGAAGTCGAGTGTTTCTAGCTTCTTAAAATAATGTGCCTTAAATAGAGAAAATGATCACCATAGGCAACGAAAAAGAAGGACTTATTCAAAGAGTTGGGGGGGTGGGGGTTAGTAAAGAAGTAAAAAACACGACTTCCGTTTTTTAACTAAACTTGTACGGAAGGCAAGATCAGACAAATATGCTTAAGAAAAATTAAGTGTGACATTTACTTTAATGACTTTTAACTGTAAGATATGAAGACAGTCGATGATTAGATTATTATCAAAATGAATTGTAGGAAAAGTAAACAATGACTGTACGACTCAATTTACAATAACGGAGGTAGTGTATATGTATATTCACTGACAGGATTGTAGCCATGCTGACGACTTACATGACACACGAGAAATAAATCGATCTTGTGTGATCAGTTGATCATCGTATGGTATTTTATGGCGCTTCTTTCAGAAAATGCAATGGGATCGCCTCCCTTATTCTGTCGGGGTTTTTTAAATATAATATTTTATACTTTATAAACTGAGCAAGTTATATGTGGCTATGAATATTGAATAAGATATAAAAACCCTATCCCATGTTATACATTGGTATATTTTTTATTTCGTTAGTGGTATACTATCTCTTTTGCTCTTTTTTAAATACAATTAAACCATTAATTTGTTTTATGTAACATTGATATTCGATGAGGCATTTTTAGCATTCTCCATATTCAGATGTTTTCTTTGTGACTGTCATTAAATTCATGTATCAATATACTACATATTGGAACAGTAAGACATGGATACCGTATGGACTGGAAACTCGAATTATGATCAGCTAGGACACAGTCTATATGAAATATGATTTTTATTAGCAAATCTGCATAAACCTGTCCTCCATTCCTTGAGTTAATTTTCATCCACATGGAAAATGTGAATTAGAATCCATTTAGAGAAAGAATGCATTATTTTCGTTTTTTAGTTATTTTATCACTGTCAAAATACATACTTTTCATTCAAAGAATCAGGTTTTAAAAAGAGGAAGCGCATGTAAAATCTCCATACTATGTCGGTCAGGGAGAGGGTTAACAATCTCATTAGAAAAAAATTCTTACTGAATTGATGAAACGGGTTTAGACCAAAAATAAACTTCTTTGAAATTAATTAGACGATAATTCCTAAATATTTTGCTTTAGTTTGCCAAGTTGATAAATGTATGATAAGGATTGTAAATGTGAAATTATTTTTTTTAAAACTATCAATATGAAATACGTGGTTTAAGTGGTAAATGGAGGAAAGTAATTGATATATTTAAAACACTCTAAATCTTACATTATCAAAACATCTGAAATTTTTTATTATATTTATAACACTGTTTGGACAGAATTCAGAGTTGAATGACAAAAAATCTTTTAAGTTATACAATTTGCATTTATTTCAAATAAATATCCTTTATTATGTTTTTTTTTTAAATATATAAGTAACCGCTTAATAGATATAAGGCAATACATGTATAATATGATTTTTTTCCAGCACATTTACACGGACATTTGGTGGTTAATAGCATTTTCTAAACTTGATAATGGTAATTATTTATTATGGACAGTGTAAGAATATTTAAGAGAAAAGAAAGAATAATTTGTTGTCTAATCGGATGGAAAATAGAGGTTATGTTAAGTTAATGATATTTGCATGTATTTGGCCCGAAGGAATTAACAACGAATGTCTGATCTAACTTAATCTTGTAACTAATTATCTCAAACTTCAATCCAGGGAAGTCGAATAAATAAAACTGTCTTCCTTCGAAACGATTTCCCTCAACATTGAGCATGACCAGAATATTCATGACGTTTGAACAAAAACAAAGCTCCAGTGATTGAATTAAGGCTCTAAATTGATGGGAATAAAACAATCAACACTGCTATTTTCCTGTCCGAGTTGCCACAAAGGCTTGATCTGTATGTCCGGGGAACCTGGAGGACATCAGTTTAGGTATAAGCGTTCCCAAGGGACCTCGTAACGTCGTTGACAGAGTGCCCAAAGCCATCTTCAGGCACCCCCCCCCCCCCCCTTCACACATGCACACTCCTGTCGAGTCTTGACATTCTCCAAATCTAAATACAAATCCACCCAAACTCCCGAGAGCTCCCCACCAACAACCACCTCCCTCTCGACCCCCCCCCCCCCCCCCCGCAAATAACCCACACCACAATGTACCAGCACCCCCCCCCCCCCCCCCCCTTTAACCCCCCTTTTCTATCTCACCTCTCACAGTGTTGCATTTACTCTCGCTCCTTTTCTCTCTCCAACTCTCCCCTTCTTTTAACCTTTGATTAGTTTTTACCATCCATGTTTCTGAACCACACCCCCTCAGAGTCCTCACTTTCCTTTCACGACCCCCTCTAGGTCAACGGCCCTGTCCATCTGACCCAATACCTTTGTTTCAATGTAAAACTAATTCTTCTAACACCCACCACCATCGTTTAACTCCAAAGAAGGCTTGAAAGTCGTAATCGGAACAGTGAATCGATCCTTGAATAACTGTATGTCGTGTTCAATGTATGACAAAAACCCATTTTATACTACATGTAGCTCCCCTGCGCACAATCGAACCTTCTCCTATACCGTCTTCAACATAACCAAACACCACTATCCAACACTCGAAACGTCTTCTTCGTCCCCACCTCCCCCTAGCCCAAGCTCCTCTCCCTACCATCCGCTCAGCCTAGCTTTCCCCGTCCCCTAACCCCTGACTCTCAGCTGTGCATTTATCTGCCAGCAAAACTAACAATGTATGCAAGGCTGCGTCCATACCTCCTTCATCACCCCCGGAGACAGACAATCAAGCGCCTATGGGGAGAGGGAGGGGCGGAGATCTCGTAACGGGCAGAGAAAGGATTAATTTGACAAGCAAACAGAAATATGGGCGATTTGTTAGCACTGGATGGCTCTCGGCGTGTGAGATATCAGCTATTTTTGCAAGTTTCCTTTGATGTGAATCAGGTATTGTGACTGAGTTAACGATAGCCAGGATCCTTTAATTGAGTAGGGAGCTATTCGTCACCTGCAACAGCGGATAGAGAGGACTGAGGGCGTGGGAGGGTGAAGAAGCTTAAGGGAAGGGGGGGGGATTGTCATCAGATACCTTGGTGGACCTTACGAGGAAAGGTATTGAGACAGACAGACAGACAGATAATTTTATTTACATCTCACTCGTAAAACAGTATACAAGGTGCGTAAGAATAAATACATTGAAATACACGACCAATCGCTTAGCGATTTATGAGAGATGGTTACAATACATAAAAGTACATGTTATAAACTGTAAAAATGCATGTAAGAGATATAAGTGGTGTAAAAAGTTATTTGTACAAGGAATAACGCCGGTGTTCTAAAATATTGCTACAGGTTTTGGCAAGACAAAAGATAAAATCATCACAATTGAAAATACGGGAAAGTTGTTGTAAAACTGGTAAAAAGTGAAAATCTGGCCATTTGAGACAGACAGACCTACAAGCAGAGAAAATACATTCTATCATTCTTATTTTAATTGAAAGGGGAGCTATTCGACACCTGCAGCGGGGGATAGAGGGATGAGAGTGAGGGGTGAGGGAGGAAAAGTGGGAAGGGGTCACACAGACAGACCAGCACGCGAACATACATACAATTCATCTGTCTTGATAAATTAAGTGGGGCTATTCGTCACCTGCAACCAGAGATATAGGGATGATGGTGAGGGGCCGGGGCAGGGGTCGTCAACGGATAGTATACATTGGTGGAGCTTAAGAGGGTAGATGTTGACGCAGACAATAGACCAACAAACAAACATATTTCATCATGTTTAGTATAATTGAGTAGGGAGCTATCAGTCACATACAACAAGGGATAGAGTGCTGAATCAGTCGAACATCCAGACTGTAGTTGATGCTATGTTAATCTCAATCTCTTAGAAAGCAAGTCTAGATCTGAAGACAACTACATGCATTTCAGGCAATGCTCTAATTCTTCATTCTTAAATTAATAAAACGATTTTTTGGGGATTTTTTTCAGAGACTGAATATTAATCTAAGAGCTGTGTATGAGGGGCGAGGGGTTAGAGTGCGGGGAAGGGACCGACAAAGGATACCCTAGTGAACCTAACGAGGATGGGTGTGAGGCAGACAGAACAACAAGCAAACAACATACCAATGTACACTTTTTTTAACCTTTTAACCTTTTGTTTTAATACTATGTATGTATGTATAGTAATTAACTCAAATACTCGTTTTAATTACATTATGTGCCTTTGACCGCTAATGGATAACGTGTGCTATAACTTTCTTTTATACTGCCCCCTTTATGACGATATCCGCACTTCTTATTTCAACAAAATGTTTACCACACTTCTGCTGATTTAACCATTCTAAACAATCATTATAATATGCCACTTTTGGGGCGTATGTGTTTTAAAATGTTTATGCGAAGGAAGTTGTTTTATGCATAATATACTTTTACAATTTACAATCTAATTATATACTATGTATCTTATAATCTGTATTGCTTATACTTGCCTTCTTAGACTATACCTATGTTTACAGTTTGTGTAACCCTTAGTGCATCTTACACTACCTTTTTAAATTCATTTTACATGTTTTACCTAAAGCTCTTTACAGTAATATGTAGTCTCTCGTAACCCTTTTTGACTTTATACTTCTATCTTCGTTGTATTGAAAACAAACATTTTAACCCATGTTGTACAAATGGTGAGACTTTAATAAAGTATATTTTGTTGTGTTGCAATAAACGACTCAAAAACATAAATTTCTATTGTCTAATTACAGTCATTCATACATTTCATATGTATACACACATACAATGTATATGCATGCATCTTTACAGTTACCATAATGCGTTTTGTATGTCTTGGATCGATGGCTAAATGATTCCGACGTAGTTGTTTTACCACTAAAACCACAAGAGAATAAAAACCAGTTTACAGAAGTATGTAATTGGGAATGTTGGGAATGAATGCCCTTCATGAAAAATTGTTGATTCTTCTCCGTTTTTAATGAAAATTACTGTCTGTGCACTCCTGATAAGAGCCGCATTCAATTTGTTGTCAGAAAAACAAGAGAAATCTAAATTTGTCCCTGTTTGTTTGAATATGCGTTATTACAGCGTGTTCATTGTTTGAAAGCCAAAGTTCTTCTATCAGGGAGAATGTCAACGCTCCTGAAGACCGAATTGTTTGTGTTGGGTCAGATCTTATTAGTTTGTGTTGACAAACGATGGCCAGCATATGACCTAATAGAGCGATAGAGAGTACAGTATGAAGTAGAGATTTCACTACATAAAAAATCGAATGAAGATCATAGATATATTTTTTTCTGTTTTGTATGAAATATTAGAAATGCATTCACACAAACAGCAATACAATACTTGATAAGTACTAAGCGATACTTGATTCAGTCTCATATATGTTGCATGTAGGGTACTCCTTTCGGGTTAGGATATTTTGTTCTCAATAAAGCCAAAACATATTCAGGAATCATGGGTGGTTCACAGTCATCCTCACCTCCAGTTTGAATTTTCTTTTCGATATGGTCCGGTATATGCAAGCCTCCCATATCATTGATTACTTTCCAAAAAAGTTTATAATCTGAGTGTCTAGTTGTTATGTTGTTAGGGCACAAAACTACTTGTTAGAATTAACTTGTGCAGCATATGGCCTCATGAAACCATGAGAACATCTTTCACAATCAGTTGATTTCTAGACTCAAATTAACTCTGTATCAAAGGCTCCTACTATACAAAGTCTTGAAGCAGGACTAGTTGATTTCTTGCTGTCATTTGTTTTTGAAAGTTTTACCGTCTCTTGCCAAAGGCCTCATCAAACCTTTTTATTTCAACTTTCTGCTTTTTATGCAAGGTTCTTTCTTTCCAGTATAGATAATAAATTGATATCATTTGCTTTTGTTCTGTTTTTACAGGATGATTTTTTCTACCTAGCTATTCAATGAAAGCACTGCAATTATTGGCCCTGACATTTTGTTTCTAAACTGAACATAGGATCAGCACCAAGGTTATCTCAGAGAGACTGGATGTCAGATGGGGAATTTGGCGTTGACAGGGAACTTGGGCTTTGAGAGCACTTATTGTGAGTACAATTCTATTTTGTTGATTAATTTTTTTGCTACATGAAATACCAAACCTTCTGACAATTTTATTATGTTCATACGAACTCGAAGCATAATGTTCACTTTTTGCAAGTTGCATGAAAACATTGTATGTGCTGTTTGAATATATTTTGTGTTGATTTTATAAAATAATCTAAATATGGCATTGGAAGCCAACATTCAAAATTTGACAGTCAGTGATTTGTATAACAATCATTTTATCGAAAATTCAATGAGTGCTAACCTGTTCCCTTGTAATCTCAACGCATCGCAGCAATTTCATTTCTCATATGATATGCAGAAATTCTGCTCCTAGTACAAAGATCTATTTGATCCAAAAGGCATCTCTATAGCTTTCGTAAATCGTTTTCTTTATTTCCTCATTTTTTCAAAGCTATGGATGAAGTTAAAACATACCATGTGCTACTGTATCTGTTCATATTCACGTTAATTCTTCTTAGAAGGTCAGTGTGACATATTCTTGGTGGGTTTTTAAAATAAAAAATGGTGATAGTTCATGTTTTTAATAATGACCTGCATCGAACAAACGCTGAAAGATTTGAAACATGTTGGTTTGATGTATTTTCAAAAATATAATAGATTGCACCATTGCAACGGAAATATCAAAAGAAAATTCGTTTCCACAATGTCCACTTATTACAAAAAACCCACCTGATGTACTTACGTGAGAAATCGGTTAATCGTATGAACAAATGTGGCAAAGGTAAAACTTACCTTAATTACCATTCCTGTGATTTATTGCCGAATTAAAACAGAATATTATAAAGGGTTAGCCAACAAACGTTGCTATAATAAGTCCCATTCAAAAGTACATCTGTTTGTTACCGACAGTATTTGTCTGAAAACAAGTAACAAAATCAGTTTTGAATGTAAATGAAATGCATTTTAAACCTGTGCGCCTTAAACCACATCACAAAACATTATTTATGAGACTAATTAAACATATGGCTAACTGCTTAAAATAAGCTATTTAGATTTAACGCATTTATATGACGCAGGGCTTCTGAGGGGTTCGAACCCTCCACGTGTCACGCGAGGTCGCACGAGCCGCGACACGTGAGCAGGGGTCATATTCAAATTGCCTGAGGTCAGTGTCTACTCTAATCCGTCAAGTTGGTCATACACTTGAAGTGACGTCTTTATAGGGCCACAAAACGATACAGTATAGCAAGGCGCGAAGAGCTTTGTTTTGACTGGGTTCAGTCCCCGGTCGAATCTATAGACAATTATCATCATAGAGCCATTAATTTCCAACAAACGAAACAAAATTAAGGGTTCCGCCAACGTCGCCAGATGCCTGTGATTAAATGCGGTCTCGCGATGAATGAAGCTACGCGTGAACTCAAGGGGGTGTTGATATTTATTAAGTAAACAGAAGTAGCAATTGATAGGGGTCTTTCTTACCGATTTTGTATTCAAAGAGTCATTTGTGCTATATGCCTGGCTGTCCATCTCACGCTCGTTCCCATATGGTGAGGGTCGTGTCATTTCTTTCTTCGACTGGACACGGTCAGAGGATACTGAACAATGCCGGACATTAGTGTTAAAACACTGTCATATCTGTCATGCCTTCGACAACAATAACTCACCTAACGCACCACTAGATCGCCAAGATAGGATTCGAACTCTGACACAGGATTGACCATTCAAGCCTAAACGCACTAGATTGTGAATTGAGTGTATACTAAGAGGCGTAGCCGAATCTGGCTTTGTTTTCTTTGTTGTATGCAGAACCCTATCATTCAATTATTTACAATTATTTAATAAATTTATCAGCTTGCTTCATAAACTTTCGAGGTATGTCATACAGATTAAGTGATATAAAGCATGATAATACATCCAAATCTGAGACAGGGTAGTCATTCTCTCCACAAAGAGGTGACTCAAATCATGTAATATTATTTGAGTGTCTTAAAGGCACTAGCGCACACCTATAATTCGTAGATAAAACGAATGCACAGATAATGTATCTCTATTGACATTACTTATGACTGGCACTCGAGTAATGTACCTTGTTTTTCTAGCAAAATATGTACTTATTTAGGTTATAAAGTTTATTCTGGACTGAAAGTATTTAATGCAACGTTACATTAAATCCGTATGAAATATTTAAATTTTGTTTACAGCCAGAGATCCGAAAACTGCACCCGCTATGAGTAATCCAATAACAATGCTAAAGCTATGTTTATGAAATCGTTCAAGTTTCAAGATTGCTTTAATAACAAATGTTCCATCCTGCTAAATCAGCGTATATGAATCACCTTTCGCTCTTTCCTGATAACCCTGATCTCTATCAAGCCAAAACCCTCGTATCGCTAGGTATCTAACCAGCCAATGAGACGGCTCGCATTCAGCAACAGCGGCACAACCGTTTAAGTTTAAGCTAGTTGCTTCAAGCTGCATAATTAACGACATTTCATTGGCTGGAAAAATAACAGGTGAGCATAGCCACGAATATCAAGCCAACAGCCATACGAGGGAGAAAGAGAGGGAGAAAGCCCGAAAGAGATCAGGGTATAAGGAAGGAGCGAGAACGGATTCATATACGCTGATTTAGCAGGATGCAAATGTTCCTTAGTTCTTCATTCAGTGTTCACACAAATTTTAAAATCTGCACATCTTCCCTACTAGTTCAGACGTTTTCAACTGCCTATATATTTTCCATTTTGTTCACAGCTGTCCATAGATTATTTCATACCTTTAAATCGACCTCGGCAGTCTGAACAATCTGAATAATTGTTTATTTCAGATCAAGTTTAATTCATAAAAAGTAACTCACTATATCGATAGAAAGCTAAAGTGAGTGCCTTTGTCCAGATTTGCCTGAAAAAAGCCATTTTGACCGAAAAAGCGTGCTATAGTGCCTTTAAGAGGGGAGAATGGGATATCATAAACTTGATCTCCTCTTTCAAATATTTGCAAATGAACATAGATGAGTCTTCATTTTGTTAGTTTGAAACGAATTCCATAATTAAATGATATCCGGGAGAAAAAATGAAGCACGGCGTACAATCCATGGTCTGTTGTTTTGAAACTTTGCAAAGATTGTAACAGATGGAATGTGATCTTCTATTATATAAATGGTTGCTTAGATAATTTCGTATTGTGTTTCTACGTTTTCATAAGACATAACCAGTGCAATTTAAGAATCTATTTGCAATTGAAATGATTCGAAAGTTAGAAGCGGAATTTGGATAAACTTGAGCTTAAGCCGTATGAATAAAAACATTAATTTCAAAATAGTTTTTAATAATCTAATCAAATAATCAACATTCGCTCAGTTTAATACATTCCAAAATTGATATTTCAAATTCAATAGACAATTTGAATAATTGTAGTCTCTATTGGCATGATTGGAGTTTTATGTTGGTTAATGCCCGAATAAATGGCCGTTCTGAGCCGAGGCTGCATGTCGAGTAGACTCTTCAATGAATGGTTGTTCATTCATGTCATCCTAACCCATCACCCTGGGGAACATACAACCTAATCTGCCTTCATATCTGTCTAAATTGAACATTATCCACATTAGTGTCTTGTCGCGTTCTCATAGGAATCCTCCCCAGAAAACATTGATCAGAATTCTGAAAATATTAAGCAAACCCTACTTTCATTGCGCATAATATGAGTCGTAACGCTAACATAGCGAACATAAGAAAAGCCGACCCATCCAAGAAGATAATGCCGCTGTTTAATCGTATTTAGTAGTTCGTCCCCGCAACACTGCCACATTAATTCATGGCTAAATGTTCGCGATTCGTTTCAGCTAGAATTTAATTATCAGCAAATCGATGCAAATTTTATCGGTAGCCATGGAAACTATTAAGAAGATCAAGTTTGCAAAACAACTGTACATTGATGATAAACCCCCGAGTCTGAACAAGGCACTTAATGTGAGATGAGCCCCCCACATCCCCCGATTTGTGGGCCCTACTCACTTAGTCACACTATATCGTGATTAATCAATGGTTTAAGATCCAAGTGTCCATTGGATAGCTCAGAGACTGGGCGCGTGATGGACACAATAATAGATTGTAATGGTAAAGCGCAATCACAGTGCAATTGCAACGCCATTTTGCCTTGAATACTTTGATTTATTTTTCACAATATCTTAACGAATATTTCTAAGGAAATAAAATATTGATACCATTCATTGATGTATTTATGATAGCATATTGAGAATGAATTTAAGAAAAATATTGTATTGGATTATAGATTCATTTGATTTATAGATTTTTCATTTGTAATGTTGTAATTTGATCGTAATTTTCGCAACATCTTGACGTACATTTCTTGAGGAAAAACAGCAGCCACTATGGTTAATATGGTAAAATAATAATCCTAATAGTGAAAAAGTTTTTTAAAAATTGACTTAATAAACATAACTTATCCTTACATTTTAAGTTCAGAGTTTAGGTAATTCAAAGGTTACACAAATTACTAGTTCAGCCATTTTCAACTGTCCATACCCATTTTGTGCACAGACAACCACAGATTGTTTTTATCTCTGAGCCGATGTCAGCCGTCGTAACGTCGTGTCATTGTTGATTGCAGGTAAACATTAAATATCAAAAGCATTTAACTGCATCTATAGAGAGCTAAAGTTAGTGCCTATATATATATATATATATATATATATATATATATATATATATATATTTTATATATATATATATATATATATATATATATATATATATATATATATATATATATATATATATATATATATATATATATATATCCTCATATCCCTAAAATATCCAATTTTAACCGAGAAAGCGTGCTAAAGTGTCTTGGAACATGATTGCAATTTTTCAACGACTAAGACATTTTCGTCATTATTGACAATATATCATGGCTGAGTGAGAATAGGAAAATAAGCATCTTGAACATTATCGTTGGTGTGTAAACAAATCAAACTCTAATTTAATGAGTGAAAAAAATTAAACCGCCTGAACCACGTTTCAAAACAGATTTTTGTATTGTTGACAATTATGAATGAATTGCTTACATATATAATTCAACCTATCAACCTCTATTTCTTAAAGGCCACTCTACAATGTAGATATATTTCAGCATTTAAAAACATCCAAAACAGTTTTATCAATACTAAATATGAAATATAATTTTTTGTTAATTCATCATTTTAGGTTTATATAATCTTTATGTTTGGAACTACGGTTTATGTAAATGTTGAGACGTCAATGATAAAATTTTCTATAATGTGAGAAACACAGGTGTTTGCCCCAGTAATAGTGTAGACACACACATTCATAAGAACAGGTCATATAGATAATTTTTCATATGTATAAAATGAAAAGATATTCCTTATATATTTTTCCGATTTCAAATCTCTTCAATCTGTTATTTCAGGGGAGCCCTTCTTAAAAGTTACAACTTTTGACAACGTTTAACCAAGGCATTAACATTTGTCTGCCCTCAAGCTTAAGATTACATTGAAAATTCATAATTTTATTGCCCCCTATCGATTTATGAATTGAAAATTACAGATAGTCAAGCGATCATTAGGTTATGGTGCAAGTGTCTACCAAGCTCCACACATCGCTGTACCATGCACCCTCCAGGTACGCCATCTGCCAAAATCGCAGTGAGGAGCCGTGCAGCATCACGCTGGCCAATTCGCTGCAAGGAGTCTTGCAAAACCACGCTGCTGTAATTATACCGCTCAATCATAACACACGTGCCTCTGCTACACTCTTCGCAGTGCCAGACAAGCATATCCATCAGCCGCTGCAGACACAGGTAGCAATTGTCTGGGAATTAAGCTTTCGTCTGTTTTGTTAACCATTGTGTAGGTTATCTTTTTTACTGATGTTACGGAAATTTGGCAGTAATTTTGATTTGTGATTAATGCTAATTATTTGTTATGCAGTTATAGAGACTTAATGAGTTACTAATAATTTGTATAAAGAGGTGTAATTTACATGAATGTCATAAATATTTCTGCCATTTAGATAAAAAGGATTTTACGTTGATAACAATATGTACCAATCAAAAGAATAATGATTGGTGACGGCAATTCCTATACTATCATAATTTAACGGTCGATATTACTTGTAAAATAAAATTACTTTTAAAATAAAATAGATATTGATGATGTAAATCTTAGCAGTAGTTATCAATTTTATTCAATTTTAATGATGGCAATATCCGTAGAAATATCTATACTGATTGAAAACTTATGTAGAAAATAGAGATTCTGAAATATTGATGATTGATGACAATTTCGATTGCAATATCTAAACAGTCGGTACAATTGTAAAGTACAACAGTATTTATAATTAAGGATCACAATGTTCTTAAAATTCGATAGATCGTATATTAAAAAAACATAGATATAACAACAGAACTATAGTCTAAAATTTCGTATCTACCAACATTTCCTAATTTCTAATTTTTAGGTTAAAAATAATAAGACAAAGATTTATAGAGGGCAAAAAGAAATGTAGTTCGATAGAGAAATACAAAATGATAAAACAGAATAGAATAGAGGGTGATATATCGGTACACTATTGATTATAACTCACGCCTAGCAACTCGCTACACTCGGCGAGCACGGAAGCCATAACTCTCTCCCTCAAAGCAGTTTTTCAATTTGACATGGAAACAAGTAATATCCTTACTCAAAATTCAAAGTTTGACGTGTCTGCAAAAAACGTTTTAATTAAATTTATTTTAGGTTAAAAAGAAAAATTTTATACCATTATTATTAGAAAGAAAACTATGACATATTGATAATAATACGGCCACACATACATGTACTTTTGTTAACATAGTTTATTAAAAAAACTAAATAACCCCGTGTAACTGTACTTTAGAATGAATGGTTTGGGACCCATCAAAGAAAACATTCTCCAAAAAGGACATTTTGGTAAGCACTACTTAATGCGAAAATCCGTTATATCGATCTTTTCTCATGGCAGAGCAGACAAATTCCTTCTTAGCGTAATCTCATAAAACTGTGATAATCAAGATCTGTACGAAATGAGACTCAAAGACGCTGTTTGCTTCAGAGAAGGTTATAATAGTATATAAAACGGACCGTTATACTTGACTTTTTTTTCTTGAACGTTTAATAACTGAACAGTGGTTTACTTGTGTTCATCGAATTCGGTGTTTAACATTTGAATTTTGTCACACAACGTGCCTCCCGAACTATACCCCCACCCGGAACATAGGTTCTCTTTCATAATGTCTTTCATGTGTTTCAGTCCAGTCTCAATTCAAGGAGTCTTAAGACTCTCACCAGAAATCATAGTAAACTGTTCACGGCAGAGGTATTTATTGTGAAAACCATTTCTTGAAAGGTGACGAATTCTGTTTTCAGTTAATACTATTAACAAATGATTAATCGGTGTATTTGAATTATTTTTCATTTATTCTAGCATTTATGTTAGATTTTAACAGCATAATAACAGTGGATTACTCGAATGTTGTTGACATAGAACCCGTCCTGTTCATATTATATGTTTATGTTACCTCGTTCACTGTTACCTTTAGCTATAATCTTCAGAAAATCCGCTAATGCAATTTGGGTAATTACTTGCTAAGTCGATATGATAGATAATCATTGAATATTTTTGTCCTTATTAACCTATAACCATGCAAAGATAAAAATGGTTAACACTTTCTTCAAATTCTTATTTTAATGTGAAACACGCGTTTCGTGTGATGTAGACACATTTTTATCTTAACCAGAGATTAAGCACTTTGATAAATAATACCATTGTACACAAGTTCATGGGTATTTCCAATGTCATATGATATTTATGAAATATTTATTGTATTAACAGTTCTGTCTTCAAGATAATGTGTGCACTAATTGGCAGTTTATTTAATACCTTTCGTTAAAGAGCCACTCCGTGATTTTTATAAACTATTACTTACCTTTGATACGAATCTATATGTTATATGTGGTGATATTAAATCAAAACATCTTAACTTTTCATGTCCGAAAGACATATATATGACAAATACTGGTTTTCCAAGGAAATCTAAAAAGAGGCTTATAAATGCACAGAGGTGTAGATACCACGTCCAATATACATGGATACTAGTTAGGTAACCTAACAAACACTCTCAACTCCTAACTGCCCTCCTGGCTGTTCAAGATAAGTATCCAAATTTATGTTTGACTATTTGACGCGCGCCAAATATGATAATTGCGACGTTCTACCTTCATATTGTCACTGTAAAAGAACAATAAACTTAAAAACGTGTCCTTTTGGTAATTAACAGTCGATACTTCGCGATCAAATTACACCATTGATTAAGTTTGGCATACATGGCTCAAACAACTCACGGAGTGGCTCTTTAGGATAGGCGGTATATTTGCGCATTGTTAATTGAGCTTTTAGAAACTTGCCACGTATTATTCGATATGTTTCTTTTTTGATAAACACCTCATTTATGACATCTTATCTCCTACGCGCGCGTGTTTCATTTCGTCCAAGTTTTTACATGCATGCGTTTCCGTTTGTTTCCATTCCACGTGACTTCACCGTTCTAATACAGTGTGAGCAATGCACATTTGTGATCTAATGCACATGCAGTGGTCAAGTGCATCTCCAGTTTTACAAAATGTGCATTTGGTCAAATTAGTTCTGAGATTAATGCAAATTTTTAACATGACTGTACTAACAGTGTATTATTGTGGAAGTGTCACCGGACCCGACCCCTATAGAGCACATCGAAACCTCAGTAAGAAACGAATAGAAGAAATCTAATTCAGTTAATCAGGTCACCGTCCCTTGTAACATTTCATGTTTGTACAAAATTGATGTTATACCACCAGTTGAAATACCAGTTCATTCAAATGGCACAGTAAATGATATAGAAAACTATATGTACAGCTGCATGCCAAAAGTTTGTTCACATACCTGAATACACTAGTGCAAATATCATGTAATTTGAGATGCCTTTGAGGTATCGTAGCGTTGCGAAAAAGAAACGTATAATATTGAATTTTCAATACAGATAGGCAGATCCATTCTTCTTTAAGGCAAATGTTTATCGTACTCGCACAATTACCCGTAACAGTTTTGGCAGGCCTTTGAGGTGACCAGGGGTCAAAATTCCGAAAACACGAATTTTTATTTTTCTCCATAAAGCCCTTAATAAGTTATCAACTTCTTTAAAACTTAGTCACGTTTTTTCCTTAGCACAAAGTCAATGTGATTAGGTTGGTTTTAATCTCAGAGAGTCGATATGGAACATTTCATTTGACATTTAACGAAATCGAAATTTAAAAAATATGACCCCTTCTGTCTTTATCAATATGCCTAAATTCGAATTTTTGCGCGAGAGACCTGGCGATCCCAAAATGAGTTCAAGAATGGCTATTACACACATGGACAGTGAGTGATCCATTATCAGTTTTGCTGAAGTTATTCTATTGACGTTGAAACGAAACCCAATTACATGATATTTGCACTACGATTCAGCGGTAAATGAACAAACTTTCGGTATGCAGCTGTATGTCATACACATTTATGGAGAGACGTTGGATTCTCTGCTTCTTTGGTAAGAGGGAAAATTCAACTTAGCGCTAGCAAGAATATTTATCTTTATTTTTCTAGTGGTAAATAAACGTGCAAGTATACACACATAAGTATGAGTGAAAGGCTGTACCTACTCTTAATGAGATTTCGGAGTAAGATACCAAATATTCCATCAGCCTTTTTTCAACATCCTAAGATAATAATAATAATAATAATAATAATAATAATAATAATAATAATAATAATAATAATAATGATAACAATAATAATAATAATGTGGATATTTATATGGCGCCTTTTCCACGTCCTAAGACACGCTCAAAGCGCTGCCTACATCATTACCCTGAGGGAAAGTGTACTTTCAAAGCTGCTACTAAGCGCTAAGTCCGTACAACCCTATATTCAGGTACCCATTTTAACAGCTGGGTGGACTGAGTGCAATGTGGATGAAGTGCCTTGCCCAAGGACACAACACAGTTTTTCTTTAAAAAGCAATTGACGATCTATTTACTATTCACTAACATCTGTATAAGAAGTATAAAGCTTATTTGAGAATTTTCTCCCAGGAAAGTGTTTTGCATAAGTGGCAACTGTTCATTAGCGATCTAAGCATAACTGGAAGTTTGTGCTTTGAGCGTGATTAAATGCATAACGTTTGTTTATAAACTTTTTGATATGATAATATTAAAAACATTTTTCTATCCAAAAGGGAAACCTACTCCATTTAGAACAATCACCGACACCTGGTGTTGATCTTACCTGAAACATACGAGGATAGCATCATGATAAAGTGTTACATTTATTCAAACGGTAAAATTCCAATACCTGGACAGTGAACCCTAGACACAATCGTTCAAAACATTTTTAGAAATCCCATGTTTGAATAAAGATGAATCTTATCTTCAATCATGTGCAAGTTTAATTTTATTTCATTTGTTACAAATTTTAGATTTGTGATCTAGTGTTCGAGCAGTGATCGCGTTATGATCAATATATATCGTTTGAGCAAACATTATTTAAGAAGAAACCATTAACTGAAATGTGTGTACCCAGACGAATATCAAGTGAACAGAAAATCAAATTCAACAGAAACTCTTTACACACTCTCGAGTCAGGCAACATTCACCAGCCCGGACTGTACCAAAAGCTTAACCACTTGGCCACTAGAACAAAAAATGCATGATAATTTCTATTCCTTCATAGTTCGATCCCTCATATATCAATGAGACTTTTATTCACATTCTAAATTGTATATACTTGCCTTTCTATTGAATATTATATTCTTTACTAGTAGATATTTGATAGAAAAATAGGTACTCCCAGCGAGCAGTGGAGACCAAACTCTTTCTCCAAAAGGGACGCATTCTGCTCATGTGTGCCTCGTCAAATTAAGTTTTCCATGTTCTATCAATTTTATTCTTTAAATAATTTGATAATCACTGAACATATCCGATTCAACATCACTCCATGCTGCGCTTCTATGCACTAGCCTGTTATGCACACGTTTTATTAAATTTTATTTCAAATGATAACACAGCATTTTAACGAGGGTTGTACATTAATGATCTAATTTGACTCAACGAGTCACGTGTCCACGACATTTCGAAATCTTGTACACGTTTTATGTAATTTCACTTGTCCACATCCATGCACAATAATTGTTACTAATGGTTATGCATGTGCAATTGTCCTATAAATAGATCGCTCGTGTGCATTATGATTAAAGTCTTACACCATGAATATTTTTGTGTTTCAAACTCCTGATTGCCAAAATGTTCGCTCTGACCTAGTAAAGTCTTTGTGATAAGTATAACGTCAACAAGCAAACCACAAATTTTCAAAATTAAGTTTTCAATAGTTTTACATTGATATTTTTTCCTAATTAATTGATCATTATGTTTGTACAAAATTTGACTAACAAGGAATTATTTTTTATTTCAAAACATTAACTATGTGCATTTGTCACAACCCGTTAAAGTCTGTCATTGAGATAAGAAAGCCATATGGTGATAGCATGGCTATGCTTCGGAGATACGCGGCAATTAGCAGTTTGTTCTTTAGTATGAATTCGCTCAACGGGCTTTGTTTTGAGAGCATCTTATAAATGTCAATAACATTTTTTCAAATTCCAACTTTTCTAATACTTATTCGTGGCCCTTATAAATATATTCTATTTTCATATAACATTTGTCCATTGCTTTGTCAGTTATATTTTCCTACATGATTTTTTTATCGATAACATTAAGTATCGGATAATTTGTGAAGCAGGCTCCAATACGTTGCATTACAGCTAACAGTTTACTCTATGATATATCACAGCAGGTTTATTATATCGTCCCTACGATGTTATTTGAGTATGCCAGATTTAGCTACTTAAAACACTTTAAAACATAAATATGTTTGAAATTTGAAATTGAAATTCAATCTCATTAAAATAAGATAATTTTCTGCATTATGCTTATTATGATATAATCTGCGTAACCCAAATCAGCAATATTTATGATAACAATTTTAATGAGATTTTGTAAAATCAAGTAAGGTTTATTATATCGTCCCTACGACGTTTTTTGTGTATATCAGATTTAGCTACTTAAAACACTTAAAAACATAAATAAGTTATCAAAATCATTTTATATTTTTAAGAAAAATTGAAATTCAATCTCATTTAAATAAGCTAACGATTTTGCTGCATTAGGCTTATGATATAATCTTTGTAACCCAAATCAGCAATATTTATTAGTCTATTTTAATGAGATTTTGTTTCACTATGGTACAAGTAAAAATTGAAATATTAATGTTTTATTTACTCAATAGCATTTAATATCAGATTAACACACTCTGAAACGATAATTATTCACTATTTGTTGATATCAGATTATAATGTTGATAATGTCATACATGTGCAGTTATATCTTAAATTGAAACATTAATTGTTTTTGTTAAATGTAATCAGATTATGTTGTCATGCATGTACAATTATATTGCATGTAATCGAATGATACAATATTTGTTTTTATCAATCCTCATTGTTGATAATCACTGTCGTGTATAAACAAAACCTCTTTTGTTTTAAAGTTTTGCTTCAATTATTATTGTTGATAATCATTGAAATGCATGTGCAGTCTCATGACGTGTACACGGGTTTATAACATAATTCAAACTGTTATTTCATACGGGACTACAATGTTAAATAGTTTGCACATTTGTATAATAACATACTCGCGTGTGTGCCTTCACATTAGCTAAATGGTGCACGTTTTATTTAATCCTAAAAAAAACAATCGTAAATGAGGCATGGAGTTTTGCATGGATGGTTTTAAAATCTCTCATCAGTGCGGCTTCAATGCCCACCACGATTGGAGTCATTTAAGCTTTTTTGCACAGTGGGTTGATAAGAAAACTGTATTTTGTTGCACTCGCAAGTTAGCAATGATTAAACATATGTTAAGAAAATCCTTGATTTTTATTAATAAAAAGTCGATGTTGGAATAATGCTTTAAAACGCTTTCTACACTTGTGAGATGAAATCCTTCTCCTCTTATCTGTTTTCTTAGTAAATAAATATTCTTTGGTTTACGTTAATTGCAAACTCCAGGGCAATCAAAATACAGCAAGTGTATAAACTTGTTTATGGTAATAAACATGTATTATTACCATATTTGAATAAACAAGATTGTTCCCTTTAATTGCTTATCTTCAATAAACACTATTACTAATACTATTCAACCGTTTCATTTAAGCCAATGTTTTAGTAGAAATATTAATCTTGATTTACACGGACAGTAGCGCGTTTTATCGCTTAATTAAGAACCTAAATGTATTTGAAAGTCAATGTCAAAAATTTTTTTTTTAAAAACACCTCTCCCTTCAGAAAATCAGCTATTTAAAGGTTTAAGAGGACTTATGCATTCACTTAAGCTTTCTATCGATGCAATAAAATACTTAAAATTCTTTACAATTGACCTGCAATCAACAATGAAAAAATTTAGTCAGCCGCTGTCGGCTTGGACATATAACAAATCTAAGGTTAGCTGTGCACAAAACGGATTAATTATAGACAGTTTAAAGCGGCTGAACTATTATTATGTGCAGCTGTTGAATTTACCTAAACTCTGAACTGAGAACAAATAATGAATTATGTTTTATGAAACCCATGTTGTAAATAAACCGATTTAATAACACAGCATTAGCATTGCTATTAGATTAACCAAAGCGGGTGCCGTTTCCGCTTTTTTGGTTATAAGCAAAATCTTCATATTTCCGATATCGTAGTTCATGCGGATTTATTGTAGCGTAACATTAAATACTTCCGGTCTTTAAAAATCAACTTTACTACCTGAATACGTAAATATTCGTTAAATAACTTACGAGGTAGATTGCTTTAGTGAGGATCTTGAATAATATCGAGAGATATGCAGTATCTGTGCTTTCGTTGTGTTAAAGAAATATTGGTGTGCACTAGTGCGTTTAAACAAGAACCACTCAGTTTTTACCTTATACGGGACACTTATGACGCGACTACGGATAATCGAGTCATATCACCAACCCCTTCTCCTTTGGTGAATCTTATAATTTGACGTTTTGAACTTATTAACTCATAATTTATGACATCATACATGTTACAACGTCATTCAATTATCCTTATCGACCAATATCTATGCTTATATTGGGCTAGTCTAAAGACTTTGCTGAAGTATCTATTCGCAACATCATCAATTCTAATCACTTTGAGGTCTTGTAATACCATCTGAAATAAAAATGACTTCACAGAACATTGTCAACTGCACCTATTCATTCACTAAATGTTCTTTCACCGTGGATGTGGATGTATCAGTTTGTGAAAAAAACATGATTGTGTTAGGAGAAGGGAACTTTTCCCAGGTTCAAACCTTGATTATCTTGTCCTCCACTGATTTGTAACTAAACATTGTCCTTCTCCGAGAGTCAATCAGAAAAGCTAATCAGCGATACACGTGGCACAGGCCGACAAATTATCCGCCGAATGCTCTCTTTCCAAGACACAGAAGGCCACTAGCCAATTTATTTAGATTGAAATTTGTTTCATTCTAATCGAGATGGGCTAATTCGCCAGCCCGCTGTGGTTTCAAGAGACCGTCTACACTAAATCATTTCGATTCTTATCCAGTAGTAATTTGTTTCCCGCTAGGGACCCCTGTGCGAAGGGCTTGTTCATTCTGTGACTGGTAAAAGACCCATTTACGACCCACACCCGTATCCACGTGTCCCGCCTCGCTGAATCTCTCTACCCGTGGCCGAGGCTCGTTATTCTATTATCTTGCCATATGGTGGGGTGGCGCTTGGCTGATTGTTACCCTCCTTGCCTTCGCCTCGACCCAGGGGACAACAGCGGGAGGGTAACGACAAATTAGGAACTGGCATCTACCTCTGTGGAACACAGTGTATTGAGCACAAGCGACTATATCATAATGTATAAATCTTGTTCATAATCTTGTCAGTGATATTTTCATCTCTTTGATCGAAAGTTAACAAAACTCCAGACTCTCGGATAACCACCTACAAATTTCAAACTGCAGCGCAAACGGGTTGCGCATCGGCGACAAAAAAAAACAGTTTATTTTTCTGTTTATGAAACTGGTTGTTTTATCTTCATTGCGCAACATATTTGCTCTTTATATAGCCTGCGGTTGTGTGTTGCTTCATTGCAGAAGTATATTTTTCTTGGACTTGTTTTGTTCTCAATGAGGGAAATGACATTAATGTATTTATAACCAATAAACATAAATATTTCATGTTGCTGAATGGGTTAGTCAGAGACTAGCACACACTTCAATTAGTTGTACATAAAATCACATATTCTATCTTTAGTCACTTTTATGTTTAGTGACTATACTAAACTAAGTCTAGGCAAACCCTTAAACGAGAACCTATTATGGTGATCTGATTGAAGATAACCTTAGTATATTTTGATGTAGAAGAATGCCATCGGTCTCGTGCTACAAGTTACCTAGGTGACCGTCACTGAGGTAACCTTAGCATTGCGTTAGAGGAAAGAACCTAAGGTTTATCTTAGTAATTGCTACATGGTTAAAGACGTGCCTTTATTTCATGTTGAGATTTCAAACCCCTAAGTTAACCGTTAGGTAATGGTTTAGAATAGTAATGTTAAGGTTAACTTTAGCATAGTTGTGTTCCAGGATGTTCTATTTGTGTCAGTCTTCTGAATATTTTGGAGATGACTGTCAAAACATTACGAAGACACATTTGCGCATAAAATAATTCCTGATTTAATTTTCTGATAGAAAAAGGATCAAGTGATTGCTTTAACAGCCTTCAATATTAACCAAAGATTTTTCACTTTTTATGACATCATTTCTGGTAATAATGAACCCCATTTTCGAAAAGTACTCCCAAACTGGTCATTTCTTGTCATGTTTAATGTATTTGTCGCTGAAAACCCATGATCGTGCTTTTAGGACTTTCTTTGTGGTCGGTAATACTAAAACACACTTCATCGTCACGAACTTTCAAAACTTTTGGCCCGGGATCATACAGCAGCCAATATTATTAATCTGTAAAAGGACCATAAAAAGGAATAGCATTGTTAACTAAAGAAGAACAAACGTAAAAACATCGTTTACTGATTCGGGCGATGTCGCCAGTTGGTTATGTCCAGCCCCATACCCACGCCCAATGGATGGCCACTCCCATTGGTCAACATACCGTGGGTCACTGGTCAACGGTCAAGCACGTAGCAGTGACCACCATCTGTACAAAGAATAACATGATCAGTTGCCAATGTCCACTCTCACGTTTCAATCATCGGTGTATCATTTTGAGTCGTACGTCTTCAGTTACAAGCAAAATATAAGAACTCCGTATGTCAATACAGTTTACCGATTGATCCTACAATACCGTTTGCACATATAGAGAATGAGGGGACCAAGCTCAATTTCTTTATTGATGCGACTAAAAAAATTCATAGATGCCAACTTCGACCACACAAAATTGGTAAAACTAATCAACCAATTTTAAAAATACTACTATTAAGTTATCGCTCGAATGAAGATACAAGGTAAATGTATCTGCGGAATTAGTCCCAGGTATTCATACAGTTGGCTATTGGCGATTTATACGCCAGCTCCCTCCAACCTCATTATTGAAAAGGCTACACAATTCACGATGTTGATCATCGTTTGTACATTTTTTATTTAGTAGCTTTTCTAATCCAAAGTACATGAAATAACTATCATATGACACTTTCATTGCTTTTAGGGACTCAAAGCATCAAAGAGAAACGCTTTTATAATCACTTTAATTTTATTTCATCAGAAAATGGCAATGATAATTTATTTATAATCTTATTTCTCTAAAGTGATTTGCAACTTATGAAATTAAACCACAAATATGAATATCAAATATCAATTTTTGAAATAATTAAATTTGTTTGACAGCAGAATAACCTTATTTCTATTGCATAAGTCATATGGACGGATGAAACTTATTACTTTTAACCTGTTTCTACCTGAGCTTTGACCTCGTTGAAATAGAACTGAGTATGTTCATTCTTTCCAAAAACAAAACAGCAATGCATTTTTCAAAAAAGTATAACGAACTTTGTTCGTGTATAATGAAGTTAACGTTAACAAAATTATCACTAATGAAGCCGAATTTACTGGACATGGCGAAGAAACTATTACTTTCAAAATTTTTAAAAATCATACATTTATCAATATCCAAAACGTATTAAACCTTTTCTAAACGTTAACACAATTCCATTTTGAAAGAAGGTGCTAAAATGTCCACCAGATGGGCCAACTGTGATCTTGAAGCGGACAAAAAACATGATAACAATACAAATCTCGTTAGCCTGAAAGTCGAGGAGCGTGGAGAAAGTCATCCTTATCATTGAAGGCAGACGCTCGTTCTATGGAACCATTGACCAATCAGTTGAAGACTCTCTGTCAGCCCGCATTGTGGGAAGCGAAGATTCTTCATAGAAAGGGAGAATATATCGGCCATCGTTATTGTGCTCCTATCATTTTAGCACGCGTCGCTGGGCTGGAATTGTTAAAACTGATTTATATTATAATTTACGGGGAAGAGCCATTGTATGCTGTATAACTGGAAAATTATGCTTCGTAACAAGCTCCTTTTTGACATGATCTGGCCATTTGTCTGAATCGGGGATCTACACTATCAAATAAGTGGTCATTTCCATAACTACAAAGACTTCATTAGTTAAATGGAAGAGCGTCATTTGGAAGTAATTATACTATGCTTTTGTTCATTATTATTTGGATTATGTCGGCTAATCTGAACAAGATGACTATTGAAACCAGATTCTAACTTTTAAGTGGTCAATTAGTGTTGCATGAGTTTTTCCTCACCTTTTACACGCAATATTACTTGATTAAAAATGTTTACTAATCTTAATTTAGAATTTCCTTGTATTGACAAATTGCGATCTGCTCCGAATCAACAAAATTGTTGTACTTTAATTTCTCAAATTAATTACCCATTATTATAAATCCATGATATTACTTTAAAAACTGGTATTTCTTCTTGCAGACCCTTTCATCATACTTAAGGTCCGTTTCATAAATACCGAATTATTGAATTTGCATAAAACTTTAACACTTCCTTAGCATGGAAAGCAGGTTCCAACATCTTATATCTGAAAAAACCCTAATCACCAATAGATCATTTTAACATTTGTAGAACAAATTATATGTTTATTAAGTAAATTTTCTCCTCCTTTTGCTATGTTAGATGTATGCAACACAATGCAATTTCCCTGCAATATGTACAGAATCTTTTAGAGATTATTTTCATCTCGTGGTATTGAAAGGGTTTGAGGGCATTATAAAGGTTAGTTTGTCGACGTACATGTTTAATACAATATACATGCAGGAACATCATTTGAATTTCGATGAAATAAATGGTCTTACTGCCGTGTGACATCATGACATGAATAAATTTCATTTCAATTTTGAATAAATTAGGGTATTTTCTCACAACCAAATACTACACTTGATATAATCTAACAACAAATGTTATCAAATTATCAAAGCTTACCAGCATATATATTTGATTCCGACAAGATTCCAGGGTACTTTCGATTAAAAATACCCCCATAGAACCCTTTAACCACAGATCATGGGCTCGGCTAAGTTAGTACAAAAATAGAACAGAGCCTGAATGATGAATCCTCTAAAATGTTTCTGTCAAATGAAACCAGTTTTGATAATAATTTGACATGCATGTACTTGTGAATAATCGTTAACGTATATAGATAAATTGAACATTACAGGACGTTTTCTTCGCTTCAGTTATGATAATTTATTAATCATAACAGTTATCAAATTGATTTTTCCAACCAAGACGCAGGAACCAAGGAGCAGATTATGACTGATTTCTTTGCAACTTTGTGTGACATTGGATGACATATGAGTGACAAACAAATATAAAATATTGGAGGACTGGATTTAATAGAATATCACTCGCTCCCAGAGGGACAGGCAATTCATCATAGGAGGTTTCTGTGATGTATCCTTCATATTGATTTTCAACTCACTTCCTCTAGGGCCGTTTGTTTGGTACTGCTTTCGAATCTCACCAATCGCTCGGCAAACATTAATTCTTTGAGAGGCATTGTAAAGGCTTCATGAAGAGAATAGAGAGAGATATACTGATGTTGTTTTCAGCATAGCAACGTTCTTACTATCTCATGGTACGAATAAAGAGATTGTTATTACTATAACATCTCCATTTATACTCATGTAGTTATCTATGGATGTGAAATGTAAACCGAGCTATAAAGGGTTCGATATGGCTGGCCGAAACTCCCGGGTTTTTAAACAATGTTAAATGATTTTTTCTTTGCAATATTACCTCTGAGAATTTTTTTATTTATTAATCAATATCAATTTTACTGCGTTTCCTTTCTCTAGCAACATATTATTCACATATATTTCAAAGCAGTGACTATGACGTTTTACAGTTTGTACAAGTCCCAATAGTACCGTTCCTTAAAACATTAGTTATTTGAGTTTATAATGTTACCAGAGTACATTTTAACCAAGTTACTAAAAGGGCTACTAGCACGTTTTTTTTGCAAGATTCATTTTATTCTCTTAATTTCATCACAAAACATTAGTTTAAAGAGCCACTCCGTGATTTTCATAAAATATTATTTACCATGAAAATCTAAAAACAGCCTTATAAATGCACAGAGGTGTAGATATCACGTCCAATATACATGGATACTAGTTATATTTATAACCTAACAAACACTATCAACTCCTAACTGCCCTCCTGGCTGTTTTAGATAAGTCTACAAAATTAAGTTTAACTATTTGACGCGCGCCACTGTCCGGTTTTCGATCATAATTGAGACGTTCTACCTTTTTATTGTCACTGTACAAAACTATTAAATTAGCGTTAAAATGTTTCTTTTTGGTAACAGTCGATACTTCAAATGACACCATTGATTAAGTTTGGCATATATGATTCCATCAACTCACGGATTGACTCTTTAAGCAAAATTTGATATCTTTAGTGGGTAAAACATCCCATTACCCAGCCCAATCATCCGTAGTCGTTGAGGAAATAGTCAAGTATTAAGCTTAAACCATTTAAGCCATTTCTGTGTGAACACCTTTAAATTATTTGAGGTAGGGAAATAGATTTTTTCTGAACTGTTTCTTGTGAACAAAAACACCGATTTGCAATTGGTAACATTTATTTTCGGTTTCGTGATATCACTTTATTTACCTCATAAAAGTGCTACTGCAAACATAATGAAAATGATAAGTACTAAATGCACATGTAGTAAATGCGTTTAGGAGCACGATACAACGTACACATACTGTAGTGTATACTGATAATATACGCAACGTAACTATGGCAAATATGGGGCAATTTTATCTTGAATGAATTACCAAATGGTGTTACATTCCATCAACGATGATATACAATAGCTTATATCATATAAAAGAAACAAAACCTTCAATGACATCAAACAATCATCCTAAGTAAAAATTAATAGTAATTATCAACTCATTCACAATGAATGGCTCAGTCTCTAGTAAATTATAGAAAGATTAAAATAACATATGAAAGATATGAATCAAATAGATATGTTATCAAATAGCTTATAAGTGCCATAAGTAATAGTCGACAATTTAATGTAATAAATGCTATCTAACAAAAAAGAGATATAATCATAAAATAATAACCCAACTGCAACAAAAATTGCATAACTTACAAAAGACATTTTACAAATTATTTAGTATTTATGAACTCCACTCCCTCCCCAAACTAATTACTTTTTCAGCCAAACCCTCCCATCCCCTCCCTCATTATCCCTTACCCTTTACCCTTTAATCTGGTGTGCCAGTCTTGTGGCCGGATGGTACTGTTGATGCTTGATAACACGTCCATTGTACCCTTTCACGGTTCCTGGTTCGTGTTCAGCCCTTCATGCTCCAGTGATTCGAAACGTTAGCTTTCATTACATTTCAGTTTTCTAGCTATTTGATTTTAATAACCCAACAGCCTTAGAAGTGTGAAAACAACTACGGAAGACTAGTTGGGACAATACAGCCAATCTGGTTGTATGCGTTTAGAGTACGCTAAGTGTTGCGTACATCCAACATGGCAGAAGGCGGACAGAATTTACATAATTCAATTCGACTTGCCGTCAAAAGCAAGTTTTGATTTATTCCATGCAGCATGTCGTTATGCCTGTCTTTTACGCCGATTTGGACGGTCTAAAAAGAAATAGGATGGCAAACACGTGGCAGCTAATAAGATATAAACTGCCCAGACAGACTTCCAACAACACAAGTTTCACCACACACTGAGAGAAAACAAGAAAACGGGTGGGGAATTTAATATGAAGTATTACAGCAATCACGTCTTGCAAATACAGGTCTAGCACAATCAATGTTCATCTGGTACCAATCATTGCTTCCTACATTCGGCAATAATCTAAATTTGATTGAAATTAATATTACAAGAGAAATCAAGTCTTAAGGCTTTGGGAATGAACGATTTTCAAGCGGTAATGCCAGATTTCTTCTGAACTCAATACTAAAGGTGGAAACAATCAATTTCGAATAAATTGTCATAATGAAGAATTAAATATGAAATATACAAATATGTGCATTATATTTAACATTGTATTATGTATTTAGATATTGAAGGGAAAACAAGATTGCACTTAAAGTAGCGTTGAATCTTCATCTTTGCTGTTCTCAATATATGAAATAATCGCTAAACAAGAGTATAATTGTTTTTAAAATGATAGGTTGAACTACAATGAACTAACACTAAAGTTTGATTTCAAGTAAAATTCTCTAATGTATTATGGTACTCATTTACGCAAGTTTAAGCTGATATTAATCATTTAACATGCTGGTGTTACATGTAAAATAATTTCGGAAAACTTGTCAAATTAAAGTCATTTAATGGATAACATAAAGTGTGGTAATGATGGAGTATGCCAAATCACTCAATTTTGTAAATTTCAAACTGCTTCTGATATTTGACTCTCAATGACTTTTTAATCTAAAAAAAGGCTTTGTCTTCAGTGAGTTTTAGTTATTCATGCACTGTTTTTAAAAAAATATTTTTCAATTTCATGCCATGTTCATTCTTTAAATATATGGATTTTTGACCATTCTGTTGAAGTGACGTTATATATTCATAATTTGTGAATTCTTTTTTTTGGTATATACTGTTTTGTGACAGCTTTACGTCTTTTTTTTTTAAAAACCGTCCAACTGGCACCGTCACGTATCCCTCTTTAATGAGGGTTGCGTGAGGAAAGCTATCAACGCCTATGCAGCATTATCCACGTCTCTAGTTCTATCAGTGGTCACGCTATTGAGGGACAACTTTAGTCCCTTCTAAAACGAATTTCACAAGTTGACTTGTTACCACAGGGACTGGAGGTTCGAAATAATTCTCCATGTGACACTTTGTGTAAATGTTGACATGCATCTTTGCAATGGATGTTCATAGAAGTATCAAAATTGTAAAATTGCTCTGTGTAACATTTGTACTCGCTTTTAAGCATAGATCTTGGAGATTCATAATATAATTATGTTAACATTGAGATGATGAAGCCAAAATGTGTATTTTTATCAGAAAATTTGAACTTTTGATTAAGAACGTAATAAACTATACTTTATTCATAAGATATTTACATCTTCGAAATGTTTACGAAATTATATATACATGTAAATGTTTAAAATAATCTTATCACGTTTCAATAATGATATAAAACTAGATTTAAGCAATGAATAAAAAATTAATTATGATTATCGCAACATAAGAACTACTGGGCTAGAATCATTCAAATGGAGGCAAGACTCTTTGAAGCATAGATGCATAAGAAAAGGTTGATGTCGTAATTGCAGATGATCACTTTTGTAATTTAAAAGTTATAAAGTGACTTCGCTGCGTTTTATAAGAAATTATTTAACTTTGTAAAGTATATTTAGAATGTACAATCCCCATTCTAAATACACATGGAAATTTAAGGTTTGTGCAGCACGTACGTTATTGTATGACCATTATTCGCTTTGACGAATACCAATGAAAAGGGTCCTATGGATCGGGACTGGATTTCTGTAGTTTCTTTTGTTAGAGTCCCTCATAAGAGGGGGCATTCACCCCCACAAAGATTGCCCCTCTCCTGCGACGATAGAAAGTGATGAAATGGGACAAGTTAGTGGGTTGGTTACAGGGTAGGAAATAGCCGCCATCCATGAAATATATGCAACGATTTTTAAGCAGGAACCACAAAAATTTCTCCGCCTTTCTTTAGAGGGGTAACCCATTCTTTAGAAGGTGGCCTTTCTTTTATAGCTACACGAAGCACATGTTCCAGTTAACTGCAACGCTCGCCAAAATTCAAAGCTCGTGAAAAGACGTTTTAATTCAATTTAAAGAAAATGAAAATAAAACACTGACGGAAAGGACAAGGCCATATGGCGTGTGTGTTGGCACAGGGGGACAAACTAAACAAAATGCAGTACAAGTTTGAATTAACTAACTCTTGATAAATTAATTTGGTAATATTGGATTGAAAGTGGCACAGGCCTTCTGTCGTACAGACAGAGGAAAGGAGATATGAAATAGGTCGCCAAAGGTCTTGAAGAAAGGGTATCATTTCACACGCACCTTCAACATACAACTCCCAACAAATTGCTGGATGGTCACTAGCGGAGGAGAAACGTGGTTCCCCTGCAACAGAGAGGATAATCTCATGTTTACAGACACCTCTCTACAAGCAGCGTCTGGTGAACTAATCACACGCCATTGTTCGCTTCCACTTAAGCTGGTGTCGCCTTTTTACCTAATGTCCACACGTTACGTCCTGAAAAAGACACTGAAGGTCCTTGACTTTGAGCTTTCTTGGGTGTCTTCTGTGTTTGTTTGCAGTGTTTTATTGTTTTTTCTGGAGTGTTTGTATCTGTAGGCAAATGAAGATTTTTTATTTCCTCCGTTAATCAGTCACTTTCAGCAGATGTTTCAATTTTTCTTAACTTTCGATGTTTCCAAAGTCATTGAACTTTAACCTTCCTTTGGTATTTGTTTTTCCTTTTAAAATGAGCGATTTCTTTTCTTAATTTGATGCATATGTAGATAAGTTTTTCTATTATTTTTTCTGCATATTCAGAAAAGGGGGATGTGAGGATGCTAGTAGCGCAGCGCGTACAGCTCCGGCTCAAGATGTCCGTGGTTCTAATCCCGCCAGGGTCTTGGCAACTTTGTCTGCAGTAGTGAACTTTTCTGCATGCAGTAAGGTTTGAATGCAATGCTACAATGAATTTTAGCGCAGTACCACCCATGGTTTGCTAGTTCTTGCCGATGCCCGCAGGTTTCACCGCAATGCATAGCCACAATAGTATTGGGAGCTTGATAATACTGCAATAATACTAGCAGCCGTGGTATAATATGTAATATTTAAAAGCGGCGTTAAACCCCAAATCACCCCACCTCACCTCTTATTCAGCAACTTTTAGCTGATGTTTCGGTGTAACCATATGCCGACGAGTATCCGCCTGCTTCGATCTTTTTAAATCATTTTCTGAGATTCTTGTTTTTCAGTGACATCTTGCGAACACTGTACCACTTGTACATGAATATCAATGTTTTATTGTCTTTTTTTTAATCTGTAACTAGATACTTTTAAATGGAGTCTCCATTTTAATTAATGGCTACACGAAACATCTTTTGATGAAATAGATTTTGAAAAGTTTTACCTTCCACCTCTTATGGAATTTCTTTCTTTTCAGGTATGTCGCAGTGCTTTTTTGCTGGCTTTATTGCATCTGGAAATAAAACATTATTTCATAGTCGTTTTCAATTTCGGTCACTTTTAGGTGATGTTACTATTTTACAGATTGTCGACACGCGACGTGTAATTGACATTTTACATGTTTTCGTACGATCCTTAAATGGGCATGTTTTTAGACAAAGTTTTTAAAGAAAAGAAGCAAAACGAACGTACAATATCCAATTAACAAAAGCTATTGTAATGAATTTCTAAACCTCAAATGAGGTGGTCATGCAAAAATCGCAGCCGCTAGTTTTTGCTTGATACTCGATAAAACTCGAAAGAAGGTAACAATTTTTAAAACGTGGCACTGTCCCTTTAATGCTTAACACTCTTTACAGGATAATGGCGTCATTAATTCTTTAATGACATCGCGTTTCCTCTTTTTCATGAACACAGCGTTCTCAGCGATTAGACACCCTATGGTTGACAAGATAAATAGAGGATATTGTTAATATGATAAAACGTTTTGTGTATTAAAGATATCGTGAAATTGAGGAAAATATATACACTTATTATATTTACAATGATGAAATACACCATTTATAGGTTTAAATAAAATTTAAAATAAAAAATAAATCTTAGTGAATAACGAAAATGCGATTCTAATCAGTGAAATAATACTTTCGAATCAAATTACGTCATCCGTGACGTCATGACATGTCCGCGGTCAGCGGCATGTGCATTCATAAGATTATTGTCATTTACGAAGTTTAGGAAAATATGATAAAAAGAACATTTGACATTTCTGGTCGAAAACCATATACATCTCATCCCGTGAAGTAGAAAATTATATATTTACACTCGTGACTTCGATTCGCTACTCGTGAAAAAGATTTCTAGTTCACTCAATGAAATTTTTACGACCTTCGACGAAAAATATCAAGATTACTCTATATTCATTCCACAATTTCATGACTTCTTAAAGTGACACAGAGTATGTTTTTGGATTTTTCATGTTCCTTAAATAAGAGCCAAATTACCATATGTCCTCAAGTTAGTTCAAATCGCCTACCTAACTCGAGTGTTTATCTCCCAAATTCCCAAATTGTGCTATTTTTATGTTTTCCATGATAAATGAAAAACGGCCATTTAAATGTAAGGACGTCGAAATTCTGCGTACATTTTACATGTATATTAGTTAAAAGTCCTAATCAATACTACCAATCCAGTTTTACATTTCTGTCTGCTGTAAATAAGTTTCCAAAATTACGTTTCAGTCATTGACGCGCGTCATTGTCCGGTTTTCGATCACAAATCGAGACTTAAACCTGTTTGTTGTCACTATACTGAACTAATAAGCACTAAGATGCTATTTTTTGGAAACAACAATTACTTCTCGATAAAATAACACCATTTTTTAAGTTTGGCATATTTGACTCCAACAACATACTCTGTGGTCCTTTAAATACTTAAAACGATCCGGATCCATCACAAGTTTACCAACGGCATACCACATGTTCTATCAGTGAAATTAAAGCCTTTATGAGTAGAATTGAGTACGAAACTGAGTGTGTGTAAAATGTTCAACTATAAAAGGCAAGAGTTCATCCACCTTGCAATATAAGCTGAGTATCCCCGCTGAGCTACATTTTGTCTCTTCTTTAACACCTACTTTAAACATGTGTTGTAAATATCCTTATACTATTCCATCTCCTTTGTGAGACTGAAAAAGATTGTCAAAAATTAATATTCTTAGTTTTGGGGATTTTTTAAATTTGAAATTAATGGGGATTGGAATTAAATTGATTCAGCCGGTTATACATCTTAAGTTCTTTTGTTTAATTACTTTCGGCCACCTGATTCTAATGTGGTACAAAATTCGATAAATGAAATCAATATTTTGTTACAGTCTTTGTACCCGTTGTAAGGAAATGCAGGATTTCTGCATTTCCTTCTTATTATTTGTAAGATTTATATAAACTGTATCTTCAATTATAAAATGAAAGTCACAAAATTTAATAAATAATTTACAGTTCCCTTAAAAGTACCCAACATGATTTTCATTTAGAATATTTAACTCTTTTGTATTTGACACCTCCATCGTTTTTTCACCACCACTTTTTAGGTCTCCTTTCCACTGTTATTGCCTCCTTATCTTTACCCGGGTGTGGCTCAGTTGGTAGAGCGTCCGCTCATCACCCGGGAGGTCGGGGTTCTATTTCCGGCCGTGTCATACCTCAAGGTGTTGAAAGAAGGGAGATGTTGTCTTCTTTATTGACGCTCGGCGTAATATGGATAGAACATGGCTTGTATAGCCGGGTGCCGAGGATTCATAAAGAGGTTTGCGTATTTAGTTTGTAAAGAAGACAAGAAGGACCTATATCATCAAGTTATGACATCACAATTCACATTATAAATATGACGACGTCACAATGCTATGACATAACCGCACTGAGAGTCTAAGGGTAGTGCAGTGTTCAGAAATGATTTTGGATGATAAATAGAATCTCATTCCAATCATTACATCCAACAATGCTATGACATCACCGCACTGAGAGTCTTTGGGTAGTGCAATGTTCAGAAATGATTTTGGATGATAAATAGAATCTCGTTCCAATCATTACATCCAACAATGCTATGACATCACCGCACTGAGAGTCTTAGGGTAGTGCAGTGTTCAGAAATGTTTTTGGACGATAAATAGAATCTCGTTCCAATCATTATTTCCCCATCTCCTCATACTTTTCCTTTTTCCTCTTTCTCCAATTACATCTTGTCTTCCTTCCGCTTCCACCATCATTCCTCATATTGCCTGTCTTCATCTTTTCAGATTTTTAAAATCTTCCTCTCAATCTCCCGTCCTTCCTCTTACTTCTTCCTCTGACTACATCTCCCCGACCTCTTTCTCCACCTTTCCCTCATATTCCCTATCTTTATCTTCTTCATCTTTCAGATCTATCTCTTCAATTCCCCACCCTGCTACTTATACATGCATCTATTCTTCTGTCTAGAAGTCTCCAAGTCCCTTCTCTTCCTTACCCTCGACCCCCTTTCCTTTTTGTCAATCTTCCCCATCTTTATTTTCTCCAATTTTAAACAATCTTGCTCTCAGTATCCCTTCCTTTCTCTTACTTTCTTTCTTCTCCTGTGTACAACTCCTCAATCCCGCCCCATTTTATCCCCTATCGCCTTTTCTTTCTTCCAACTTCCTCTCATATTTCCCATCATTATATTCTCAAATTGTAAAAAGTGTTCCTCTCAGTCTTCCCTTCTTCATCTCACTTTTCTTCTTCTCTTAAATGCTCTTCTCCGTTGTATTATTTCCCCTCCTTCCAACTCACCCTAATATTCTCTTTCATAATCTTCTCTGATTTTTAACTATCTTCCTCTCCAATTTCCGACCTTCCTTTTACTTTTTCTTCTTCTCCTGTCTTAATCTCATCAATGCTCTTCTCCTTCGTATCCTTATCCATTTTCATCTGACCCTCTTATTCCCAATCTTCATTTTTTCTTTAATTTCTCTGCAATGTTGTATTTGTTTCCGAGTCTGGCTGTAGGCCTGTGATGCTGTGTATTAGATAAGGCCGAGTTTATATTGATCGCCATCCCCTTGGGTTGCCCCCCGTCTAGTTAGGGGGATGGATAGCATCACTTTCACACCATTCACTCCCTGACAACGCCAGGCCGAAACAAATTCAATTGAACGTGTCACTTTTGATTTAAATTCGTATTAAGTAGTAGTTGATTTGGATGGTGTGGGGCCTGGGCCTGTGAAACTGAGCGCTCTGTCACATTATATGAATACAATGTTAAAAGATCACTATGGAAGACAAACCAAATGTTTTGAAACCAAATGTAATCATGCACCATATTAACTTAAATATTTCTTAATTTTAAAGTTATCTTTATATTTATTAGCTTATATCATTTTTATTTTTGTGATCAACCTCATACTCTTTTGTGACTAAAGTGAATGAAAATAAAAATTCACAAAAATATATTTGAGATAAAGATATGCTGTTAATCTCAATTTACTAATTTTACAGTCCATCTTATAGAAATTTGCCTTTTTTCTGGTTTTCTTTCATTTTGTAAAAACGCATTACATCATATAAAAAATTTAGTTTGTTCTTTACATTAAACATTTTGTTTTTTGTACATCTATTGTACAGTACATCTCTTCACAATCGGCAACAGTGATTTATTCTGTCTCTGCGGAAATATCACTTTTCATGATGACACAAGTATCTTAAGCGGAATTCCGTTTCCCTAATGAATTGCATGTTTAACTATTTGTGAAGCCGGGTCAACAGTTTTTAAGGCCCTGGTGCATTTATCCCTCCACTTTGCTGTCAGTTCCTGGGGCGATTGGCCGGCTATCAGAGGGCTTTATTGTTCCTTGTTACGACACGCTACTCTCGGAGTGGATTTGGTTAGGGACAATCAATCTAGCGAGATGGGAGTCGATATTGTGTAAAAATAGCTCTCCGTGTCTGTGAATAGTGCCTTCTTTACCAATTTCATGGAAATGCCCAAGTGCTGTAGAGTTGATTACCTCCGCCGCTCATTTCCTCTCCCCCCTTCTCGCTAGCTGTACCCCCACCCGCTGGAAACACCCCCTGGCCCGGCAGGCTTGTCTATTTGCGCTTGTCACTTCTCTCAGTTTCGTCTGGCCAATCAGCGCGCCGTTAGCGCACAGCCCCTCAAACACTTCAATTAATTTGTTAATACGATTCCTTTTCGCAGTCATGTTAAACGAGTGTCAGCGAGCCGGTCAGGTTACACAGTAAGCGGGCTGTATCCTTTACCCGAGCTCGTCTCTACACCCGGAAACAAGTGAATTGAAAAGACACAGGCCGCAACACTCTGTCTCCTGTCTATCTCCTACCCCGGCGCCGACTCCAGACGGGGGTACGGGATTTTACTGGGACTTCGCGCAACTCAAGATCCGCTCATGGAGTTTCCGTGTTTCGGTGAAACGGCTAAGCCTGGGTTCGATTCCCGCGGACCAGCTGGGCTACCTCACTCTGCCTACCTGGGCGCTCTAGCACCGGGTAGTAAACAGCTGGGCGGGACCGCCGGTACCTACAGCGATCATGACAGTGGCGATGATGACTTTCCCGAGAGTCGGCACCGATCCGAGGGAGGACCTTACATGGGGAGGCACCAACTTCACGATGGTAATGCCGAGGTCAAACGTGATGTGGACGACGGAGGAAGTTGCAGCGAAGACAGTAAGGACGATTCGGAGTTTCAAGACGGTTACTCGGATAGAGACTTGCTAGGTAAAGTTAGAACAATTAAGCGGAAGGGAGAGACTAAAGTTGTTCGTCTCAACATCAACGCCCGTGAGAGAAGGAGAATGCACGATTTAAACGATGCACTTGACGAGTTGCGCTCAGTCATACCCTATGCACATAGCCCGTCCGTGAGAAAACTTTCAAAGATTGCAACTTTGTTGTTGGCGAAGAATTACATTCTAATGCAGGCTAATGCCCTCGAGGAGATGCGGCGGATGATAACGTGCATGAACCCTACGGCACCCCCTTGTTTCGACCCGTATTCAGCGTTCCCGCGACTCCAACCCTCAGCTGTTGCCATGGAAAAGTGTCCCCCAGTGTATCCCCCGCAATCTTCTTCACCTCCGTGCAAACGCTGCACGAATGAAAAAGTATGAAAAGTGACTTTTTATTCATGGATACTTTATGGAAAAGTAAGTAAGAGATTGTTATGTTCGTACCCTTGAAGTAGGTGTATGGAACCTTCAAGGTAGTGACTCGTCTCACGGGGCTTGGAGTCATTTAAATTAGAAAATACCTTGATTTGATATTGACTCTGGAATTGTCAGAACTGCTTTGAAGATGCATGTGAATATCTCAGAACCTCCCTCGCGATTGATGATCTGTAGTTTGGGAAGTTCCAAAGAACCTTCCGGAGCCACACGTGAACTCGGCACACTTATGTATTTCGCTTTGAACACGTTCTGAACTGCCAAAGAAATGCTTCGGAAATGAACGCGAAGAGCCTCTGATAACTTGGGAAGAATCTCTTGACAGACCTTGCAGTCTGGAGTGACAAGCACTGTGTTAAAGCGACCTCCGAAGATGCATGTGACCAACTTCAGAGCAGTCTTTAAGATACATATGGACAGCACAGGGGAATGCGTGTAAACATTTTCTGAAATTGTCGGAACTACATGTGGACTACATGTGGACTTACGTGAAGCTTTAGCGGGACCAGACAATTTGTTTCTGTTCTGTGTGTGAGTGTTCTCACGTGTAGCTTAGAGCTGTCGGTAGTCAGATAGTTCGGACGTCACATCGTGAGGACACATACAGTGTATATGACATTATGTAAAATTACGTCGTCACGTGCATAGTGACTAAAACTTGTTTTGTGTAAGTAAAGTGTTCATATGAAATAAATCATGTACTAAATTATAACCATGTGTCGTTTTTGAATTCACAATTATATATTTTGAAAAAATATTTGAGATGCAATCCGTTTATGCGGCATTTTGTTATGAAGAAAGTGTTTATCTATTATACATGTAGATAAATGCTTCATCTAGATGAATTTGTATTTCCTTGCGGTAAATTAAAACATCTATGGTATGTATTTCATCTTTTTTAAGGATCAGTTTGCTTTGAAGATCATTGTTTAATACCTTTCTATGAATTTCGCCACAGGCCTAGGCGTATTTATTTATAATGTTTATGAGTTGAACAATTTAAATAAATGTGTTATTTTTACTTCTGCGATTTTATTTAATAAGACTGCATTGCTGAAAATTTCTTCGTAATTTCAAAACAGATCAATTTTTATATATAAACTTATGAGTATATGAGTATAGTGTAAGAGTATTTTTAATTAAGATTTACAATTACAATTTACAATATCTCATTCTTATTCTTTTTGCTTTTAAATGAATTCTCATGATGTGATATAATTTTTCTTTAATCGAGAAATTCGTTTTTCATAATCATCATCACCTCAGGAAAATAACCTTATCGATAATGTTTTCTTTATAACTGCTCCTTAATTTCAATTAATTACAAATGTTGCATATTTTCTTCTTAGGGGCAACATCTAACGAACTTTCCCGTTACCGCAACATAGCTTTGAATCTTCAATGAAGCAGTGTTTTAGATAATAGGAAAATATATCTCTTATAATAGCACTTCTCATGAACTTGAGAATTATTTCAAAAACATTATTCAATCAAACTGAAACTTTGAAAGTTTGACTTTCAAAAGTGTTAAGACATTGAAAACCATTTCAGTGAATACAAGCAATTTCTGGTTATTATCAATCAAAAGATGCTTCATCCTTTTTTTAAGTTGATTGTTTAAAAGTAATGTACATTCAAATGAAACCAGGTTTCATTGGTTATCATCTTACCATTGAATAGTCCTTTAATTTCACTTGTTTAAATATCATTATGATTTCATTTTCGAGTACCTGCATTGAAAGGTTCCACAATCAGAACTACCTATAAAAATACTTTAACGACTTCGAACTCTAATCATCAAAGAATCTATGTTATATCGACTTTACAGTAGACTTATCCATATATTTTATCAAATGACATTATATCCCGAATTTTTTTAAACAAGTACAACATTTATTCCAATGGTACGAAGTCCGCCATTTTAAACCCAATTATTATGAATTATTATATAATGGACAATAAAATACTTGGATTTATCAGCGAAATAAACTGTCTGTTAATCTTAAGTGACAAAGTAACGATAGTTTCACTATGACCAATGACAGTGGCCTGTTGCCAGAACTTTACAACTTTACTTTACAGAACGTGACAATATGATAGAATGTGAAAATCTCATCATGTTCATAAATCAAATGATCTTTTGATTGCTTTTATCGTTATCCGTTATTTTATCAACTATCAAATGCCTATCCTATATTCATCGATGTTAAATTCTCAGAATAGTAACAAAGTCTTACAAAATGTCATTCATCGTTTAACCCCGGGATGTACTTTAAAACATGAAAAGGGTAAAGCTGCATAATTTTTAGTTTTGTGAATAAATGAGGGTTTCTCATACGAAATAACTTTTAATTCAGTTATTACAAAAGTTACATGATACATATTACTAATATACTAAATGGAATTTGTCAAATTCCAGGTTTATGTTAGCTGGTGACATGGGCAAAGTTTACTTTAATTTTTGACTGCGCCACTCAAGAAATTACAACATTCAATGAAACTCAATTACATTTATCTGTTTTTACAAAAGTTATTCAAGTATTCCTTTTATATGTGTTTTTTAAATTAACTGCAGTGGTTATCTGTTTTTCTAGAAACAAGTGTAAATCGTAGGTAAGATGATTTCTGAATATGAGCGGTTTGAAAGCAAATGGGTAGAAATTGAATTCATAATATCATTCTTGTGAAAATAAGATAGAATGTAAAAATCTCATCATGTTCATAAATCAAATGATCTTTTGATTGCTTGTATCGTTATCCGTTATTCTATCAACTCACTTCTCAAATGTCTATTCAACATTATCAATCAACATTCATTTAGCAGAATGGTATAATGTTGGAGACTGTAAATATTTAAAACTGATTTAGCATCTTAATAATCGTAAAGAGTCATTATTATATCTACTTTTCGTTGACAAGAGACAAGCGAGGGGAGTGTGAGTGTAAAGAAAGATACATAGATAGACAGACAGACAGAAAGTGACTTACAAACAGTCAGCCAAGCTTAAAGATTTTACTCTGTAATATATGATTAATAAATACATGTTTTATCTCCTATCATATTAGCACGACGCGTTATGTTGATACAATAGTACCATAGGCAGTATAATAAACGATGTTAAATTCTCACATAGAAACAAAGTCTTACAAAATGTCATTCATCGTAGGATGTACTTTAAAACATGAAAATGGTAAATAGGTGCATAATGAGGTGATTAAAGTATATCTAAATAGCCTTTCGACTTATACAAAATTACCATGTCACTATTTATCAAGGTTAAGTCAGGCATTATTTTTATGTCAACTTTCTTTTACCCTTTGATTCAAGATAATTTTGCATGGTGTAAATTAAAGAGGAATCAGAAACAATTAAAAACCAGTCATCATTAAATGATATCTACAGCAAGTGTCGTCTGAAGTATTTCATTTTTTCAAATATACATTTACTTCACGTGCGACCTTTCACCTTTTTACCTATATTCTTCATATATGGATGATGCATATATGCATATATTTATCATGAAATAGCATTACAAATTCATTGTTACACAAATCTATGGTAAAATAGATTAAAACAAATTAAGAAACAAATATACAAATAATTCAATTCTACAATCAGATGAACAGGTTTTAAACATCGAAGGAAATTACAAATACTGAAACATGAGTAATACGTTTTAGTTTACTCATTTCAATGTTAAGTGAAAATCCTAAATTTTAAACATGTATTTATAAGATTAGATTAGAGCAAATATACGTTTAGCATTATTTCACCAAATGTTACTGTCAATATAAATATGACCCAGGCATTTTCCTTAAATGTCTTTGGATAACTGATGAAATAGGGTGTTATCAGAAATGATTCATATTCTAAAGCCATTTTCCTAAATGCAATTATCTGTCCTTATCTGTTTTTGATGAAAGGAAATGATAAAATCAAAGTATTTAAAGCTCTTTCTATCATCAAATCTAATTTGTTGTTTGATAAAGTCAAACGATTGCGATTGTGCAGTCATTATCACTTATTAATGATGAGAAATTGATGGATTTTTTAAAATGTCGTTTCAAAACGAAATTATTATACGAATTTTCTTATTTAAATCTCGTTTTCTTACGTCCAGGACCCATGCTAAAGCAACCCGGATTTATATGTTTGAAGCACTGTTAGTATAAAGTTGAATGGAAGTAAATGGCAGATAAATTATTACTAGTACCTAAGCACTAAGACAGCTTAGCAAATCCTATCTTCTCGTCACATGTATACCTCTAATGAGGCAATAATATTTTGGAGTGAGTGAAATAGAATATTTAAAGGATGAATTGTTTCATGATAAGATTTTTAAAACATGTTTAACATTTTAATATTGTTTTTATTGATTTTATGTCAAAAGCCACGTACATCTCAGGAAGTCATTTTCGAGAGAGAAAAAGGGAATGATATTCGTCTTCTGAACACATTCGTTGAAATTTGACAAGTCTGATATTCGTAAACATAATATCTGTAAACTGAAACACACCTGGAAACTAACAGTACGTACATATAAATATATATAATATATTTTGAATGTTTGAGGACAGTATACATGTAAACTCATATAATTGCATATTCTCGCTGAATTTCTTTCAATCAGCTCTTATTTTTCCAAGAAAGAAGAGTTTTGCCTTCGAGAAATCTCAAGATTGATACAGTATAGTTGATGGTAACAATACAGCCTTATGGCTGAATACGAATAAAATAATTACATAACATGACATAGTATTAAAAGTCAACTCATCATTATTTTTTTGTTTATTATTAAATAGAATTAATAAATTTTCAATTTAAAGTATAATGTAACGTCTAACATGTACAATTGACGTCAGGTCATTAAAAATGTTTACACTTACAAGTATCAAGAAAATTCACATCATTTCATTCTACAAAAATATCTTCATTTATTTCAATTTATAAATGGTCTATCATACTTTCTTAATAGAAAACGAAACGCTATATCATAAAAACAATTCTTAAATATGATGTTAAATGAGAGCAAGAAGCGAAAATTACAATGTGTTTAATGTAAATTTCACAAAAGCGTATGAAGCTTTAATATATCATCAAAAGAGATTAAAATATCAACGTATTATATGAGTTCATCAAAACAAGATATGATTATCGAACATGATCGTGAACAAGAATTTCTTTAATTTCTTTTCATTTAATCCATTACAAAATCTGCTGATAATCTTTCCCTAATTAACTCATTTCTATGTGAATTATAGTCATTTGACCCCTCGAAAATTGATAAATGTGTAATTCAATATAATGTATTTTTGTCTTTTAAGCATTCACATTAGTAAAACGGGTTTATTGTCGGATGAATTGTTTTATTTCATTAGATATAATATTAATAATTAATTGAAGGATTTTTTAATACTAATTCCTATTGCATGTTTGATAATACATAGAAACCAAAAAGGTCATTTTTTACAACCAGCCGGCATTTGTCGATTGATGATTCACCATTTGAAATATGTTATAGGAAGTATCTACATTGTATGGAAAGACATAAATATCGATAGGTATTTTTTTACCATTTGAGTACCAGTGGTTCAATTACAATAAAAAGAAAGTACGACTAATTAACATCACTATCTTTTATTACGTGCATTTTCAGAATGGGCGTCTAATGTTTTACCACAAAATCAACAAATTCGATGATATCAGTATTAATCAGCAACAAAATGATAACACATCGCAAATGTGGGAAATGTAAATAACTTTTTCGTAAACCGAAAATAACTTCGCTGTATTATGCTAAACGAGGAATTATCACGATCATGGTGAAACATCATGTCGATTTGAAATTTCATATATCGCGTATCTTATATTATTATGTACGAGGGAAACCGTATCGAGGTGAATGTATCATTGTGAAGGCTTAGTGACTTCTATTGTGACTTTACGTCATTAACAATTTTATGACGTCACTATTCAGTTGCATTCCAGATTTGCCTGTGCTTAAAATTAGAGTTTGATATTTCCTTTACTTGCGTGACTTTTCCTTTACATACTATGTTTACGACACTCGCGTTAAAGATAAGTATATACAGCGCTCTCACTCGGGAAATACTAATATTTTGGAGCTCGTGTGGTAAACGTCATGTCTAGAAATTGGTTGTAATACTCTACTACAGAAATCTGACATTAAAGGAATCAAAATCTACTTGTCATGGACACTCATGAAAAATCCTCTATGTATATAGAGCCAATCAGTCATTCAGGAAAATCTTAAATTTTACTCGTTTCTAGTGTCAGTATGTGTCCGTTTGAAAAAAAGCAAGGTGTGTGTAGACAATAGACAGTAGAGATGTAGACAATAAATGCAAGTTATCTGACACAGATTTATATGTACTATAGGTGACAACCTATTAACCGATCATATTGTTATTTAATAGTAACTATTCTGACACTTATATAGATTACATGTAGATATAAAAAAGGCTCTATAAAAGAGGACAATTTAAGTCAGTTTTAAAATACAACACTATCAACAATTTTCAGACTAAATTTCTATGTTGTAATAATCTTTATATTTCTACCCAAAATAATCGTTTTATGACGACGAATTATTCAAACATCTCTTCCTATAAAATATAGTAATAGTCAAAATGGTCAGTTATTTCTTGTATGAATAATCCTTTTCAACTATGTTCAATCTCAATTAAATGTCAATTTAAATGTTAAAGAGACAGAAGCATGTTTTAAAAGATACAAAAAGTCAACTCACGAAAATGAAAATAAATTGTCCCAATTGCAGGGAAATGTTTTATAATAATATAATAATATATTCTTTATATAAAGAAGAAGTGTTAAAACGAACGTATCATGATCGCTTAAGCTATATACTTATTATTATTACCACGTTATTTTTATTTTTATAATAATGATAATAGTAGCAAAATGCAAAGAAAGTTGTTAGTGCCACAGTCAGGAATGATTAATAGGAAAAAAACAATTCAATATTAATTAGTAGGTAAATTATGTAAATCAGATTAATATAAATTAAGCTTAGAAAAGGAAATACACAAATCAGTTTGTCATTGCATTATCTATGACAATTTAAGAATATCGAAATATGATTCATTATCCATCGATGGTAACATAAATGCAAGTTAACATACGTCTGTGAAACAAATTTTGGAAATTGCTTTGTTTAATTGACATTCTATCTTTCAAGAATAAAGAAGAGACAACAAATAACAACCATGTACTTTTGAGCTCGGAAGAGAAGATTTCTAAATCTTTTAGTATTGATGATACAAAAACCTTCGTCCTTTTCATGTTTTGTCTGAGTTCCAAAAGACTCGTGCAGATAACGTTTCTTCATGAGATTTTTTTATCGAAAATTGAATCATTTTCAGCGACGAAGTGATATTATTATTTGTTGATCAGTTTTTTAAAAGCAATTTGGATGGAATTATATTTATAAAATGTGTAAATTTGATTAGATTGCTTAGTCACAATGTTAAAACAACTTTCACAATTACTCAAATAATTAGTTGAAATATAATATTTGGTTAAGTGAATGAAATGAAATCATATTATTTAAAGTTCACATGTTGATTTTTTGGGTTTTTTTTACAATTATTAGTAATTTTTTTAATAATTGCTATTATCGTTAACAAATTTAATTATATATACACTTATCATTCAATGGTAAATATTTATCTGTTGGATAACGATTATTTTAGACTTTCCTTACACTCGATATAATTTATATCATGTATCGAAGATATCTGATATATGGATATATTTGGAAGAGTTATGAAATATCTACTTCAAATGGACATTTTTAAACAAGAGTACTTGTTTGACTTATATGTTTAACCTTGAATGATCTGAAACTGAAAACACAATTACGAATATACACACTAGTAATTGTAATTGAGATATTATATATAATAGCAGTAAGTAAAAACAAATACTAATATATTGGATGTAGAATTTTTATTAAACAATGAAAAAGACTTACTCAGCATATATGTTTCTTTATTGAATTTCAAAGTGAAAAATAAACGATTTTAGGGAAGAAGGAGTACATGTATTATCCTTATTTATTTTTGTGTTGGCAAAAAGTCCCGTATGAATTCCTCTTTTACACAATTAACGTATATATATATTTACAACGTGCGATTTAACATCACAAATACACACTGTATATCTGAAAACATGCAAGAGTATGTTTATTCATTTTGGAAATGAAATAGTCATGGATTTGTGTATAAATATCACATGTTTCATGTGATTATACCTGACTGATCTACAATCAGATTTGGAAATGAATCCTGCAGTTTCCGCCTTTGAACAGTCCGCTGCCGGATGCTCATCAGTCACATTATCTTGTATATTTACCACCGTTATAAAGATGGTTTTATCTTAACTCCTTGAAACAATCTTATTTCTACTAAAATATATTAAGAACGTACATTTCAGCACTGCATACAAATGTATCATACCCAGGCGGGGTCTTGGGATGGGGAAGGCATGAGCTTTGCAAACGAGATGTAATAAGGGATTAGTGTTATTACCTTTTTAGATTATAAACTCTTCTTTAAATCAGAGTTGTGAAAAATTAAAACAATACATCAAGATCGAAATGATTTTGATATCAATTTTTTTTTATCCTTAATGCAACATCGAACTCATTTTCTAAAATTATTACTATCTCACACTTGATGTTAAAAAATAATGTACTAAACGCATGTAAAATGTTTGATAAATTAGTGTTATTTTCTTTTAGTCTTATAAAACCGATGGTGATTTTCAACAAACAGAAAATGTTAATTAGATTGACTGATATCTTCACTGCTTGGCCTCTTAAGATGCTTTATTTCATTCTTTTTATCAGTGTGCATATGATAAAAGAGGATAACAAGTGCCATACCACTTACATTTAATAAAAAGAATTAACCGTAACTTCGCATTAAATTTTGATTTATCCATCGACTACAATTTTGAATTGGTAGTTGTCTTGAAAAGCCATCAAGTTTCTACAAAATGCTCATATCAAAGTTTGTAATAGAGTAGAAAAATTACAAGAACAATGCATCGTTGAATTGAATACATCCAAGGCAGTCTCGTATTCGTTATGTATTTGCCAAAAGCAACTATACATCAATAACCTGCTTCAAACCCTTCCCTATTGCGTACCATGGACAAAGTCTGTCAGTATAAATCACTGATCTACAAAGCTATGCAAGAATAGGAGCCGGAATGATACACGCTATCTAACAGGACAGTGCGACTTTATTAACAATTTACATGAGTTATTTCCTTCAGTTCAAACTACCGAATCCCTCAGAGCATGGGGTCCTTAAAGTGTTGTACATAACCCAAGGGTTCTGTCTAAATAGACCATTCCCGAAGTCCCATTCCATTCTGGGAGCTCACTGCTTGCTTCAGAAGCCGTTGGCAAGCATCGTAAACGTTAAGAGAGGCTCCTAAACGACAAGACAAACTATGATCATTCCAGAAGTAATTGCTGCTAGCGTGGACTCCCTGGCTCTCCTCGAGTCGACAGAAACACGTCTTAAGGCGCTGATTGAGGGCCGAGAGAGGATGAGGGGGTCTCGGGGGTCATAAACGTCAACTCGGGCTTTTATCGGCGTTCTTAACCGACACGCCGCAAAATTATTTCATCTCCAGTCAGTTCGTGCTATTATTGATTGCTTCTGGATCTGAAGTTTATATACGAGTCAATTTCTGTATTAAGTAAAGTGCTTATTGGGAATCTCTCAGTAAAGTTATTTATCACCCGCCGTCAGACCATCGCCGCTGCAAAGACGATGAGGAGGTCGATAAGGCGTGTTGGAACCACTGCTGCAACTGCAGATAACGTTAGTGCGGATTGGGCTTGCTCGCCTCGATGCCCGTCAATAGCCCTAACAGCGACAACAAATTAGTTTTGCATCCGAATTAGTCAGAGAATGGTCTTCAACAATGACGAACTCCTAAGCCGTCCCAAATCTCAGGATGACTCTCTGAAAGACCTAATGAGTCTAGATCGGTGCAGTAATTCAATAATGTGCTTGCCGCTGTTTGGATCTACTCCTAGCTAACTCAAGCCAATTTAGTCTACTTGCCCGGGGATATCGTCTAAACAGGGCATCAGTGCTGGACACAAGAGATTTCTAGTCTTGCAGACTCCAGAGATGAAGCAACCCCAAACATCCACCTTCCCACTAAAGTGATCTAATCACTCCATTTGGCAAGTCTTGCGTGACTTGAAGTCAAGGCTTAAATAGAATTGTATGGCTTCCCTTTTGCATAATGTGACAGTTTATTTGACAGTTAATTTGCATCTACTCTAAAGCTCCCGTTTCTCTGTAATTACACTTTAAAAGACATTAGCTGAAGAGATATTCTATTTGCCTGGCTTCTGCACTTGAAATTTATCGATTGAAATTATTCAAAGCTATTAAATCTATGGACAAAATCTTAATTTTTAGGAGAAACACCTCAAACGATATCTTGCAAATTGAAATTTGGTTCATGACTGGCACATAGTTGCAAATAGTTACTGTGATGAGAAATAAATTCTAAAACAAACACAACATTAAAAACAACCAAAAGACTTCGTTAAGGTTCGTTACTTATAATGCACATTTAAATACTATATGGAGCAAGGACTTCACAATTTGTTTATCGATTTTATCAGCACAGAAGTTTTAAAAATTAATTCAATGTCTTGCGAAGTCTCATTTTGTTAATATAGCATGTTTTTGCACTGCCAAATCTTTCTTTCAGTGGCGCCAACAAACTATAGTCCTTGACGTCATTAAAGATCTTATAATGACGTCATTAGAGGGTTTTTTACATTCAATGCACTTAACTTAGCTTCACTGAATATTATTTCGTTAGATGTTTTAAGTATATCTAAATTGTCATTAACATTTACTAAAAGAGTAACATTAACCATGATGTGTTTTGCACTGAAGTGAGATTTCCCTGAACTATCATAAACGTCGTTGGTCGGCATCGCGCTTTTGCTACGAAACTAAAAGCAATTTCACCATTAGTGGCAAAAACTACTGATGAACCTTTTATTTTTAACGATAAGCTCATCTTCATTCTGACATCGTGACGGTTAGATATTTCAACAACATTGAAGAAAATAACTTGTGTAAAATCATTCGCAGGAATTAGTTTTCTTGCAAATAAATTTGAGGGGATCCCATTGTAAAAACATATATATCCTATTACTGCTCAAAAAAGCACCCTAAGCCTTTTTATAATCAACTGTCATGTCATTGGTTTAAATGTTTGATGCTTGGAAAAGGAAATCTCGAATTTTTCGAGCAAACCCTTTAATAGAATCAAGGATGAGAATGTATCATTCAGAGTGATCAATTGTAAGATATCACACACGACCTGTCTGAAAAATTGATATATTTAGTACAGATCAGCAGATGAACCCATGATAAACAAACTCACTTCCTTTTCAAAGCATAATTGGATAACATCTCTCTTTGAATTGTCTGTTCAAGGTTATTAGCGCGTGCTGCTTCGCTGAAAGGGTCGCGTGGGTATGACAAGGGCAGTTCCTAAGGGACCGCGGCAAGAGGCGAAATGGCTTCACATCTGTCGTGTAATTTCAAGGCTCTTGTACATGGTTTTCCTACAATTTTTGGTGCAAACGAAACGTTATAATTATGTAGTTAAACAAACTTTCTCGTCTTTCCTCGTTCCCTTGATTGCAGTATTCAGCACCGTCTTTGTTTACACCGCCCCTCTTATTTACACACATAACATCCCCCGTCGAATAATCTTTCTCTTTGATCATTTCAAGGCACATGGACGATTAATTAAATCATCAGGCTCCACCAGCCAAAATGACTGGTATTCGTCAAACCTGAAATGACGTTGCCGATGTTAAACGCGACCTCAAGTTATTAAGGGTGCTAATTTAAAAGGACAGTGCCACTTTCGTTTCTTTTCTAAGACGCAATTGAGGAAATATCACAGGTTTTTCATTTGTAGGATATGTAATTTCAGGATATAGATTTCTTAGGTTCTCTTTGCTCTTAGGATACCGTCAGTGTCATGCATTAGCTTTGTCTTACCAGTGTTAAAACAACTTTGAAGATCTAAGTGATGCATTAAACTTCAACACCTCATGGACGCCTCTATCAAGATCAATTGAAAACAAGAACTGTTTCGTAAATCAATTAGAACCATGGGCGCTGTAGCTCATCGGGCTATGTAAAATCTAATTATTAATTATCACTAGGTCACTATTAGAGCTGCCACGGGATTACCAAATCTATTTATCATAATCCTTATCAGCTTAGAAGTCTGTACACAAGATTTTAGTATTCTAGGCCGTTTGCTTCTGGAGAAGAATATAAAAATAGGCTTTAGGTTTTGGTGTCTATGGCCAGTATTAGAGGTCAGAAGATCACCAAATCTATGAATTAGAATCCCCGTCCGCTAAGGAGTCTGTACACAAAGTTTCAGATTTCTAAGCCTCTTGATACTGAAGAAGATCAACATAGGTTTTTAAGGGGTGGTCCCTGACTAGGGGTTATAGAGTCACAAAATCTTTAAATTAAAACCTCATTAGTCAAGGAGTCTGTATACTAATTTCAGATATCATGAGTCAGTGGTTCTGTAGAAGAAGATGAATTAGTTACAAGTTTACGAACGAACGACAGAAACTATTGAACATTTATAGGCATCATACTGAAAGTTGAAGTCGCTTGTGTTTTAGAAAAAGAAACTCATTGCAAGACAATGATTTTTACACAAAAAAAGCAGTTCTAAATCGAACGTTCCATCTTATGTTAAGCTTTACTGAACCATTTCCAAATGATTAAAGATGTTTACACATAAATGGCCGCCAATCGTTTTTGTTTGATATTTCCTCTTCGACTATGGATCATCGGGTCCAGTAATTAGAGATTTGACCCTGTGAAGATAATAATGATTTTACTTAAAGGAAAATAAACGTGCTCCTGTCCCTTTAACTGCAAAGTCCTGCTCTGCCGTTGTGTTTCATTAAGATCATTTCACACTCTAGGTCCTCAAATATCACACCCAACAGCTACTCTTTCCTTGTTATCTGTTTTATCTTGATGGAAGAGTTCATTATTCTTAAGGGGTCAGGGTGTACCTGTCATGTGCATCCACCCATAACTTTGTTTTGATGACAGTGTAGGTAAAATGGGGTGTAGGCGAAATAAGGACAGGCACCTCATTCAGCAAGTCTAGGCTTTACCAATACACAGTTGAAAAAACTATATCAATGATTAATATCGAGGACATTGTTGTATTATTTAAGACAAATGTTAGTCTAAATTCTAATCTACTAATTACAATGAAGCATTTATGTGTAAAGAAAGATTTTCTACAATAGATATATTGAGCCTCTACTTTTTACGTAATCATCCTGCTACTTTAGCGTATATTTTATCCACTACCAAGATATCTATCAAGGCAAATGCCTCTTTAAAATTTTAATATAAACTATATTTCTAGCTTTTATGTCCAGATCATATGAAAGCCTTACATGAAACATTTAGGTACATTCGCAGTTTTTCAACAAAAAGTTGTTTCTACTCAAAAAGATGATAGGATAGGGCCTATAAAATCTAAATGAAAAAATCTTTGTGCATGGGTTTCAATGTGAGACGGGCGGAAACCAGAGACAAAATAACTTTTTAAGCCGAACCTCGGCTCCAATATTCTATAGTTTGCTATATATGCATACATTGTGTATTTGTATCATCCAAGCTCTAACAATACCCTCATATCTATCACGACAAATACCTCATACAGTTATGAATAACCAACATTGGATATGGATTTAAGTTTAACTCGAGCAATATGGACACGAGGTATGAATGGGGGAATAAGTTTGTTGTTTTACTTCATGTTTCTTACATAGCGACATTTCATTTGCTGAAAATGTTCAACATGTATGTACTACTAATAGCCCGGATCTATTTCCTCGAACTGATGCCGGTTTCTTTTATACGGACAGGGTCCCGAATTAACACTGTGAACAAGACCGTTTGATACAATGCAAATTGACGGCGGGTTTTGAAAAAAAGACTGGGCTGAACGTGGTCTGAAACAGTTGAAGCAGTATTCGAGAATATACGGAAAAGCTGTCAGTAATCCAAATCACGTGGTCGGTATCGTCGGTTAATGAAAGTTAACGAATATGGAATGTTTAAATGTAGATGAATGCAATTGTCGTATTTTCAAAACTCTATGCCACAAATAAAACTAACAGTAATGTTGAACTGGTCTGAAAGGTGTTTTAATGAGTGGAATGAACTTGACAAATCCACAGTTCTAGGGAATCGATGCGAATTTTACAGATGTTACAACCACACCAAATACACGTTCTAAGCTACTGAACGATGATTATTGTATCGTTTTGGAAAAAGATTAATCTCACCAATTTGCTTTCGCTTTTGACCGAATAACAGCACAATAGACAATCGAATGTCTTATGACGTCAAACATTTGTGACGTCATATACATGACGATGGCATAATTGTTTTACCTCACTGCACTGGAAATGTTATATTTGCTTTGATAAAGAGATTTGCAGTCTTCATTGAGTAAAATATGCGAAGATTCGTAAAGCGAAGATATGTGAAGTCTTCATGAAGTGATAACATGCCAACGTTCGTTGTGTGCATAAATGCAAAGTTTTCATTGAATGAAATATGTGAAGAATCGTTGGGAAGGTATGCGAAGTTTTTCACTGAGTAAAAATATGTCAACTATGTGAAAATATGTTCTCTACGTGAAAAGATCGTCGATTCGTTGTGTGAATATATGTGAAATTTTCTTGAGGGAATATGTGAAGATTTCATTGACGTAATGTGAAGATGCGATGTGTGAAGATATGTGAACTTTTAATTGAGTTAAAAGATGTGAAACGGAAAAATGAAGTTAGAATATTAAAATAATTCGCTTACTCCTACTTTAATATCATGAAAATAATATAATGATATTTTAATATTATTTTAATCATTTTATCTATAAATGTCAAAGAGACTTCGGCAAGAATCTTTATCAATTATATTCATACACCAATATTGTTCAAGTATACGAAACGTCGAGTTTGTAACCTCACAAATTCATTATAATGTTATATAGTAAGCAAAATGATGTAACATTTATTTACTTATTTTGTAATTCATATGAGATTATATTGCCCTTGGTATTTTGTTAGAATTCTTGTTATGCATGAACAAAGTGTATAAAGAACCTTTTATCATTTTAGTATTTATTTTTCGAAATACGCTTCTTTGACTCACATTTTGGCATGAGGTGATCTTTCTTTTTGTGGAGAAAAACACTTTTTTCAACCGAAGAGAAATCCGTTTAATACCTTTTGATACACAGAAAAATAACAATTAGAAGCAGGAAGAATTAGGACTGGTAGAGTTATCTCCCTTCACTTCTCGGATAAAGGACATACAAATAAAGTGATGCCATTGCTATAGCGCCCCTCCACTACCGAAAATATACTTAAATGTATCTTCCGTAATCAAAATCTCTACGATAAACCCCGTTTCACTTAAGTGTAAGCGTCTTTCCGTTGCATTAAAAAACCTTTAAATCGAAATGAAGACACTTTCAAAACACGATCAATGTATATTCCTCCTCGTCAGAACCCACTACGAAAGACCTTTGGGATACCATACCGCCGAAGTTGAAACATTTTTAAGAGACCTTTTGTCTAGTAACTTTCTTAATAGATCATTCAAGCCGACGGAAAATAATATAAAAATATCTCCTTCTCAGCGAGAAATATTTCCACAATGGTAACTGAAATGACAAGAAGTATCACAGTGTCTTAGTAATCCCTTCCCGGGATATATTTCAGCAAAATTGGGCGCGGATCACTGAATGGATGGCAGTCTTTAAGTATTGATAGAACGAGAGTAAACGTGTACCAAACAGAATCAAGTGCTGTGAGATTTTTGGGCCGCCCTTTGCAAGTGATTTCCTTCAAAACGTGTCTCTATTCTTTGAGGTGCAAGCAGTAACGGTGTAGGTTCTTCAGGGGTGACCCTTTATCGAATATTTTCTATATATAAACGAGGATAAGACTATGGTAAAGAAGCGCTCCATGAGCACAGTGTGATCATTTAACAAATCTCTCCGTAAGTCACCTATAAAAGTTATAACAGTTGAACTCTTTAAGATTAATGAAGAAACTGTCCATTTTTTTTAACTGAATAAAAACATATTAAAAAAACATTATTGTTATATATATTAATATAAAGTCTGTGTTTTAACCTGTAGCTTTTTTTTAAAAAAAGAAAAAAATGTCCAACTGAAAGAAAAATCTTTCTTGGATTTAAACAAGACGAAAATGATTTTCACAAAACGGAATATCATACACCGTCATTGAGTGAGTGAGTGAGTTGGTGTTTAACGCCGCTTTCAAGATTATTTCACTTATATCGCGGCTGCTAGTATTATTGCAGGGAGAAAGCCCGCAACACCATTGTGGCTATGCATTGCGGTGAAACCTGCGAGCATCGGCTGGAACTAGCAAACCATGGGTGGTACTACGCTGAAATTCAGTGTAGCATTGCACCCAAACCTGACTGCGTGTAGAACAGTTCTCTACTCCAGACAAAGTTGCCGAGCCCCTGGCGGGATTCGAACCACGGACCTCTTGATCCGAAGCCGAACGCGCTAACCACTGCTCTATCCCGCCCCCACCGGTATTCAGTGAAGCATTTCAATTGAGTTATGTACGAAATAAATGGAAATATTTTACAACCACCACCATCATAAATTTGTCAAGCTAGGTGGAATTACGTTTCACTGCAGTAAAGGAAAGACAAAACTCAACATATAAGCACAACGCAGTAGGAACCATCTCCACAAACATAACCAGGCAAATTTCCAACATAGAATAAACCCTTACGACACAGAAAACACGTTTTAAGACCCTTCGAACAGTAAATAAACCATTTCCAGAAAACACAGAAAACACAAGCACTACACTCTTTCAAAGAAGGAAACCAGTTCTACCAAAGAAAGACACCTTTTAAAAAAATGAAGAAAATGTTTTCACCACAGAAAACCTCATTAGCAAACCATTTCAAACACAGAAGAAACCCTTTCAGCACAGAAAACGGCATTAGGAGACCATTTCCATTGATGAAGAAACCATTTCAAGCACAGAAAACTCTACACAATTTCAAAGAAGAGGAAACTATTTCTACCAAACAAAGAATCTCTTTCCAAAAGTGAAGAAATCATTTCCACCTCAGGTAACGTCATCAGCAGACCATTTTAAATATCCAAGAAACCCTAACAGCACAGAGACCATATTTAGCAGACCATTTCAAACTGTGAAACTTTCCAATACAGACAGTAATAATACTATACCATTTAAAAGACGAAGAAACCATTTTTACCAAACAAAGAATCTCTTTCTAATAGTGAAGAAATCATTTCCACATCAGGAAACGTCATCAGCAGACCATTTCAAACATCCAAGAAACCCTCACAGCATAGAAACTACCATTAGAAAACTATTCCCAACTGTGAAGAAACAATTTCACGCAGAAAAATAACAATGCTACACCATTTAAAAGAAGAAAGACAAACTCTCTATTAAAGAGAATTAATATTTCCACCCCAGAAGAAACCCTTACCACGCCAAATCCAACAGTGAGGAAACCATTTCGACCTCATTAGAAAACAAATCCAGTACGGTGATGGTATTGCTCACTCGCGTTCTAAATCTTTCTTACTCCAAATTGATATCTACGAAATTGATTTTGCAAGAATTGATATGCTTTGCATCATTCAGGATAGCTTTTCATTATGTTAAATTTCCTAGGCACCATAGAAAAGCAGTCTGGCTTATCTTGCAGCGTGTGTCCATGTTAGCGAGACAGTAAATACTTTTATCTTAGATAAACATATGTTAACCATTGTCCAAAATTTGAAACAATAACATATGGAACCAAATAAGCATTACAATAATTCACTGATTTAAAACAGATCAACTGTTGAAACCATGGAAATTACAAAATGAATAAATGTATCTCTTTTTAACAATGCTATTTGCAGCACTACTTTTTAATTAAGACCTGAAATAAACCGAAATCATACGATTTGAGTTTTTTTTTACTAATATACAAACTTGATAATCCTAGATCCAAAGATTTAACGGTATTAGGTAGACAGTGAGCGTTCATGACGAGTTATGATAATGTCATAAGCAGAACGAACTTTGATTTTCTTTTATTTGGAATTTGAGTGTCATTTACACAACAATTGTTTTGAAAATCATGTTTGACGACAGGTATATTTTATAGGTACCAAAAAAGGGTAGATTATTTGTCATGTGTGGATCCTTTTAGAATATTTGATGCTATGGTTAAACCTATTCTCTGTTATGGTTCAGAAATTTGGGGTGTTACCTATTGTAAAATCATTGAACAAGTTCAGATTAAAACTTGTAAGTCTTTCTTAAAAGTAGGCAAAAATACTTGTAATAGTATGGTTCTTGGTGAATGTGGTAGATTACCTCTTCAACTAAATTATATGACAAGGTCAATCAAATTTTGGTGTAGACTTTTAACTCTTCCAAGTCATAGATTATCTCATCAGTTTTATTTAATGTTAAAGTCTCTTGATGAATCTGGTCGCATCACATGGGCATCTCATATCAAAAGTGTTTTATTTAAATTTGGGTTCAGTTTTGTTTGGATTTCCCAGGATGTTGGAGATATTAATGGGTTTATTGCTGTCTTTAAACAAAGGTTGTCTGATAATCTCTCACAGGTTTGGCATTCATCTCTCCATAATTTAACTATGTGTGCTAATTATAAACTCTTCAAGTCTCTCCTCAATGTTGAAACATATCTAAGATTAGATATCCCTTTTTATTTAAGAAAGTGTTTGTCTAATTTGGAAAATTTAAGCTTATCTCGGAGACTGGTAGATATAACAATGTCCCCTATGATTTAAGATTTTGCCCTGTTTGTAAAAAGTCTAATCTTAATTTAATTGAAGATGAAATGCATGTGGTACTCTACCGTAAAGCCTATTCTGATATAAGGAAAATATTTCTTGATAAATATCTTAAACATCCAATTTCACAATACACTTTTGTTAATCTTATGTCATCAACAGATAAAGATGTGATTAACAATTTATGTCTATTTTTATGTCAAGTTAGGAAAATAAGAAATTCTAGTGCTTTTCTATAACGCTCATGCAATATTTACCTGCTTATGACTGTATTATGGGCCAGTGGCCTTTTACTGAATAAATTGTCTGTCTTGTCTGTCTATATGTAAAGTGAGGTGAGAAATAAAACACTATCTCTCTTGTATGTCTGCGAGTTGAACGCAGTCGGGAGACATACATGTTAGAATAATATATATCTTTTAATCTCTCGTTGTTGTAAAATGTGTAAAATAGTATAATATACTCACGTCCATAAGAAACTTGACCCCTAAGAAAATATTTATTGTTGGCGGAATATGACCACTTCACCACTTAAACTTAATGAAATACAAAGATAAATCCATTGACAAGAAACATACCAAAGTTCATTTATTTTATTTTGTATTGTTAAATGCAATGACGTATTATTTACAGGAGGGGTAAATATTGCGATTTATAAAACCAAGGCAAATACAGATTTCAGTTCCATAAGAGTTCTGGAGCGGTCAAACTGCAAAGTCAATAACGAGTATGTCCTCCTTGTGTCTGAATACAAGCGTACACACGTCTACCCATTGATGACGTCAGGCGCCTGATGACGGCATTGGGAATTGTCTGTCACTCTTCCCTCAGTGCTTGAATTAAATGGTGACGAGTTACTGGAGGTGGCTGACGTTGTCTGATACGCCGATCGAGGTGGTCCCACAGATGTTCTATCGGGGGCAAATCAGGCGATCGCGGGGGCCAGGGCAGTTCTTTGATATTGTGCCTATTCAAAAAGTCCTGCACCACTCTAGCAACATGGGGCCTTGCGTTATCGTGTTGATAAAGAGTTCCCTGGTGTTGCTGCCGTAGAAATACGATAACGACAGGTCTCAAGAATTGGTCAATGTAGCGTTGACCGGTCATTGTATCGTAAAACACGACGAGATCAGTAGTTCTGTCGGCTAGAATCCCGACCCAGACCATCACGCTCTCTCCACCAAAAGGTTCAAGTTCCTGGATGCAACATGCGCTCTCCTTGTCTTCGATAAACTCGGTTCCTCCCATCATTATTGAATAAGCTGAACCTACTCTCATCGGAAAAGATCACTCTTTGCCAGTCACGTATCTGCCAGCGTCGTACTGGACGTGCCCAACGTAGTCTCTCTTGCCGATGTCTAGGCGTCAGAACAGTTCCTCTTTAGGGTCTATAGTTCCTAATACCGAAGGAACGGAGACGTCTGGCTACTGTCTGTAGGCTTAGACGGCGACCCAACGCAGTTCTTGCCGTTGACGTTGCCGTCAGGAAGCGGTTACGTAGGTGCAAAGTACGCATGTACCGGTCTTCCTGAGGTGTTGTGATGCGGGGTCTCCCTTTTTTTTTTTTTTTTGGGTGATCAAACTTTATTTATGGATTCAGAATAAAACAATAACTTCACTATCATTGTACTCTGACGTCAATTGTCGGTTTACATGAGAGCCTTTGTGTCAACCGGCTTTCTGTTCTAGGTAACGGTACTTCACCACTTGTGTTATATTCCAAGTTCATCTTAAAGGAGCAGTTCCACGGTTTTTATGTAAAATTCTTGGCATTCCAAGAGAAATGTCACACGTTCTACTTATCAAAATTCGCTAAACGTTGTAAATGACCTAAACTTTATGAATGGAGAAGTAATATCCCTTCGCTTCAACGGCCTCTCTCATCATTCAATTGTTTCTTGAGGTCATGGATGACGTCATATGATTGTACAGTTATTTCACTTAATGGAATCGTGTTTTTATTTCACTCACTGAAAATACGGATTTTATTTTCACCGATGAATGGCGCATTTCACCATTGAAAATGTATGGAATACAAGTGTATGCCCACTGGCAATTATTTTTGTGTGGACATCGTTTAACCATTTGAGAGTGGGAAATCAGATCATGTAACATTCGTTTTTAAACTGCTTCTTTTGTTTGATAAACATTATCTTGCAATTTGAAACATTTATTTGCGTTTGCTTGACATCACTATATTCATCTAAAAAGTGTGCTACTGCCCCTTTAAGATGGAATCGGAAAAGAAAACCATTAAAGGCACTATTTACAAACTAACTACAGTAGATGTCCTAATAGGTATTAAGTATTTTTTCATTTGACTTGTGTCTACACATAATATATTCTAAATCACTGTTCTTAGAGAGGAAACTGCTTAATAATTCACCTATTAGCTTCCCTTTGCATGAACGATATGTTTCTTTTAATAAACTGTTGGCGTTATGTTATGAAAAGATTTCTTATTCATTGATAAAGCAATTAAACAAAATTTTCGCTTGAACTTGTATCTTTTTATTAGTTTGTTTTCGTTAACTCCTTCAGTTAGTAAAATTAGTCTGAATGATACATGGTTGTGGATGGTACATTTTGACAGAAATAGAAACATGATATAAATGATAAAGGATTTATCAGCATTGCCTTTGTTGGTTACAAATGAAACTAAACGTTAACGAATCCTCAGCTGCGGTGGGAAAAGGATGTCATTACAAATTCAAAACAAGCAAATCAATAATCATTTTGGAAGAGTAGATGACAAATCGACCAGAATTTCATAAATTTCCAATAATTACAAGTTGAGTATGTGTTGTATTTGTCGATGTTGTATGCGTTTTTGATGTCTTGTTTAATGCTACTCAAAGTTGGTTTCATCTCGATATTCTTAGATTTAAATATGTTATATTTCACGATAGTTATGATCATATTCAGTATTCTATTTCTTTTTTCCGGATATCCGAAACATATAATTCTTTTTGATAGTTCTATCTTATCACCTGTAACATCTTCTAACCATTCTGTGAGTTTATTCCAAATCTCAACTACATATTGACAATCGTGAAACAGATGGATTATAGTTTGGCTTTCTTTTTCACATAAATTACATGTATTTGTATCTTTAATGTTCATCTTATGTAAGAGATCATTTGTAGGTAAAATTCTATGTAGAACGGAATATTGAAACCATTTTAATTTTGAGCTAAGGTTAGATGTAAAAGGTACTTTGTGTATTATTTTCCATTCTTCTTCATTAATCGAGCATTTCAGAACTTTTTCCCATTTTCGTTTATATTTACAGTCATTATCTTTACTTGGTTTTTCTTGCAATATGTCGTAGAAGGCTCTGCATCCCTTTCTCTTAGTAACAATATCTTCAATTAAATACGGGATGAACGGGGTGTTGAGTTTTCTATTTATAGAGACATTTGATTTTTTAAAGTACCCCTTTAATGATTGAACAATACCCGCGTAATCCAGAAAGTTTAACTTACATTGGTAGGTTTGGATAATCTTTTCATAGTCGAGAAACTTACCATCATCTTCCACAACATCATTGATAAAGAAAATTCCCGCGGTTGACATGCTCTTGTTGTTTAAAGTTTTCTTGTTTATTTTTATGTTATCATTTCTCCATATTGGCTGAGATAAGAGAGCGGATTGGGTTTTAACATTATTTCCTTTTTGTTTTATGAAGTGACCCCACGCATGTAAGACATCTTTCCAAAATTCATTAGTTTTTTTAGTTAATACATCATTGATAATTGATTCTTCGTTGTACTGATAGAAATCATTATGTAAGGGAGATATATTTAATTGAAACAATGCCTTTAGTTTTGATTTATCATCAGAATCAGGGTCTCCCTGATCTTGGCCTGTCTCTTGTATGACCAGTCTGTTGGAACGGATCTATCAAGTTGGTTACCGCTGTGGTGGAGCAGCCGAAGGTTCTGGCAACATGACCTCTTGAAGCTCCCATGTTTATCATTCCTATGGCCCGTTCGCGTTGTTCTGCTGAAAGTCTCGGCATTCTTTTTCTGGTTTTCCAATGACAGTGAGGACAGTGGTTTGTGTTTGAGCCTTTTATACCAAAAACTACACGTGCGGATCGTACAACTTTAAAAAATTCGATTTTAACAGAAACTTGCACGTGAAGCCTAATAAAGAAATGTTGCGTTTCTGAAATGCATAAAACGGGGTCATGAACACTGGCGAACTCAGGAAATACCTATTTTAAATTATTAGAGTTAATACATTTTCTTTTGAGTTAAATAATCAGGGGTCAAGTTTTTTATGGACTTGAGTATAATTGGTAAACTGCCATTTGAACACATTTGCTAGCTAATGTTAAATCTTTTTTAATTTTCCTTGATAAAATAAAAAGTTTATGCCAAATGTATAATCTGCAGAGAGTCAAACATATATTGACCAAGGTCGGCCATACGTAGTCGTAGAAGAAATTTTCAAGTACAAAGCTAAATCCCTTGGCGTCCATCTACATGTATGTGTGAACACCTAGGGAAATATATTCGTCAAGCTAAAATGAACATGGTAAGTTCGTTATAGAACTGCTTCTTTTTTTATCAAGAAACATTGTCTTGCAACTGGTAACATATACTTTCATTTTCGTGAGTTCGATTTATTTATCAAAAAATACATTCTTAATAACATTTTCATTTACACACATGTCAAAACAAGTTATGCCACTTATCAAAGAAATAGAACACGGAAAATCGTTTCGAATTAAACGACGGAAAAAATAAAAATTAGATTATACGGTTCCATGATCTGCTGACGTTACAATGCTATGACGTCATTGCGCAAGATGGCACTGTTATGTTTAGAGATTCATTTCATTAATGATAACTGATAAAAGAATATCTTTAGGTGATAAATAAAATCTTACCCTCGAGTCATGTGATAAAATATAAAAACATTAATGTGAACGCCTCGAATATTTGTCCTTTAAATTTAATCAACTTGTGGTGATTTATGATGATTATGACTAGTATAAGAAAACAACTCGGGGAGCTTCTGCATGGCCGTAATACATTACGCAGAAATCAAAACGTTCTTGCGATTTCGTTTCACAACCATCTCTTTCAATGTCGCGTATTGAACGTTCGCAACGTAAAAAGCTCAATTTCTGTACAATCATAATCACCGAAACCCCTTTCCATTGTTTTTAAAGGAATTCCTGTGTCTTCTTTTAGCGCAATGACATACGTCATAGCAGCGATAGCAGGGACATTTCCAAATCTACCATAACAGCTAAAACAGAGAGAAGTAATGATGAATCAAAGCATTTAAATTCTTGAAAATGTGCCATACATGTTCATATGAAATATATAATATATATTTCGTTTCGTAGTTTACTATCAAACGAGGAAAGATCGGCAAGTACGCAAATGACGGGCGCGCGAGATTTCGGTTTTAGAACGATAATTCAAGGGGAACGGATAGTGATCTATGAATGATTTTGATACTGATTTTGATATTCATTTTCAAACGCAACTTCTATCAAAATTTGCCAGCTTTTGAAAAACTTCATTTAACCGAAGTTCAGAAAATTCCTTTTTAAAAAACCATATATCACACTTTCTAACAATTTCAAAGCTTTTGGAAAACGTATTTGGAAATTGATGGAAATAGAGAATAAAATATGAGTAGTGTTTTTCAACGAATTGTGTCACTTGACTACTTCGTTGAGACGAGTTGTTATCGTGGGATTGTCGTTCGAGGATCGTGTGGGAACTTCGCAACCTGAACATGACTATAAAAAAAGCCTTCAACGTCTCTTCTTCACCAGTCTTCAAGGTATGTAAGTATAATAGGACAGGTTTTTAAGGTGCTGTAGCAATTTCTTAAGTTAACAATGATATCTCGTGAAAACTAAAGTAACAGTTACCAAGTGCAAAAAAATCCTTTTTAATCATAATTGGCAGTTGTATAAGGTATATGTATAATGTCACATATTCGGTTAGGCTGCGCAAATACATTTTCCCATCTCACATCATTAAAAAGTGTTCACACTAACATTGCGGCATAGATTAATATATTAAGGAAATAATCTCCAAAAGACGTGCTACCGCTCCTTCATATTCATCATAATTGAAACTTGATTAGAAAAAAAGCTGTGTCCACAATGGAAACTCAAAAATTTTCCATTGTGGACCTTATACTGGCTAGGTCATTACATGTTGAATAACATGATTACATTGCATGCTAAAATGTCCTGGTCAAAAGCATGAAATTGTGTTTTAAGGACTTCCTGTGTACAAGATGCATGATAAAATCGTTTATTCTATCTTAGCACATCGATCCCTGCTGTTTTAGTTGTTTGGTCATTAATAATGAGGTCATATATCAAATATAGGTATTTCCAAGACATCTCGGGCGATGACGTTTACGCATCAGTTTTTAAAATTGTAATGTGTGAGCAATGGTGATCCATTGTGTAAGGAAATGCCCCAAGATGACATTTCAGAATCAATTCACGATCTTCGGATCTTACTCGGACATCTCCGGCTCAAACACCGTTTTTGTCTCGAGGGAATAATGGTAGCCCAAGAAAATTCAACTAGGCTTAAAGACTTTGGTAACTCGAAAATTTTCATCTCGCAGTCTTTTTAGCTCCACCTTTGAGTTACATTTTTACTGTAATTCTAAAGTTTACAGATATACAGTAAGTAACATTTTAGCATAAAATACAAATCTTTCAGATCCCGACCGGCCAACCATGATGTTTGCAAGCGCATGTCTAGTATGTCTCTTCGCCACGGCTCTGGCTTTACCAGTAAAGCCTGTTGAAAACAAGAGGAACCTTCTTGAAGATCTTCTTGGTTTGGTCCAAAGCGGCGGGCTTGATGGTAATTATATATTTAGGCCATTCCACAAAATGTATGAATAATGATAATTACAACAAAGCTGAAGATTTGAAAAACATAGCTATATTATATTTTATTTTATCATGAAACATGAAACATGTTATGATCATCTAGTTATCCATGGCCGATCCCCACAGCAAAGGCCGTGAGTGCATTGCTGACTTTCGTCTCCTGTGTGGTTGAGGACGATCGGTTGTAGCTTCTGATAGACACCTCTTATTTATCACGAGAAGGCATGCCTTTAGAATATTTTGACAATAATATTTATTCTATATAGAATGTATGGCATTTTACAAAGTGATTATAATAATAGAAACGCGTACCTTGTTTACAAATAGTTCCGTCGATGGACGTGGCTAAATATGATGTGACGTCACGAAATTAAGTTTATTCAATGATGAAATAAAGTTCTTTTACATTGTTCAGCGAAACAGATTATTTATACAGGCAAAAGTAAATTTTGCCTAGCGGGACATCCGCTTGTTATGTCCTTCACAATGATTAATAATGAGGAAAAAACTAAAAGCATATGGGAGATGGAGCCCTTTTCCGGCCTCTATCTAAAACCTACATGTATGCAGTATTATTTCATGAGACTTTGTATGTGTTTATACCTTATGGTAAAGGGTTGCCTTTGCTAATTGAATTATACAGATTTTTATTTTTTCTGATTTCCTTGGAACTTATATCAATTAATTCAATGTCAAGATTATCAAACAATTTCAGGACGAAAATGCGAAACATTTTCAGAAATCTTATTTTGAATATATGTTACTTTACTCAGTGAGAATATTTCTATATGAATTATGAGGATTAAGTATTTCACTTTCCAAATAGAAAATAATAACAATGTATTTTGCTTGATGAAAAGCACATTGATAAAAACAAAAAAACATTTAAGCATATTCACAGTATTAACAAGATTTATAATTAATAACTCATAAATATTTTCTTACCCTAGTGGGCACAAATATTCCGGGTATCAAAGTTTTCATAATGGTTCTGGGAATTATGTTTTTTTAATGTAACAAGGGATTTTATTGGCAGACAGGACTTCTTTCTAGTACTGTGGATATCCTTAAATTTGACAAAAAATAACCAATTCAAAGTTTGGAATTACAGTTTATCTGTCCCTCTTAGATTATTGTGATGAATTCCTCGCTAAAGGTCGGAATTTATCACAATATCCAACTCAAGACAGATTAACTGTAATTCCTTGCATCTTGTTGATTATTCTTATAACATACATGAGTCTATTTTTCCTTTCCCCATCACGATGAATATGTGACTGAGGATACAATATACTTTTCAAATATTTTACAGGTTTTCTTGGAAAGAGAAATGTACTTGATGACCTTTTTAAATTGATTGGAAATGGCGGACTTGATGGTGATTATATACTCATTCCAAACCACAACATTTATAATTCATTACAATCAATTTGATTATAGCAAAGGTGAAGTATTGAAACGCAAGTAAATGTTGTAAAAAAACATACAGTGATGACATTTGTTTTAATATGTAAGACATAATTAACATGTAGTCAAAAGGAACACAAGAATTTTTTTATGGATGATCAACTTCTTCATTGTTGATAATCCATAAAAATTCCTTGTCTTCCTTTACTGACAACTTCAGCATTCCACAGTAATCCACTCGGGACAGATAAACCTTAATTCTTCGCATATTGTTGATTATTTTTATAACATACACGTGAGACTATTTTTATTCACCCATCATGATGAGTATGTGAACGAGGACATTATCTACATTTCTAATATGATACAGGTTTTCTTGGAAAGAGAAATGTACTTGATGACCTTTTTAAATTAATTGGAAACGGCGGACTTGATGGTGATTATATACTCATTCCATACCACAAACATTTATGAATCATTATAATCAATTAAATTATAGCAAAGCTGAAGTATTGAAACGCAAGTAAATTTTGAAAAAATAAAAAATATAAAGATGACATTTGTATGATGATCAACTTCTTCATTGTTGATAATCCATAAGAATTCCTTACTTTCCTTAACTGACAACTTCTAGCATGCCGCAGTAATCCACTCGGGATCGATAAACTGTAATTCCTCGCATCTTATTGATTATTCTTATAACATACACGTGAGACTATTTTTATTCACCCATCACGATGAGTATGTGACTGAGGATACAATCTACTTTTCAAATATTATACAGGTTTTCTTGGAAAGAGAAATGTACTTGATGACCTTTTTAAATTGATTGGAAATGGCGGACTTGATGGTGATTATATACTCATTCCATACCACAACATTTATGAATCGTTACAATCAATTAAGTGATACCAAAGCTGAATTATTGAAACGCAAGTAACTTGTTGTTAAAAGATAGGCAGATTACATTTGTAATAATTTGTTAGACATGATGAACATGTAGTCAAATGGAAGTCTAGGACTTTTTTTATGATCAATTTCTTTATTGTTGATAATCCATAAAGATTCCTTTTCTTCCTTAACTGACAACTTCTAGAAAGCCACAGTAATCCACTCGGGATCAATAAACTGTAATTCCTCGCATCTTAATGATTATTCTTATAACATACACGTGAGACTATTTTTTATTCACCAATCACGATGAATATGGGACTGAGGATACAATCTACTTTTCATATATTTTACAGGTTTTCTTGGAAAGAGAAATGTACTTGATGACCTTTTTAAATTGATTGGAAATGGCGGACTTGATGGTGATTATACACTCATTCCATACCACAACATTTATGAATCATAATAATCAATTAAATTATAGCAAAGCTTAAGTATTGAAACGCAAGTAAATGTTGTAAAAACATGTACAGATGACATGTGTAGTAATATGTAAGACATCAAGAACACGTTGGTAAAGAAAGACAAGGAATTTTTATGGATGATCAACTTCTTCATTGTTGATAATCCATAAGAATTCCTTGTCTTCCTTAACTGACAACTCTAGCATGCCACAGTAATCCACTCGGGACAGATAAACCTTAATTCTTCGCATATTGTTGATTATTCTTATAACATACACATGAGACTATTTTTTATTCACCCATCACGATGAGTATGTGAACGAGGATATAATCTACATTTAAAATAATTTATGTTACAGGTTTTCTTGGAAAGAGAAATGTACTTGATGACCTTTTTAAATTGATTGGAAATGGCGGACTTGATGGTGATTATATACTCATTCCATACCACAACATTTATGAATCATTACAATCAATTAAGTGGTACCAAAGCTGAATTATTGAAACGCAAGTAACTTGTTGTTAAAAGATAGGCAGATTACATTTGTATTAATATGTTAGACATGATGAACATGTAGTCAAATGGAAGTCTAGGACTTTTTTATTATCAACTTCTTTATTGTTGATAATCCATAAAGATTCCTTTTCTTCCTTAACTGACAACTTCTAGAAAGCCACAGTAATCCACTCGGGATCAATAAACTGTAATTCCTCGCATCTTAATGATTATTCTTATAACATACACGTGAGACTATTTTTTATTCACCAATCACGATGAATATGGGACTGAGGATACAATCTACTTTTCATATATGTTACAGGTTTTCTTGGAAAGAGAAATGTACTTGATGACCTTTTTAAATTGATTGGAAATGGCGGACTTGATGGTGATTATATACTCATTCCATACCACAACATTTATGAATCATAATAATCAATTAAATTATAGCAAAGCTTAAGTATTGAAACGCAAGTAACTTGTTGTTAAAAGATAGGTTTGTATTAATATGTTAGACATGATGAACATGTAGTCAAATGGAAGTCTAGGACTTTTTTTTAATATCAACTTCTTTATTATTGATAATCCATAAAGATTCCTTGTCTTACTAAAATTACAACTTCTGGAATGACACTCCAAGACGTCATGTAGTCATATGTACAAAAGTTAGTGTTAAAGAGCCACTCCGTGATTTTCATAACATATTATTTACCTTTGATGCGAACCTAAATGTCATATGTGGTGATATAAAAGCAAACATCTTAACTTTTCATGTCCATAAGACATATTTATGACAAATACTGGTTTTCCATGAAAACCTTATAAATGCACAGAGATGTAGATATCACGTCCAATATAAATAGATACTATTTATATAAGCTAACAAACATTATCAACTTCTAACTGCCCTCCTGGCTGTTTTAGATAAATCTCTAAAATTACGTTTGACTATTAGACGCGCGCCAATGTCCCGTTTTCGATCATAATTGCGACGTGCTACCTTCATATTGTTACTGTAAAAAAACCCAATAAGATTTAAAATGTGTCTTTTTGGTAACAGTCGATACTTTGCGATCAAATGACATTTCTGATTAAGTTTGGCATATATGACTCCAACAACTCACGGAGTGGCTCTTTAAGGGTGACACAACCAATGGTTTCAGCATAAAGTAAATCATGATCAGTTACAGAAATGAACTTGCTTATCGAAAGTACCTTGTACCTTTGATGCATTCCTTATGTTACTTATTGGTTCGTAAAGACTGACTATTTCAAATAGATGTCCACAGTGTCCAAAACTGCCTAATTGTTATATATTGCCATTGACATCAAATATGTCACGTGTTCAGAAATCTCTTTTTGAATTATGTGTTATTCTAACTGATTGAGAAAAAGGATATTTGTTTCTGAAATGAATCAGGTGTTTTATATTGAAGATAGAATTTCATTACATTTTTTTAATGTTTAAACTATACTTTCACTATACATATAATAAATATTACAGCTGCATGAAGGTATGATTTGGTTTCAATAAGCATAAGAGAGTCAGAATACGATATACTTTGCAAGTGTCTTACAATTATAGAATAAAGTCTATTTTCAGGTAGGAAACTGACATACACGCTTGTTGTGCACGATTAATTTTTTCGCAATTTGTTTCTTCTTCTAAGCACACAAAAAATGCACACAGAAAAACCAAACCTAATCAACGTACACAACATTCCATCAAAAACGTTTTACATTCATTTGTCATAGAGGAACTAAGTTCATGTATAATACGAGAATCTTGAAAATAATTTACAGGTATCTTTGGCGATGCTCTCGGAAAGAGAAATTTACGCGAAGACCTTGAAAAGGCTGCTCTTAAAGGTGAATATTCAATGTTTTATTTCTATGAGGAAAAGATTGATACTTTTTATTACTTTAATGAATTTCATATATTTGTATAGGAATGTATACAATCCACGATCAGATACAGGTGCTGACGTAAAGAACTTAAACTTGAAATATGAATCTACAAAATAATTTGTAATATTAATAATGATAATAAATATTCATAATAACATATTTTCCCCACGAAAGTCGTGGTTGGTGAGTTATTTTCGTTTCTATTTTCCCCACGACAGTCGTGGTTGATAAGTTTTATTCGTTTCTATTTTCCCAACGACAGTCATGGTTGATACGTTTTATTCGTTTCTATTTCCCCACGACAGTCGTAGTTGATAAGTTAGGAGAGAACTCGAAAAGGCTGCTCTTCAAGTTCAATTCAAATTTTTCTCTTTGAGGATAATAGTGTCCCATTTTAAACAACTTTAAATCAATATCACCCGCACTCTATTAAAAAATAACATTTATACACTATGCAACCATAAAGGGTTTCTGATGTAAAAGATTTTAGTTTGAAATATCATCTTTGACAGAAATTGCACCTTTGCTGTTATTTCATGAAACGTATTACAAACTGTTTACGCTAATGAGCTAAAATCAATTTCATTTGTTCTTTTTGGTTGATATAATACATCTTAAAGTTTCCATGTAATTATACTTTCCATAAAATTTGTTTATAAATCAATCATTTTCATCTTTTCCAATTATAGTCTTGGTTGACAAGGACGGAAAGAGGAATGTATTTGGTGACCTCCTTCATTCCGTGGAAGGTGAGGTTCTTAGTTTCGAACTTCAATTTGAATCATTGTCCTTTTAATCATTATACCCGACTCTATGGTGGACGAAATTATTCGTTAAAAGCATTTAGAAATAGACCTCATTGGAAAAGAACGTTTTCTATATAGACATTTGAGAAGTAAACGTTTCACCTTATGTACTGATCCTTCATTAAGGGCAAAATATCAGGGGAAAGGGGGATGTGGGATTGACCAACGCCTTTCCTTATGTGATGGATATAAATTGATGTGACAGCATTGTGTAAATTGTGTTAATGATACTGGTGCCTTGAGTTCTCTCAGATATGTAACACCACAAATTTGACTTGCAATGAAGGTGCAATGCTGGCTTTGACTCCGAAAACCAAAAGCTATTGCTATGTACCCAATAATGCGACCTTATATAACTCATCGAACATCCAAATATGAAACAGTGGACATATATGATTAAAATCTGATTACACTAAAATTCGTTTAGTATCTTATCAGCACAAGTAAGATTTATAACGTCCTGGAAATTTTTTAAAAATGAACGTTTTTGTTTAGTGTAGTGATTATATGTTAGAATAAAATGATAAATATAATTTATAATTGTAAATTTGAGATGAAGCACATTAAAATACAAAACTTTTTTAAAAAATAAAAAAATTATATAGAAAATATCTTACGTGAACATCGTATCACTAAACTCATCAGAATGACTGTTTAAATGGCTACCTTTTTCTATTTTGCAGTTGCTCTCTTGAAAAACGTTGAACCATTAGGGTAATCTATTTGGTAAGATGACTCCAAATTAGTAATTGTGCTCAGTGCACATACTTAAAAACATAGCTTCACTAAAACGCCAATTGATATAAAATACTTACTCCAATTCAAATTCACTGTTCGATTTTCCATTGTTATTAACAAAGTTCACACCGCAATCAGAGATATTGTCACAAAAGAATTATTCACATAACATTAACTCATAACAACGCTTGTTATTTCCATTTGGATTTAAAACATTCAAAGTTCTTCATAACTTTAGAAAAAAACTCTAGTTAGGTATTCGAATGTAATCAAAACAACGAAATACCATATCAGATTCGTTTTACAGTTTTACATACTTTCTGTCTTTACTTAGTCTCTCGTTGGCTAAATTTCTTTTTTAAATACCATTTTCAATGCACATTTTCATTAACCAAAAGTATGGTTTCTGAATCCGTTCATAAGTTAGGAAGAAAATGATGTTGTAACTCTCCCATAAGTTGTTGGCATTTTATGCCTTATCAATCATTATATGAAGAGTGTATGAAAACAGTTCATTATTATTTGATATTAACCCTTAAATGTTGTATTTTGTTTGTTTGCAGGTCATGCGATCGCATGTATGGTTGGAGCTCTTAAAATAAAATTTGAAATAAAGACGCGACCTTTGTTATTTTTTACTATCTTACAACAATGGAATTGTGATTAAAATGTTTGTCCTAAGATGTGAATTCATAAGAATGCCGTCATAACACAGTTTAAACAATTGACAATATTATGGAAGTTTTACTAAAATATATTTTTTAAGTTTATATAATCTTACTCCTTATACAAATCTTTCAAAACCAACTTGACATTACAGTCATAACGTTCTCATCAGGACAAGTAAATTTGTTACATAGACACCAACGATCTCTTTGTTTTCCTTATGTTTGTTTAAAGGTTTGTAAGATTAATAGAGAACAAATGCAAGAATACTGCAAGATTAGGACGTTTCGGTTTAGTACAAAAACATTATCAGGCAAGTGATATTTGACACAATTTGAGAGTGAATCTACACATAAACATGGATTGTTTTTCTAGTTGGTTGAAGAACAGAGAGATAATTAAGTTTATGAACTTAACATGAGCAAACTTAATTACCTCTTTTTATTAATCTAATAAATTGTACAGAAATATTTCCATTTATGTATATATCCACTCTCAAAACAATGGCCAATATGAATATTTGATGACGACATTAGCATCTCCACTAAAACGTCGTAATCTTGCAATAAAGAAGTTGTTAATCCATAGAACTAAAAGATGTTAGAGAAAGATTCCTGTTTTGAGTACATCGCCAGTAATGATGATAACAAGAAATCTAAAGCTTGAGAGTGATATTCTCAGGTGAGATGAGGTGAGGTGAGTTGGTGTTTAACGCCGCTTTCAAGATTATTTCACTTATATCGCGGCTGCTAGTATTATTGCAGGGAAAAAGCCCGCAACGCCATTGTGTCTATGCATTGCGGTGAAACCTGCGATCATCGGCTGGAACTAGCGAACCATGGGTTGGTACTGTGCTGAAATTCAGTTTAGCATTGCACCCAAACCTGATTGCATGTAGAACAGTTCTCCACTGCAAACAAACAAAGAAAGAAATGTCCGGATATCGCGTCTGAACTCTTGTCCTGTCACACATTTTACAAACAGCGAAAAAAAGTACACGTAACGATCGTGCAAATGGATTAATTTTTTAGGATCAAGGTAAAATATTAACATTAATAGCAACATATTGATACATAATATAAGATAACCCTTATTATCCCGAAGGAAATTTTGGTAAAATCGTAAATACAAACAAGCAAAACAAAACATTTAGTGATAATACATCACAATATAACGAGCGCTATGAATCTAAAATAAATAGATAAATAAATAGATAAATGAATATACACGTAGGTAGAGGCAATATAGTAATTTAGGCTTAATATAGTAATAAATTAAAACAAAGTTACGTAAACATTAGGATAATTTTGTTTTCGTATTGTGGTGAAGGTTGTCTCCAAAAGTTAAATAATTTACAGAAAGTCTCCAATAGTTTAGGAAACAACATCAGAAAATTTCCCCGTCAGATTGAATACGCTCGAACGCAGCCGCTTGAACCCCGAGAAAAGTGCTGTCAAAACTAATGGCGTATCTGAACAGCTCTCGCTGTCCGATCGAACCATTAAGTGCATACACTGCTGCAAAAAGGAGAACGTTACGTTAGAGAATATTACCCTATAAACAAAAACTTAGAAATCGAAGCGAAAAAACAACAACATTTTACTAACCCTGTTTGGTAAATGATATCATCTTATTGCAACTAACATGGAAATACATACAAAAATCAACCAAGTAACCCTGTTTATTCATTCTTAATTAATCATTTCATTTATGTAACATTTTATATAACACGTAATTAACCATTTCCAGACGATATATGAAAAGGTCCCCATGTTAGGAAGATGAAATATATTAGTAGATGAACGTGCGATTTTTTTTCGATAAAAATCTCATATTATTATCTTCGTTATGACAAATGGACATTCTTTAATTTCTAGTGATTATAGAAAAATATTTCATAATTACGGTTGCAATGTACAAATCCGATGGGCGCTTAAATATGTCATAATGTTGGCTTGATTAAAGGGGCACAGAGTATGTTGTAGGTGTCAAATGTGTCAAACTTCAAAAATGGTATTATTATGTCGAGAATGTCTTACTGTATCAGAAAATTACCATTTTAATACTTATCAGTTCAGTGTAGTAATTAAAAAAAAGCTGAAAGTTGTGATTTGTGATCGAAAACTGGACAGTGAGGCGCGTCAATGACTAAAACATAATTTCGGAAACTTATCTACAGCGAACACTATGACAAATAGGGTATGGCAGTGTTACGCATATCACATAAGTAGTATACAGGCAAATGGGACGTAGAAGTTCAACCTTGTAACATTTATAATGCCTTTTGTCGATAATTATTGAAAAAATAGTTATTATCATAATTTGGGCATTTAAGTAATGAAATTATTTCGACATGCTTTGATTTTTACGCAGGACATGTGTTATATTGGAATTGGTTACGACTTAAGCTGCATATACAATTTTGAATCACAGTCTGTGTCACTTTTAGTGATGCAATGTACTCTCGTTAATGAGTTTATAATACCCAAACTTGGAATTATGATTTAGAATTTCGGTTATTTTATCTTAAACCGTAATATTCAAGACTTTCTCTAACAAGGAAATGCTAAATCTAGATATTGCGTTTGACAGTCCTCAATACGCATTCTCATGTCCTAATCAAGGGTAGATATAATTTGAAGATAATACGTCCTCAGATAGAGACGTTTTTCCTAAATATAATTCCGTGGTCCTCATTATGAAATGCCCTATCTATCTCGTGTCTTAAAGAGCCACTCCGTGATTTTCATAACATATTATTTACTTGTGATACGAACCTTCATATATACTAGATATATAAATTAACAAACACTATCAACTCCTAACTGCCCTCCTTCACGTCTGACTATTCTACGGGCGCCACTGTCCGGTATTCGATCATAATTGCGACATTCTATCTTCATATTGCCACTGTAAAAAAACCCATAAGCTTTAAAATGTATCTTTTTGGTAACAGTCGATACTTCGCAATCAAATTACACCATTGATTAAGTATGGCATATACAAAAACCCACGGAGTGGCTCTTTAATAAGCATTAGCACAATTGGTACAGGTATTTCAACAACGAAATATGGGATACTTTCTCAAAATTGGATGTCCCATTTAAATAGGACTTTTGCCCACGAGGATAATTCTAAATCACAATAACGGAATGCTAGAGGAATATGATCTCCGAATTTCAAATAATCTTCGTATTAATTATGAGATTACATTACTGATACTTTCACCATGGTTGAACTAAGATTTTAATTCATCTCAATCAGGGCAACGAATTAAAGATGAAAAATTAAATATTTTTGAATCAATAACCATTAATTTTGAATTTTAAATTTTGATAAATATGAATACGCGTGCAAGGTAATTTTGACATATATTTATCCATAAACATGTGTATTAACATAACATTTCGAAATGTTTTCTCCGTTTTACAAAATATAAACGTTACTCACCTTGACTAGAATACTTATGAATCTGATGTCTTGCAGGGGAAGGGTTGGATAAAACTAACAATCGAAAACAATCATGAAATACTTATAGAACAAAAGTCGCCAATATTTTTGCACATACATGTAATAAGTTGTGTTGTGGCGATCATTCGAGCCGCAAGAACATGTTTCCTTAAACTTTGTTTTTAAAGTAGGAGAATGTCTTCAAACTAGCCAATAGTATTTCACGTGGAGCATGTTTTCGGCCTAACGGGAGTTGGCCTATAGGTGATAATGAGTTTGTTCCAATGATTTTGCGTACTGTGTTAACAATTTTTTTCAGTTTAGTCTTGTTTTGAACAGACAGGTTACCAAACCAACAAAGGAGGTTAAAAGATAAATACTTTCTAAAAAAATTTTTTTAAACAATTCCAACAGAGAACAATCTTTTCTAAAACAGTTTAAACAACGTAAGAAATACAATCTTTGCTGGCTTTTATTGGATACGTAATCAACATTGTCATTCCAATTAAGCTTAAAGTCAATGATAGTGCCTATAAGTATTTGGATCTGTTCACAATTTCAATTTATTCATTGTTATTCAAAATGTGTCCAGGAGAAATATATTTAGTTGATTTTCGAAAATCTATAAAACTTTCTTTCGTTTTCTTGGAATGTATGGATATGATTTCAATTTTCTGCAATTGTTACCTACATTGTAGATCAACAATCATACCATAATAATGTTTTTGCTTCATCAGACAACATTTTGGCTTCACCTAGAACAAAGATGACGTCACAATGTTTATGACGTAACAATGCACTTCAGTGTGATTCTCTCTATATATAAATCGTGCTCTTAAGTAAGAAATGCATTTCTTTTCAATCTAAAGATTAAAATTGGGACTTGTTTGTATCAATTTCTACAAATACACTCTGTTGAACATGAACTAAGAACGGATGCATAGTGTTGTGACACGTGTTAAGCTCCGCTAATTATGTTGTGAATAAGCGTTCATTTAGAAATAGCTGGTAGAACTACATTTGTATACAATGAGGAGTGTCAATCACACTTGGCTATATATTAAGTAAAGTTATCAAAGTATATATTTACAACTATCAATAAACAAACAACTCAATTAAAGCTCTTTTATTAGCAGTTGTAAGTGAATAGCACTTAAATCTTCGCCTGCGCCATTCTTGAAAATAACTCGATGGGTCGTGGTGAAGATATTTTTAATGAAATTCATCGGAAAATTTTCGTGGTATGGAAAATTTCATGGCTCAACCTCTACCCACGAAAACCACGAAAATTACCAAACCACGAAAATTTCCCGGTATACGGTAGATTTTATACAATAGACATTCTTACTTCATTGAAACAGGATTTAAATAACTAAATAATTATACATATCTTTATATTTATATATAACTCCAACTGCTTTAGTACCAAACATAAATGACGTAGATAAGACATGCGTAGAGATTACATCAGCCAATCATTTTCTCTGTTTGCAAATTTAATGTCATGTGATATAGTGTCGTCCTTTTAGGCCATTAAACTTAACTCGAGAGGCACGGTTCCTTATCTTGGGATTGTCTTACAATGATTATGTGGGAACCCTGCAACCTGAACATGACTATATAAAGGCCTGCAACCAATCCCCTTCAGCAGTCTTCAAGGTATGTACATAGCTCTAAATCATCTTAAATATTTGCTAAAATTATCAAGAAGTTTCTACCATGTTCCAATATGGAACCATGTCCTTAACGTTTTGTAACAGAAATTGCCTTTCGAAAGTTTATATGAATGATGGATAGCATAATAACAATGAATCCTAAAAAATAATTTTTAAATGTAAATTGCATTCTAGGACCATATTTTTCCTATAACATTGTGAATACCTGATTCATAATCCAAATTGACCGTTGTACTCGAATACAACATAACATGGTTAATATTTTGGACATCGATTGTGTGTTTACAGTAGAATATCTGTATGGCTGTCTTTTAAATTCATTTTTCATTTAGACCCGGTACATTTACCAATACTCAGCGTTATTCTGAAACATATGATACGTATTTCCATTTAAGAAAGATTATAACGTTTGAAACGAGGATTAAATAATGAATTAGATTTAACAGGCTTCATAATTTGAAATTTATCATGTATATATTTACTAAATTTACATTTTAATAGGTAACGAACTCATTTATTTCAAACGATAGATTGTACATAATCAAAAGTATTAATTGTTTAATTAATTAGATAAAGTGGTATGTTTAAAGACTTTAACGCAAATCATTTATAAATTTTCATCTTTTCAAAATAAATGTGTCGATAATATTATACATGGTTGGTTAAAGGAAATCAAATCTCAAATAAGTCACCAAGCACTCATGCTTTGCCCTTTTCCGTCCATTCATGTTCCTTTCCATTGTGAAGAAACCGAAATTCTAGGACTGATATTTCGGGCACTTACTTATAAACAGCAGTTTCTGGAATGGTAATATCTTGTACGAATTGATTATTTTTTCACAGGGGAGAGGAAGTTAGACATATTGAAAAAAATAGGACATGAGTGAAACAATTTATTCATAAAGAGACTCTATTCAACTCTTCTTTATAAACTAAACAAGAAGAAAATTGGCAAATCGAAGTATATTTTTTCAGACCTCTTTTTTAATACCATTTCTTAATGTATGATATTATTTAACCTGTATATAAATTGATTAAATATTATAAGTGAGTAATATGCATTTATGCGTCTTTAAGATCTCGCCCTACTAATCAAGATGCTTGCAAGCGCATGTTTGGTGTGTCTCCTTGCCACGGCTTTGGCTGTGCCAGTACAGCCTGTCGAAAACAAGAGGAACCTTCTTGAAGATCTTCTTGGTTTGGCCCAAAGCGGCGGGCTTGATAGTAAATATCTACATTTCATTCCACAACATTTATTAACACGATAATCATTTTGATTACGGCAAAACATAATTGATAACAATTTGCTAATGTCTTTTAGATTAACATACATAGGAGTAGATTTTATACATCATGTGTAAACTTTTCGAGTATTACAATGACTGATTAGACATTTGCTTAGTTTCATATCGAGTCGGAAATTTACATTCTTTCTGAAGGAAAGTATTCTTTGCCGTGCACCATGCGCCACATGTTCAGAAATCTCAATTTGAATGACATGAGTTTTTTTAGTTATTGAGGAAAAAGATATATTTTTAAATTAATCAACTATTTCAACTATCTAACTAGTTCGGCAGATTCCCAGATTTAAAATTATCAACATGATAGATATTACAGAGAGTTTTACTTGATGTACTCACTATGAGTGAGTTGGGACACGATACGGTTTATAAGAAACTTGTAGTATACTTGTAAAGTGCGAAACTTACATATTTGCAAGAATTCATATCTATATTCTATTGATCCCTTTCTCCCTTATCTTTCCACTCTCTTTTGAATGTTTGTCATCCACGTGTTTAAAAACAGAAATATTGTTCAAAACACGTTAAACCCCAACTCACTCAATCTCTCAATTCTTCTTAGTATATACATAAAACAGTAGAAATAAATCAAATAAAAGCAAATAGTATCGACATTCAATACCTTTTGATTACTTAATTCTCACGGAGTAACTAAACTCAAAATGGAACACATCAATCTTCACAGGTATCCTTAACGGTGTTTTGGGAAAGAGAAGTTTACTCGGAGACCTTGAAAAGGCTGCTCTTGGGGGTGTGTATCACATTTTAATCTATTTGACGAAATGTGTTGAATAATCTTAAATCAATTTCAAAAGCCAATTCTATACATGAATATACAATAAGGTAATAAAGAGGGTCACTGGTGTTTGAAATATTTTCTTTCTTTTTTTTTAGATTCCATGGCTGACATAGCAAAATAGATTTTTGAATAAACCTAATCCATGTCCTAAGCACTCAAGAACTAAAAGAAGAATGATTAAAGTATCCATGTTTTTATACTTTGTATAATTTGTTTATTTCAATCTTTTCCAACGACAGTCGTGGTGGATCATTTGGGAAAGAGAAATTTACTTGGAGACCTTGAAAAGGCAGCTGTCGATGGTGAATATCAAAATATTGATTTATTTTAGGAAGATATAGCTCGATTGTGAATACCTTAAAGACACACAGAGTATGTTAGTGTTTCTAATACAATTTTTATTATACAAAAAATTATATTAATCAGTAGATAAATGTTTCATGAAAAACGTGACTTGTGAGGTAAAGTGTAAATATCACAAGTTGAGGTAATTATGTTCCAAAGACTCATACTAGTAAATAATATGTTGCTCACTAGTGAATTGTGATCAAATTACGCTGAAATTCCTTTCTTGCGTACTACATCAGCTTGGGTTATAGGCGAAACAAATTAACAAATAAAGTCTCATTTTCATTTATAGATCACTTTATTTATCTAAAACTTGCATCAATTTCGTATGCACCTTTTGTTTGATATACGAAATATTAAAGTTTCCATGACTCTATAGCTTTTACAAATCTTATTTTTCAATCTTTTCCAACGACAGTCTTGGTTGGAAAGTTGGGAAAGAGAAATTTACTCGGAGACCTTGAAAAGGCAGCTGTCGATGGTGAATATCAAAATATTAATCTATTTGAGGAAGATATAGCTCGACTGAGAATAACTTAAAGAGACACAGAGTATGTTAATGTTTCTAATACAATTTTTATTATACATAAATAATATTAATCAGTAGATAAATGTTTCTATAAAACATGATTTGTGAGGTATAGTGTAAATATCACAAGTTGAGGTAATTATGTTCCAAAGACTCATACTAGTAAATGATGTGGTGCTCACTAGTGAATTGTGATCAAATTACGCTGAAATTCCTTTCTTGCGTACTACATCAGCTTGGGTTATAGGCGAAACAAATTAATAAATAAAATCTCATTTTCATTTTTAGATCACTTTATTCATCTAAAACTTGCATCAATTTCGTACGCACCTTTTGTTTGATATACGAAATATTAACGTTTATTTACCTCTATAGTTTTTACAAATCTTATTTTTCAATCTTTTCCAACGACAGTCTTGGTTGGAAAGTTGGGAAAGAGAAATTTACTCGGAGACCTTGAAAAGGCAGCTGTCGATGGTGAATATCAAAATATTAATCTATATTAAAAAGATATAGCTCGATTGTGAATACCTTAAAGACACACAGAGTATGTTAGTGTTTCTAATACAACTTTTATTATACACATAATGATATTAATCAGTAGATAAATTTTTCATGAAAAACATGATTTGTGAGGTATAGTGTAAATATCACAAGTTGAGGTAATTATGTTCCAAAGACTCATACTAGTAAATAATATGGTGCTCACTAGTGAATTGTGATCAAATTACGCTGAAATTCCTTTCTTGCGTCCGATATCAGCGTGGGTTATAAGCGAAACAAATTAACAAATTAAGTCTCATTTTAATTTTTTAGATCACTTTATTTATCTAAAACTTGCATCAATTTCGTATGCACCTTTTGTTTGATATACGAAATGTTAAAGTTTCCATGACTCTATTCTTTTTACAAATGTTATTTTTCAATCTTTTCCAACGACAGCCTTGATTGGAAAGTTGGGAAAGAGAAATTTACTCGGAGACCTTGAAAAGGCAGCTGTCGATGGTGAATATCAAAATATTAATCTATTTGAGGAAGATATAGCTCGATTGAGAATAACTTAAAGAGACACAGAGAATGTTAGTGTTTCTAATACAATTTTTATTATACATAAATAATATTAATCAGTAGATAAATGTTTAATGTAAAACATGATTTGTGAGGTATAGTGTAAATATCACAAGTTGAGGTAATTATGTTCCAAAGACTCATACTAGTAAATAATATGGTGCTCACTAGTGAATTGTGATCAAATTACGCTGAAATTCCTTTCTTGCGTACTACATCAGCTTGGGTTATAGGCGAAACAAATTAACAAAGAAAGTCTCATTTTAATTTTTTAGATCACTTTATTTATCTAAAACTTGCATCAATTTCGTATGCACCTTTTGTTGGATATACGAAATATTAAAGTTTCTATGCCTCTAAAGTCGAATCTTATTTTTCAATCTTTTCCAACGACAGTCTTGGTTGGAAAGTTGGGAAAGAGAAGTTTACTCGGAGACCTTGAAAAGGCTGCTCTTGAAGGTGAATATCAAAATTTAATCTATTTTTTAACAATCTTATATCAATTTCATGCCCCCTCTGTTCATGTAATATTCAATATGCAGGTTTTCTAATGAAACAAACTTTAGTCTGAAATATTAATTATCATTTATCTCCTTCTCTTTTATTCTATACAGTAATTGCATAACAGTTATGTTAATATACTGCAATCTCATCCATATAAACGTTTTGTTTAATGTAATATGTCTGAAAGTTTCAATGGCACTATACATTGAAATATGATTATACATCATTTGCTTTTTTTTTCAATAACAGTCGCGGTTTCACATTTAGGAAAGAGGAATTTATTTGGTGACCTCCTTCACACCGTGGAAGGTGAGGCTGTTCATTTCATATTGATAATAATATTCATGTTGAAACTTTATTCTGTTACTCATTATAACCAACTCATAACAGGTACAATCTTTTTAAAAAAACTTTTTAGGTAGAGAAAAGAAAGTTTTTTTCTTACAATTTGTGAGACACGGAACATTTTAACGAATATACTTACTGCTTTATTAAGGGCGTTATTTGAAAAAAACATGGAGCAAAGTGAATGTACTGTTTTAAAGCTCAAATGTTACCGACAGCTATACCTAATAATGTGGTGGATACAAAATGATGAGTAAAGATAAAAGCATAAGGAACTTTGCCTTTATGGATAGTGCTGCTTTGTTTGAATGTTCATAGATATGCAACGCCACAAATTTAGTTTACATTGACTTGAAAATGCCGGCTTTGACTCTGAAAAACAAAAGCATTATTACCATTTGCCTAACTTCTCCCAATTAATGCTACCTAATCTAACTCATCAAGCATAGAAAATAAAACAGTTGACTAAATGATTGAAATTTTCTTACACAAACACTCGTTTAGTATCTTATTTACATCTCTAAGGAGATCACATGTATATTATACAACATTCTGGAAACTTCCGACGTAAGATATATTTTTGCTGAGAGCATACTAATTACTATTTTTTTAATAAGATATCGAATATCACTTATGAATGTAAATGTCAAATAAAACATATAAAACCACAAAGCTGTTTTAAAAATCATAAAGATTATAATCTACGTGAATGCCTGTAAGAGGGGAAGTAAGTCGTGTCTTTTTAAGTTATTTCTTCCGATTTTCCCAGTTTTTTTGTTAATGCCAATTGATTATCGTATTAAGTATGAAGCAAAAACTGCTTGGGCTATTTCAGTTTGTACACATTTATTCATTTGCAAAAGGGATATGCATTCGCATAGCTTAAAGAAATCTGTACGTTCGTTTAAAGACACCTTTAATTGCTTAAAATAATTTGCCTTTCAATATGTAACATTTGTTTTACTTTTCATGAGATGCCCCTGTTTCCCTAAGAAAATGTGCTATAGTGCCTTTAAAACAATGGCTACCTTTCTGTTTTGCAGGCACTCTCTTGCAGAAGCTTGAACAGACAGTGGGTTAATCTACTCGGTGAGATGACACATGATAAAGTGTATTACAATGTACAAAGTAAACGGACTTTTCGGCATAGTTTCACATGTGAAGTTAAATGCTAACGATGCTTACAAAATACTCAATCAAACATGATTTCACTGTTATCTATTTTCAATTGATATTCAAAAAGTTGACATGACCAAAATCTCAGATATGACTAAATTCTCAATTATGACCAAAATCTCAGATATGACCAAAATCTTAGCTTTGACTAAATTCTCAATATTGAGTTAAATCACAGATATGACCAAAATCACAGATGTGGTCACAGAATTGTTTACACCAATTGTAGAAAACAGATGACTACTGAAAACGAGGCTGCATGTTGTTCCTTTTGCTTTTACTATACTTAAAGATCATGATAATTTTAGATGTAAACACTAGTTGGGAATTCAAATGTATTTGAAGGTACACCATACCGGTATACCATTTCAGGTTCGGTTAAAAGTTAACATTTTTATCAATACTAATTTTGCCGACCTACGTGTGTGCATATATGCATTACGCTAATTTATGGTTTCATTTTGATTATTATGATTCTGAACGAATGCAAATGTTTGGAACAACTGATGAAGTACCTGTATTTAGGCTTTGTTAAAGAGTATAATTAAGGCACAATTCTTTATACTGTTTATCCACACTCTTAAAATGTTTGCTTTGTTTGCAGGTGATGCCATGATATGATGGTTGGATTTCCAAAATAAAATGATAATAAAACACCTGACACTTCCTTATTTTTGACTATGCTCTATCAACAATTCAATTGTCTTTGTTGTCCTTAGATATACATTCCTTAATGGTTGATGTCCGTGCACTGGAAAATAATGGAACCATTGGCCAAGGCAATAATTAAATGCTTATTCAGTTTATTCACCAAGAACAGATACGAAAATGAACTTGTGTGAGCGAGGAGGGGTTGTTAAGTGCAACTCTCCATTACTGAGTTTGAGAACAATGAGATGACGTCATAAGTGTAATTTAATAACGGTTCTGCCTGTGTTCCATTTTGAACATTTGATAATGACAGAGTGACTAGTAAACTAACATTTTGTCAGATGTAAATGATGCCCATAATCCCTTAACAATCAATCATCGGCCACTTGACATATCAATAATAACAGTAAAAGACACCACCATCTTTGGAATGAGTAAAGGAAGGAGATGCTGGTAGAGTGAGATTCCTGCCTTGTTAACATCGCAAGTAATGACGCAAAGACAGTAACAAGGATTGTCAGTCTGATTAAAATCGACCGTGTTCCGAGGAATAAAAGTTTCAAATATTACCTCTACAGAGATTCGAACACCATCTGTGAAGCACAGGCCCTCGGATCATATATAAAATCTATGCAGACATGATATCAAATGATTTGCCTTTCTACTCCAACTCACTTAAACAATCTTTGGGGTTATTTAATGAGGACGGCCGAAAGACGATTTCCACGCCCAACTTAATGCTGATGGGACAAATGTGATATGGCCGCAGCGACAGATCTCATTGGTTTGATGCAAAGTAAGGAACAGATAACTCTGTTCTTGCAACCAATGAGATCTGTCGCTGCGGCCACACACCCCGTAAGATCAAGGTGACGGGCGGCCATTTGTCCCAGAGTAGAAAGGCAAATCATTTGACAACATGTCTGCATAGATTTTATATTGATTGCGTGCATAATTATTGTAGCATTCGGTCAAGAAAGCGGGTGGGGGCGAATGGAGTGTCGGGCCTTTCCATATACTATTAACAGAGGAACAATTCTATTCAGGGGGTGTTCTCAAAAAAAATTTTTTAATTTTATATATATTTTTTTAATGATCCGAGGGCCTGTGCTGTGAAGGCTATACTCTCCCGAAGCGGTCTGACCGCAGCCAACTGTAGCACACGTTCTTACGTAAACACAGCTAAGCAACCACAATGCGTGCGGCAAAAGCATTCGATATCAGTAGCTAGGGACAAGTAACTCCCGTTTACCATTCGTTAACCTTGATCGCCGCAATACATGTACTTATTTTAAACGCGATGATGTGATTGGTTCGCTAATGACTAGGTTTTGTCAGCGCTAAACTGGTGTTAGCACGAGCGAGCAGTGAGGCTGCCTTCAGACCGTTGTGGAGAGGAGTAATTTTTAAAATACCGTTTATTCCTTGGAACACGGTCGATTTCAATCAGACTGCAAGGATTGCAGGCGTACAAGACAAACATCCTTAGGTCTAATTGCCATTTCTAGAATGAAATGTTCCAGCCATCAAAATGTCTTTTTGTAAGGAGATATAAGCAAATACTTCGATGGCAACGATCTTCTCATCCGGTTGATGGATTGGTAGATGCAAGTTATTTCACTGATTAGTTATACATAGCGAAAACAAATCTCGATATGGATCTAATAAACACAATACTCAACATATTTCGACTTTTGACACGAGAATATTTCGATATGCGGCTCCACTACAAAATTTTACCGACGAACTTTTCAACACTTCGGTCATGATTTTATCGGTAATATGCAATTAGTATTTCATGATATATTGTAAATGTTTAAGTAAAGAAATGGCAGCACCGAAAAATAATAATCTACCCTTCACGATAACGTTAAATTGGTTCCAGAATGAGCCAGTCGTCACGGCAACAACATGAGTTATTAAACGTCAGAACGTTGTTCGGTGACCTCAGAATATAGGATAACGTCAGAACAGAATGTTATTCACACTAATAACTGATAACATGGTATGTTTAGAATGATAAATATCTGTATTTCATAGGAAATCATGAAATAAATACTCAAGTCCGTTATAAGTCTGCTTTACAGTATGTTCCTCGAAGACTTCAACAATTACAACTGCGATCAACAGCCTAGTGTTACTGTAGGTTTCAAGAATAGTATTCTAGAATTCAGTAAACGTTTAAAATATGCAATTGCAAATACCATAAGGTAACATCACTCTGTGGACACTTAATATAAGTCGTAATGAATTAAACATTTCCATCTGTAAAGAATGCATGTATATCACATCAAACAACACTAAAAGGGTCAGTGGGTGTTTCTTTAGGGAAAGTGATCCCATGGAAATAATAAATAATGTTTCCAAATACAAGGCAAAATAATAGTTATAAAACGAATTTACCATGATCGGTTAAGCAATGTGAATCCATTTCCCTACCTCAAATAATTAAAAGGTGTTCACACAAAAAAGGTCGCTTTCTAAATGAGTTCAATTAATCGGTGTCTGGATCCTCTGAAGATAATTTTGGCATAATGATAATTAGGGACAAGATTAAGAAATCTTTTAAAAAACGATCTACTTCCCCTTTTAAGCTTCGCAATTACATAATCTCTTGTGATTATTTTTTTCATTGTCCATTGTCAAAGACATTATATTTTTGTTTGGTTGGGATGTAACGTGTATTACTGAGCTTCCTTATTATGAAGGGGAAGCAAAGCAATAGTCATACCTTCCGATACTTGAACTGAAACAAACCACTTACTGGTCGGTGGATACAATGTTTATCATTCTACAAGTAAGATGAACAGAGAGGAGTACTTTATCACATAAATTATATCAATTACAGTTAAGAATTATAACGTTGGGTTTGAACAGATTTACTTCCATGCAGAATTTGATTTATGGTTGGTATTTAAACAAGCTTACATTAAGACCGCTTCTAGATACAATATATAATACATTTAATGGTGCATTAATAATATTTATGAAATATACAAACACCAACATGTCATAGCAAATACAAAATCAACAAATGTCATTGACTTCAATCATCATGGATCATAGATTATACATCAATCAATTAGATGAAATCGTTTAATGTTTGATACTATGCACTTATTTATCAATAAGTCAGTGTTGGGCATACAACAATTACAAAATAATCAAAATAGTTGAATAAACAATACAAGAAATAGTTTTTATCGTACAAAAGTATAATATTTTAAAAGATTGATGAATAAATGACGTTTTGAAACAGTCTTTCAACTGTCGATCAAAGACGAGTTGCTGAGAATATGAAATTTGGACAATTTGGCCACATCAATGAAAATATGTTATTGAATGAGAATATCATAATTTGTCAGATCGTTTTCAAAAGCGCTTTATGAATGAGAAATAATTATTATTAAATCTTTTACAATTTAGGAACATCGATAGTATCATGAGATTGAATAATATCAATCTTTAACAATTGAAAAAAAATAGAAGCATGAGATTGAATAAGAATATTAACCTTTACAATTTATTGAAATAAATAGAAGCATGAGATTGAATGAGAATATTAATCTTTGACAATTATCACATCAATAGAAGCATATAATTGTATGAAAATATCAATCTTTGACAATTTAGCCACAACGAAAGCAGAAAATCAATCTTTGATGAATTTTCAATATTAACACTAACATGACTTCGAAGAGAATATTATTTTTATATATCAATATAGTATTTGACACTTTTGTATTGCGAATACGAACATAATATTACATGAGAATACCCCTTTTGCGACATGAAAATGTTAACAATGAACAGGAAATGTTTTACTCAATTTCATCAAATGACCTTTGACCTATAGGACCTTCTAGGTCTGAAACCAAAACAAGCACACGAGATGATGACATGTTTTTGTATCGTCCATGTAAAAGATAGTGTGTACATTACAAACGAGGAAGCATTAGGTTTCAAATTGAACAAACCAAACTCGTTGTGGGGCTTTGCTCAAGCGTCCCGATATCTACACGAAGGTAGGTATACATGGACAATTATTGTAGATGTACATGACATTAAGGTTTGCCACAGCGTAAGCTCTTTCGGCTTAAGGTCAAAATGTCAGGTTCGAATCGTTTAAGAGGGTTGGTATTTTTATATGCTGCAGAGAGATCTTATAAGCCCAGTTCACTCCCGTAGGATCCATTGTAATGTACATTCATAGGGAATGTGCACGTGACACAGAGTATGTTTTATATTTTTGTGAAGCTTAAATAAGGGTCACAATACCATGTCTTGAGTACAGTTTAAAAAACTCCTTAAACATTGATCTTTAAATTTAGAATGCCAAAATAACGAAATATTCTTCTTTTAATGATAATCGAAAAATATATTATTTATGTTAAGGATTCGAAATTCTGTTTCCAATTTAAATGTGTATTAGTTAAATGGCCTAACTAAATGACAAACCCATATTTGTATGTACTTGCTATACCTTTTTTGAAATAAAAAAACATAAAATAATTGATACTGTTGATGTGTTTATAGTCCAATAAACATGTTCCTAATTAATCCTCTAAGTCTAATATGATCAATCTAATGCTATAACTATACATACTTTTCGCTTTTTACCTGTAATATTAAAAAGCCAATTTATGTTAAAAATTGGTTGTTCAATCATCTGTAGGAATCAAATATTTTGGCAGAATAATAAGAAAATGAATGCCAAAAAGACCCATTTTATTTACATTTCCGTGAATACCAAAGTTTGTTGTTGAATTCAGATAAGTAAGATGTTGTCTATGTTGTTGTATTTGATTTAAAAATATTGACTGTTACTGACTGTTGCCATTTAAGTGCTTATCCATCAAAATTTGTGACAAAATAAGGATTAACTTCGGAATTATTTTTCGAAAACCGGACAATTTACCGCTGCTGCTGGGCGCAAAAGTGTCAAAAATAATTTCAGTGACTTCTGTATAACAGAAAAAAGGGAAATAACGGTTGGTAGTGTTGAAGTGATCACGTGTAATTGGGAAGTGAAATTTCCGAAATATACAAAAGACCGTTGCTCTATATTAATGACAATAAGTGTGGAAAGTTGTCGAGTAAGTTGATTCGAACTTCAATCAGTATAACGCATTTGGCACTTATTACAAGTTATAAACAACATATTAAACTTTATGTCACTTTATTTTACTACATGATAAAATATCAGAACTATCAGATTAACACAAACTTATTGGGTGTTTAATGAATGTATCACGGAAATTGATCACACAAATGTTTCTATAAAACGCCATTGTTGCAGACATAAATAGTTGAATGTGTGACAAATGGTCTTGGTTTGCTTAAAACAGTAGCAAAACGCTGCCTCTTAAGCATAAGCTTTATATTTCCTCTGCAGATCTAAGCGACACGGACGTGACTGAATTTCTACAAGGAATATGATGAATCTATTGAACTAATTATACTTCCTGTTAGGTTAGACAATTAACAGGGAAATAGAAATTGTTCTTTTGTATTAGGCTTGTTACGGAAGAAATACATGGATTTAAGCAAGTACCCCCTTTTTAATGAAGAAGGAATGTAAGAGGGCAACTTCTATGGATTTGTTAATCGCTTGAGTACGTGTATAGTATAGTTGTAGTATTCACATCAAAAGGCTGTATTCGGGCACCATTGGCCGAGAGCTCCGAAACACTCCATATATCACCCCTTACAAACTTCACCCAGAAAATCTTTACTATCATAAATTGATCTGTGGCGGCCAACGAAACACGCTATGGTCTTGCGTTGACAACAATCGCTTGCAATTTCAGCTCACATATGGCATACAAACTATTTTCATTAAAATTCTAATGCCTAGGCAATAATTCAGTTACGGTAATTGTCAAGGAAATATTTACCACACAAGCTACAGAGAGGAGAATGAACTGTTTCCATTAAGACTGCAGCCTCGAGTTTCATCAGCTGTTTTCCCCCAGGACCTGCATTTTACATATCTTTTTGAACCTTGTACATTTATAGAAAGGAAATACCTTACCTCTTATATCTCGTCAGGATGACCCGGGGTCATATATTTCGTTCCTTTAAACAGCTATTTGAACAGAAGCGAACCATAATCAGTCGTGTATCCTTAAACCTTTACAATGAAAATTAAAAGAGCTCAGCCCGACTTTGCAAGCAAGCCTTTCTGTTATATGTTTTGTTATGAATTATCACAGAAATAGCAAAGTAAACAAACATTTAATAATAAGCCTCCATCAATGAATAAATGATTGTATTAAGGTTTCACCAGTATCAAAAGATTTTGTCTTTATTTTCCAAAATAGTTTCTGTTGCTGTACTTAGTTTATATTTCCCACTGTTAACCATAAAATTTACTGTACAATCCCCACCATGTTATTTATCTTATTTCAACAACTAAAGGGTGGAATAGCGCAGTGGTTAACGCGTTCGGCTCAAGAGGTCCGGGTTTCGAATCCAGCCAGGGTCTCGGCAACTTTGTCTGCAGTAGAGAACTGTTCTACACATGGTTCGCTTGTTCCAGCCGATTTTTGCAGGTTTCACCGCAATGCAGAGCCACATTGGGTTTGCGGGCTTTCTCCATGCAATATTACTAGCAGATTTTCGTTAAGTGAACTACTCTTGAAAGCGGCGTTAAACTCCAAAATACCTCACCTCACCAACTAGATTCAAAGAATTATCACGTTATGGTGAATTAAGGCACAGCGTCTCATTTATATCCATGTCTACATTCATCAAAACTGAAAAGGTCTTTGGGTTGAAGAAACAAAGGAAAAGATAACTCCTGAAGTCAACTGAACAAAAAACATTTAACTAAACGAATATTTTGATGTAGCAGGATGAGATATTTCAGCATTGATTGTGTGTCTAACTCTCACCGTGAGAACCCATGTTCGAATCCTGCCGAGGGCTGTCTCACAATAACTTCTGTTCCATTTGCTTCTCAACATATCACAACAACTTACCCTTATCAACAGGGGAAGAGTGGTTAATGGTTATATGAGTTATGGTGCATTGTCACTTAAACCAATTCATGTGTAGATTGTTTCGTGTTGCTTTTGATGAGACTATATTTGATCATGATTAAGACACTAAGCTGGTGAAGTATTCTGCCCTTCAAATGCTCGTATATGGTTTATTTGTTTTATTGAAAGGACCGGTAAATTTCGATCCGGGATTACTTACGAACAAATAAAGCTTACAGACTACATGTATTGTTAACTCTCGCCAGATGGAGCTGTTCACCATGGCAACGGTTGCTGTGGGTGGACTTTTGGCGATCTCTGCACTCTTGCTGCTATGTAGTCACTGCACTCAACAACAAAAGAGACGGTAATAAAACATATACATTATTTTCTATCATTTGTGAATAAAGCATTTTGGATAATTTTGTTTTGGATTGTCAGCACAAGCTGAATTGATTGTATTTTACCTCTACATTCATTGAACTCTTGTTGCTATGAAAACTGTACCCAATAGCTAATAATCTATCATTTATATTTATAAATCTATCATTTATGATTATACTTAAATTTATATCTAATATTCATAACAGCAATGATTGTAATAAATTCGTATAAAATGTACTAACAATGTACAGACGTAAATTCTAGTTAATAAAAGGTGTCGTAGGTTAAATAAAAATTCATATTTTTTCCATTTCCTAGAGATAGTGAACACGAACAAGAAAGTTTCATCGAAGACAAGAAAACACATAGAGGGCAATGTCAGGAAGAATCGAGGAACTCGTTAGGCAATGCCAGACTAGTCGAGTCCGGCCCTGATTATCCTGAAGCCCTTGTAGCTTTTGACGGTAGGGACTCGGTCTCATCTTCAGTATGGACCCCAGCCCCTGCTATATGTGGTGGTGTAGACTTCTGCAGGCAGTCGTATGGCTACATAAGTCCAAACTCTAGAGGTAGCCAAAGATCATCCTGCCAGACGGCCGATGGTTCCCTCAGAAGAGATGTTGATGCATCCAATGGCGCAACTCTGTCTGCCTCCACTGCAGGAACTATAGCCGCCTGGAGGCAGGAGATTGAGGAGATGACAGGGACAGAGGTGTCAAGTAGACAAGCTCGAGGTCTTTCTAACACCTCTGGTGCAAGCAGTGATGCCAACTATGATACTGCTTCGGATATGTCCAGTTCATCAGATCAAGGCAAACAGTCAATCTTTGCAATGGATAAACAATATTGGAGAACGTCTGAACAAGACAAAGGTAACTCATCTAAGGGAATGAATGAAGGCAAACGAATGACATCCGATAGAGACAGAGGAGGGAAATTAGGCATTGAAATGACTGCAAATAAACTAAAGGGGTCTGGAAAAGCTCCACGTGGTCTTCCGGCCTCTGTTCAGAAGGAACCGAAACTTTTGACGTCTGGAGACGGTGAAGGGAGGTTTGTGTTTGCGAAGCCCCATGGTGCCGGTGACGGTGTGGACATGTCAGATTCAGACGATAGTGAGGAGTACTCGGTGCCGCCGACCCCAAGAACAAGAAATATCTCAAATGACAAATCCCATTATCAAATTCCTAAACTTATCATGGGGAAAATGTAATGACGGTTAATCGTGCCAGAACACGTGACGTGATTGTGCATTGGGATTACCTGAGTGAAAAAGATACCTTAATATGTCACTTGAATGTTTATGAAATAATTATCGATATATCTTTATCATTATCTGTCTATCTTTATTCTTCGCACAACGTTGTCTCCGACTGTCTCTGAAAACCGAAACCAAGATCTTAAACGTGAATTGCTATACTGGCGGTCTCGAACCTCTTTTACAGTCGACATGACAATTTTTCCTTGTATTCTTTAATTCGTGTCAACAGTAAAACGTAAAAGTAAAAGCTCATTAAAATAAATGCAATAGACTTTGAGATATTTAGATTTGAAGCCTTTTACATAGAAATGCCCCTTTTCGATCACTGCACTTTTCTAAATTCATAAGACGTACTTCTATTATTTTGATAATACATTGTAGATCTAATGTCTAAAAGATATTGTACATTGATTGGCACATACATTCTTATATAACGCATTGTGAATGCTTATTTATTTAGAATGTTGTGTAACTATTAATTTTTATCACAAATTAAAAGATACACGTTGGTAATTATCCTATTTTTTTTCTTTCTGACCTCTTGATAATTTACTTAATGGTGATACAGCTTATCATAAAATACCCGCTTGAAGTGACAAATATGTCAATGGAAATATTTTTAGATTTTAGTTAGGTATTTGTAGACATAGGTGATTGTAAATAGAATGCCTGAGTGAAAGTAACGATTTTTTTTATACTTAAACGTTAAAAACCTATTGTATAGTATATTGTGGTTTTATCGAGATACGAAAGACAGAAAATGATTTAGATTTTTTAAATCATTAATAATCTGTCAGTTTGAGGTTGTTTACATAAATATGTTTATACAACCCAAAGTAAATAAATATATCCATCACTTGCCTTAGTATGGCGTTCTAATCATACCATTTACTCTTTTATTTGGTAAACTCTTGAAATATTTTGACGATGCATAAAACTACTCCACTACCTGTATAGAAAATAAATAAATTTCTCATAAGATGACGGGTCGCTTATTTGACTGGTGATTTGATATTTTGATTACTATTTTGATTTCAACTTTAAGTGCGCTACAGATATTTTAAATGCTTGACTACTGTATATACATGAAACTTGTCAGTTTTGCATTTGTACCAGCCAATGTGTCTGAATGCGATATGACACTGAAAGCCTTCAATTTCAATTCAAAAGCTTATTTACAATAGACAATTTAACCAATCAAAATCGAGTATCCAGCACTTTTAATATAAATCAAGGAAATGTTATCAGCCGATTGAGTATTAGCACAGCTCTTCCTTATAAACGATTTTAGCGGGACATACTCGATTATGATTGGTTGATTTGTCCAACATATTAGACATTAATTAACGAAAAACTGTTTTCACTAGCGGGAGTCATTCTACCATGCATCACTCCATACAGTAGGGCGTCAATTCACCGACTGATGATGTTAAACCCTCATTCACCCACCGAGTTGGAACACAGTATTCTGCTTCAAATGGTGAAGTTATCTGTTTTCTGAAGCAACAACCAAGTTTGCCTTTTTGTGTATACACAGAAAGTGCATAGTATTTTACATAGTTTAGATAGCCACTCCGCGATTTTCATAACATATTATTTACCTTTGATACGAACCTAAATGCCATATGATGTGATATGAAATCAAAACATCTGAACTTTTCATGTCCAAAAGACATATGTATGACAAATACTGGTTTTCCATGAAAATCTAAAAACAGCCTTATAAATGCAAAAAGGTGTAGATATCTCGTCCAATATACATGGATACTAGTTATATAACCTAACTGTTCGATTTTCGATCATAATTGCGACGTTCTACCTTCATATTGTCACGGTAATAAAACAAGTTGCTTTCAAATGTGTTATTTTGGTAAAAGTCGATACTTCGCGATCAAATGACACCATTGATTAAGTTTGGCATATATGACTTCAACAACTCACGGAGTGGCTCTTTAATCTATCATTTGGATTTGGCTTAGCTTGATGCTGTGAGACATACAGAAGGATTTCCTCTTCCAACAACAGTACATACGGCTTAAGTAATTCAAACGAACGCTTCTGACATCACACTATTTATTATAATGTAATCGGGATTTTCTGATAGAACAGCTAGGAATGTCGCCGACTCTAATATGACAGTAAAAGTTATGAAAGTATTTTATTAAGAAATATCTGTCAATGTTGGTATCTAATTTTTGAAAAAAAATATCGGCAAATCGAATTGTGTTTTGTATGATTAAATACAAATTTGTTTTAAATACTCAGATGAAAAATACACGACACAGATATGTCCATAGAGGCGGTCTCAACATTAAAGATTTCATAATCAATATCGTCTTTATAGAATAGGGATATACCTCGAGCTTCACATCAGGTTCCAATCTTAAGTCTACTATCAATCCAGATTAACGTGTCTCTGTTTTGAAAACACCAACTTGTTTTTCTCTTTTAAAGTGAGATTGACACGAGTACAGCATACATGTATGTGCAGTACATGTATGCTCTATTCGTGTCAAAGAGGCTTGACAACCAGTTCCTTCTTCAATGCAATGTTATAGAAATGTCTACCACTTGGCATTTGGATATACAAGAACAGAAGAACTTCATAATCATTTATTTCCTCGATCAGAAATTGGATAAAACCTTTCCATGTATCCACATGGTTGTCTGTCCATCAAAGAGACAGACAGTTCGAGACCCCTGTAGACAGACAGGTGAACTCTCCTGTAGACAGACAGAAGCTTAGGACTCTGTGAGCATCATGTCCTCCATCTCCTGCCATTCCAGGACTTCCAGCTCATGTGTCATAGGGGTAGCATCACACATATTGTGAGACCAAGCTACGACGTTGGAGTAGCCGCACTTGCCACGATGATTCAGCGGACTTCCAGGGGTGGGTACATTTTCTCCGTTCACCATACACGTCTGCTGGTCTATCCTGTCCTCCCATCCCTCTCCTCGGAACATGGGGCGGTGGTCCACCATGAAACCCTAAGGAAGAAGAACATATCAGGAATTAAAGACAAGAGGCCTAATACAATTAAAAACTTACTCTAGGTGATTGTGAAAGACAGAAATTTCTCAGCTAAGGAAGTCCTTGAATCCTAATTTCTACAATTATTCTACTGTAACTTCTTCATCTGGCAATCAGGAACTCAAACTAACTTTGCTTCTTATCAAAACATACACTGCCTGATTTGATCGCATAAGCTTCATCGCTAATATCTAACAGAAATGTTCGGAAATTGCAGTTTGAGTTACTTTGAATAATTTTAATTTAACTGTATGCTTACCTTGAAGTCGAACCATCCATCGTCGGTGCTGTCGCAATCCATGTACATATCGGCGGCCCAGATGTGCTCGCCCATGTAGTTGATGCGGGTGAACCCATGCCCATGCTCTTCCACAGTGTTACCATAGGCACTGAAGGAGAGGTTATCAAATTCAGTCCATTTCTACTGTCATTTATTTGACAAATGTCATGACTAATACAACAAGACAAACCATTTCAGTGAAAAAGATTGAAAGATGACAAGATTGCGCTTAACTTCTCCAATATCATGGTCTGATTATGAATTTCTAATACCTCGCTAAGTTTATTTTATATGACTTCCTGATCATGTTAATCAATAATGCTGCCAGGCAATCATACTTGGGTTTTTCAATTATAAAGATAAGTACCATTAAGTTTATCTAACTGATTTAACTGAATTGTAACGTAGAAGTGCTGGACTTGAAATCACATCTATTTAGCTTTAATCAGTTAGATTTTAGTTTCTATCATCATGAATTTTATCAGACGTAAACTGCTGTAAAGTTTTTTAAAGTTTGATAATGAAACAGGAAAGTTTGAACATGAATTTATTTTTAAGCTTATTTACGAAACCAAGGGTTTCCTCTACTCCTCTTTTTATTTTCACGGCTTCTGTTGTTAATCTTTATGAATTTGGTGAATCATTTTGCTTTAGTACGCCACTTGCCATTACCCTCCATACAACCAAGTCTGGATGCATGCCGCAATGTGGACCACGAAGCAGTTCAGGTAAGTTTAACAAAAGCCTTTTACATCCCTTGGTAGGAACCTTATGAAATACATTCCAAAGCTAGCGAATGGAACCAGGGTTTGAGTGGATATTTGTCGTAAGATACAACCTCAGTTATCTTGAATGGATCTATCTGTAACTGCTTGAACATTTCTACACCCACCACTTACTTGTCGTTTGTTGTCCAGACCATAGGAGTCCCACCTGCAACATTTGGTCTTCCATGTTCGTAGAAGACGCCTTGGCCTTCTTCCGCCCCGTCCCAATCAAGGAAGTTATCTCCCTTTGATGTCTGTGCGAACACCGAATGAGGGTTGTTGGTCGTCATGTTGCTGACGATAGGGATGGGCTGTCCCTCACTGTTGCCTCCCCGTAGAAAGATGTATTGGCCGGGTTCCGTTGGTCTGGCAATGCTGACTCTAGTACGCTGGTAGTTGGTGGCCGAGGCGCCCAACACGGCACAAAGCAGAAGGCAAGCGATGAATCCACGGGCCATACTTCGAGTTTGAGTCTCGTGCTTACTCGGTAGTCGGTGGAGTAATGGCGGTGTTCTTGAAACTTCTACCCTTTTATAGAACCGTCTTCCCTCTTGGGTTACATGATGATTTCAACCTGATATTCACATTTATGTAGGAAATATATCACTAGTTCAAAAGATAGACCAAAATGACCCCAAAAACTATTTCTAAAGTAAATAAGAAATAAATTGGTCGTCTATGATTGGATGGCGTGGTGTATACTTGATCTACATGCAAATACTAAAATATAAGACAACAACAATAAGCCGAGATTAGTTTTATAACACGACTACGTATTATGAGGACTGGTGTTATGTTTCCGGTCTGTGCGAGTTTGACCTGGTACGAGGAAAGTTCTAGAGTGAGTTAAAGTGGTTTGAGAAGGCTGACGTCAAACGCCTCTTGACAACCCCATGTGGCTTGCTCGAGTTAATATGACTCCATTAGGCCACAAGTCTCTTCAATTGGAGAGGTCACACAATTCTCCTATAAACAACTCGTACAAACTCCTTTTCGTAAACTCCAGGAATGAAATGAAAATTCATATCTCTCAGAAAATACACTTGATTTACGATATAAATCTGTCATTTAAATAATTGAATATATATTTTCAAACTCAATTATTACGTGAATTCATAAAGTTGAATTCAATCAAGCTTTGTTTCATGTGTTGGCCAACCCAATGTTGTCCATGCGGAACATAAAGGGTCGTATGACTGTTCATGTACATCTTCTAAATTCAACCAGGTTTTCACCAGACGATGTTTTGTTTAACAAATGGCCTACAATGTAATTAAATGGTTTTACGAAATCAATCTAAAGGTCTATTCGTTTCTTCAGAGAACCAAAAATCTATACCCGACCATTTCCGGTCTAGTGTATCCTTGATTTACTATTTTGTCAAGAAATTTGAATCGATAATGAGTTTATTTTCAAAAAATGTTATAGTCTTTATGAGGAGAGAAAGGAAATTAGGGAAATGCATTCGCGAAGAGAAACCAAAAGTGGTACTTCCGTCGAGGACTTCATTGTATTGTTCAATTTCCTTTTCATGCATTATCTGTGTTCCCTTTAAAAACGAGATACAGTGCCTAGATACTGCATGTCACACATAGTATTATGAAACCGGGATAAGATAAGTTATAATCTCTTTCTTAATGTACAATGTTTCATCATGAACATGTATTGTGCTTCAATGTAGAATGAAATGTTAAAAAAGATATTTTTCAGTTTCTTGTTCCCATAATGATTTTAACTATTTAACAAACTTGAGCATTTGGCTTTCTCCAGATATATATAGATATATATTATCTTCCATTATTAATGAACTTATAATGGATAAATAACATTTTCTTGGAAAAAAAAACAAGAAAACGGATGTCTCACTGGATCAAAAAGTAAATTAGATTGGGAATATAGTTCAGAAGATAATTTAACTATGTCATCTAAAACTTTTCTCTTAAATAAATAAAGGATATTAACATAAATGCAAGAAAGATTTAAAATGTTGTTTAATGTTGGTCACGAGAAAACAAAAAATTATTCCTATCGTTCGTTAATTGATAAGGTTTTCATATTTGGTATTTTATATTTATAGAAATATTGGTTTGTTTAATAGATTATATTGAAGATATATATATATATATATGAAAGTAATATATATGAAAGTAATTTTCTAGGATTCACAATGCAACTCCTAACAACGATTCAAGAATGGTTGTCGGCAACGAATATTTTTTGTGATCTAATAAAGCTTCCCTTCCAACATTGAAACATATCAAGTTTTCAATCAATTACCTATCTATTGAAAAAATAAATTTCAAGCAAACTATGCAAACTTTTCTTATATTTATTAAACATACCCTGGAACCGAGTTATTTGTACGTAAACTTAGCTCTTGGTTCGAGGTTATTCATGACGTCATTTCTATTGTTGTCAAGAATCTTGACAACATTGCCCCCGTGATTGAGGGAAGTGCAACTACCGTAGAGGTACCCGAAGGGAAGGCGCCCTGACTTGGAGGTTGCTGTCAGTTAACAAAAAATACATGTGGCCATTTTAGTGTGGACGCCTTTAAATCATTCGAGTTGGGGATTGATTCGCGAAACGTCATCGAACTTGTACTTCCTTGTATTGATTATAAGGGACCGTTCAATTTACTTTTCATGAGACTCCTTTATATCTTTAAGAAAACGAAGTACAATGCCTTGAGCTACTGCAAACATACGTGTTTTAAAACCTTTCATTATGTTTAATTTTGCGGAAGATATGCTGAATATGTTGTGATGAATACCGACAAACACTTCAGTAACTGTTTATTATAATGTCCTGAAAGAAAACACATACAAAAAAAATCTAAACTCAACACAACATGAATCTCATTGAGTAAATGCGGCATTGAATGAATTTGAATTGAAATAGCAGTGGACATATTAAAATTTCAATTTTTGATACAAACGTTTGACTAATAAATGAAGAATTATATTAAATAGATAAATCTAAACACATTTTATAGATGCATACATTTATGGAACACTGTTTAAGACGTTAATGCTGTGATGTTTTCAATTGAGGAGATTTCATCGAGAATAAGGTCATTCATTTTCTGTGACATATTACGGGTCTTTATTATAAAGGGCAAATGTTGGGATCATCATACAACAGTGATTAAATATATGTTTATCAATGGACCCAAAGCTAGAACGTTCAACATCGTCGTCCACATTACAATGAAGTTTTTTTCGGTTAGAAGGCCATTGGCCCATGTACAATGAATACAAATGAAATATGATATTGAGACAATATGTTGAAAGAATCATACAATAATAACCACTGATATATACACATAGACATCTAACATACGGTAGAAGACCTCTTCGATAGAGCATGTTTAACAAACAGAGATATTTTCATAAGCACATTTTTATCTTTACATGTTAACAGCTTGTGATATTTGTTTGAATCTGATTGACAATTATTGAAAAATGGCAAGTATGAGTTCCCTAAATTTCAATATGCATCACAGACAGTCCACATATCAACGATTGAGTGGTTGACTTGATCGTGGCAGGTTCTAGTAATATAAACACAGTAATGCGAACGGTGTCTTCGTTTTATACTTGTATTTACACTGGAGATTAACAGGACTTGTTTTGCCATACTTAAAGTCCATATATGTAACAAGAGTCGTTTGTTGATGGCATATGTCAACAATTCTCAATAAATCGTTAAATATGAGCGATATAAAGAAACTGGTACACTAATTGTTTCGAACGAATCTTGCATTCCGTTGTAGAACTTAAGCAAATTTGTCACATCAGCTACACAACTGTGTATATCCGCAGGACTCCTACAAGACACTGATATATGTCGGGTCACATGCCATGTATAGCTGAAGGCTTGTTATTCATGGCTATGTTAAGCATGTTTTTGTTTAAGCCAATGAAATATCGCAATGCAATGAACTTAGCAAATAATTCGAACTCTACGCTTAGATGAGCCATGTGGATAGTGCTTTTATTACTATATACAAGTCATTTCATTGGCTATCGATATACGAGGCATTTGTCGTGATAGATATCAGGATATTGTAGCAACTCTGCGGATATTATTGAGCTAATATTGAAGGGTGAGTTGAAGATTAGCTGAGGCTGCTATATTTCTTTTAGCACGTCACAATTCCATCTCATAATGGTATATCGACCATGACTTGATAGTCCTCGACAATCAGCTCCTCTAGTGACGTCATTAATGAGGAGGAAGCTGTGAATGAGGATGTACATGTCTGTGCTTGACATTCTCCTTCCAAAAACACCTACTTAACCTCACACCTACTAACCTCTGTTAAACTTGGTCACCTTTCAAAACACATCGTTAAAGCATATTTGGATTGGCTTTTGCATATGCGTAACACAGTTTCAAGACGTAGGTAATGATAAAAATTTGGTCGGAATCTGGTACCACCATAGATCTGAAAACAACATGTGCACGAAACGTGTTATCATGTTTGTAACAAATATTCTGTCATTTCTCTGAAGGTACATCAACAAATTTAATCTACAAAAATGTTGTCCATGATTGCGGCTCTCCGTGATACGGACACTCTGTGTTTCTCATGACACTTATTTTGGCTGTAATACATTCTAATCTGCCATTTTTGCAAATCATAATTCATAATTACAGGGATATCTATTTTATAAAGTAAACGTCTCTATAACAGCTGCAGTCGACCATCAAGTTCCTATTTAAATTTTTTAAAATGGGATATAATTGGGTCAACACCCGTCACTTTGAAATTATTTTATTTATCGAGTGTTTATTCGTTCTTAATTTTTGGGGCATAATCTTCGCTGGAACTGATATAGGAGTTAGGCATGTATGTACATACATCTATCAAACGTTTTGGAGAGATTCAAGCATTATATCGGTAAGATTTATGACAGATGTGGCAGTAATGTGGGTGAAGGTTGTGTACAATGTATGTGAAGCTTTTCAACTGTAGAGAATGTTTTTGATAACCTAGCTTATTAGTCAACAGATAACCCCGTTAAGACAGGTGCTTCAAGCAGACATTTTGGCTCGGATTTAAGTTGTCTCCCCTCTTAGTGAAAATGCAAGTATTGTGGGAAAAGTAACGTAAAATGAAAAAAGTGATATTTGATTTAGATGTGTCGAAGGTTCTGTTCTTCCCTTCTTGCCGCCAATGCAAGTACTTTGAAGGAATAGCATAGCATAATAAATTATATTTAATTCTGATTTGGTCATTTTGGTCGCCAATATTTCTAAATTGGGAAAAAGATATTCCACAAGCGGAATCCATAATCCCAAAAGCTAAAATTGGTATTCAAACCATTTTATTGCCGATCAATATTTTAAAGACATGATAAGACGGGCCTGTTGACACCTAAATCACAAAGCCCTATATCAAATCCAATGGCTCTATTAAAAGACAACTGCTATGAAGATGGCCGGTGTGATAGAGTCGCGCAAAACTGGGTCATGACACTGTATTCAAAGAGATATTACTGTCTAACCCATTCCATTAGTGGGTTAGTCCAAATTGGCTTTTTGTGCCAAGAACATTTGCTTATTTAAAACTTCTCAAGTGAAGCGAATGAAATATTTGCAGTATTTTGGTACAAATAAATGCCAAACGGATTTAGTCAGTAATCGAAGTATTGGATTTTTGCGACGCAATTTAGCAAAACATACGTGATTCCCCAATAACACGGCTTCCTGGAACATCGCCGTTTTAGTATCCACTGATCTCCGACATTACCCTGTGAACACTTAAGGCTAAATTCCTTGTACCACTGAATAAATTGAAAACTTTCACTTCAGGTTTCAGATCGCGAAGGAATTATAGCCTGAAAGACATTTGAAATTGACATAAACATGTAAGTAACGTTTTTTCTTTAACATGTTTTGCAGCTGTCGTCCTTATCGTTTAATCTTATCAATGGTTTTTGCCTTTTGTTGGAAAATATCGAGATTACAGGTAGAAATTAACCGTGTTCTTTGTACACCTTGAAGATCCTTTCTAAAGTGGAATTATAAATTTAAGATGGAGGCATTAATATGTAAATGAACTGTTATCAAATGATAAATGATGCAGGAAATTATGTTTTTACGAATTGTATCTATGTAAGTGATAACCAATCTAATATTCATAATGTTGTCATCACTCGTGAATTTAAGGGTTTCTATTCTGTCAAGTTCTTTTGTGAATTTATCAACTGTACATCTGTTATGGCAACCCATGCGTAAATGTACCTTCCAATCTTAAAGGTCATGAGGTCTTCTATCTAACTAATTGTAGTTAGTATAGATTCTGTGTGTTAAAAATTCACGTATTTAGGGCATATTTTTAGTTTGAGTTGGAGAAAAATAACTTAACAACATATGTCAGATTATCTTAACTAAGTATGGAAACAATACCAAAAGTCATTGACTTTGAACTGCATTTCTATTCCCGTGAGTACATGTTAAAACTCTGACTTAATATTACTCAGAGAATGGTCGTTATCCCCTTTTCAGCTGTAAATGTTTGAAATATGTGGATATATGACAATGATTATGCCATGCCAGTTTATATAAATTTCAGGTCACCCACAATGCAGGTGTTTGAAAATGGTAAATCACAAACTATGGTATAGTAATCTACAATCGTTTTTGATCCCATTGGTTTTTAATAACCTCGCAAAAAATCCAAAGGAAAAAACAAGAGACACAGATATATATGTTGATTGATCCCAACACAAACTTTAATTGAGCTACGTCTTACTGTTTTTTAATTTTGCACCGGGCAAAGAAATTCTTAATTACGTTTCTATGGAAACCGCAAAACTAGCATTCCCAAGAATTTGTAAACCCTGAATTGCTCATTTGCACTTGTATGTATGTATCAACTTACAGTAGTAGATCTGAGCTGTTACAGAGTTACAGAGTTACAGAGTTCTACTTCTTCCAAAATTATAAATCCTGAGAGGTTGAAAACCCCAAAAGGCACATCTCCACATGCTGATTAATCACAATATCAAGTCTCATAGAGCTAGGACATTCATTTTTATATGTGTGCTTGGGATGCTTGGGAGAGCCCATCTATTATTTGCTAACTACGTAGGGCGGGGGAAAACAATCATATCTTAAACGTACTTATATCTCTGCCTCCATCGCTAAAACTTTATTTCAACCGAATTATCCAAAAACGGGGATTGGCTCTGATATAAATGTGGGTCTCTCACACAAATAAGAATATTTTTCAGTGTAACAGTCTCTATCCCTCCATTGGCTAGATTTCATGTCAATAACAAGACAATCTTCATTGTTATCATTATCGCCATGGGTACTTCCCCAGTTCGTGAAGGTCATCAGCTGGTCACTCGGTGTCCACATCCAGTGTCCTTCTTTAAGGGCATCGGTTCCGGAGAGCCAGACGGGCCCTCGTACTGGAAGTTTTAAGGAGAGAAAATCGTAACTGTGAATAATAAGACAGAAAACTTCAGACAATTATATTTGTCCCGTGGCACTGACATGTTTTGTAGATTATTAAGAACTTGTTGTAACTATGTAAAAATTGATGTATGATTTCTTGTATATGTACCACAAAAATAATTAAATAAAAAAAAATAAAAAATAAAAAAAATAAAAACTTGTTGTAATGTGTTTTGGGCCGGTGATCAATATACACCTTCATAACATATTGAATATAAGTATAAATTAGGCTTCTAACTTGCTCAATTCAAGGCTAGATTGAAATTTATTTAGAGCCATGGCATAATTTAACCAAAACTTACGTACCGTTATTACTTCGAAGAAAATCGATGGTAAGTCTGTTTTTCAATTCCGTCTGTAATGAAGCCAGGTGGCCCCCTTGAGCTACGCAGTAACTCTTCAAAACGTAAAAGAAATTTGAATTTGTCAGTGAGAAAGATCGCTAAATTGTTGACTGATTAACTTAACCAAACAAGAAAGATTAAACTGTTGATTGATTTACTGACACAATCAGAAAGATCGTTAATCTATTGACTGAATAATTCACACAACGAGAACTATCGTTAAACTTTTGATTGGTTGTAAAACAGAAATATCTTTTAATTTTTGACTGATTGTTTTTATGACCTTAATCTAAGCATCGTAGATTATACGTTGGGGAGTAAAGTTATGAGCTTATTCTAATGAGCTTAAAAGCATTTGCCTTATTGAATCCTTTAAATAACTATAACACCTTCCGTTATAGAGCGAGAGAAGAATCACTTGTTGAAAGAAAACTTAAACAATGATTTTCAACGATACACCATCGTCAATTTTATATTATCATTGGTGTGATATCTTTTGTATTAGAAAAACTTAAACTGTTTCGATATATGTCCTCGGTCATGCTATCATATATTTCATTTGATAGAGAAAAACTTGTACCTACCGACGCAAGAGCCCATGTTTCAGGTTGCTCCATAAACGCCATACAAAAATTGTCAACATTCGTCCAGTCTCGGGGGCAGTGATTAGCTCGAACTGAAAACAGAAAAAGCTTGACGTATCCCAAACGTCTATTTTGACTGTCAGATTGGACAGAAACGCAGTTGATATGGTTTCAGGTTGGTAAAAGCAGTTATAATCTAATTTCAACATATTTCCATGATTTTAGACCTTAAAATTTACGGAGCATCCGGTCTTAAGCTTGCTATCTTATCCAAAAAAAATTGTATTTAACTATCAAGCCAAAGTATTTCCTTTTACTTCAAATGAAATGTTCAGAGCCTAATAAACTAACCAAATTAGAACTGACAGAGCCTTGTTTTGCATTTTACTTTTGAACGGTCTTCATCAAAGGGGGAGTGGCACAATTTTTTAATAGATTAATTTACCTCACGAAACCGAAAACAAATCTTTCGAATTGCAAAACACTGGGATTTTTTTTTTTTAAACCAAGACGTTCACATTTTCGACAATTCTTATGTTTTCAACAGTAGATCTTCCACCCATTCCCATTATCTGTGATAGAGAATATTGAAAAAATATTAACATTGCCAAAATGACAATTTACTACTACCACCAACCAATATAATATTCAAATGAAACCAAGAAAGTTATGTTTATTTACAAGATAGCCGTGGGTTCTGATTTGAATGATATCATCATATGCAAGTCATCATCCTCTATTTTAGCTTGTTTTAATTGTTATTTCAAAAAAAGCTTCACATGAAATGTTTGATTCGTCAAGAAAGCACTTACCAACATAAATTACCACAAGGAATAAGAAGTTACTACGCCACATGTTTCAAAGTGTCTGACCATTTAAACCAACAGCACATTGGAGAAATATGGGTTGATAAGGCACAAAAAGAAGTCACGCCTTGTTTTTCTTATCAGTTAGTTTTTAGTAAAAAAGAAATGATCAATCCAAACATGTTATAATTCAAGCTCATTGTTAGGAAAATTGCTATGAACACAATGCTACTGAAAAGGTCTTTGGTGAGCAACTGGTAACCACTTTAAAAAGCATCCTCATCATTTCTTTCGAATCGCATATTTGTTTTGATCTAGCATCAAATCTTTACACTTAATTAAAAAATCAAACCAAATTAGCGTTGTTATATATGATTATATTGAATTTCTATATATTAATTATATTTCATATAAAAAGCGGCAAAGGTGAACCAATAATTATCTCATAACCTGAAAACAGAAACTATGCTTGCTAGGAATTAAAAAAACGACTCTGCCTGATAATCTAATATTCCACATACGCAGCCGTTCAGAAGAGTTTATATTCTGTAGAGATCACTTGAGTTAATATATTCTGTTATCAGAAACTTAGTAGCAATGCTTTCAATCACACACAAACCTTTGCGAAAAAGTCCTGGGCCTAGATTTCCGAAGCTCTTTTAGTTCTAAGATAGTCGTAAGTACCATACAGTAACATAGGGTTAAGACAATATTAGCACTAAGAGAGCTTCGAAAATATGCGTCCTGGAAATTAATTTCGTGATAATCAACAGAACCTTTAAAGCATACCTCTATAAAAGGCTTTTTATTGTATGCACGAATTCCAAGCTTAATATCTGGGTTAGGTAAATGACCAGATACGGTCATCAAGTACAATAATCAATCAAGACGTTTCGTAGATGAATCAATGGTCCGGGTTAAAATTGATAAAAACAGCTACTATCTCATTGAAATCGGAGAGGACTTATCAATCGTAACAGAACTCTTATCTGAGCTGTGCTCAAAAGGGTTCGTGTCAGGTGGCTGATTACTTTCACCTGACCCGAGCCCTATTGAGCACTTCTTAGTTTAGAAATACTTTGGTGTGGTGATGTCACCTGGCATTACCTTTTTGCAGCTGTATGCATATCGGGAGCGTAGTGAGGTACAAGTGATAGATTCGGACTGATTCCATTGAGTTGAACTGCAAGGCCTTCAATCATTATAATTATCAACATCCTGCTCATGGCCTCTCCAATGTATGTAAACAATAAATTTATATCGACAGTTCTACATTATTTCCTATGGCAGTCGATATAACATTGGCCTGTGTGAGAGGTTGTTCCTTTGACCTTTCATGAAGACAAAAGGGGCTTCGAATGAACCAATCACGTTTGGATCTTTTAAACAGGGATAACGATGACAGTCTAAAATCCGGACATAATTAAGCTTATGTCCAGTTTTTTTATAACAATGTGTCAAAAACACGCATTATAAAAAAAACAAATGATTTTTTATTACATTTAAGAAAAACTGTTGACATTCAAGGCCTTACTTCTGAAATAGGCAGACTATTGTTGTTGAATTTTCAAAATATATATATGACATGAAAAACTATCTGAACAAAAAGAAATTCATTCATTCATAGAAATTATTTGTCCAGTTAAAATTATCTTTACAATCATTTTCGTAAGAACTGAACGTAGGCATGTTCGTTTTATACTCCAACAACGTGTTTACTATTCTTTACGTGAGTTCTTATTCGATGGGTAGTCATTAAAGCCATGAAATCGGCCAAAACGTTTTGCAAAGTAAGGGTTAATATCTAAAGAATATATTTCGGCAAGGAATTATTAATCGAGATTCTACATTTTATCGATCGCAGTTTTCCGAATGAAGGCTTACTTCATGCACCACCAAACGGTATAGCTCATGCTAGGATTGGCTTAGCTGATGAAATGTCAAAGTTCATCAGTGAGGCAGTTATTGTCTTTCAATACCATTAGTAATCCCTAGTATAAAAAACATATGATCTAAATGTATTCAGATTGGTAAACAAATGGAAATCAACAAAGGCTTTTTCATTTGAAAAAAAAATTAATTTATTATTGACTACCTAGCTGAATATTCTAGCTTAAAAAATCAGAAGGGAATACAAAACTTATCTACCTGTAATTCACTTTCTTTATTTGTTCATTAAAGGCACTAGCGCACACCATTTCGAGTGAACAGATCATGCATATATCTAGGGATTACTAACAATCTACACTTAGGTAATCTACATACTGTATGTTATTAAGCAAATATGAACTACATGTACGTGTTCAGGTTAAACAATTAATTCTAAAGGATTGGAAGTACTTGATGCAGCGTTGCTCAAAGAAAGCTCAAGTGAGTGCTCATTTCGTCACATGCTTTTAAATAGCCAATTTAAACCGAAAAGCATGCCAGAGTGCCTTTAACAAAATATGTATTTGAATACTCAGCTTAATAAATTGGAAACTCAGAGGAAATGCAAAAGATATTTACTGTACATGTAATTCTAATAATCTTATATGTCAGGACAATCCAACTATTAACTTGGTTAGAAGGGAAGGTTGAATGTTAATATCAGAATAGGAACGTCAGGGCCTTGGTAACTTTGTCTGCAGTAGAGAACTGTTCAACACGCAGTCAGGTTTGGATGCAATGCTACACTGAATTTCAGTGCAGTACCACTCATGGTTCGCTAGTTCCAGCGACTCTCGCAATTTTCACCGCAATGCATAGCCACAATTGTGTTGCGGGCTTTCTCCCTGTAATCATACTAGCGGCCGCGATATAAGTGAAATACTCTTAAAAGCGGTGTTAAACCACACATCACCTAACCTCTATGCGTTTATAAATTTGATCGAAAGAATTTAATCATCATTGAAAAACGGGCATGTAAGTAGATTTTACATCCGCTTCATTATTCTAAACTATTCACGAATATAGAATTAATATGGGTTTATTTTTTCATCTATAACTTGATTAATTTTTTTATTTTGATAACAATTGTTATTGCCTCGCCATTCATAACTAGGCCTAATAAAGCATGAAATTACAAAAGCAATCCATTTCTAAATTTTAGAAAGATGTGAAAAAAGTCACGATTTTGAGAGCCATCCGTGCACGACCATTGAATTAGCAACTATGCAAATGACGACCAAAGCGAAGAAATAATTCGTAAGAATGAAATGAAAGGGACAGATAAAATCGTGAAGGTGTAGTATCAACGTAGGATATTAATAATAAAAATACCAAATATAAAAATGATATTTAAAAAATTATATCATTTACTTGATTAAAACAGAAACGCACTTGAGAAATATTTCAATCAATGTGAACAAAAGGCTTTAAACGTATCCTTTATAGGAGAGTACTGTTGGATACAAACATTTATAAACATGTTTATCAATGAACATTACGCATTCAATCCTTTATTGTGGTCAAATAAAAACATCTATAGTTTATTTCTCGTGTGTCTTTAAATTCAGAGTACAAAAATACATACCTGGTACTACCTTACTACCTCATAGTAGGTTTGTCTTTTACAACATTAGTCAAACATTGTCCGAAGTGACAGGCAATTAGGGTTCACACTGTCCTGTCTTAAACCTGTCTTAATATTCTTAAAAGGCGGACTGAAAATGTGTATATATCATTTTAATGTAAATTTCCCATTTTATTTGTACATGTATTTGCAATATTTAGGGATTTTCTCTTTTATTATGTACATTGAAATGACATAATTGTCTCTCATAATTCCGAAAGGAATGGCTCAACCTTTTTTTATATTTATGTTTTATGTATTATATCGATGTATCATTTTGAGGCGAGACTTTAATAAAAATTATCTATCTGTCTGTCTGTCTATTCAGAAAGTTAAATATAAAAGACCGGAAGTATTTCATGCAACGTTGCATTAAATCCGCACGAACACAATGCGTAAACTACATTTTTCTAAACTACAACATTGCTTTTAAACAAAACAATATCTCATCCTTTATTCTTAAGTTCAGAGTTAAGGTACATTCAAAAGCTGCACACATTACTACCTCAGCCGTTTTCAACTGTCCATACATGTATGTTTTCCATTTTGTACACAGCTGACTAGCCTATAGATATTTTACATAAGTTCCATTGCAAGAGTTACTTACCCTTTTTAACACTTATGTTCAACTCAAACACACTCAATTTACAGGGACAATTCGTGCTGTATTACATGAATAATTATTCAATAGGAAGGTCCCGATTGTGCATCTATGTTGTAAAAGCAAGACTTTTATATCATATATGCCCTATATGACCTTACAACCTCTGTTATAATCGTTTACCAAAAGTAGGAAAAACAAGTGCCGATACCTCTCGATTTCAGCAGATGCGATGGTAGATTGTTGTTAAACAAGAGAAGAACTTGCTATGTAGGGCGATTGAGAAAAAAAACGATTTGAAGAATATTTGCAGTCGAGGTATGTGTGACATAGTGTTAGCACGTCGAGGACGACGGAACAAGGACTCATTGTCAGGACGGGTGCTGGGAACGGGACAAATTTGATTAAACCTGGTATCAGTGCTTTACTACGGAATACTACGACTGCCATGGGATGCGTCGAAACAAACGCTTGGTCCAGATTTCTGTCTTAACTAGAGCTGGATGTAAGATGAACGTTCCAGCCAAGCTATCCTAGCTATGACAGCTATGATGAGAGCTCCTTATAGAAATGCAATCGTATATTATTATTTTTGCTACTCTACGCAGTGCAGTAAAACTATGATTTTATCAAATAAGATTGTTTAAACTGAATCTGATTAAAATCAGATGACGTATCGCTCGCTTAACATTTGTCCATTATCAATATGCGAAACTAAAACGAAACGGAAATAAAACGAAACGAAATTAAACAATCGGAATTTCATCTGATTTTAATCAGATTGTTTAAACTGTGGCTCGCTATTTTAAACAAAGGGGAAATTTTATTTAAGAATAGATCTTAACTTTATATAGTGGTAAGTGTCAACTTAATCAATAGATATAAAGTTTGAATACGATCGCATTACTCTAGTAGATTTTGGCACTACATGTAGTTGATTCATGGTCTACGTGATACAAATTGATCAATTCTTTAGTTGAGTCGGACGCCAATCCTGTATCTCATCTCCTCACAGGCAACATAAAAAACTGTTTCAGTTTTAAAGCTTCCTTGCTCTCTGGTTATTTTCTTTCATAAACTATTCGAAATATCATCTGTTAACACATGGCATTAGCTCAGCGATACATGAGAGTCTTCATGCAAACTTTTAAATCCGTATCAACATAAATCTTATTACTTAGTTTATAAATTGTATTCTTTCACAGCATTTTCGATTCAGACTTTAATTCCCGTAAAAAGCTTCACAATTCGTATTCCCTTTCCAGCTCCCGCCCTCTCTTAAAAAGTCACTCAGGCATTTCGTGTGAAATCTAACCATAATAATTTAAGTAGTATGTTGTTTATTTCAATTTCAAACCTAACAAAGCTCGACTCCCACTAGATATAAACTGACAGATAAAGAAGCCGGTGATTTACACAAAGAACTTGGTTTCAATAGCTCGAGGTCAGCTATATAGAGCGTAGTTACAATGGTCTTGATACAAATATACACTGAGAGGGTGATATGATTCATATCTATCAATCATCCGTGTTGTATATTTCACTCAGCTGACGTGGGAGGGTGGGCGTGGCACTATCGAAACAGATCACGATCAGAAGTACATCAATAGAAGTGACACCTCGTCTTTGACAAACAACCTTTAAAGGGATTGCACGAACACCGGAGTTGAGAATTATGTGTAGGCACTTGTTAATGAATGATAAAAATGCAGTCTATTTGAAACATATCGCCATGGACGTTATCTTAATTGATGTGTATAATAAGGACATAATACAAATAAAAAATTCGGTAGAATAAATCCAGAATCTATAGTATCAACGTTACTAACGTGTCTTTAACTTAATATAAGAGGTACATTCTCGGTAGTCATTTTATGAATATTGAAATCTTCAGTTAAGGTTGTTCAAGAATTTAGGTTTCCAGATTTGGATGAAGAGCTAAATAATTAATCTGCCGTACTTAAGTAGGCTTACCAAACTTTCAAACGTCTGATGCAAAATCAATATAAGTTTTAAAAATACATAAAGACAAATACAACAATAAGCTATTACTGGATGGGTAAACATTACTATGATTCTGCTTATGATATACATAACTGCAAATGCTATTTATATAAAAAGAAATATCGGAGTACGATGATCGGATGAAATTATTGATTAAAATTGTTAAATCAAAGCAAACGAACACAATGTATATCACAAACTGTAAATGTGGTTCATAATTCACTAAGACACCCGGGTATAAAGAAATATAAACTTTTATTTCCATAACAAAAAATAATTTTGTAAATAGTAGATTGAAACAAGTAAAGGCGTTAAAACTAATGTATATGTAAAAATCACCCTTACCAGTTTTACTTTCTCTTTTGAAAATATCTGCAATGGAAAGGTACATACTCACCTAACCATTGATCTGAATTAATACCAAAGCCAATGTTTACTAATTAAGTAAACACAATTTGTTTTCACAAAAAATGCACAACGCCCATATGGCAAATATGTTAAACGACTATGTTGCTGCTATGTAAACTGATGATATAATTGACGTACTCGTACACATGCCTTGACTTGCGTGATGTATAAAACAACCTGAAAAAATGGAGTGAAATGCGTGTCCGTGTTTTTTAAGTTACAAGGCCTAGGACGTAATGATTGAATGAAATAAACTGTCTGTGTATTTTGTTTCTTCGCATGCTGGTAAAAAAATTGAATAAGGCTTCTTTTATATTTTTTCGACAATGTCTATGTTAAATACTTCATTGTAATGTATTTTGCCTTTGTTGACCCTTACTTGTAGCAAATTACTGTTGACGAGGGTACTTTATTACCGTTTTACCGTGTTGATTTAACTCATTTTACATACAGTTTCATCACAATAAACGTTCGTTGAGAAAGGGAGAATAGTTGCCGTAAAAATCAAGTCCTTATCAAGGACATCTCATGCCATTATTTTAAGGTCGTTATGTTTCTTTTTGTCATGCAAAGACAATGCTTTATTAACATGATTTAGAAAAGACCGGATGGCACCTTAAGTAAGTGTTTGGGTGAAATAGGGATACAAACGTTATTTAACAGCAACATCAAGACGACTATGCAATTCGAAGAAACCATTAAGAATAAGCGATGAATTATATATATAATTAGTAAACCTGGAATAAAACTAAAAAAGCTTTAATGTAGCATTGCATTAAAACGATAGTGCCTGGAAAACAAAACTCAACAGCAGTTAAGGTGCTAAGTCACTGACAGGATTCGAACCCAGAACATTTTAATCTGTATTTGAACGCGCAAAACACTGCGCTAGCTTGCCTCAGTTAGCAGTCTGCATCCAGTATAGCTGTCAGTAAACATCTTCTTCTCAACATACACCTGTCATTATAACTACACTTCAAACGAATCTTTGTCCATCCTTTGGCTTAGGTCACTTTCTTTGTTCACCGCAGTATCCAATATGACGTCATAACCCAAAATCAAATACAAACCATGAATCAGGAGCCAGTTTTAGTATTGTAGACGTGACAAGATCTCCGAGGGCGGACTTGTGATTAATGCCTCGCTATATTGGGCAGGGTTTTCTTGAACTGACGATAGCATTGTAGGTTAAACTTTCTCCTGTGCTGTATTCCCTTGTGATAGTCACGATACTCTTTGTGTAAAGATATGTGTCACCTCGTGAATGTGAATGTGTTATAGATGATCGGGATATTTTCTCGGTAACGTCATGCATAACAATGTAAATTTCCGGGTTCAATGATTTATTGTAAATAATAATAATCATAATAATAGTAATAGCTTTCTTGTACCGCGCATATATCCATGAAAGAGCATGCTCAAAGCGCACAAATTATGCTATTACCCTGAGGGAATAGTACTTCGATGCAGCTTATTAAGAGCTTCGCGCCACCGTGTAGGTCAATACCTTCCCTTGTTCAGGTACCCGATTGTACAGTTGGGTGGACTGAGTGCAATGTACATGAAGTGTCTTGTCCAGGGATACAACACACGACATGGCCCAGGTGGCAAATGTTTGGTGCCTCCACCGGGATCCGAACCCGGGCCATTGGCGTGATAGGCCAGCATGCTAACAACTACACCAGTGTGATATCAAATTGATGATGATTTGGTTTTTAAAAGCTTTGTTTTATGTATCGCAAATGTTCAGTGTATTATACTTTTATTATTTTTCAAAAGTCGGCACGAATTACACGTTTTATTAAAAAAAGGTTTGGTTGAATAATCAAAATGTTCAACAGATCCGAGCATAAGATGACATGGATGACTTTAGTTGTCAATTTCAAGGAATTATAGACCATTCCTCTGTGCAGGCAAAAAATTTATAATTGAAATTTTTTAAAAACCCGTTTAATTCCTTTCACAGTTTGTTATAAATCCTTGCAACCTTGATCAACAACTTACCCTAACACAGTTTGCCAAAATTTAGATCATATGGCATTTTGTAGTTTAAATGATCATATTTAATTAGGATTTTTATGATTAATGCATACTTAAATTATTCATATAATTTTGTCTTTATCACATTAATTTACAATGACTTCAATTCCATAAAACGATCGTTCACTCTTTCTTACTTTTATAAATTTTTATTTAAGAAAACCTAATTGGAAAATAAAGTCATCGTCGTTCTGAGCTTTGCAACATAGTTTGTTTTATAGCCTTTTACATGTAAGCATATTGATGATATCTATGCAATGGGACAATGTTTTATTGATTTGAAAAAGACTCAAAATAATGCATTACATTTATGAGGGTTAAGACGTACCCGCACACTGACGCAAATCGCTGAAATTTTATCGCGACGACTTTCTAACGGTCATTTTATGACATGCCGTATGACGTGAACGTCACTTATATTCATGGGAAATGTGTTCTTTCTATCTGTTGTCCATATTTCATACATATCTGAAATAAATGGCAAATTTGCCTTTTATGATAAACCAATTTATGTTTTTCTTATCTGCAGTGTGTGATAGTGATGTTTTCAATAAGTGCATGGAATGCCGTCAAAGTTGAACTTAATTTTTAATTCGTAAGAAAATGACGTTAATAAAAAAAACTTCCGGTGACCCCTTATTATGATTCCTGAAATCTTTTCTTTTTTATTCAACTGAGCCCATACTATTTCAATTATAGAAATATGTAAAATTTCAGTGAAATGTCCTGATAAACATGCCAAAATAGGTCATATTAATGCCGTTTCGTCACAACATATACCCCATTTGTTCAACCATTGTCATTTAGTTTCAGTAAGTAAAAGCACTTTACATCACCGTCTGTCATAGAAATGTCTCTGGAAGGATTCTGAATTTATTCACTGAAAGCGGGGGCTTAAAGTATAGAAAATTGGTCGAAAATAGCGTAATTTGTCCGCGACCGTAACTGTATTACAAATCCTGATAACCCTTTAAATCGTCCTGTGAGCTCCTAATTTTCTTACCTTTTCAGATAAAATCCAACCTAATCTTGCTTTTTTGAAAAAAAAAATCAACGAATTCTTAAATATTTTATTTGTTTGTCCCATCTCAACTTAAGTTCAAACACCTGGTCTTCGGAAAAAGAAAGTTTTGACATTTCTGACAAGAAGCATGGAGTAAGCTTACGCCCTTGCCTCACACATAGTTCTTAATAGCTTATCAGGCATTCTTGTCATATAGCATAGTGTCACACGCATAAAAAGATTCAATTATTCATCACGATTTGTTTCTCATTAATTCAGTGAATATTGCAATTTCAAGACCCAGATACTGACATGGAGGAAGAGGAAGTACGTTAACTAAGGTCATATAAATGTATGAAAAGAAAATGTATACTTTCACTTGACACCAACAGTGAAAAGTGTCTTTTTTCGTGGTTAGGTGTGAGGTGTTACAAGAGATTAAAAACAAAATCGCGTTGACTGCATTGAATTTTTAGTGATACTGTTGTTATCTTTTTCGAGTGTAATACTTCGATGTTGCAAGGGATATTGTAACCCAAGAGATCGAAAAGCGAAATGAAATGTCGTAATTTTGTAAACGATGAAATGTGTAAATTTGTAACGGAAGTTGATATTTTGAACAACGAACTAAGATGGATAACATCAACAAGTCTACGGTATCTGTTCAGCTAATGAATCGAGTATATAAACATCGTTTTACCCTGAGATGTGTTTATTTAACGTTGTATTTTGTAAATATATTTCAGCATTAACTTTGTACCATATAATGAAGTATCATCTCTCATTATTAGCTAAAAGACTGGTCAATAGATATGTATTTACTTTAATTTAATGATTTTATATCTGTATTTGTACCCAAGAGTGACACAATAATACGACTACAATGTACATGTATATCTGTCTGTCCGCCAACTTATATATGGTTATTTCCCTAGATTCGGCTTGCTTACTCTCTACCTTTTGACAATCTATTTATTACGAACAAGAAACATATCATATCGTGAATCAAATAGTTTTTATAATCATTTTCTTTCCTTGGTATTTCAGTGACAAATATTTTTTGCAACCTGGTAAGTACATCACAATCCTACTTCATTAAACGATGGTGACCATATTTGATTTGGGTTTGTTTTTTCTTGTAGAAACAAGGAAAGAAAAGAATTATGCCAATTTATTTACAGAAGGGTAAAATATGTTTCAATCATCGAGTGAAGTGATCTTTAGTCACTCGACCCCAAATTTACAAATTATTTATCTATACTTATATCTCAGACATGTGTATACATATTCTTTAGATATACATTATTTAAGGTCGAGATCTTGTGTTACAAGTCCTTCATTTCACTGCAATCCTCCAACCTCGTCACCATCAATCAAGGATTTAAACAGGTGAATACTTCAACCGGTGCAGAGCAATATATCTCCACGGCTTAAAGGAGCACAGGCCTACGGCATGGAGACAACGTAGAAATCGTGTAGATATTCTCACAAATATCACTGTATATATTCGGGGGTGTGGCACAACAGACAGACCGTTGATCAACGGGGTTTGTTTAATGTTCACTTAAGCGTGTTTAGCTTGTCTCTTCAATGATAAAATGTCACCAATAACTGTTTCCGAAGTAGCAGCAGTGTTACTCATTCAACAGATAGATAGTTATAGACCAGTAAAGGGGTTGAAAATCTCCACTAGTGATGGATTCCGATGTCCGATGTCCTAAGGAGATGAAAGTGCTCGAGGGATCACAGATTAATCTCCACTTATGTCTGAGTCTGAGGCCCTCGGAGAATGAAACTACTCCAAGTCAATTTGTTTAAAATATTTCAATAATTGTAATTGTACCTATAAAGTATACGGAAACCAACGATCCAGAATTGAAAATAAAACACAAAGAAACAGGTCAGTAATGTAGATAAAATGATAGAAATGTGGATGAAAGCTCAGCATTGTAATTTTGTTTGATCATTGACTGACCAGACCCGTTCTTGTAGACACGTCCCAAATAACAGTTGTAACGTGTAAATATCAAAGGCTGATGCGGGGTGATGCCTTGTTATCGGGTCAGTTTAACAAATCAATTAGTGACAACCTCTGACCTTCTCACAACACATGCAGATAATCAACTGGCGTTCTTCAGTCAAGTAAGTCAAATAAGGACACGTGTGAACTATCTGTTGCTTCTTACTTCAACATTGACCGGAATTTTCATCAGAGTGTTGTACTATACGACTTGTCCACTCGCTAGGTGTATGTTGTACACAAGACATAGCAAAATATAACTTAAAGAAACTTCTATGGATGGCCAGTTGTTACTATTGAATTTATATAAAACGAATTTGGCTATCCTTAACATATTCATTTTCGTCACGCCAGCTTCTAATATCTTCCAAAGAATTGACACATAACAAGGTCTTTTTTTAAAATGCCCTTTATAATGCAGGATGTTTTAAAGGCACTAAGGCACATCGATATGACTTAGGCATAGATAACGCACATATATTGCATAAATAGAAGGTACTAATCCTTTTAATATTATTTTTATCAAACGAGTTAATAAAACGAGCGAAACCGAGTTTGATACCAAATCATTTACGAATTTGAAAAAAAAACAGTAGGAAGTTTATCACTCTTTTTATCACATGCCCACTTAGATCAAGCATAATTGAAACTTAAATTTCCTCGACTTGGTAGCCATTGTGACGGCGATGTCAACATTGTGACGTCATACATGTACGTGTCGTGGTGTTACACCACATGTTGCAGTTAAATATCGCCGTATTGATATTACAATATCTTAAATGGGCGAATAATAACTCTTTATATTGCTTATGATCGGGAAAAAGGTGATATATGATTAGGTTATTTGAAAATAAATGTACACATTCAGGTTCAAACGTTACTTAAGACCTGTATGAACTAAGTACAGTATCGGCAATTACCAAATTTTGCCTAAAAAAATCTGAATACCAGTTACTGTCCCAAACCTGGTTTTCTATATATGAGTCATTTGTGAAGGTACAGATGTATCTTAATAAAGAATAATTCATATTGTTGTACTCAGTTAAGAACAAGTCATTTGTGAAGGTACAGATAGATCTTAACAAAGAATATTTCATATTGTTGTACTCAGTTAAGAGAAAGTCATTTGTGAAGGTACAGATTTATCTTAACAAAGAATATTACATATTGTTGTACTCAGTTAAGAACAGTTCACAATAATCCTTTCCCATATCATTTTTTGCACAACCGACTCTATCTATGTTTATATCCTTATTTTTTTCCTTATCGATTGTAGGTTTTTGTAAAATAAGAAGTATGTTATTGCCTCGATAGAAAACCCCCATGCCCTTACACCACCAATATGTGTGCAGAAATACGTACTATAGTGTTTTGATTTATCATTATCAAATACATTTTAGGTACATACATGCATGCAAATGTTAAATGCGCATAAGCTGATGACGATATCACATATACTGTTTCCAATCTAAGTAGAGATATATCGATATTTCATTTATTCTACGAAACGATTATAACGAGGATCTGATTAACGGTTGTGTCCAAATCTTGGTCTTTAGAGTTGAACAATCAGAGAACACGTAACACAGGATACGATCTGCTCTATACAGCTGTATACCGAAATTTAGTTCACTTACCACTGAATCGTAGTGTAAATATCATGTAATTTGGGTTTTGTTTCAACGTCAATAGAATAACTTCAGCAAAACTGCCATTCTTGAACTCATTTTGAACTGTCTGGTCACTCGTGCAAAAATTCGAATTTTGGCATATTGATAAAGACAGAAGGGGTCACATTTTCGAAATTTCGATTTCGTTAAATGTCGAATAAAATGTTCCTTATCGACTTTCTGAGATTAAAACCAACATAATCACATTGACTCTATGCTTAGAAACAAATGTGACTGATTTTTAAAGAAGTTGATAACTTATGAAAGATTTTATGGATAAAAATCAAAATTAGTTTTTTCGGAATTTTGACCCCTGGTCACATTAATGACCTGCCAAAACTGTTACGAATAATTGTGGGGTACGATAAACCTTTGCCTAAAAGAAGAATGGATCTGCATATGTGTATTGAAAATTCAATATTATACGTTTCTTTTCCGCAACGCTACGATACCTCAAAGTCATCTCAAATTACATGATATTGCACTAGTATATTCAGGTATGTGAACAAACTTTTGGCATGCAGCTGTAGATGTCAAATAGACCCAGACAAAATTCAAAAGAACATTTCATCATCTATTCAAAATTCAAAAAATCTTTTTTTAAATCTAGCACATAAACGTGTCAACTTTCTTAAATTTATTTGATAGGTCCTCTGTTCAGTTTTCGTTTGATCAAAATGAAAAATGACTAGTCATCGGCGTTCATAATCCATGGTCTTTTTATTCTCCCTTTAAGGTCATTGAGAAAAAATTAATAACTTTTCTCCCGATAACATGTTTTGATACAACTAAACAAAATATAATAACCTAATATCATAAAGAAATGAAGGTTTAATTAAAAAATCGAAATGTTTCTTAAGATGCATTTTATTTCATTCAGGTTCCAAAACAAATTTCACCGCACTTTGAACCGTTATATTTTTTTAATCAAAGGACGCATCGAAACGCTGTTTGGTGTTTTATTTACTTGAATGTATTGCCGATATGAAAATGGGGACTGAAGTCGGATAAAACACTGGGATATTTTATTTCTAAGCACAAAAAAAGTTTTTGTCTGTAGGTCAACATCACGTCAAAAAGTTGTACATAACTTGTATAATGTTTTTAATTCATTATCGTTATTTCTATTTTCATTTTTTTACGTTGAATTGTTAAATAACTTAAAAGCTGTTAGCAAAACCCATTTAAACTTCCTTTAATTCATGAGTTCATCCTAATGTCAAGATTATTCTTTCAAGGTCAGCATTTTGGAACAAATTGCATTAAATCATGAAAATTACAATGTTTGTTATCCAATTGTTGTGTTTTTGGTAAACATTTCAACTTAAGATGGAAAGGATTGGACATCAGCAAGTTGAATACCATTATATCAACCTTTGATATCCTCGAATGTAGTTAAGATTTTTGGACCGTCACTGACAATTACATGTTCAGATTGCAATCAAGATCAAACGATATTTGTTTTACATATCTTTCTTCGCTTACATCATTTCAAGAACATCATTCCCTCGGGGTTTCATTCGAAAAAGAATGGTAATCCACCATCAAGGGTATCATGTTTCGGGTACCATTTACAGTCTGTCGTGTAACTAAATTGTAAGTCCATGTGATAGCTTTTCCGTAATCAAACTCTGAACCTAACAAAGGGAGACAGTTAGCACACTTTTTAACAACATCGGACTCATTAACGTCTTTTACCTTGCACTAGTTACCATTTGATTGATCTTCACTGCTAATTACAACTTGCAGATTTCAATTAAGATGTAGTTTTTAAGCCCACCTTGAGGGAGGTATCGGAAAAGATCTTCAAGGGTATCACGGTTCTGTTGTAATTTTTAATCAAATTTGATTCAAAGGTTTTGTCAGTTCAGCAAAGCGGATGTCCGGGGTTTAAGTTTAAAAGAAAACGTGATCGTGTCGTGAAGAAGTTGAGTAACACTCTAAGTTCAATTGATACATGTTCATTAAATGTTTTCGCTTGTAATATAGATATGTTTGATTCTCAGGAATAAATATTTTTCTATTTCATTTTGATTTATGTTCAGTGTGTTGAAGAATTACCTGTTCTTTCTGTTTGTAGGGCTACATATCATTAAGGTTAGTAACAAGGGATGTAAATATGAATATGAATATATATATATATATATTATTATAGATGGTGTGGGGAGTTTTTGAAGAACAGAGACACTCCTGTTTATAGGTATTACTTATCAATATATGATTTCAGTCTTAAAATATTACAGATGGTTGACATTTGGTTGCTCCAAATTTTAAAATTTGGAAAAATCATGGCGCGCATTCATTCAAAACAAAGTTTGAGAAGCTGAGACCCTTCTTCGTGCTTCGAGCACTCAAAACATGATATTTGGTGCTTAGCAACAATTTGTCAATTAGCCAGCGAGAAACACTTCCATGAGCCTTACAAACAATTTATTTCTACACCAAACACAAGACACCGGTCACTGAAAGACTTTTTCATTGTTTTACATATTTTTTTATCTAAATATGTAAAAACGAAAATCAACCACTGTCCAATTATTTTAGGCGATGATGTTGAGAGGAATGTTTTCACTGTCCACTGTCCAACTACACAACAGTCAAACAACTTAAACATAATTCTGTTGCAGATTCTTCTAAGATTATCTTTTGAGCGATGTTGAAATATTTCTTTTTTGATAGGAAGCCATATACAACACATTTCAGTTTCAATTGTTTAACCAAATGAAACGTTATATAAACGTCTTGCAGTTTTAATGCTCCTAAGAAGTCACAGGCTAATTCATCTTCGGATGACCCTAAGAGGACATGATCACACTCTTACAGATTGAATTATGACAAGGTTACAGACTCATTCTTACAGGTGTACGATCCTATAGGTACAATGTAACAGACTTACTCTTACAAGTTTTACGATACTACAATTCAACAAACTCATGTGTACGATCCTAAGATGCAATAGACTCACGCTTACAGTTTTTGTGATCTTATTATGTAACATACTCACTCTTACAGGTTTTTGATCCTATGAAGGAACAGACTTACTCTGTAGGTGTACAATCTTATGATGTAAAGGACTCACTCTTATAGGTTTTTGATCCTATGAAAGAACAGACCTACTCTTACAGGTGTACAATCTTAAGATGTAATAGAACTCACTCTTACAGGTTTTACAATCCTATGAAGTAACGGAATCACTCTTATAATCAACGGTCCTATGATGTAAAATACTCACTTTAACAAGTTACAAACTCACTGTTACAGGTGGAATGATCCAAATATGCAACCTACTTGTTCCAATTGCCGGAATGCCCCAACTCACAGGTTGACCTCAACAGATGTAATGACACCAAGAGGTCAAAATTCAATATTATACGTTTCTTTTCCGCAACGCTACGATACCTCAAAGTCATCTCAAATTACATGATATTTGCACTAGTATATTCAGGTATGTGAACAAACTTTTGGCATGCAGCTGTAGATGTCAAATAGACCCAGACAAAATTCAAAAGAACATTTCATCATCTATTCAAAATACACCGAAACATGCCAGATACCAGGCTTATTACTTCTAATTGATTTCGAAAAGGCATTCGATTCAGTTGACAGAAAATACCTCATCAATGTTTTGAAGTTTTTCAATTTCGGACCGAGTATTTCACATTGGATAGAAACATTTTATAATGATATTGAATCGAGAGTCCTGGTTAACGGTTTCGCATCTAACCCCTTTAAAATAAGCCGAGGATGCCGCCAGGGGGACCCGATAGCGCCGTATATTTTCCTACTTTGTGTAGAAATTTTGGGTATCATGATAAGAAATAACAAAAACATAAAGGGAATTAAAATAGGAAATATAGAATATCTTCTCTCACAGTTCGCAGATGATACAACTCTCACATTAGATGGATCAGAAAAAAGCCTTTATTCAGCTTTAAATACCTTGGAACTATTTGCCCGTTTTTCAGGATTGAAAGTCAATGTAGATAAAACAAAACTTATGTGGATAGGTTCCAAAAAGAGATCTCGATATAAGATATGTAAAGAATGGAATTTCGATTGGTCAAAAACAAATTTCACTCTTCTAGGAATAGAGTTCGATATCGATCTCGATAAAATGATCGAAATAAATTACGAAGAAAAGCTTTCTCATATCTACAGACAAATGAACATCTGGTCAGCACGTACATTAACCCCCTATGGCAGAAATACGATACTTAAATCACTCCTACTACCAAAGCTTAACCACCTATTCTCATCTTTGCCTAATCCCAAAAAAGGCGTCATTGAAAAACTCCAAAAAAAGTGTTTTAATTTCATATGGAAAAACAAACCAGATAAGATTAAAAGAGATGTAATGATGTTAAACCCAGAACATGGGGGAATAAAATCTCCAAATATTTGGAAAATCATATCATCACAAAAATTAAAATGGATTAAAAGAATAAGCGATAAAGACCTAAAATGGACATATTTATTTTACAATCAACTTGAAGAGAAGACCCCTTTTCTACTTTCGGATGGTATCTTCATAAAAAATAAAATAATTCCTCATTTAACAAATTCTTTTTGGAAAGACATTCTTTCAGAATGGTCAAACTTTTTATCCATGAATAAAAGGAAAATTGTAAATGAAGAAGATATACAAAGTCAATCATTATGGAACAACGACAATATTATGATTGATAAACATCCGTTTTTGTATTATGAATGGTATAAGAAAGGTGTTATTTTTGTAAATGATTTGATCCATGACGAGGGAAGACTGTTAACTTATGAAGAATTTTCCAAATCTTTTTGTATCAAGACTAACTTTTTGACTTACGAATCGGTGAAAAGAGCCATTATGACATATGCCCGTTCACTGAACATAAAGAAATATAAGAAAAAGCTACAAAATCCTATATATCCGTATAATGTATCCAAAATTGATACCATAATTGGGAGTAAAAAATTATATGCGGCTCTTATTAACTCGAATTTTGTTCGGCTGGCAAGCTTTTCAAAATGGGAAAAAGTTTTACAAAGTGATTTTGATGAAAAAGATTGGAAAGTTTTCAACATTATTGCTAATAAATGTTCGAAAAGCACAGACTTAAAATGGTTGCAATATAGAATTATTCATAATATTCTCCCAACAAGACAATTTCTTTATAAAATAGGATATGTATCATCACCACTTTGTGCGTTTTGCAAAAGTGAAATAGAAACCTTAAACCATATGCTTTGGGAATGTGAAACTATCCTCAGATTATGGAAGGAAATAGAATTATGGTTAAACTCTGTCCAACTGAAATTAGAATTTACTAATAAAATTGTTATACTGGGAATGAACGGAAAGAACAATAATCCTGTAAATGCAATCATTTTATTAGTCAAAAAGTATATTCATAGATGTAGCATTTATGGTTACAAACCAAAGTTAGAGCATCTCCAAGATGAAATTGTACGTTATTATGACCTATCTAGATATATTTTTCTGTCAACCGAAACTGAAGCAAAGTTTTTTCAATATTGGTCAAGTTTACACTTATTACTTGGAAAGTAATGTTATTTAGATTTCTTGTTTAAAAAATGTCATAGCCAACTGTGGATTTTCTTGTATCTTTATTTATGTGACGATTGTTTGATTAAACATATTACTTATTTTTGCCTGTAACACAAATATGGAAAATAAAAAAAAAAAAAATAAAAATCTATTCAAAATTCAAAAAATCTTTTTTTAAATCTAGCACATAAACGTGTCAACTTTCTTAAATTTATTTGATAGGTCCTCTGTTCAGTTTTCGTTTGATCAAAATGAAAAATGACTAAGTCATCGGCGTTCATAATCCATGGTCTTTTTATTCTCCCTTTAAGGTCATTGAGAAAAAATTAATAACTTTTCTCCCGATAACATGTTTTGATACAACTAAACAAAATATAATAACCTAATATCATAAAGAAATGAAGGTTTAATTAAAAAATCGAAATGTTTCTTAAGATGCATTTTATTTCATTCAGGTACCAAAACAAATTTCACCGCACTTTGAACCGTTATATCTTTTTAATCAAAGGACGCATCGAAACGCTGTTTGGTGTTTTATTTACTTGAATGTATTGCCGATATGAAAATGGGGACTGAAGTCGGATAAAACACTGGGATATTTTATTTCTAAGCACAAAAAAAGTTTTTGTCTGTAGGTCAACATCACGTCAAAAAGTTGTACATAACTTGTATAATGTTTTTAATTCATTATCGTTATTTCTATTTTCATTCTTTTACGTTGAATTGTTAAATAACTTAAAAGCTGTTAGCAAAACCCATTTAAACTTCCTTTAATTCATGAGTTCATCCTAATGTCAAGATTATTCTTTCAAGGTCAGCATTTTGGAACAAATTGCATTAAATCATGAAAATTACAATGTTTGTTATCCAATTGTTGTGTTTTTGGTAAACATTTCAACTTAAGATGGAAAGGATTGGACATCAGCAAGTTGAATACCATTATATCAACCTTTGATATCCTCGAATGTAGTTAAGATTTTTGGACCGTCACTGACAATTACATGTTCAGATTGCAATCAAGATCAAACGATATTTGTTTTACATATCTTTCTTCGCTTACATCATTTCAAGAACATCATTCCCTCGGGGTTTCATTCGAAAAAGAATGGTAATCCACCATCAAGGGTATCATGTTTCGGGTACCATTTACAGTCTGTCGTGTAACTAAATTGTAAGTCCATGTGATAGCTTTTCTGTAATCAAACTCTGAACCTAACAAAGGGAGACAGTTAGCACACTTTTTAACAACATCGGACTCATTAACGTCTTTTACCTTGCACTAGTTACCATTTGATTGATCTTCACTGCTAATTACAACTTGCAGATTTCAATTAAGATGTAGTTTTTAAGCCCACCTTGAGGGAGGTATCGGAAAAGATCTTCAAGGGTATCACGGTTCTGTTGTAATTTTTAATCAAATTTGATTCAAAGGTTTTGTCAGTTCAGCAAAGCGGATGTCCGGGGTTTAAGTTTAAAAGAAAACGTGATCGTGTCGTGAAGAAGTTGAGTAACACTCTAAGTTCAATTGATCCATGTTCATTAAATGTTTTCGCTTGTAATATAGATATGTTTGATTCTCAGGAATAAATATTTTTCTATTTCATTTTGATTTATGTTCAGTGTGTTGAAGAATTACCTGTTCTTTCTGTTTGTAGGGCTACATATCATTAAGGTTAGTAACAAGGGATGTAAATATGAATACGAATCATAGGGGATATTTACGTATATATATATCACTATATAGGGTATATATATATATATTAATATAGATGGTGTGGGGAGTTTTTGAAGAACTGAGACACTCCTGTTTATAGGTATTACTTATCAATATATGATTTCAGTCTTAAAATATTACAGATGGTTGACATTTGGTTGCTCCAAATTTTAAAATTTGGAAAAATCATGGCGCGCATTCATTCAAAACAAAGTTTGAGAAGCTGAGACCCTTCTTCGTGCTTCGAGCACTCAAAACATGATATTTGGTGCTTAGCAACAATTTGTCAATTAGCCAGCGAGAAACACTTCCATGAGCCTTACAAACAATTTATTTCTACACCAAACACAAGACACCGGTCACTGAAAGACTTTTTCATTGTTTTACATATTTTTTTATCTAAATATGTAAAAACGAAAATCAACCACTGTCCAATTATTTTAGGCGATGATGTTGAGAGGAATGTTTTCACTGTCCACTGTCCAACTACACAACAGTCAAACAACTTAAACATAATTCTGTTGCAGATTCTTCTAAGATTATCTTTTGAGCGATGTTGAAATATTTCTTTTTTGATAGGAAGCCATATACAACACATTTCAGTTTCAATTGTTTAACCAAATGAAACGTTATATAAACACATGAACTGTAAACATAACAACTAAACAATGTTTCCATACTTAATAACTTTGCTCATAAAGACTCTTGCCCTATCATGTATGAAGTTAGTTATCTTTTAGGATCAGAGGCAGTTGTCCAGAGGCGTGTTGATAGATATTATGTTAATCGGTGGATGTTGGTTAACGGTGTTTAAGATCTGCCACTCGCTTAGTGACCCCAGGTCACTGATTAACTCGGACACGTTAAATTACCAATAAAAGGTAACATCCAGGTTAATGACTCAAAACAAGATTCATTTTTACAGATTGAATGATTGTTATAGGAATGATAGGAAAGAGTTTATAGATTCTCTATTACAGGTTGAATGACTCTAAGAGTTTATAGAAACTCGCTCTTACAGGTTGATGATTCTAAGTGGTAACAGACTTTCTCTTAACGGCAATAGTCTCACTCTTGCAAACGGAAAGGTCCTAAGATGTTATAGAAAGTCGCCCTCACTGGTTGGATATTTCGTTTAGAGATAGCATGCTCACTATTTACAGTTGAACATTTCTTACAGATAACAGGCTCACTATTTACGTTTGAACATTCCTTAGGGATAACAGGCTCATTGTTTATGGTTGAAGATTCCTTCGGTATAACAGGCTTACTATTTACGGTTGAACATTCCTTAGGGATAACAGGATCACTGTTTACAGTTGAAGATTCCTTCGGTATAACAGGCTTACTATTTACGGTTGAACATTCCTTAGGGATAACAGGCTCACTGTTTACAGTTGAAGATTCCTTCGTTATAACAGGCTTACTATTTACGGTTGAACATTCCTAAGGGATAACAGGCTCACTGTTTACAGTTGAAGATTCCTTCGGTATAACAGGCTTACTATTTACGGTTGAACATTCCTTAGGGATAACAGGCTCACTGTTTACAGTTGAAGATTCCTTCGGTATAACAGGCTTACTATTTACGGTTGAACATTCCTTAGGGATAACAGGCTCACTGTTTACAGTTGAAGATTCCTTCGGTATAACAGGCTTACTATATATTTACGGTTGAACATTCCTTAGGGATAACAGGCTAACTGTTTACAGTTGAAGATTCCTTCGGCAGAACAGGCTCACTATTTACGGTTGAACATTCCTTAGGGATAACAGGCTCACTGTTTACAGTTGAAGATTCCTTCGGGATAACGGGCTCACTATTTACGGTTGAGCATTCCTTACAAGCTTTCCCTTACTGGTTGAACATTCCTTTAAGGTAAACTCCTCACCCTTGTAGATGCATGCTTTCAGTTATTATAGATTAAATGATCTCGGAGGCCACAGACTCGCTCCTACCCGTTGAATGACCCAAAGAAGGTCACTGATTTATTCACACAGGTGGAATGATTCTATTAGGTCACAGATTTACAATAACAGCTTGAATGATCCTAAGAGGTCATAGATTGATAATTACAGACTGAATTGACCTGAGAGGTCACATATTTCCTCCTAAGAGGTCACAGACTAATTCATACAAGTTAAATAATCCTAAGAGGTTACTGAATTACTCATACAGGGTGAATAATCCTAATAGGTCAAACCATACCATCTTGCAGTTTTAATGCTCCTAAGAAGTCACAGGCTAATTCATCTTCGGATGACCCTAAGAGGACATGATCACACTCTTACAGATTGAATTATGACAAGGTTACAGACTCATTCTTACAGGTGTACGATCCTATAGGTACAATGTAACAGACTTACTCTTACAAGTTTTACGATACTACAATTCAACAAACTCATGTGTACGATCCTAAGATGCAATAGACTCACGCTTACAGTTTTTGTGATCTTATTATGTAACATACTCACTCTTACAGGTTTTTGATCCTATGAAGGAACAGACTTACTCTGTAGGTGTACAATCTTATGATGTAAAGGACTCACTCTTATAGGTTTTTGATCCTATGAAAGAACAGACCTACTCTTACAGGTGTACAATCTTAAGATGTAATAGAACTCACTCTTACAGGTTTTACAATCCTATGAAGTAACGGAATCACTCTTATAATCAACGGTCCTATGATGTAAAATACTCACTTTAACAAGTTACAAACTCACTGTTACAGGTGGAATGATCCAAATATGCAACCTACTTGTTCCAATTGCCGGAATGCCCCAACTCACAGGTTGACCTCAACAGATGTAATGACACCAAGAGGTCGCGTATTGACCTCTGAAACACTTGGACTGAGCAATGAAGTAGACTATTGATGGCTAAGATTGTTACGTCCAAACAGACCAACATTTCCAACATTTTTCAGGACAAGCAATGGCTTAGTGCCTCACCTGGGGGATTCTACTTGAAAGAAAAGGGTGTTTAACTTAAAAGCGTTGGGCAACAAAAAAGTGTTGAGTAATCTTGACCGTGAAAAGTGTGACTTGCGACCTTTCAGTTTATCTCTATGGCATCCTGACTTCACATTTAACAGCATCTTCTTATTTGAAAATTATTGAAAATGGATTGAGACGGTGTTCTTCCATATTGAAATAAACTGCAAGTTACAAGTTCAGACCAATGTTGTTTGTGTTACTTGGGCGCAATTTCTTTTTAGAAGTTCGAAAAAAAAATTAATTTTTGCAGAATGCAAGGGCTTTTTTTTTTCGTAAATAAATCCTCATGTTCCTTGAAATGCCTGTTCGATTGAGTGACACTTTACCTTTAAAATATATTTCTAGCCGATCGGTTACTTTTAGAAGAGACAATGTTAGAGGTTCCTTTTTCAGAACATTATAACTCTGCAATCTTAATGAAGTTTTTTTATCTTAATGCTCGGAGCATATGATACAACAAAATCATATAAGAAAAGGATAGTTGTCCTAATACGGTACTAAGTGTTGCAGCTGTTTTATTTTGCTCCAGAAATACAAAGGATTTGGGCATGAATAGGTTTAAAGCAGAAACTTATGTCAATAATCTTAGGATTTTGTCGAACTAAAACCTTATAATAAGAGACAACCTACCAATCACGTAATCAACGCCATTGGGTAAGATATACGGAAATAAGGGATAAAGCTGCCATATTGTAACAGAGGTTATGTGGGCCTGGATAAAAAAGAATGCAAATAACCTTTCCAGGTAGAGAATGTGTTAAAGCATGTTTAGACATATATATCTGTATCAGGCAGTAAATCTTTATTATTGATTCACATCACAGGAAACAGATACTCACAAAATAAGCAGTGGCGTGGGAGGTATGTGAAATACAAGACTCCATGACTACCTTTTGTTCTTACATTCCTCCTGGCGAAATTTGATTCACAAAGAAAAATAAGCACGTTAAACATTTTATATCGTTCCGTGACCCAGGGCAATCAAGACGTCTCCATGGTCAAATATTGGAAACGTGAACAAGCGATTTCTTTGTTGAATGGCCATTGAGATTTTTATGAATAGAATTTGTAGGCTGTTATGGTTAATGGAAACTGGCATTTTAAGTTTTTAAATAATTGAATTGGCAATAAAGAAACGTACAAAACTTACTTTTAAAAAGAACACTTTACGGTTCGTTGTAATTTAAAGAATATATATATGTAATATTTTTTCCTTTGCAAAACAAAATGACATGGGAAAGCAAGGCAGAAATCGCAATATCATTAAACGTAGCCTTTCAAATAAAACGTATTCATGGCTTCTAATATCTTCAACATCTAGATTTACTCTAGTTTTTAAAAAAACATTTGCAAAAGGCTTATATAACTTTTTTTTTCCAGCACATTAATTGATATCATAACGATTCTATAATGAGACATTGGTGATAAAAGTTTACGATATATACGTATTACCTTTTTTTCCCCCAAAAAAACCGTAGTGTTTAAAGCAAACTTTTTTAATCAATACAATTCTTTCTACATGTCATCAATAATTTTTATATATTCAAATGTTTTTATTTCATATCATATACAATAATTTTAATTTGAAATTCACTGCTTTTTATATTTTAAGCTAAGTTTAGTGATTGAAAGACCTTTCATCAATTTAATCATCTAAAACGAAACTAAATTATTTCTTATATGTAAATGATAAAGTTTCAAGTGATATGGAGGTCTATTAACCAGTCTTTAAAATACACTTCTACGAAGATAATTTGCCACGCTCAAAGATGTATTTCGGAAAAGTCGGTGAAGCGGTTCATGTACCTGTGAACACGTGAACGGGACGGGAGGTTTGGCACATGATGCTGTGAAAATTTTCACAAAATTGAGGAAAATAGTTTTTGGCAAGGAAACACGTTTCCTTGAACCAGGGAAAAGAGAATGTTTACATTTGATGGACAAACTTTTACATATTGAAAGTTGTTGAATTCATTGTTTCATTATATTATGGTTAGTTGATTTGTTCATTCAGAAAGGTTAATCATAATACTCCTGAATCGGAACTCACATGTAGCAATATGTTTGCTAGAAGGAACATGTGTGCGTAGTTACACATAAGAAGTAAAAAACGTGTGTAACAGACAATCCCGGTAAATTTATGATGGATGTTACGAACTAAACAGATTTTTTCAAATATAATTTTACATTTTGTCATGATTTAGATTTGCAGTATCTAATAGGTGTCTTACCTTTTTGTCGACCCTGAAAAAATCCTTTGAAGTGCTATGTTGTTTTGGGGTTGTTGTTACAAGGGATTAACCTTTAAGGTAATGAACCATCTAATATGATGTTGAAGCCAAAAGGGGCGTATCAAAGAAGACTAAGACTACGTTTGATAATCCAATTTTTTTAAACAAAAACAACATATTGCACCTGTGTCAAATTTATATAAATATGTAAAATATTGATGATTAATCGCTTTATTGAGCTATAGCGGACCTGGTTCGAATCCTTCAACTGCTCATAAGTGTCTAAGATAATTTGTTAATGTGATAAAACAATGATCTCAATGAAAAGCAAGATGAATGAAAAATAGTTATAAAGTTTAGACCCAGAATCTTCATATGCAGAACATGTGTCAACATTTTCCACTTGACAAGGAAAGATGGAAGCTAAGATGATTAAGTCTTGTTGATCCTTGGAGTCGTTTGCATGAGTACAAAGCCTACTTTAATCTGGAGTGTAAGGCAGCTAAGTAACGTATTATTGTCGTCATTAACAGCCAGGTGCTGTTCAAACATGCATTGTAACACGGCGGTCACTCGCCGGCGAATTCTCTTCAACACCTCGGGCAAGTTGGCTTGGGGACACCGACAGACTACATTGTAATTGCAATGCGAGTTTTAAGGTCTAAATTAAAAGCAAATTATCGCCCCCAGAGATACTGTTCATCTCCACGAGCCGGCACACCTGAAACAAATACCTGCATGAAGAAGTCGTTATGGGAAGAAACCAGCGACTGGACTCAGCTTCCGTGTGTGTACGCGAATCGTCGCATTGATTTGTCGTCTGCTCGCCTAGCACACAACAGACGACAGCAGCCGAGAGCAGACGATATTTGCTAGCGCTGTGTCCGCCCTATAGAAACCCGTCCTACCGGTTCACCCATGCTGGAGTGTAAATAGCTTCTGAGTCCATAGCGCTTCAATGATACGCATAGCTTCACACAGATCTCGGGTGCAGTCGAGACTGGGACATGTAGAAAACATGGCGGCCACAACAGACGTACCGACTTCGGTTTCCCCGGAATGGGAAGCTGAAACTCTTTCATTGAAGGAGTTCTCGGCGAAAAAATCCTTTCCTACATACGCGAAGGTGGTCAAAGGATCTTATATGAACATAGGATCGTCGAAGTTTTCTCTACAGAGACAGTATCAGGAAATATTCATTCATTCAATCAAGATGGGAGTGAAGGTGCTTTCTCACTGTGTGAAACGGATAGACGTAGCTCAAACTCGACGAGGGTTCCCATGTACCCGACTCCAAACCCTTGACCAGAGGCTTGCCATCCCCGTCTCCTATCAGGGGTGGTTCGAACTCCTCTCCGAAGACGGAAAGTCTGCCAAGCCTTTCACAAGTGTGCCGGAGTTAGCGAAGGCCTACCCTGAGAAGTGTTTAGTGAGAGAGAATGTCAAGGCGTACATGGCTAGCTCGGAAGGAAAACATACATTTGACAAGACACGGATAGTGCCGGCGGGGGAGCAGTTGACGTTGTGTGGGGAGGTGTCACTGCCGTCCCCTGCTCTTAACAAGCGTGTGAAACTTCTCAAATGTACCGACTCAAAAGGTGAGAGCTTGTTTCTTAGTTTTGACCAGAAAGGGATATTTACCCCCATCGCTGGTCCGGACGAGTTCACGGGTGTGTTTTCTATTCGGGATATCATTAGGAGGTTCCGTCTACCCCTGACAGTAAAACTTGTGCAGGGTGTGAAACCTAAAGTGGACTCGTCACGATTCACAGGATTGATTCGTCTTGACTGGGTTTACACCGATGAAACCGCCTTCGTCTGTCCACTTGAGAAGTCTCATGTACGCATGCTGCCAGTAGCAACAGATATCAACCTAACATTGTGTAAAGCTAAGAATCAGTCAGAAATAAAGGAAACGGAGGCATTTAGGACTATGTATACTAAGTGTAACCGCATGGTTTCCAATTACAACAACACGATTCACCTTATTGTATCACTTCCTGATTCAGTTGTGCGGAACAAGAACCGCTCCAGTTCAAATGTTTTTTCTGTGCCACAAAGATTCGACAACGAAACTCGATCGAGTCTAAGACGGTCAAAAAGCAGAGAGGACATGTTGATGGATGAGATAGACGATTTGTACCAGTTCGTAAGGGACGGTGGGAGTCCTCCCAAAACTAAGTTCACGTATGACTCTGACGAAGAGAGCTACTGGGAGGAACCAGCCTATGAACCAATAGACCAGTTTAGAGCTAGACTCATGGCCCTTGAAGCTGGTAAAAACGTTGTGCATCATGAAAAGTATAAACCCACCGATCCAACAAAACTGAAATTCGACACTGACCCAGATGTCGGTGCCAGTGGAGGACCCATCTATGGACAGTTAACAAACGGCAATGCAGGACATTTAAACCCTTCCTCTCCCCCTGCTCTTCCACCAAGACCAGTGTCTTCATTTGTAGAAGGGTTGGAGGGTGAACCTCCTAAAGCGAACCCTCCTCCCCTACCCCCGAGACAGTACGTCAGGTCAAACTCACAGTCTGCTCTCTCGTCAACAGGGGATTCCCAGGCCCGTAGCGGAAGCAGTGCAGAGAAGACGAGGAGACCGTCTAAGTCAAAGAAGTCACCGTCCAAGGAGTCCAAGGAGTCCAAGGACTCGAAGGACTCCAACAGTAGCAGCAGTGGAGGTCACAGACGGAGTCTAGGGAGGGACTTTAAGGACTCTGATATCAGTTCTAGAACGAGAGGGGGTTCATCTGGGGAACAAGGCCTCACGAAGAACATGAGGAAACGCATGCAGACGCTTTATCTATAGCACCATACAATGGATACCTGAACCCTGTTTATATATTTGTCGTCTGTTAATGTGACAGCGGTGAGTCTGTGATTTGGTTATTGTCATTTCTAAGCTTCCTTTCTGTACTTAAGGCATTCTGACAATGTGCAAACTGGTGTAATAGTTGAACCACCAAAGTTATTTATTTTGTTTGTGAAGGTTATGATCAGTTGGTTTCTCCATTACTGATATTTTACTGGTTAACATGAACTATTAAGGCACATAACTGCATGTAGCTCCAAAAACTGTGATACTTATAGCGGCAACACTTTGATTGATGGATATACTTGCATTTTGCCAATACCAATGAAGTCACACGAAGTTTCATAAACAAGACATGAGTTGACGAACAGTTCATTTGAATATTGACGGTGAATGGCTGAACCACGAGTTTGTTTGACTGTTCTGTTGTGTTGAGTAGATGGATGCACATGTTGAAGTGAATTGGATAATTTGTGTATATTCATGGATTTGCATGGTTTGTCTGGTTACAAATGGACTTTACCATTCAATCATCCTGTTTGTCGGTTCATAAGTCGGATAGAGGACTCGAGACAAACAGGCGACTGATCTGTGATACAAACTGCATTATTAGTGTCATAAGCATCACCATGTCTTCCGTTAACCCTCGCCTGCAATAAACATCAGTGTAAGTGTAGCAGCTGTTGATAGCAAGATGCTTAATTCACCATATTGAAAATTGGTTCATATTGAAATATAATGTTTTGAAATTAAAGTGAAATAATTATCATTGAACGTATTGTTGCAGACTCTTAAAATGTTATGAACCATTATATGACTTCCGTTTAAGTTCTAATTTTGTTATAACAATTATGTCAAGAAGTCTTGACAAACGATAGCTATGTTTATACAACGAATTTGTTATAAATACATGTGTATAAATCACTTATTCATTGTTGTTTGTTTTTACGTTTGTCATTTATAATTGAAATCAATACTGAAACTGGTATGCTTCAGTGATTAGTAAGACAAGCAATATTGAAGATGAAGGTTTATTCTTGTATAATTTGAATATTATCATTTTCTGTTTGCTTGAAATATGCCTTTGTAAAATTGACATTTGAATGGGTTACTCGCTTCATATTTGACTATCCTAAGGTTTTAAAAAATCGTGTCTCTATTCAAACAGCATTTCTTTATGGTACATGGTTTGGAAGTGCGCCATATAACCAAAGTTATTATGGGCGTAATACAACACTTTCATCACCACATTTGTTTCTTTTGAAGTTCTTTTCATTTTTTACAACCGGTAACCGATTTGTGTGAAATTTTACAATTCTGATCTTTTCACATAGCTTTCACACTTATTTCATCACGCCGTCCACATGAGCAATGTAACAGGTATGTAATTTCAAACTAGTCACCCCAATTTGTAAACATAATGGGTCATGAGTCAGGTGTGGGGGAAGGTGGGACCAGTGCCGTATAATCATAGAGACATGTAATACTGCCAATTTACAGGTAAGCTAGGAGTGGTAGTAAGTCCATATCTGTCCACAATATACAAACATTTGTTTTTTTAACAAAATGCACGACATTGTATTTTTTCTACAGCGTCCAACCCTCTGTACATATGTTCAAATGTTTTATACCCGATAACATGACGTTGGTTTACAACAACCATGTTCAGCAGCACCAATGAAGAGGAAAGCCCTAGGCAGAACGAGTTCGTATCTCGACAAAGTAAATAATTAGAAACTTTTATTGCTCTGAGCACCGTCTATTTTATTTAGCCTGAGAAGACAGATGGAGTCGACAATCAAGCACATATCATTACAACCGCACCCTGCCTGAGAGAGTTTTCCCTTTCTGTTTAAACATGTGTCAAAAATCAAGTTCAGTTCCTTTTGAATTGCCATTTTACCATTTTAGATTTAAATTCTATATCAGATATCTCCACGTTTGAAACCGACGAAAAACTTTTTAAAAAATTTCTGTTACCAGATATTTTATCTTTTCAGACGTTTCTGCTAATGAAATGTTTATAGTGGGACTTTTGTTTTCTTATAAGGTTGACAGATTACAGTCAGTCGTCACCAAATTCACAAATCCTCCGTCCTCCTACAGTTAAGTGTTTTATTTGAAGAATATTTCATATGATTTGAATGGATGGACAAACAGACATTATGCCTAAATGCCTCTCCGAATAATAGTTTATCTGATAACATAAAACTGACTTTCAACAGTCGTATTTGATTCACTGGAATTCTGTTAACTGTCACAATATACAGTGTACTAAGTACAACGCTAGATTATGCTCACTGGCATTCATTTGCTATATGATAGACTTTTGACTGACAGATAATTTTCTACAGAGATCGTTGGAGTTTTCATTGAATACGATGACCCAGTTTGATAATAGGACGTGTTGAATACACTGTCAAATATGTCATATTGAATGGAATATTCTATCGCCGCGCATTGTATGAACGAAATGAATGTTGTATATTCAATAAAGATATCATTTATCTTCAAAAGCTTCAAAAGTAAACCATGTGAAAACGTATTACTCACAACGGCAAACATTACCGGTGTAGAAACAATCTGACGTCACGTTAGCGATTCTTTCATGACAAAGCGCTCTATATACAACAGGAAATCAACCTATGTTTAAAAGCTTTAAAAGATGTATTTTATATATGTTGATTTGTTTCTAAGATGTGTCACCTGCTTGACAACGACATTAAAATCTATGCCAAACCGTTGCTACTACAGAATAAAGAAGTAGCTTTTCCATAAAAAAAAATCATCCTTATAATCCTCATATAAAGGCTAATTCACAATGCACGTATGTTAAGTACATCTTGCAGTATTTTTTGGTTTTTTTTGTAATGATTTTTTTCAAATCACATCTTGCAGTCTAAGCTTGGAGCATTCGCATGGTGTAAATGAACATCAGTCAAAAATTGTCACAGTTCTCACAGTGCAACTGAAGTTGATTAAACTACAATGTTATGATCATATATGAGTATTTCCGTATTGACCGAGTTTTGCAGGCCGTCGTATTGGCACGAGACGAAGTCGAGGATGAATACCACTGACCGAGGACTTGTAACTCTAAATACACAATCAATTCATGACAATTTTGTTAATCATAATTAACGTCTACATTTTATTTGTATCATACATCAAAAGACTTATTTTTTTATCGAAATCAGAACCAAAGAGAGGATAAGTGAACACTTATAACTTTTTTATTTTGATTAGCGAAATCTAAGGTTTCTCACAATTAGGGAGGCTGAGCCGACGAAGATTTGTAATGGCAAATTTTCCTCTTATTGGCCCCTTTTTACTTTTAATGCTCCATTTTTCCTGTATTTATCAAGTTGTCAGATAATATGGTCAAATCAGTAACTGAAATCTAAATGCGATACAATTGATAGTTGATTGATAACGATATTTAGACAAATGATCGTGTTGTGAAAACTTGTCTAAAAGCGCTTATCTTCCTTGCTGTCTCACTGAGACTGGCGAGTACGTGAATAGACTACACATCTATAGCCATGACCTACCTGTCTTCTAAATGTCACCATGAACGACTTCTCTCCTTGTGTTAACGTATGAATACCTACGTAGTATACGTATAGAAATTCATAGCATTCGCATGACTAGTGAAAACTGAATATCCTGTAAGATGTCATTTCATGTGTTCATTAAAGTACCTTGATTTTTAAAACTTTTTTTGTTTTTAAGAAAGTCTTTAAATCACCCAATGAGATTATTCTTCTATTCATGAAAATTATCTCGAGCAAATAATTTTTACACTCGGATGAAATTACAAAGATACAAAAAAATATTGTTTCATTATTTGTGAGTGAGGAACATCAAAAAATGTATAGAACGGGAATTCGGAATTTTATTTGGAAATGGTATACCTTTGGTTGTTCTTGTAAGATGGTTATGCTGATGAAATTGTCCTGAGCAATACGTTTTCAATATCCTATTCAACTATGCGAGGGCTTATTTTTTTTTTATAGATAATTGTACATAAATAAACACGATATTTTATATCTGTGTAAGCCCCAAAAGCTATTGATATGAATTGTTTTCCAGCTTTTGCCTATACTGTAATTCAATTATTTTACCACTTACGTATAATGTTTATAGTGCCGCATAAAGGCATATGTTAGATAAATAATGTGATTTTAAGAAAGAGGGAATAAATAAATGTTTCCAGTTGCAAGATAATGTCTTACTCAAAAAACGTAGTTTAAACACGAACGCACTATGATCGGTGAAGTTATGCAAAACCATTCCCATAACTCAAATGATCGAAAGGTGTTCACACAAAAATGGCAGTTAGTGACTTCTGCTTGATGCTTGATTATTTTCTCTACGACTACGGTTAATCTGGTTAAGTAGTGAGATTACTTACCTTCTAAAGATAATACATTTGGCATAAATGATAATTGGGAAAAATTCGAAGATGTATTAAAAAACTTGCTACTGCCCCTTTAGAGGAAAAGTCTAATAGAAGAAAAAGGTTTCGCCAACAATCTTCCCCTGACATTCAGGGTTGCACTTTTATACGTAATGAAGTGCACATAGGTCTTATAGACTTACACCTACCTTTTCCGTCCCCAAAAATTAATTAGTGTATTTACCTGTACATCAAAGGACAACTAACCTATCTTTATATGTGTAATAAAATCTATTTTAAAGATTATGCAATATTATCTTGTACAATTGTCTGGTTTCTTAAATACCCGAATGACGGTGTACGATTTCAAAGCGATCTAATGAATTATATTTTTGCACAGGTGTTTATATAGTTTACAATAATACTGGCACATGAGTTACGGAATCCCCTTGTTGATGTTAAGTGCTTTACAGGATAAGGTTTTATCTGAAATCCTACGACCTATATGAATAAGGGTTTTCTAAAACTCTAGAAAACTATTCGTTTGAAAGGTGTTCCCCTGAGATAAGACCTAATGAATGACAAAAATTAATATTTCATTTCATGTTTCGTATGACATATCCTATGATTTTTTCATTAATATTTCATTAACTGGGTCATTGTGTTAAGTGACCCTTTATATGTCACGTGCATAATAGCCTTGCAAGACTCTGTAGAACTGGTGAAGCATAATCTCGTTCCTTCGGGAGGTATTTTATGTGACAAGACTGATTACCTACAATTGCGTTTTATATGTGGAGCAATATCCTAATCCTTATTATATAACATATCCTTTATACATATATAAGCAAATTGTACATAACATATCTTTTATTTTATTCTGTTGCATTTTCCTGGCACTGTTATTGAACCTTTATACTTTTTGATAAAATTCTTTATTACGTTAGGTTCGTTACCGTAATAGATTCAATTGTCGTTGTCAAGACTTAAGAATACATGAAGTACACGATTTTATGGATATTCAACTTCTTTATTAACAGATTTGCGACGTTTTGGTATAGCTCCTTATACCTTGTTCAAGCTACCGTTTTCAAGCTTACACGGTATATGAACACGGTATAAGGAGCTATACCAAAACGTCGCAAATCTGTTAATAAAGAAGTTGAATATCCATAAAATCGTGTACTTCATTACTACTACAGCTTCTAGAATGCCACTAAAAGAGTTTAAGGATACATGTGGAAATTGTGCATATACATCATAAATAAGAAGTTGTATATCAACAGATTTTGTCATCAGTTTTCATCAGCCTCCAGAACTTCTAGAATGTTAATCAGATATAAATAACAAATTGGGCACCGATTCGCAATCAAATCTTAGTATCATAAAACATCCGTTCCTGTGGATTCTAACAAGATGTATCATAACACACATAATCCCTCGTGCTTCCCTCGAGAAGTTACTTCCAGATAGAATGAACAAGTTTAGACCTACCCAGTATAAAACAATACTGTCATCTTCGTGCGTACGGCCCAGCCACTCATTAAGCCTTTTTAATCACTCTAATTGAGGCAGTGTTCTATTGATTCAGTCGCTATGGCAATTATCAATATTTTTGCATCAATATACAGTACGAAAAAACTGCTAATGATGCATATATTTCGTTATGCATTAACGCTATTTGAGAAGTCATTGGCACTTTGTATGAATGAACATAAGCTTTATAAAAGGAATGGTTTGTTTCCACATTTAGTTAAAACCGACTGTGGCTAAATATTTTGTTATCCCTTCACGTATGAAGAGCGAACGTCCGCCTATTTTGATTTCTCGCGAAATTTGAATATTCTATAAGATATTATTTCATGCATTTATTTATAAACATATTTGGACTATAACCTTCCCCTAACGTAATTAAGGTATCACTTCTAAACATATTGAATCGATTGTTTGAATAAAATGTTCAAACCAGCCAACCAATCGTACATGGGTGCCATACCCAGACTCAGGTTGATCGCTTGGATGTGTATATCACACCATTAAAGCAAAACCTTTTTCATTTTTATGACAAAGAGGGAACAACCATCTATTTTGATTTTGTGTTTGCCTAATACTGCTACATTAGCGTATTTGTATACGCAAAGCAACTACCTAACCCTGATATCTTTTAAGGAAAATTCCTCACATCGCCATTTATATGAACAGCTAATGAAATAACTTCCATTCAAAATTAATGGCACTACTTGGCTGGGCGCATGAGGGGTAAGATAAACTTCGCACCAGGCTTTTTTGCATTATGACACCTCATTAGTTGAAAAAATATTTGTCATTTATTACCATTAATAACAAGCTGTCAGCTGTACGAGGTATTTGCGTCAATTGATATCAGGGTTTTGTAGGACCACTGCGGACTCAAATACGTTCATGTAGCAGTATGTGTCTGCCCAGTAGAATATATGACCCATCCGGGGGTTTTTCCCCATGGAGATGAACATTAAATCTTATAAGGCATTTAGAAGTGATGTACGTAAGAGAGACACGTTTTTCTGGATAACAACTTTGTTATTGTGAAATTTACGACGTGACGGGGATTTTGCTTACATGTATTCCTTCATCATTTTGGATGTGGGGAATAACAAAATGGGTACATATATACAATAGTAAATAAACCACAAACAATAACAGCGAAACTTTATTAGAGAGAACGCCACAAATGGCTGAAATATTGCCCAAGCGGCGTAAAACAATAACTCACTCATTATTAGAGAGATTAATTCAATGGGAAAGTTTAAATAAATTTAGATATGTAGTGAGTACAAACATTACGTTCTTTGTCTTCTACCATAGACAACAATGGACATATTCTTTACGATGCATCAGTCGTTTTTTAGCGGTTGTACATGTATGTGGCACGTGGTCCCGTGCGATGCTCAGTTGACGCTACCAGTAAAGTCCAGCACCATCAAGCGCGGCTCGCAGAGAGATTTGGTCACTGAGTATGATTCTCTGTGCACGTTGAGACACGGGATAGGAGACTTGTTGTTAGTCCTGAGGCAAGGAACTTCACTCAAAATGTCTCTCTGTTTACCAGCAGTTCAAATTGCACCTGGTTTGCAAATGGCGGCGATGTGACATAAAGCTATGAAGCTCGATCAGCTGCTGTAAATCCAGCAAATGTAAAAGACTTTTTCAGTCATTTCACGAGCTCTTTTCTTTTAGAAGGGAGATCCACGTGATTTTAATCAAAACATGTTTAAATGGGCTTTGCTTTTGATACCCTTTTTGAAGAATACTCATTTTTGGTTTTCATAAATTTGTTGGTATACGTTTGTTTAAGAAATACATTTGTTGATTAGAACGAATTGACTTGTTTATTGTGTTATTTCTCACTGCGTCTTTAAGATCCTATATGTAAACCAACATTTCGTGTGATGTACACAAGTCCTCGTTATTTAACTTGCTTTCGGGTTTCACAAGACATCTAAAAAAGTGCAGCAGTATTACTAATTACCTTTTCAGCTATGTAAAACTCAAGCGGTTTCATCATATGATTTAGGAACCTTGTCATTTCCTTCAATCAATGAAATAAGTTGTCCTCCGTATATAACAATTATAACTATTGGTCCACTGATAGACTACGTGGGAATAAAACTTGCCACAATGTAGATGAAGCGTTATAGGGAAATGAGTCGCTTCAATGAAGCGAGACGTTCCGAATCGAGCAACATGTGCGACAATCTCTCAATACCTCTTATCGCTAAGCGGATAAGTATTAAAACTGTAACAGTAGCTCCGCGATGTTAAACGAGATACACGCCGCTAATGACAGATATACTGCTCAAGCAGCGTTACACAATTACTTACTCATACTAGCAAGATACACGTTTGAGGAAGCTCTTTGCGCCAAAAAAAAAACACTAGAGCACAACACGTTTATTTCTAAAGACATACGAAGCCTCTCGAAAATGTTGCAAAGAAATTGACATTAAGAGTATGACATTCAGAGAATGCAAGTCATATGTCTTGGGGGTATCAAGTAAACATATAACTGACATGAGGTGAAACGGAAGGCGAATTTAGAAATTCATTTAGATTTGTCTTTTTGCCATTTACAGGTAAATTATATGTATTATGCAAAGTACGTTTGATATATGATATGTCCTAAACTAGTGAAATGCTTTGATGTGATTTTTAGGCGATCAAATTGAGAGGAATAAATGGAGTTGATTGCATTACTACTGAACAATATGGATAAACGAATAAACTGTACGTATGCTTAGAATCATTTTATAGAATTTTTATTTCCTGCATACAGAGTATGTTAAATCTTCTTTAAGGTGCATTTTTTAGGAGCTGGATTGATGAAGAAGAACGAGTTCTATGGATAGTCAACTTCTTTATTGCACGAATTGCGACGTTTCAGTGTAGGTGTTAACACCGTTATCAAGCAAGTGACTATATATGTTAAATCTGCATAATGAAGTTCTGTTCTTTTGCTTACACGATTACTAGAGAATACTTGCGTTATTTACATGTATTATTTCATTCTTTTCTACAAAATACTTTAGTCCCTGTCTCATAAGCAAAATATACTTGATTATGTCATTTGCCTTAAAATATTGAAGTTCTTCTGTTTTATATATTACTACAGAATTTATGTCAAAGCTACTGAAGTAAAACATTGATATACTAATAAACTTAAGTGGTTTTTTTGTAATTTCATTCTCTTATCTTTCAATTCACATAATCAATATTTTATTTTACACCTTTTACAATTATTTCCCTTGGAATTCTACGGCCTGGCGTGTTGGCAGAACATTTCCATAAACAATCATTATTTTCTAATTTCACACGTAAAGTATTATGTTTTTATGATTTTTATTTTATCTTTTGCATTATTTTACTATTTTGTTCGTTTCATTGAAAAAAACTACTAAAGTGGATATTCCATTGACGACCTAAACAAATTGTTTTGTTGGCCAATTTTATACAATATTTTTTTCTTATATTACAATCCACACAATTAAATTAGGCCTATCCTTCTCGCGTGAAAAATACAATGATTTGCCTTGTTATAATGGAATTCTACTGTCAAATGTTTTGACCGAAAATCGTGCAACATTTCAGTATGTCACATGGAAATGTGACCAAAAAGGGAAAGCTGCGTCTCGCGACCTGTTGGTTGACGTTGCAGAGTTAGACTTGAGGGGGGCATGCTAAGTTCCCCTTCGTTAAAAACATTGTTTGAAATGTAAATACTTTACAGCTCTGCAGATTTTCTGCCGGAAGGCGTGTCCGATTTGGTGCAATTCGTCTGTAAATATACTGTGATTGTTTGTCAGTCTGACCGTAGAAAAACCAACTGCATTCTTTACCGTATTGCATGCAATAAACCAACTTTAGACAGATTTACTATTTTGACTGAAAAACCTCGACATGGCAGTTAAATACCGTAATGCATGCAATAAGTCATATAGAAATGGCCGCATGTTTTCGTTGTTTTTTGAAGATGAGTCTGTACCTTAATAGATTTAATAATTGATGATAAAAAAATGACCTTCACCAGCCTTCTGCAAGTTTTACGTGGATGCCGTTATGCAAGGAACAGGTTTGTCGTTTTCCCAACTGGCTATTTGTAGATCAAAAACCGTAATACATATGTAAAATAACTTATAAAAAAACACTCGAAGGTTGAGTTAGTCTTGCAGTCACATGACCAGGTTTTAAACAGTCGTAAATTCCACATTTAAGACATAAACAGGTATATTGTATGAAATTTTGACATAAAACCTCAGTCAGGTTTTGACCATATTCAAGTAAGATTTAAGGAATAGATGAACCTGAAAACCCGCGTGTTGTGCCAAAACCTCATAGCTTAACCCTGATCCGATTCAATTAAAGTTGAAGTGGACATTAATATGATTTTAGATGTTGATAATTAAAAGTGGTTCTTTTATTATGTTGTTGAGTATTCTGGTGCTAGTGAAACTTCTTCACACAACAAAACAATTCCCTCAATACTAATGATAATATTTCTTTTCGCCAATTGTAGAAACACATGATGTTATCAGTGCTTAAAGATGAGTATTATAACCTTCGTTTATAGAATAAATCCGAACATTTTCTGCTCCAATAGCGTTGTCAATAACGTATTCCATCAGAAAGTTTTGATGAATTGATTTTCTCCCAAATTGATGACAAAACAAAACGTCTTATTCAAATAAGCTTCCTTAAGCTATAGACATCGTGTAGAGTTTATAATCATGAGAGAAATCCCAAATAATTTTTTTGTTAAAATCAAATATGTGATCGTCCCCGATCCTCCTGTTCCGTTGACTCGGGTCAGAGTGACCTCAGAGATCAGCCCATGAGTCGAAGGTCTCCCCAACCTAGCTGTACTCTTCTACATTCCTCAGAGTCGCTCAAAAATGTCCGAGTCATTTTGTGCAAATTTACTCAAAAATCTACACCTGTAGTCAAAGCCGATGTTTTCAACTCGAGACAGGTGAAAGGGCTTGGTGTGGACGCTGTCGAAAATTTTAAAAGTTAATTTATGATATGATTGATATATGATATAATATTCTTTAAAATTCTTTTAGAATTACTTTTTCTATAACTTGAAAGAATATAACTGGAAAACGTAAAAAGAAAACAAGATTTATGGGTGAAAAGTTTTTAGTTGAGAACAATATATGTCGAATGCGATTACTCTCCTTCATCGGATTTTTAGGAAAAGCCACACATCTTTTGAGTCCCTGGTTAATATACCAAGAGTTGAAACCAGTGTGTGAACACAATGTGAAAAGTGGTTTCTTTAGTGGAATGACTCAGGGCGTCAGATCGATACGCTGACAATGTTCATTACCAAATATAATTATTGCTTGACTCTGCATATTTCTGTATGCACTTTTAAAAACATTTCTGATCTTTAAACCTGGACTATATCCACTTATTCTAGTAAGGAGTTGCATATGTGAATGTATTTTTAGAAATGGTCACTGTCTTTTATCATTATTATTTATATTTACATATTAAGTATTTAGGCCTATATTTATAAATAATGATATTTGAAACATGTATGGTCATTTCCGTCCGTCTCCATTTGTGCTTTATTCTAATTTTGACATACAAATGTGCAAATCATTTTACAAACATTTTAATAATTCTCACAACTCAGTCCCATTTTGATAGTGACAAACATAAACTCGCTTAATAAAATTGATATTCGCGGAAGTTCGTTAATATCTCATGGACATGATGACATTATGCAACTGCTTTTCCAAATGCCAGTGGTCTTGCTATTACTATGACGATGTCGGTGTGCAACTATTGATTATCTCCCCTCCCCACCTCAACTCGGTATAGTTAATTATTTTCTTAGTGCACCAAACTGCCCTTCAGATAGTATTATTGCCGAGCACGTATTAATCGATGTTATTGACAGTGCTTATAAATCATGCATTGCCGGTAAGGACAATTATAAAAACTACGAGGTACGCCACAGATTTCAGCACTCTGTACGAAGGAGACAAAGACATGTAAACATCTGTTACCTTTCCATATTTAAAGACGCCACCTGTTCGATATGACTCACATATACAGATGTTATAGATTCATTATTCATCAATATTTGGCGAATTCTTTGAAAATCAAAACTGTCCACTTTTAAGAGAATACTAGATATGTAATTTCAAACCGCTTTCTCGTCATTTTCACACGATGAATAGGGCTAATCAGAGAAAAGTTTCATTTCAACTCACTGTGAAGGTTCTTCAAAAACTAGACGGAGGAACGCACTCGCCCTTTCCCCCGCCCTCCTCTCTATCAAAACTGTCCTCTCAAAAATCATCATTGTAGTAGCCATGTATTATTCTATATGATAAAAAACATCGCTGCTATAAATAAAACCAGTTGAGTATGCAAAATTTTCGAATTTCCACAAAGGGGGACACTTATTGAAACAGAAAGGTATGGGTTATCTATTTCACGGTCGAATTATCAAACACAATTTAAAAAGGGGAGGGGTGTTTAAATCCCTGAACACCTAATGAAACGGTACACATCTTTTGCTATGAGTACTAAACCGATTTCAACCGTTCTTCATTTTATTATTTTGGTGAAATTGACATTGTCTTGACTTCCAAACATCAATCTCTTATCCTAATTGAACAGAGGCATATTTCAAGTAACATCACATCCTGCTAAATCAGCGTATATGAATCCGCTCTCGCTCCATCCGAATACCCTGATTTCTTTCGGGCTGAATCCTTCGTATGGCTGGCGGCTTGATAGTCGTGGCTGTTATGTTTTCAGCAAATGAAATGTCGTTAATTAAGGAGCTTCAGGTACTAGCTTGAACTCAACAATTTTTCCATCCGGGTGGTGCCGCTTTTGTTGAATGCGAGTCGTCTCATTGCCTGGTTAGATAGCTAGCAATACGAGGGTTTGGCTTGAAAGGGATCAGGGTATATGGAAGGAGCGAGAGTGGATTCCTAAACGCTGATTAAACAGGATGGTAACATCGTAAAACTTTATAAATAATATTTTAGTTTGGAACGTGGAAAAGAGGGCATATGAAGTTTTGATACATCCTTGAACGAATCATCCCTCCACCTATTGAGTCACATGCTGTGCACAGGCCCTCGGATCATTAAAAACAATTAAACAAATAGTTTAATTTTTTTTTTAATTGAGAACACCCCCTGAATCGAATTGTACCTCTGGTAATGGTATATTATTAACAGAGGTACAATTCTATTCAGGGGATGTTCTCAAAAAAAAAATTTCATAATTCTTTTTAATGATCCGAGGGCCTGTGATGCTGTGTCCAATGTTGCCGACCATCACCAGCGCGTTGATCAGAGGTACCCACGCGCACAATTTTGTAAATCCAAAATAGGAAGGTAAGGGGGGAGGAGCCAAGGGAGGGGATGGTTGGTGCGTTTGTCTTCAGATCAAATCCAGGGATCGAATCACGTCAGACTCAGAGGCATCTTTTTCTGAATACAGAACTGCTCTACACGCAGTAAGGTCTGGTTGCAATGCTACATTTGATTTCAGCGTTGTTCCATCCATAATTCGCTAGTTCCTGCCGAAGCGCGCAGGGTTCGCTACAATGTATTTCAATATTTGTATTACAGGCTTTCTACCTGCAATAATACTAGCAGTCTTGATATGAGTATACTATTCTTGTCGGGTGAAATACTTCTTGCCCTTATCCATCGCATCATCTTACACAGTTCCACCCAAAGATGAACAATTAATGTCGCCTACAGAAAATCCTTCAGTGTATTTGTCCAGGTTGAATTATACAGAGGTGTGATAACTGAGTGTTGATTGAGGTAGCGGTGGATCTCGCCGACTAACACGTACCCGTTGATAAGTATAAAGTATATATGTTATTTACATCTAAGAAAAACCTGTAATTGATTGTTGAACGAGCGGCTTACGGTGGTTATCTTTCACACTGTTCATACATGAATCAGCATGAACTATGAGGGATTATTACTGAAGTAACCATAGTTCTAAACATAAAAATTTAGCCATTGGATATGCATCTCATCAGTCTTTCATGACTTATTGAGTTCGAGGACGTGTATAAAGAATATCAGGTTTGTAAACAGAACATAGACAAATCATAAGTTTCTGATCAAAGTTTTCTACACCACATTTCAGCATTTGAGAGCATATCCTCCAGATACCTTTAAGAAGGTAACCATTTTTACTATGACATATTGACTAATATAACCACACGCTAACACTTTGAAATCAATAAGTACAATAAAGAGCCACTCGGTGAGTTGTTTGAGTCATATATGCCAAACTTAATCAATGGTGTCATTTGATCGCAAAGTATCGACTGTTACCAAAAAGACACATTTAAAAGCTTACTGTTTTTTTAACAGTGACAATATGAAGGTAGAACGTCGCAATTATGATTTATGACGTAATTTTGGAGACTTATCTAAAACAGGCAGGAGGGCAGTTAGGAGGTGATAGTGTTTGTTAGGTTATATAACTAGTATCCATGTATGTTGGACGTGATATCTACACCTCTGTGCATTTATAAGGGTGTTTTAGATTTTCATGGAAAACCAGTATATGTCATATATATGTCATTTGGACATGAAAAGTTAAGATGTTTTGATTTCACAACACCACATATGACATTTAGGTTCGTATCAAACATAAATAATGTTATGAAAATCACGTTAAACATTTGTAATATTATTTTAAGTACAACATTCTTCTTCCACTCCTCTACAGCACCACTCCACTCCCCTACGGCCCCACCTACCCTTACAAGTCTATATCAACTCGCCAACCTTCAATACACAACATTATGCAGTCAAAAAACAAATGGATACAGGCAGTGGTTTGGTCATCAGGAGCATAGGTCACTTGTGAGGCTTGCTTATACTCCACAGCCGGCCAGTTGATTTTATGTTCATATTTTGCTTATTAATTGTGCTACAGACATATACATGGTTTCCTTTTAATCCTTAATACAAATTTGAGTCTCTATCTCATAAAGATGTTATTCTAAAAATGTTTGCATTCTATGCCAATGGGTTTTGGAAACAAAGGTTTTAAAAGATTTCCTTACAAAGTTCCAAATTTACAAATTCAGATACTCTAGTTTCAGCTTTTGGAATGCACAATACAATGTGAAAATTTTACAGAGGACAGATGACTGGCAATGAATGAGAAGGGCATCTAACCTTTCAGAGCATAAAAGTGTTTCTAAATGTATTGTCAAAAAACAACACTAAAAAGTATTCAAAAACATTCAAATTTATTCATCACATAATGGTCCATTACTGATTACAAAACAATTATACAGAGTCAGCGTAATTACAATTGATGAAGGACGTTGGATTGTTACAAAATGTAGATCAAAGTGATACCTCCCATTATGGGACATAAATTACAAAATAAAGTTACAAAACTGCATCACTGGTAGGTAAAACTCCAATTGCAGTTAAGAAAACTCTTAGAAATCTTCCAATCAAGAAGGAATTTGTTACTTGTTATTAGCATCATAAATATTATAAGTTTGCCTTCCCTTATTAGAAATTTTAACATATAAAGGACATTTCAAAAACTTCCCTCCTCTTCTCACTTGTATAATTTGATTAAATAAATCATTTAAACCATCTTTTGACTTTTACTGTGCTTACACTATATTTAAACATTTTGTGTGTTGTTGAAAGCCTTAGATAAAAAATTATTTACAGTTTTCATAAAGATATCCTCTAATTCAAGCACTCTGGTGATCGATCACACAGGGTTCAATTCTTTCATAGACCATAAAGCCCTTGTATTGAGGATATTTCAGTATCAATGATAGTAAAGGATATTGACCAATAATTGTTTTTGAAAGCTAAATGAACTGTTGATAGACTAACATTATTGAACAATTACAATCAACAAGACAGCAGTTATGATGAAAAGATAATCATTATACATGCTCATTCATCTACAAATTACAATTTAGAATCTACATGGAATTGCATGTTTTGTTATGTCACATGTTTACTGTAGTTGATGATAAGACCATTTTTGTAGAGACATAATTTACTTCCTACTATAAAAATTACTATAAACTGTAAGTTGCTGAATGTTTTTGGAATTCAAGTTGCGCCTTTGGAAAATAATATGTGAAATAAGATGTTAATTTTCTTTTCTTTTTATTTGAGTGTATCAATATTTTCTTATAAGTGAAAAATAAATGTATGTTAATGAAAGATTTTTATGACATAAAACAGAAAAAATCTAAACAAGCATGAAAGCTTACAGTATATTGAGTATACTATACAATTATAACATAATTTTTACAAATTGATTTTGATATAAAAACAGCCACAAGATTTATAAAATGGTATTACATGGAATAGTGGAAAGCATTTGTTAATCACTTCGAACACTATAACACAGTGAAATATTGTAGTCGACAGTATGATACTGTGAAATCAATCTACATAAATTAGATCGACATTTTTATATTATGATAATGTGACCTAAAACTAAAATTTGAATTTATAAAGAACGTTGATATTTAGTTGTGACACTGGTTATGACATCACAACTTCAAGTTCATGTGACATCTCATGTAAGTAATACAAACATATTATGCAGTTTGGATTGGACAATAATACGATTTCACACATCACCTGAATATAAACTGTCCTTGGGGGGAGAATTGATTAACCAACTCCAGAAAATAAAAAATGATTAAGTTCTAAGAGGAAGGAAACTTATCATCATTATGTTATGTGTGAACTGAAAGTAATGCCACAAAAAAAGTTCGTCACTGTTTCACTCACATTTGGTTTTTGTGAACAATGGAAGACTACAACTATTGAATATGATTTTTAATGAATGACTTCACTGCTTTTCTTTGTGCACTATTAATGACTCGTTATTGTTGGAAACTTGTCTCTAGCTTAAATACATTTGCCCTCTGAAATATACATGCTCTGCTTTTCAAGTAGGTGGTCTCTTATAGTGCTACACACTCATTACAACTTATCAAATAATACTACCACTTCTCAATTAAATCAAAACAAAATGAAACACATTTGAAACTTTACCGTTTCGCAATTAAACCAAATCAAAATGAAACACGTTTTATGAAAAATTTCCGCTTCTCAATTGAATTAACACATTTAAACAAAACATTGCTGCTTCTCAATTAAATCAAATCAATATAAAACAGATTTGTTTAAACAAAAGATGACCGTTTCTCAAATAAGTTAAACTCAAATAAAACATATTTCATTTAACATTACCAATTTTCAATTGAGCTAAATCAAAAGAAAACACTTTTCTTGAAACAAGAAATTACCTATTTAATTGAGAATCAAACCAAAATAAAACACATTTCTTGAAATAAAACATTACCAATTCTCAAATAAATCAAATCAAAATAACAAATTTCATAAAAACAACACATAAGTACTCATAAAGCAAACTCTAAAACAAGTATTCAAGTGAAATTGTTTTCCAAAATCAAATTTTATATTACATATTTTCCAAATCCTCATGGAGTTCAGGTTTGATCCTCAGTGTTTTGTTAAATGGCAATGGGAATGTGTGTGGAGGGCAGGGTGGAGAGTGTTTGGAAGTGCAGCCATTGAGTGTCTCAAAATGGAGTATATGACATTCATTGCTAAATGCTGGTAGTTTAATCCCATCAAGGCATTAACCACCCAAATCTCATTCACTGCCTACACAAACCCTTGCTGCATAACATCAAAATTCATGGTTTGTGTGCATCAATGATTCGTAGCATTATCCAGGAAATTTCTGTTTGGGCGATCATGTTCAGGTACAGTAGGTTGAAAGGCTGGCACAGAGGAGTTGAAAAAATGAAGCAAGGTTTGAATTGCTAGCAATTGAGACTGGCCTGAGAGGCTAAGTTATGCCTTCGGTGGTAACAAAAATCTTTCAGCACTTGGCCATCTTCCAACGCATAGCTTATACTTGTACCAGCCCCAATAACTTGCTAAGATAGGCCTTGCTGCATTTGCCAAACTTTTCTGTGCTTGTTGTCCAAGCTGCTGTGACAGATTGTGATGGTCCAATGTGAAATCATAAGAGAATTGCAACTTTTTAACAAAGAGGGCGCTGCACTCTGAACACAAATTTGGACTGGTTGGTAGCAAGTTGTAAATTAGCCAGTGATAGAGACTGGTGCAATTTAAAGCAATGCAGACGAAAATGGTAGTTGGCATGTCTAATATTTAATGCTTGATATGTAAGGAGAGAGTATGAGATGTTTAATGGACATGTTCTAACAAAAGGTAACTATTCAAGTATTAAACATTTGATATGAACAATAATTATCACTAAGCAATCTCTTAGCAGAATTTCAGCCTTCTGCAGTGTGAATATAACCATGAAAGCAAAGACATGTCCAGTATACAAAAAAGGATAAATGAAATAAAAAGACGTCATGAAAGCTTAATTTGGCCTAAAACATCATTACAAACATGGCAGACAACTTTCGATATGAGAAGGATATGAAGGATGATATGAAAAAGGACTTTCAAGGAATGATATGATTGTATACCAGCAGATGATCAAAGAAACACTATATAACAAGAAATAGTAAATATTCATGAGCAAGAAATATATGCAGAATAAAATAACTAGAATGAGATTAGGTAGTTGCATAAAACAACCTTGGCACTATTGCAACCTAAGTGCTATTCATAAATATTGCACTAAGGTTGGTTAGGAAATTTCATTCTTATAGCAATAGGTAACAGGATTAAATGAGATATTTTGTGAGATACAAGGTAATTGATGAGATGAGATATTATTCTATATAGTATTCTAATAAATAACTAACATACTGAACAAAGATTATTGAGATATCTAAGGTGAGATGAAATGAAGTCAGAATGCACTCAAGATCATATCAGCAAGTTTCAGCAAATTTTCAAAAAAGTCAGCAGAGCTCCACTTAGTTAAAACTGAGCAAAGATATCAGAAGGTTTCAAGGGAAGCTTAGCAAATTTTTCTACCCGTAGTGATATGTCAAAATGAAGCAAATATTTCATGTTTTTAAACTTGATAGATTTGTTTCTCGAAAATACAAACAACATGTGGTTAAAGAGGAAATGATATTAGTTCAGCTGCTAAAATTGACAAAAATTTCTCATAGCACCTTCAGTATGTTTTTGTCTTCAAATGAACAGAATGATCTGGATAGGTTTTATAACAAGTTCGAGATATTTTGTTTGTGAATTTTGACTTTAAATAATTGAAACAATTGTTCAGGAACATATTGCTGGGATGCTACTTGGATGAGCATAAAGGTAGAAATGCTGAATAGTGAGCAGCTAACATTACTATGTTATGTGTATATCAACACCACATAAAAGTAGTCTAAATAATAAGAGAAGAAACTCAAATCATTCTTCACCTCGCATGGTAAATTTTAAATTTTTTTAAAACTACCTCTAATTTACTTCCTGTGATGTTATTTTAAAATTTTATCAAATAAATTGTCTAATTAAAAGGTGACGTCTTCTTTGACCATTTTTGTTTTTATCTGAAGCAGATATTTCAAAATCATGCTTGTCTCCAAGGGCCATGCACTTTCAATTGTCCGAATTGCACAAGTGGTCACTTTCAAACCTTTATACATAAGAAACTATTTCACCTAGAATACACACTTTCAGAATGTTTTGTCTATAAAATGATGTTGCCCTGTATGAAAAATTAAAGAAATCAGTCTGTAAAAAAAAAATTATGAACCACTAAAGAAGCTATTTTGTCTTTCAATCCTTGCCCATTCCTATTTCAATAAACATAACTCTGGTGTTACTGACACTAAAGGCTGAAGTCGCACTTAAATGCTCAACGTGAAATACCAATGTTGTCATGATTGGAGAGACTATAGGACAGTGTTATCTTTTTTTGTATATACACAAGCTCAGTCTGATCTAAATCTATCATGTTTTGAGGACAAAATGTTTCCAAAAATTGCCTTAAGGATACCAACTCGATCGGTGGTTTCCTCTCCCCAAGACTGAATACAGCCTACAAGGGCGTGTTCTGTTACCAGTTTACTGCTGACAAACCCCAGTCATTAACAAACTGATGACATGATTGATTTAAAAAAGAAAGTTGGTAGCCATCTTGTTGAAGGAATGGTTCATTCACATGAGTTACTTGCCCCTAGCTGCTAATACAAAAGCATTTGTTGTTGGCCTTGTGATTGGCTTAATGAACTTCCGTCACAACATACAATTAAACAGAGTGTTTTCAGACCATTGTGCACAGGAAACCAATGATGGATCAAGTTCGTATCCCAGGAGAGGTAATATTTGAAACTTGTATTCCTCCTAACATGGTTGATTATAACCAGCTGTACACAAGCTCTTTGTACAGCAAATACATAACTATTGATCTATATACACGATAGGTGTATCACAACTATATCTCCATAACTGGCGTGTATCACAACTTCACACATATTCAGTTTTCTTTGTTGAACAAGTTTAGGGAAACATTTCTCAAAGCTAGACCAATGTTAGTTATCACCCAAACTTTTAAGTAATGGAATCTCAGCCACTGTTGTTATACCTGACTGGTGGATGTTCTCTTGTTTCTCCAAATCATCTTATCTACAAAATGAAGCATATACATTCAATCTGGGATTAAGCTGCTTCCAAAGTTTAGTCCTTATCAATAAGAGCAATAAATTGCAGACCTGAAAACCATTCAGCAGTTCCATGCTTTCAATTTAGTCCTGAAGAACATTCTACAGTTAAGGTTCTCTTGCTCAACTTTTCCCTTTATTCTACTCCCTTACACATGATTTGTTCATCAACCTCACTTCAGCACCTAAAGTATCAGGAATCGATATAATTGTACTCCCATTATGAATCTTTCAGATCTGTAGTCTTCAAATGGTTTGTCCTGATCAGTTTGAGAATTGCTGCAGTCTATTATGAATGTTCACTTTAAAGCAAGGTATTGTGTTGTATCACAGCTGAATTGTTGATATTCCTCCTTGATGCAGCTGTCCTGAGTCTCTTGTATCACTTGTATCACTTGTATCACTTGTATCACACTTACACACTCTCACACAGATGAACTAACTTCCATAGTACACACAATGCTTGGATTTAGGTGCTGGTTGTGAAATGCATGAAATTGTTCACCATACAATTCACATCTCCACATCATGGTAGAAACAAAAAGATTTCCTCAGAAAATGGATAGAGTTTATCTTGATAAGTTTTCACCTTGCCATGGGAAGATGCAAACTCTGTTATAGTCCATAACACTCATTCTTGAAATTATAGGTTCTGGAGATCAGAACTCGTTGAGATTTATACAGACATTGCATTGCAAGTTGGTATTTAGCAGAAGACATCTTCATCAGCCTTGACATCTTCAGGTGTTTGATGAGATAATCATCTACAGTTTATTAGTTTGAGGTCAGTCCTGCTACCTTGTCTTGACTTCGGTTGTGTTCATGAATATCGGAGTAATACCACTTGGCTTGTACTCGCTGAAACAAAGAGACAAACACAGGTTAAAGAGAATGCTGTTGGTTTGTATGGTGTATCCTGTATGCAAATATCATGATTGTGAAAATAAAAAGTTATAACACTAGAATGCCTATCAAAAACAGGTGTTGAGGTAAAAGGGTGGTTCATTAAAATTTTAATTTGGCTTTGATGTTCGTCTAAACACAAATTAAGATGAAATTAAATCAAAAGATCTCCTATAACTATTCCCAAATGCCAATTTAATAATAATTAATAGATTTCAATGAAACCCACACAACACCTTTATAAACTGTACAATAAAGGTTATTAGGGATATATAATTTTCATCATTGATTTTTCATCAATGTGTCAATGAATAAATAGATCATTATTTATTACATAAGAATTTCCATTTATCCTTAACTAATTTTTCAGTATTTATATGCAGAAACTGAAGTCACACAACCCATATACATGAACACTAATTAAATAAACCATTCAAACACTGTCAACTTTGTCAGCATGATATGATTATACTAAAATATGAGTAAGATAAAATATATACTAATTGACATGTGCTTAAAAATGATCTCAGTTTTGATATCATGATGCCCTAAGAAATATTTCTAAATTGTTATAAAATCTCATTTTTATTTTGATATTTTCAAAAAAAAAAATTTCCTTGTATGTAAGAACACATGGGATTACATGCCATTGAACACTGAACTATTCAGCAAACTTGAAATTTTTTACATCTGACAACTAAAGAAAGGGAGATAACTCACGAGTAGGGCGATGCAGGAGAGCCCACCATAAATAGATGGTTTCCTTTGTGGAACAGTCGCCACATGCTCTGAAAGGTAAAAATACATAATATATATTTTAAGACATTTAGAAATATATGAATTTAAGAATCTTCAGTGAATCAATGTAAAAATAACCTGTAGAACTACATTTGAAAGAAAATGGTTACTTACAGAGAAAAGAAGTTATAATTAAATTGTAATTTTTCTTCATAACAAACACCAATAGAACAAGTGTTTGCCACTAACATGGCAATGTCCCCCGCTGTTATGTGATATTTGGCATAATTAATATTATCGCGTTAACAATGTATTACAGTGCTCAAAATGTCATGGTGACCATGAAAATGAGGTCAGGGTCACCAGTGTCGACTGGCGTCTGAGTCTTCCGCCATTGAAACCTGTCACCAAATATGAACACTCTAGGTCCTAAGCTTTAAGAGATACCCCGTTAACAATGTATTACACAGTGGTCAAAGTGTCGTGGTGACCTTGAAAATGAGGTCAAGGTCATCAAAGTCGACTGCCATCTGAGTCTTCTGCCATTGAAGGCTGTCAACAAATATGAACACAAGGTGCACGTTAACAATGTATTAGAAATTGGTCAAAGTGTCGTAGTGACCTTGAAAATGATGTCATGGTCACCAATGTCGATTGGCTTCTGAGTCTTCCTGCATTGAAAGATTTCACCAAATATGAACACTCTAGGTGCTAAGCTTCACAAGATATCGCTTAAACAAAAATCTGGACGGACGTAGAGTCGTGGTGACCTTGAAAATGACGTCAAGGTCATCAAAGTTGACTGGCGACTGAGTCTTTTTCCATTGAAAGCTGTCACCAAATATGAACACTCTAGGTGCTAAGCTTCACGAGTTTGTCGTGGTGACCTTGAAAATGACGTCAAGGTCACCAAAGTTGACTGGCGTCTGCGTCTTTCTCCATTGAAAGCTGTCACCAAATATGAACACTCTAGGTGCTAAGCTTCATGAGTTATCGAGTTAACAAGAATCTGGAGGTACTTAGTGTCGTGGTGACCTTGAAAATGACGTCAAGGTCACCAAAGTCGACTGGCGACTGAGTCTTTCTCCATTAAAAGTTGTCACCAAATATGAACACTCTAGGTGCTAAGCTTCACGATTTGGTCGTTGTGACCTTGAAAATGACGTCAAGGTCACCAAAGTCAACTGGCGTCTGAGTCTTCCTTCATTGAAAGCTGTCACCAAATATGAACACTCTAGGTGCTAAGCTTCATGAGTTATCGCGTTAACAAGAATCTGGACGTACTTTGTGTCATGGTGACCTTGAAAATGACGTCAAGGTCACCAAAGTTGACTGGCGTCTGAGTCTTCCTCGATTGAAAGCTGTCACCAAATATGAACACTCTAGGTGCTAAGCTTCATGAGTTATCGCGTTAACAAGAACCCGTACGTACGTACAGACGCCGCTGAATTCATAGTCCCCCGTTCCGCGTTGCGGCGGGGGACAATAAAGCATTTCGACTTTAAACTTCCTCTTAAATAAATGTGAAAGCTGTATCATCTGCAAAAATTAACAAATAAAACTCACTTTATGAAAGCCCCTGACATCAAGGTCCCATAAATGATAGCACTGAAATAAGAAACATTCATATAGACCGATACCTCGTAATAAACCTAAATATTTATATTTTTTCTCATACTATAATTAAAGACCCAAATTAAGTAGCCATCATTAGGATCTCGCAAGCTTAGCTAAAAATCAAAAGGGATCATGAAATTATGAATAAGAAAACCTCTCCCGATACAAACCCTTATTAACCCTTTGTACACTGTATCCTAAAGCTCCTTGGATAGCCTATTCTTAGCTAGTGGTCATTTCAGGTATTTATCATTATTAGGAAGATATTATCCTAAAAAGAAACTTCTCAGATCTGTGTTGCTCTAATATATTAAGCAGGTTAAGTGTAATTAGAGATGTTATTTTGAGTTCATATCCATGTTAAAACATTATATCAGGTGCTATACGTATCCTAAAATTTACAACATTTCCTGAAGCAAGTCAATGCACATGGCTTGTGATTTACAATAAGGCCACAGTTTTCAGATTAACATCATAAGCAGAGACTTTAAGAAACGTTCTTATATGTTTTGTTGATTTAAGCTATAAAATAATACAAATCAATGTCTCTTGATTCCTCCTAATATAAATATAGACTGAAAAGCTATATACATACAAATATTCAGAGACATCAGAGTACAAAGAGACATCTGTTGATTTCTGTACTGACCTTGGCTATTTGCTTCCATGTGACATAGTCTGTGGGCGAGTTCATCTGGATATACATCACATACTTCTTATCCTGTGGAAAAATATTCACAAGCTACAATACTGAAAAGGCAAAACTGTGACATGATGAATATGGCAAAATTAGTTTCCAATGCCACCAGACAACCTGTCCAGAGAAGAAGAAACAGGGATTGCAGTCTATTTAAAAATCGACCGTGTTCCGAGGAATAAAAGTTTTAAAATATTGACTGGAACGGGATTTGAACATACTCCAGCAGATACAGATACCGAAGACTTTTGCCGCAGTCCTTGTGATTGGCTAGTTGAGATTGCGTCTGAACGTGCGAGAAAGGAAGGTGCTTTCAGACCGTCATGGAGAGGACAGCCCCTGATAAAGTATGTTTGAGTCCCGCAAGAGTCAATATTAATAAACTATTAATCATTTTAATCAGATTGCAGGGATTGCAATATACAGATCCATTTAAGATGAAGAAACAGGACAAACTGACGTTTCAAAAAAATCAAAAGAGTAGTAATCTGTCACTTACAAAAGTAAGAAGTGATACGCCAGCATGACTATTACTGACCTGAGAGTCGGGCATGAAGTCATCACTGCAGGGAGACTTGGTGTGGTCCAGTACCTCTGCCTCCTGGATCAGAGTCCGCACTTCCTTCTCATAGTTCTCCTGCAATATGCTGCAACAATACATAAGACTGTGAGAATCTCTGTAAGTCAACATGAATCTTATTTCAAATTGTGTTTGAATACATCATAAGTTTTTACAAAGACCAATGTAATGCTAAACAATCTGTAAATAAATAATGGTTGTTTTGGGTTGTTTTTTTATTTTGCTTTTTTTCAGGTATACATACAGGGTGACATACAGGGTAATATATAAAAACATATTCCATATACATACAGATTCAAAATAAATACATTCTTCATTGTATAGGAGAGTTTTAACCGTCTATTTATGATTTATAAATAAAATATGCAAAATAAACCACAATTTCAGGAAATATGATTCCTGGTTTTTATTAATGTAGATATATTTTGTAATATTATAATACTCTATTATTGCCTTTTGATATATGACATAATTTGAATAAACCCCTTCTTACTACAATAATATATGATATTCTTAAATAATATGCATGTAAGGCGTAATGATTTTTTCCTTTCACTCCAAATAATACTTGAGAACTCGTAAAACTAAATTGTACATCAACAGTGTTAAGCCATATTTTAATTTCACTCCAAATATTTTTCACCCTACTACATTCCCAGAACATACGATAAATAGTTTCGTCTGACTCATTGCAAAAAGCGCTAAATGGGGTATCAACGTATTTTAATTTATGAAGGAAATGTCTTGTTGGCAGTATTCTATGGATGATTTTGTTTGCACTAGTGCTAAACATTCCCATTCTGAATCAGTATAGTGCAACGTGAGACTTGTTCTTATTTATCATAGCAAGGGAGTTTAACAAAGCGTGAGTCAAGTAACAGATCATATAGTTTCTGGAGACCCCCAAAAGAGTAATTGTACATTTGATTATGAAAGGTTATACAGGATTGCATAGCTTACTATTGGATACAGTAATACCTATTGAGTTAGCATGATATAAATAAGGAATGTTAATGGATACTTCACAGTGAGACAAAAGGAAAAATCAATTCAAAGATTGAAGCAAATTCTGTTGAAACAAGGACAAGGGGAGACTACCCATATCATTGACAAGACAAGGAAACCACTCATAAAAAATTTCATTCGATAGATCTATGTATATATATCAGCTCTTGAATAACTCCAGTGAAATATAAAAAAATGAGTTTAACTAATTTCCCAGAGGCATAGCTGAACCAATGGAGTCAATAGATAATGTTTTAAGTAGAGTTACAAATATTAGGTGTATGTGTAACTCTAAACAAACAGTTACACATCGGAAGCACTTGACAGAGAACTTCTAAATTTGGATGTACATTGTTTTCAAATAGTGACTTTTACCATATCTAAAGGTACAAGGCATGCAGCTACACTGTGGCCTTGAATTTTGTGGTGAAACCTATAATCTTTGATAGAGACAAATATAAGCAGATAAAATGCTGCATTTGCATCAATGAAACCTTTGTATCAGTAGATGTTTTCAGTGGCAAATAACACTAACATTTTATTCTCATTTAAAATTTCAAAGGTGTAGACATTACAATCATAAGGCAAATAAGTTGTTCCGACGTTTGACAGACTTGATCTGAACAATAATGCATTATCTTCTTTTTCTTAATTTGATTGAAATACCAGTCAGAAGCCTGGCTTATAGACAGGATTTCATGATATGTTTACGGCTAGCAGGTATTTTGTAGGTGATGTGGGTTTGGAGTTATTTCACAATGACAGCAAGTATGGAACTCACCTCCTGACATCTTTGAGCTGGATGCCTGATGTGGTGACCATGGAGTGTTTCTTGAAGTAGATCTCCTGGAAGTAGGGATTCATGTTGAGCCCCTTGGAGCCGAAGTGGTATGTCCTGGAGACATCCGGGATCACACACTCCCGATCCTTCCGGATGAAGCTGGAGCGCATCCACATATCCCAGTCCCATTGCTGCAAGAGGAGATTTTAATTTTGATTTGGATGGGGAAGTGAGTCACCAACTAAACACTGGGAACACCTCTGAGAAGTAACTCATGATACGTAGAATGGATGTTGATATAATTTACTTCACTTCTTTTCCATAATCAAAACAGGTCAATGCAGGTTTTCATCAAAGTAATTCAACATATACCTAACTTCAATGAGATTTAATCAAAGATTAAGTTTCATTAATAACATTGCAACCTGCTGTGGCTTTGAAGTTACCATACACATACACAGCGTCTAGGGATTGTCACAGTCCAATCAAAGTGGATATGACAACTGAGAAGGAAAGTTGATATCATGAAGCAGTATAAATATATCGTTTTTATGAATTCTTTCGGTCATGCTATTGCCTCTTATTTGGCTGTTGAATTAGCATATGAATACAGAGAAAATCAAAGTGCTGGAGTTTCAGCTGACCACTAACACCTCACACACCTCACACACTGGGCGTGGCTTCGAGTCATGCTTCAATGATTTTGTCAAAGCTTTTGCCAGTCTGATTAGGCGGTTATCCAAAACAGGATTCCTTGTAGTCAAATTAAAGGGTATATTTTCTCATTTTTTGGATCTATTGATCCTCCTAAGTGATATGAATACAGATAATAACTTGTTATAATCCAAATTATGTGATACGCCTCCTCTTTAAACTAATACAATAAACTAACGAACAGCACATAAGTCTTTCAGGTATTCAACAAATTCTAAACTACAATCATTTCTACTGTTGAAGACAAAAAGTTTGATCATACAATGACCTGACAAGTGAAGTTTGATTCAAACTGACCTTCTCTGGTGTTGGCCATTGAGGTTCCAGTTCCTCCTTGTAGAGTTTACGCTTGAGTAGCCAGCCCAGACCCGGCATCGTCTCCACCCTGTACAGCAGAGTAGGGTCCTTACAGGAATGCTCATAGCCCTGGGAATCATACATGTGTCAGGAGGGATAGAATAATGGGTGCATGGTCATCACTGTATTGTTTTATCAGGAATGGTAAAACTAATCTAACCCTATGTAACATGATACATTGTCTGTAGTGTAAACAAAAATGTTAATAATAATAATAATAATAATAATAATAATAATACAAAATTACCACGAAGGGAATTCAGTTTGTATCATTACAGAGCTTGAACAAAGGTGTATGACAAAAGTTTGCTTTTTTTTAATACAATGTTTAAAATAGGACTTGTTGAGATATCGTGATGTGTATGCTATTCTGAAATGTCTATAGATATCATCACGATTCTAATGGTTATCAAACTCTGTACATGGATTAAAAGGTTCCCTAGTCATTCCTGCACCTAAACTAAAATATGAAAGAACTAGCAACTATTTTGTACACAATGCCACCTAGAAAACTCAATATTACAATAAATAAAAACAAGGACAGGGATTCCTAAACCAACTGCTTTGGTGATGTTTACATTCACATCACATTCAATCGATTAAATCATAGAGCAATAATCAAGAAGTCAATTAGGAGATAAATCCATTCTGTTTTTTATTTTTGGGTTGTATGTTGTGCATTTTCCCCCCCCTAAATTAACATTTCAAACCTAGCTCGGTTTGAAATTAAATTAAGGGGTGAAAAATGCACGACATACAACTCCAAAATAAAAAACAGAATGGAGTTATCTCCATTCTAACATGACTAATTAGAAAAATAATGAGGAACTAATTTGCAAAATAACAATGTGATCAGGTCGAACCAGTACAGACCAGTTCAACTCACAAAACTACGGTACAGTTCCATTTTCAAAGAACATAAGAAAATATATATAAGAAAAATAAACTAACAGGTTGTTAAACAAAACCCCTTAATTATTTATCTCATTAAGGATAATATCAACAAAAGACAGATTTTTTTATCCCGTCAGAGTTACCTTTTTCGCGTAAATACATAGGTCACTTATCACCCCTACAATACCAACAAGGACTGACCCAATCAAGGGAAGTTACTTTAAAAGTAGTTGTTTACTGTTATCCTTAATCCCTCATGCAACAAGTGAACTGATTGAATGAACGATCAAGAAAGCTTTATAGTTTGTCATGGTTGAATATTTGGTCGTAAATATTTGGAGGTGATTATTAGCGAAATAATCACTCCAAAATTGATTTTGGTAACCAATCAGAAAGCAGTATTTTCATTCTGGTTTTCGTGTCATGTAAGAATAAGGATTATTAGCTCATTAACCAACACTCATGACATTTATGATTTACTAAGAAAACAGAAAGAATTTGCTGAAACTAGGAAAACAAAGAACATAGTTGGATTTTTACGTTTGGATCCACAGATTAACACTTCAGCAATTGCTACCATGCAATAATGAGAAAACCGTGAGAAATGGCTGGATCTAGCAAAACCAAAGTACACAATGGGATTCAAACCTCTTAACACTTCAACCACTGTTTTATCTCTGCCTTATGAGTTGTAATGAACGTAGAATTACCTGATCATTCCAGGCAGACACGCAGTAAAGACTCTCGTCCTCTTCCAACAGGTGCTTTGTCTGACTGAAGTAACTGCACAGGGAGAGATTACTCAGTTAGGTCACATTAAATACATAAACTGAATACTTCGGAACAGTGTTTCTACCTTTGAGCTATCATATTCTTTTCTATTTGTCATCTATGATGCTTTAAATACTTATGCAAAATACTTTGAACAAATTATTAAATTAATGAAATTCGGTTGTGTATGTTTTCCATCAGGAAAATACGTTGAATTTGTACAAATGTTAACATAAGCTCCATGACACTGTTAAGTGTTCATCAAAAGGTTATTGACCTCAAAGAATACTCACTTGAAAAAATCTGGAGAAACATCCAAGTCTTCTTCAATAATTATTGCATAATCTGCATCCTGGGAATAAAGTAAAAGTACAGAGATTACAATTCAAAACTAGGATATCAGTCCTACAACATTGGTACAGTGCTATTAAAATTTTGCATCACTATATTATACTATGACATCATAGTGCAATGAAAATTAACCTTCAATTGGTTTACTGAAGTAATTTTCATGGTCAAGTGACACACGAACACTACAACTGTATATTATTCGTCTGACACAACAAGGAGGTGATACTGACTGGGTAAATGTTGAATGTTGCTGTCATGCTGGCCTTGTAGTGCTGGGAGATGCGAGCGTTCTTCACCCCCAGGGGCGTGTGTTGTATACCCCTCAGTCCAAACAGCTTCGTCACCTCCAGGGGCTCCTGTTACAGACAACAAAGATACATCTCTCACTGTTCAGCGTTACTTTGAATTTGAACATCTACCAGGTGCTTACCCATACTTCTCAAAGACACCACTGATTATTGCAGATTCAGGTTCAATATTTGAGGGTACAAACTTGCTTCCTTCAAGGTTCTTCAGGTTTTCAAATGCAAACCATAACCCTCTTAAGTAAAATGTGAATTATCATGAAGTACCTATTACCAGCTTAGGAGTATAGGTTATGCACCTTATATATCATTGCATAGGTCTAATAGAGTTTTTTATCATCCAAAACTGTGTTCCATAGGAGATATCGCTTGTGGAAGATCAAGCGATATCTCCTAGGAGATATCGTTTTGACAGTAGATTTTGAACAATGCCCTATTACAGTCAAGTTCATGACATCACAATTGTTTTACATCATCAAGTAATGACATCACAATGCTATGACGTCATAACATGATGATGTCACAATGCTATGACATCACTCCACTGAGAGTCTAAGAGTAGTGCAGTGTTCAGAAAAAAACATTTTTCACGGAATCGAAATGAAAATGATTTTGGATGATAAATAGAATCTCACCCTCGTGTCTTCTGATATCAAATATATCAACACTCGTTGATAAAAGTAAAATATCCTCGGTAAGCCTCGGCTATTTGTAACTTTTATCAACTTGTATTGATATATTTGATATCAGAAGACACTTGGGTGAGATTCTCTATCTATCATTCATACACAGGTGCAAATTGAAAGAAGATAGTGTTTTGTTGAGCTTCAAGATTAGTGCTCATTTACAACCCAGTGCATCTCAAATCAAGTTTCTCACCTCAAAGTATCCATCGATGAAGACAGTCACCATCTTTGGATCTGCCCCTGGCACAGACAATAAGGTCCTCAGCATCCTGTAAAACACACAGTTCAACAGGTGAGAGGAAGATAATTTTCTCATCCAAGTCGACCAACAAGCCATAACTAACCCAAGGCCCATTGGCAAATTCTGCCATACTGCTGTTACTTTCCAAATTTCATGATTTGTGTGCAGTGGCCTCAGCTTAAACTTTTCAAAGATTTCTCATTTCACCATCAAGTTCAGCTTCAGTAAGCTAAAAGGGTTTTCATCAACAATCATTTATGTAGTCAGAGATTTTGTCTGATTATTGGTTCTAACATTCTTTGATTAGTTTAAATCATTCCTTGTAGGCTAAAACCTCATTCATGCATCCCTGGTCATTTGAATTACTGGTAACTCCCTAAAACTCTTACTCAATTATGTAGAGTAAACATTCCAATATTCTCCACTATTCTCTGGATTCAAAATAGATTTGAACCGTTGATGGGGCCCAAAAAAGTACATCATTTAATAGCTTTTAATTGATTTAATTTCTCAAATTTATTAATTTTGTGTGTTAACTTTACTCGGACAAAGTGAGATGTAAGTCAGTTTCTACCACAGTTTCTCGGTTGTATCAGGAAATATTACTGACACTTGGTCCTCCACAACTAAGAAACTATTGTAGTAACTATTACTTGTTTCACAGCAATAAGACTGCCTATATATTTTGTGCTCTCCACCATGTCTATACACCCGTGATTTTGTTTATATACAAATGTACACCTACATCGACTGATATTGATTTGAAGCAGAAATAAAGGTATTTGATACCAACCTGTAGAGATAGTGAGGTCTGTCACTTGCAATGACTGCAACTGGAATCTTGGACACCTTGTTGCCGTCCAACTGAAAGAGAGAGAACTGATCAAACATGTGATTTTCATAACTTTTTTAATGCAGTGAATTTGAACCAGAGAAGGAAATATAAACCTTGATGAAAACCATGACACCATTCTCTACAACTACAGATTATCAGGACATGCAATGAAATAGAGATAATGCAATTACTTATACTTATACTTTAAATTTCATATAGATAAAACAAGCCTAAAACATGCTACAGCCCCTTTAAGGTTGTTACAGACAAAGAGACTAACCTGGTGAGGAGAGAAGACAATGGGTGCAGGGTCGGTACAACTGCAGACACTGCCGTACCCCTCCACCTTACTACAGAATGCCTTCCGTCTCTGTCCTATCTCGTCTGGCGGCCACACGCATTCAGTTTCTAGAGACAGTCATCAAATAAGGTAATAATACTTCGTATGATAAACATATATTTGACTTTTATTGTAATTTCACAAAATCATTTTACAATGATTCAATTTCTGTAATTATTCTTTGAAATTGCACACTGAAGTTTGAATATGTTCCAATTTGGGAATGCAGACTTAGTTGATACATGTTTTGAAGAACAAATCCAAAAATCTGTGTAGAAGAAGTAACCCCTCTTAAACTATACATATCCTGTACTTTGAGCAGTGATAATGAATCACTTTAATTGAACAAGTTGTTTGCAAGCTTTGGCTCATCATGTAAGGAAAAAGAAAAAATGGCAAGCATAAACTCATCTATATTGATAAGCTTTAACAAAAATTGTCAACTGATGCACTTTTCAATAATTTCACTAAGATATTCTAATGTGAGCACTTAATAATTATATACAAATGATAAAGCAGCCAGAGAAACAAAGTTAAGACTTGAAAAACTTGTGATTGCAAGTATAGTAACCTTTGAGAGTAGTGAGAGGAATGTTGACAGTGAAACCAGCTCGCTCAGCCCAGGTGGACAGGTTGGGGGACTTGCTCACCGCCTCCCCAATCTTCTTACCTGCAAACAGGGCACAAAATAATCATTTCCAATTCCAATCAGGTGAACATAATATCTTGTTTAAATCAATCTTTCACACATCTTGAGATAGATATCAGATACATTTGAAGTAAATGTCTATAAAGTTCAGATGACCGAAAAGTAGTATATTTTGAGGAAATGAGGTGTGAAATAGCACTCATAATGAAAGGATGAATGGAACAATAATACAAAATGATAATGAATCAAGACTTTGAAGGGCATCTAGAAATAAATTATACACATGAAGGAGGTAAGATTTTTGGGATAACAACTCCATTTATTTGAAATTCATGACATTTCGGAGAATATGCTGACTCCTTTCCTCTCCTTTAATTTTCTCTACATCCCACCTGATGAAGGAGTAAGCATATAAGCCGAACGTCATGAATTTCACAATGATGAAGTTGTTATCAAAATATCTTGTCTCCCTTAGGTATACTAGATACTCAAAGAAATGAAAATTGGCACTATGTGCACTCAAACCAAGACAATCGGCCAAAAATTAGTATGTTGGTTACCATAAAGCATATTGAAATACACACTGCTAATCTTATCTCACATATCAGTCAAGTGTCCTTCTCACCTCCCTTGACGGCAGCAAAGCACCACATGTCCCTCCAGTTAAGGCCCCCTATGTTCTCGCTGCCCATCTTCTCCACAAAGTTACGTGCAACAGACTTCAGCTGGAAGGACCCTTCGTCCTGTAATGGAAAACATATTATCATCCAAAACTGTGTTTCACAGGAGATATCGCTTATGGAAGATCAAGCGATAGCTCGTAGGAGATATCGTTCTGACAGTAGATTTTGAACAATGCCCTGTTACGGTCAAGTTCATGACAACACAATTGTTTAAAATCATCAAATAATGACATCACAATGCTATGACGTTGTAAACATGACGACATCATAGTACTATGACATCACTGTGTTGAGTCTTCAAGAAGTGCAGTGTTAAGAAATTTACATTTTTCCAAAAATCAAAATGGAAAATGATTTCGGATGCTAAATAGAATCTCACCCTTGTGTCTTCTGATATAAAAAATTGGCAAGCCTTGGATATCAGTTACTTTTATGAACTTGTGTAGATATATTTGATATCTGAAGGCACTTGGGTGAGATTCTCTATATGTGCTCTTATGTTCTGACCCTTCTCAGTGGAAGATCCAACATTTCAGTCTTGAGCACAGTAGGTTTTGTCCAGCTCTATTCATTTGGACCATGCATAATTCTCCCAGCCAGGGGGTCATTGCACAAAACCAGGTTAACCATAGTGCCATCCTTTGACATTGAACTAAGGCTTTTGAACCCAATTAGCACTTAGATGGTAGTAAGCCACATTGAGTCATCTAAGCATGAAAAAGCTATGCAATATCATTACTGATTTCAGACTGACTATACCTCAATATTTACAAATTATTAAGGATTGTCTATCTAAGAGTCATTTTCTGATACTTCAAATTGATTTGGATTCCTATGAATTGATCTCTCAGAATAATATTGGACTAATTCAGCAGTTAATCTGTCAAATTCTAGGGTGAGGGCGCCGCTGACCTACGTTATAGAAATGAGGATTAATAGAATGAATAGAAACGTCACAATTAAAATGTGGACTGTGTTTTAACAGTACAACCCCCCCCCCCCCCCCCTACTTTATTTAATCTGTCAAATGTCAACCTTGCCCTCTGTAAACCAACCTTGATTGCAAAGACGACGATCCTGCCATCGGACACCATGTTGAGGAACAACACCATTGCTTCATCCTCGTGCTGACTGTAGGTGTCAAATACTCGCTTCGCCATCACGCTTCCCTGTATGGACAGACACACAAGTTTCAGGAATACAAAGGGAAGAGTATCCCTATTAATATAATGCTTAAATCATTCAGATCTTTTAGATAAATTTTCTGAAAATCAATCATTGGCAAGTTGCCAATAACAGTGTATTTCCTTTGATGTGATTCCTGACAATTGGCCATTGAGAATACTTTGTACCAATAAAAAGGTTTTAACAACACAATTTTGTTTCCCTATGATTAGCTACTAAGAAAGAGAAAAGTCACTTTCCAAACCTGCTTCTTATGACTTAGGGGACAAAAAATTAATAAAAGGCAAACTTCATGATTACCCCTCTGGGAACACCCCTCTGGGAATGTCAAATTACTTACATTAGCAAGCACACAAAAGTTTAATGCTGATTTGAAAAGATTTAAATAAATTGAAGAATAAGATATTTTGAAAAACGTACAGTAGCTTGATTTAGAACCACCACATGGATGCCTCTGTTTTTCTCAAATCCATCATCTTGCAATATCTGAAATGACATAGAGAATTATATGAACAGAAGTGGAAAGACTTTCACAAACTCTTTACATCTGATTGCAACGTTGCTGGGCTAGCAAGAAGAAAATCCTGCAAACAACAAAAGGATAGTTGAAAAGCAACACTGATTGAAATTATTTGACTTTTTGGAATTGGTTTTGATTTTTAGTTTAGCTCTAGTTTTGAGATTTCAAACCATTAACTAAAGATGATGATTGTACCAACTGCTCTTATTGATAATGATAATGTACAATGGTTTATCAACGTACGGTTGTCCCGTCAACTGCCACAAATACAAGTTCTCTACTTGAAACAACCTCCATTGCGATGGCTCTGGACCTCGACATTTCCACCACGTTTGGGTCACCATTCTTACCTCCATATCTGTCTATTAGGTCTGAAAGAGATGGGATAATTTTTTAATCATAAGGCATACATTTTCCTTAAAATATATAATATATAAAATATATATCCTTATTTAAAAAAAATTACTTCAGGAGGAGCTCTTTTATATGATTTCCTTAAAAATAGGTGTTTATTCTTTAATAAATTCAGACTTTGTGATGTAAACGATATGCTGCATTCTGATTGGATCAGACATGGTCATGTGATCGGTATACATTTCAATGAACCCAAAGTTGAGGGTTATACAAAATAACCTTCAGTAAATGCAGGTTATACGATATCGTGCCGGAACTAGCCAAAACACGCTGTACTGTCACCTAGATTCTGGACAGTATAAATACGCGAGTGTTATTTGTTAACTTTGATCTATTTAAATTAAACTTTACATTTTCCACTTTTTTCCAAAAATATAATCATTGTTAGTTTTTTGATACACAAAATGTATTATTTGTAGAATAAAAAAGTGTCATTTTTACCGAGTCTTTGGAACTATTTTGTTTATGCGTCTGAATACGGGTAGAGATCCGTCTTGGTGTAACCGGTACGTAGGTCAGTGCGACAAGCAGCTATAGAATTGCATTTCGAATGCATTTTCGCTTTAAATACAACGTTTGAATTTATAAGAAATGAATTTCATCATATGGTTGTCCACACGGTTATAACCTGTTTGAAACTTGTAAGATAAACTTTTGTATAACCGGCGTCGCAAGCTTGCCGGTTATACAAGTTTATCTTACAAGTTTCAAACAGGTTATAACCGTGTGGACAACCATATGATGAAATTCATTTCTTAAATATCCGAGCAAGAGTAATAAGATATAACAACTTATACCGCTAAACAGCATTTTTACAACAGTTGTTACCAAGAAGTTAAAGCCAAATTGACTGTAAAAGGCAGAGTAGGAATATGTCCATGGTTGGAATTATGGCTGAAAAGGCACTCATTTAATTTGTAGTAAGTGTCAATGCAAATGCCCACATTCTCTTTTTTAGATTGAGTTTCAAGTTTCTAGTTTGGTTTTGGCTCATGCATTTTCTAAAACCTTTGCTGATGAATGATTTTGTGCGGAATCTTTCTAACACAATTTATAATAATTTGTGATTGGCATCTTTCTATACAGATTATCCTTGAATATCCAACCCACGAATGAAAAGGGTTAATTCAGATTTGAATAAATATTTTGACTATTAAATTTTATCATAAAAAATTGGATATCACAGTATCAATTGCTTGTATATGAACAAGTATTATCTACATTGTAGATGCAAAAGGGGGATTGCACCCATCAAAACACAAAGATCACAACAGGCTGACTGCATCCAAGAAGTTTAATGTATTTCGGGGAGTGACCGGTTGCTCCCCTTCATCAGACTGATGAAGGGGATCGAGCAACCTCTCCCCGAAACGTAACATAAAACTTCTTGGATGCAGTCAGCCTCTTGTGATCTTTGTGTTTTGATGGGTGCAATCCCCCTTTTGCGTTTGCCTAACTAATATTAGTAAAAGTACGAGTATCCTTAGCCAGCCTTAGATATTTGTAATGTTCATCAAGTGAGGTTGATTACTTGATATCAGAAGACTCTTGGGGGAGATTCTCTATGTGTGAACACCATCTACTAACAGAAACCACAATAACAATTTTTAACCTTATTCTCTTCAATACAAGCATGTTAATATTTAATTCTTTCGTACTGTTAAAATGCAGTCAAGCGAACACATTGCATATGTTTGTAATGCAGGTTGAATACAATCAATATTTTTTGTGTTTGAATACTAAACATACATTGTGTAGGTGAGGCAAACATAAATCAAGTATTAATCACGCTGTCAAGAGCCATTATAAGATTAATGATTTGCAATAGAGAGAAACCAATTAGAGATAATGGTTTAAAGGGGTAGTATCAAGTTTGTGAAATCTTTATTTCTTCACATTTGCCAAAATACATGAGTAGCAAATTTTTTGTGAACTCTTTTTAATAATTTGAGGTAGTGAAATGGATTTGCGTAGCTTTTAAAGTGACTATGGTACATTCAATTTGAAACTGCTTCTTTTGCATAAAGACTTTGGAAACATGTATTCGGTTTTCTTGGGATCACTTTATCTATTTAAAGAATATAACCATTGGCTCTGTAACTCATCAGGCCATCTATAATTCATTTTATCAACAGGATCACCAAATCCATTAATCATAATGCCTGTAGACATTTTGTTTCTGAAGAAGAAGATTAAAATCAGTTTTTAAAATGTGGTCCCAGTGGCCATTATAAGAGGTCACATGGTCGCCAAAACTAAAACTCACATTAGTCAAGGAGTCGGTAAACAAGATTTCAGATTTCCCAACTCAATGGTTATGAAGAAGAAGATGATATAGTTAACAGTATGGAAAGACGGACGGATGGCTGACGGACGACATGCCATCCATCATCCACCATCAGGCCTTTCAGGCTAAATGAGCTAAAACCAGCTTAAATGAGCCACAGTCCCTTTAAATATGTTAAAAGGCAAACAATTTCGACAATAAAATGACCACTTTAAATCCCCTTAGTTCTTTTAATGTAGTTACTGAAGCTCATAAAACAATATTGGCCCTACTGTTTCGTTAAGTGAAAGAAACCTAAGCAATAAGGTATCCATGTTACAATTTCCAAGCAACCCAAATTCAATAAAAAACTATTGCTTGAATGGAGGTAGTAGTCTATTAACAAACAATTTCCACCTAACTGCATGATAATTCATTATTTGGAAAAGAAAAATCAGAGTCATTTTTCCTTTGTAGACTAGCTATTCTTGAGACAACACTACAATTTTTTTTTGGAATATATATACCCCATATCAACAAACCAATTATTGCCACAACGGAGGATAAAGGTTTGTTAGGCTCGTTATATGAATATGATTAGATGCTTAGTCCACCATTCAATACCATTCTATGTAGCATCCTAGCGGAGGAAATCACAATAATCAATATCTCTCCTGATAAAGCAGGCAGGTAACCCAACAGACAAGGTGGAAGTAATTAATTTAACAATTTATGGTGATCAGTGCGGTTACTGTGGATTCAACACAACAATACAACCAGTCTAATCTCTTTGGAAATATTAGTTCTTCCTTGATTTAATCTTATTATTTTCATCAGTTTTGCCTGAATGGATTTCAAATTAACAAATCAACTGATATCTTAGCACGTTTATGGTGTTTTTTTAACATTAAGTCATTAACATTTTTATCATGTCAGAATTTGTAAATGTTTTTAGTAGAAAATTAAACATAAGAGAGACAAGTGAAAATAAACATGATATATTCCGATACAAATTACATTCCTTGAGAATGAGATAGTGGTGTAACAATTCATTGATAGTATCGATGTTTGCATCGTCTACTAGGCGATACGAGTGCATCGATACAAAACATGTTTTGACAATATATCAGGATATTTATATCGTGAGGGTCCACAATACATCGATGTATCGCCATAAGAGATAATATATCCCGATACTGTTAACATAATTTGTTTCAAACAACTAACTATAAAAGCTAAAAAGGTTTTTCTTCTATTTCAGAGATAACAGTGATTAGAACAGAAACAGAAAGAGAAATTATATGATATTTCTGATATTTTATATGTAACTTCACAGTCACTCTAATTTTGTGATTTCAGTTCATGTGATAACTATGACAATTTGGTATCTAAGGATTAACATTACTGTTCTATGTTCTATCTATAGTTTTTTCATAAACTGTAGAGAATCGGGATACTTATTGTATCGCAACCACTGTATCGTGATGATAATCGTCTCGCAGGTTCCTTGGCAATAATTCCATGATATATCGTCTTGCCTAATAAAACTAGAATCGGGATATATCGTCTCGCCAGGATACACAGGTCTAGAATGAGATACATACATTATACTGAAAAAAACTAAATTTATATTGTAAATGTACATTATATGAAAATCAGGTAATTTTTAGTTTGAGTGGCACAGTAAATTTAGTAAGAAATTACTTCAAACAATGACCTCAAATTATGAACTATGACCTCTCTCCAGTCTCACTATTACCTGATATGTTTACTGCACTGACTGAAAGCAGTGCCTTACATTAAATCCCAGGGATAAAAAATTACATCACTTTTAGAATAATAATGATGGAAGTATCCAGAATCTGTAGACATAGATATCCTTATATTCTATGTTCAACATCATTGAATATAATGGGGCGGCTGTATATTTTCAAATAAATCATATTTTTTTTAATTGTCATCACTAAGTAATGTCTTTGCCAAAGATATTATCTTTAGAGGGTTAAAAACCTCACTACTCAAACCAATTATTTGTAGTTGTAGAAAAACCTGTAAAGCAAAAACCACTGGCACTACAATGACAGAGGAGTTGCTGCAGTACACTATTTGTCACCTATCACTCACTAGTTAACTGACACATTGATAATCTGGCTAACTCTCTTGACCTAAGCAGAAACATGGAAAACCATAAATGTAGTGTCGGCTTTTATATAAATCACATGCATGATCTTATACAGCCTTCGGTGGAAGACTGTTTAAAGAATTGTTTTCAGGCTAATATTGCAAATTTTACCTGAGATAACAGAATTAATATTATTGTGGGTCTTTTTGATCCATAAGAAACATAAGAATTGCATTTTCTTATCTACTATAGGGTGAGAATAATATCTTAATCCTGGATGACTTTTAAATGATATCTTCACTTGTAATTGTGATCTCAAAGTTTCTTATACACCAATACAGTGCTACTTATGGAAGTGTTTTAAACCCACAAACTTTTATTGTACATCCTATACAAAAAAAAGATTAGCATTTCCCATTTATAAACAGTCTTGAAATCAGGAATATAGCTGGGAGAAGATACAAATGAATATGAACAATAATATATGGATAAAAGCATTTCTAACTCTAAGCTGCGAAAATTCTCTTCTTTTAATAGCAATTCAGTTGCTTATTGCAATACTACTTGACCCCCAGCAAATTCAAACTATTACTACAGCCAATAAAAGGCATACAACTGATTAAGTATATAACTTGATACCTTTCTGGAGCCTAAGAAAATAAAGTATCATCATCTATCATTGCCACATTGATGAATGCCCTTCTTATAGCCAATATCCCATTACTACTTCTAGCTGCTTCACAAGAAAGCAGTCAATAAATAAATTCCATTTATAGAACCTACCAATAGCAAACTAAGCATTCGTTTAAGCATCGATATGAGGCTGTAATAGATATGTCCACTAAAGCTTTGAATAGAATCAACATTTCAAATTTTTCAGATCATCAATATTGACTTCAAAGCTTTGGATATAATCAACATTTCTAATTTTTGCATATCTATCAACATAATTCACTTGATTTCTACAACAAGAATAATTAATATACAAATCACTAACTGAGCATCAGCTGTAGATCTTCAAACAGACTCCAAGCAGTATTTTCTTGCAGGACACTCTCATTCATTCTGCAGACCAAAGCCAAGAACGCCAACACCATGGCGACCACAACAGACAACCAACCAGCGTGTGACATGGTCTTGTTGGTCTACTATATCCAACTGGACAGGTGAATGGTGATCTTTTGAATCTTTGAATCTTTGAATCGACAGTAATCAAATACATTTACTCGACAAACCTCATTTTGCCTTCAAGAACAGCATTCTGGTTGAAGTATCCAATTTTTGAAAGACTTTACATGAGGTAGAAATGTGTGAGTTAGATCCAATGATATGACCAAGTTATTACCATCAGCATTTCATGTTGTCAAGAATAGAGATTTACTTTTAAAATCTTTGGATCATTCTCAATTACCTAAACTAGTCATTTGATTGTAATTTGTCATTTGTAACTTCATTTCACGGTCACAGGCTGTCAGTAAAATTCAAGCAAGTTAATCTATACATTGCTTACACTTTCACTAAGGATTTCTGACAAGAACACTGTCACAATATGCTCGGCTTCACCAGGGTCATTGCCCATGTTGATTGTGTTGACTTTTGATGCAAAGAATGATCACTGCCCTGGCTTAAACTGAAGGACTTCCTTGAAACTTCAGCCAGTTAAGTATCTACAATTTCAGTCAAAGGCAAAGAAATAGTATTCATGGAAATGCAGTTAGATTTTCAGTGCCATGCATCTGTGAATGACATGTTGAAATATACCAGAAACATTTGTTCATTTTTTTCTCGACATACAAATGCAAATGTAATCACTGGCCCAGAAAAGAAAAGGTTGGTACTTTATACATGCTTTTTGGGTGGATGTTAATTGATTTCTTTCCATGAGCCTTAGAAAAGATTGAGATGATAGCAAAACACTTAGTGGTAAATTTACTCAGTTTTCTCTTCTTCCTTATAATATTTAAAGATGACACTTAAATTCCAAACACACAAGTAATGTGATTGATTTAGACTCTGATGCACTTGATCTCACTCAATAAATCCATCAGAATATTGCACATTGAGCGTCTGTTAGTTTTAAATCACAGCTGTGCATTTCACCAAGGTTCAGATCTGTTTAAGAATCTTAATCTTTTATGTTTCTCCGTTGTCCCTCTCTTCTTTGTCTCTGATTATGTAAGACTCAGTCTATCCAGGTCTCTATCCAGGTCTCTATCCATGTCTATCCTTGAATCTTTCTTCTAATTTTAGCTTGGTGAGGTATTGGGACATCCAATGCAGACTGTATAGCAACATATGTTCTGTCATTCATACAGAAGATGTATTTTCAGTTCTGCTACTGTATCTGGCTTGCGCTAGTATCAGCATAGCATGGTCAAAGTATACAAAGTGCTGAGGGTATTATCTCAATTGTTGTAAACACTGTGGATGCCACTATCAAAATTATTTGCATACCTTTCTCTCACATGAACTTATGAATAATTCAAATGATTGGCACCTCCTTTTGGCAACTTGTTTAAGACATGTGATCAAAGAATATACCTGAGCACATATAATACTAAGAAAGCAATTCAAAGTTTGAGCTTTCAACAGTCACACACATCCAAGTTTGTCTATGTTTCCGAACAATTTAGTTCTAACAGCTGGCAGTGGATGGCGACAGATGTTGACATAGAAAGAGACGTTCGTCAGACCCCTCAAAATAACGAAACCCAAGTCCAAGAACCTTTTTTCTCAAATATCTACAATTCTTCTGAAGAGAAAGGTAAAAATTTCAAAGCTGCCAAATTCCTCCGTGCCACAGCACTGGAATTACCAGGAGTCCATCAAGCAACCCTCACACCATCTGTACTGACTACAGAGAGTTCACGACGCAACAGGTGGTTATATTTTATTCACATCTCCTCCGTCAATATGTTTATTGATACTTTCAGCTACCTCATCATCATAAATGAACACTCGACACATTTCAGGTGTACAATCCAAACATGATTTTCTAATTAGGCATCAAAAGCTGTATACCATATCTGTGTTCAAATCCAACTTCTAATTTGTCATTGATGTTCTTGTTGAACCCTTGTGAAGAAAGAGGAAGTATGGTATGATATACCCTTTTTGAATATTGTCAAGGTAATATGTATAGTTTGTAAATAAATCCTCTTTGAGAGAACCAATCAAATGTGGTATAACACCTAAATAAAAATCACTCTGTCCTTTGTAATACTTATAATGATAACTCCATTAAAATATATACAACCATTGAAGAAATCAACAAATGGTTGCTCATACTATGAGTCATAGTGCTGTTCGTATAAATATTATCTTCATATTTGGATTTCTTTCTTAGACAGCACTTATAGGGGAACTTTCATATAAGGAAACATAGAAAATAGTACACATCATGCACATATATCAAATCCAGACTCAAATGTATGCTGATGATGAAAATGCATGAACACTCCTCCAGAAAAGACATCTAATGTGGTATGAACCATTTGCATCTTCAAATAACTCTATCGTATATGTGTAGAGAAATCACTTTACTTCGATCACTAGTTTTCGATGTACAGTTACATAAACACGTCACTTAACCTGTTCCTATCTCTTATCAAGGGTGACACGTACTGTTGATAACAGTTCATTAAGTTTGTACTATCAATATTTTTATCATACATGTGTAAATAAGTGTCCTGTCAAGTCAAAAGAATTTATCAAGAGGCATGAGTAATTTAGGAACACAATATATATATTTATAATCTTATGATGAATTTTCCTTAAAAACCAATATTTATATTGTGAAATTTATTTTCAGAAATAAGAGAACAGACATGTTTTTTTTCAAAATCTTTAATCATTTTCAGCCTAGTTATTTAGTTAATTATTTTCTATGAAATTATTTCATGGACAGATATACTCATTTATGAAGTTATTTTTCAGATATGTATGTATGATTTAATATTTGTATGACTCAAAATCACGCTACATCAGCATATTTGAATCTGCAGATCTCCTTGAATACAGATAATTTCACACTCAACAAAGCAAAGCATCTCAATAAAGCTCTTATCTTTATTCAGAGTGTCATGCTCTGATAAATTCTGTAATTCTCTGAGGAAGTCTCATCAGAGAAAGCTAGTCCATTATCTAACTGCCATTGTGGAGAAAAACCACTTAGGTTAATACAGTGAAAGTGATTTTGATATATTTGGGATCACACTATCTGTATCAGTACAAATTTCTCGAATTTTTTGTGGTCAGGCCCCTTGCAGAATCCGATCAAACAAACAACCTCAGAGTCAAAGGCTTCACAGCAAGTATTGCCCTTACCATCAGCAAACCAACTCGCTTTGACTTTAGTCGACTAAGTTAAAGATGATACATGTTGCATTAATCATTTATTGCCTCATTACAGCATCCTGAATCACTGAGTATCTCTATGTGATTATAAAGCAACAAAGGAAAGATACCTGAGATGCAATTAAAGTTAGTATCAAGAACACTTCACTTCTAATTTATCATTGTCATTGATACCACGTCTGTGAGATGACGTTAAACCATTGTGGTTATGCATTAGTATGAAACCTGAGACATATATAATTACCAGTTTAGAATGAGAAAAAGGAATTGATGACCAACATGCAATTATCCAAATTGGATTTCAGTACCTTATAATGTACAGAATAGAGTTCTAGAATATTAGATTTGGGTTTTATCACAGCTTAAAGATAATATATCCACATAGGGGGTACGATTAGCGGAAATACTTCATAACATAGTTACGAATAAATATCAACAACTATTTAGGTTCACATCCACCTGAAAATAGCAGTAAAAACGTGTTTTATAAACACTTCCGGAAAACAGACCCCAAACGTTTCATTAGCCAATCAGGTGCTAGTGGCGTTGTGACGACATAGACAGGACTCGTTAACGACTGGCTGATCTGTCAGTCTGATTAAAATCGACCGTGTTCCGAGGAATAAAAGTTTCAAAATATTGACTCTATCGAGATTCGAACTCTATCTGTCTAGGTCATCCTCTCCACTGGGTCTGACCGCACCCTACTGTAGCGCACGTTCTTGCGTAAACTAAGCTAACCAATCACAATGCGTGCGGCAAAAGCATTCGGTATCAGTAGCTAGGGGCAAGTAACTCCCATTTACCATTCGTTAACCTTGATCGCCGCTATCTTTATTTTAAACGCGATGATGTGATTGGTTCGCTATTGACTAGGTTTTGTCTGCGCTAAACTGGTGTCGGCACGTGCGCTACAGTAGGGTGCGGTCAGACCCAGTGGAGAGGATGGCCTAGACAGATAGAGTTCGAATCTCGATAGAGTCAATATTTTGAAACTTGTATTCCTCGGAACAGGGTCGATTTTAATCAGACTGGCTGATCTGTGTAATTGTTTACACTATGGATTCCAGCGAACGTGAACGTATATATTTTCACTGTTTCTTCTTACAAAAAGCCCCTAAGTCACCAAAGCTATTAATATCAATACATCGACATATTCTGTTTGACATTAAAGGGACCATTCGAGCGGCTTTCATCCGCCATCTTGAAATGTTAACATTGCGAGAAATCAAATGTGCTGTATTTTGCTAATTCATTGAAAAAATTAAGAAATAACTAATAGATTGATAGAAGAGGGGCATATTTACAAATAATTCATAATAAAAGTTGTCAGTTACGACAATGTTTTGTCGTAGTAATGCATTCCACATTCGTAGCTCCGATGATTGGCTTCATTTCACGAAGTTTTTCTTTTTTGATCGATACACTTTATTCTTTGTCAAATTGTGAAATCTTGAACAACTGAAATGTTAAACTCATGTACAAAGTTGACATTAAGTGTGAAAAGAATCATGTAAAAATCATATATTTTTGTTAACAGGAAAGTCCTCCTGAATTTCGTTTCCACAAAAAATACCCCGCTCGAATGGTCCCTTTAATTAACTTGTTATTTGTTTGGGTTGTTAATCTCCGATAATGCCGATAGAGTGAACCCAAACTGATATCTGCTGCCATTGTGACTGTTTTTTGTTTGAACATCTAGACAAATCGACTATCCCCCTGTGTAGTAGATTGACCATTGTATATGTAGAATATTTGTTAGTACTTTGTGCCATTTTATAGTGTCAACTCAATATCGTAACTCTGTGTTTCTGCTTTGCATGACTGTAACAATGAGATTTCGCTTTTGATAGACTGCCTCTCGGCAACTTCCGGAACAGGATACGACGGTTCCGAACAGCTGTTTTGGAGCTTATTAACCAGTAGATAATGAAGATCAATTTTTTGTAATTGTACCTCTTGATTTGCAATCTTCTTAAAAACTTAGACTTACGTACTTATGTATTTTTCATAGTAGGGATACAGATTATTGTTGTTTTGTGTGAGTTAATGGTCAGTGTTTGAGATAAAGAGTGTGGTCCTAATCTAGAGTGACGTAGGCCAATATTGTCAATAATAACACAACATTTATTGTTGATTGTAATTTAAGTTAAAGCCTGCTTGGAAATGTAATGTAAATGTGAAATTCTGTTTCAGTTTTAAGTATTTCAACCAAATGAAAATATTAAAGCTGAAAAGCATATTATTTCAATTTCCTTCGGTACTTTAGTACCGGTATTTTACCAGAGAGAGGTTTTTAGTTACCACACCAGACAATATAGTCATAAAGTTATTACCTAACAGTCTACATGAAATGCTGCACACCTGTACATTATGGCAATTAAGCAATAAACTTAATGACCTCAGCACCTGGCACATTTCTAAAAGGTAATACACAAGACACTGATTAGTTATCTAACTTTATCCTCACACATGATCAACAGCCTTTATTGAAACTTGATGAAGGTAATTAGGTTTGTCAATACACGTTACACATGAAATTATATTAACAAATCTGTATTTCTAAATATATTATTTCATACTTCAATGTTTATCAATATCAAATAGGTTATAAATTATTAAATTTTTAAAATAATTATTTAGTTCAACTCGATTAAATTTCCAACCCTTTATGTAATCAAATACTAAAAATGTAAACAACTGTTGGGGTTTGAATTAATAATTTCTGCGACTAATCTTTAGAGACATAAATTTATACTGCAGACAAAAACTCAGCATTCGTCTGCAAATTCATCAACTAAAGTCAACTCCCCAAAAGTTTCATGATTATCTATCCCACCTCCCTATGGGTAGAATTTTGAATTAGCCTATCTTTCAAATTCCTTACTCTCTTTCGTTCCCTCTTCTGAAAGACGCTGGACAGACGGGTAGCGGGCCTATTTTCATCTTTATGTTTATTAACTGTTGGTACGGCATTTTTGACGAGTCTTTTCCTTTGAGGGAGGTTCAAAGTCCGTTTTGAAATCGTAGGAAAGATCAATTGTCCAATTCGCGAATTGGACAGGATCCTTCGGAAACTGATGCAGTTGAATGTCTCCTGATTTCTTATTAGTACAGTTGAGCGAGTCCTGTCTATTACGTCACATCAGCCGAAGGAGAGCTCAGGCCATTCTAGGGACTTTTTTAATTGGGCTTTCGAGGTTGCCAATTTCTACGCACTTTGAACCGTTATATCTTTTTAATTAAAGGACGCATCGAAACTCTGTTTGGTGTTTTATTTACTTGAATGTATTGTCTTTATGAAAATGGGGATTGAAGTCGGATACAAAACTGGGATATAATATCTTTAAAGAATATTTCACGTATATCCCGGCTGCTTGTATTGTTTGATGGAGAAAGCCTGAGATACCATTGTGGCTATGTACTGATGTGAAACCTTGAGCATCGGCTGGAACTAGCAAACCATTGGTTGTAAATAGGATCTGGCAGCTATTTTCAAAGAAGACAATGAACCACAGCAAAACAAAAGCCAATATCCCTCTATAGGGAGGATGATTTAGAGGACCACTTATTCCCTATCACCTTTTCATTAATCTCACATTTGCTTATATACATAAATTCTAGTAGTAGAGCCATTGCCTCTGTAGCTCAAAAGAATTAACATAAATGTAAAAATGTTTAATTTCGTAGCTGCAACGACCTCCCATAAAAATAGATGTTTTGGCCTGGAGCGCGGTTGGGATCATGATAAGAAAAGAAAAAACGACTATGGCCAATGCTCAAGTGACTCTGTGGCTTTTCTGCAATAGGTTGTTCAAGATGTACCCCCTGATATCCTACTATTGGGTCACAGAGTTAACCAATCAACTATTAAACAGCGCCTTCCAAAACTCTTTTCACTCTTGGCTTTTCCTTCTGGAGAAAAGGCCAAGGACATGTCCCTTGTTGCCTCCTTATGGGTAGATGATACTGCCACTTACCAGTACTCTGTGGGTTGTCTCTGAGCTTCTTGCTGGTGTCCAGGATGAAGGTGATGTTGATAAGCACTGTGACCAGGAGGACAAGCACCAGGCCTCCCTGCAATAGAAGATGATCTTGTACATCGAAATGGAGGGTCGGCAACAATAGGTATAAGAAAAGCTGAATAAGACATTTGGAGGGTCGAAACCTTTAAAAGACTATTCAGTAAAGGTGAAATCTGCAGACCAGCTGAAATTTGTTTTGCAGTGAACATGGATTTAGTAGGATTCTGAACTCAGGAGGAAAAAAATTATTATAAAAAAGGTAAAATCTTGATAAAATGGACTGGATGTCTTATTTCGGTGACTTTTATCATTTGTTACCAAAATTTTTAGATGAAAATATGCTGTAAGTAGTCAAATGTTTGGTAAGTGTACGCTGAGGATTAGGTGAGGTGATTTGGGAGTTTAAAAAAGAGTATATCTATCATACCCCGACTGCTAGTATAATTGCAGGGAGATAGCATGCAACACTATTGTGGCTCTGCATTGCAGTGAACCCTTCCAGTATCATTGCACCCAAACCTTAATGCATGTAGAACAGTTCTCTACTGCAGACAAAGTGTCTGAGTGCCTTGTGGGAATGAAACCATGACGCCAATAACCACTAAGCTATTCGCCCCCATACTTGAAAGGAAAATCTCATCAAGCATTAAATTATTACACTAATCCAGCTAAATTAATCTGTATACAACCAGTAAATTGTTCCTACCTGAAGTATCTTTGAGATACATCTCCGACTGCTGTAGGTTCTGATGGTTTGTCCATAAACATTACCCCCTGGGAACCTCTTTTTGGGGATGTATGGCTTGGCCCGGGGGTTTGGTATCCAGTTATCCATGCTTGAAACTTAGAGACACTCACTAGGTGAGGTGTCCACTCTGATGATCACAGTTCAGTGTTCAAATCTATATGACAACTTCATCACATCGTCATTTTAATCTGATTTCTTTCCTTGTAGGATTTTTTCCTCAATGCTTCATGTTAGATACATCTGTAAATAAAAATGAAATAGTTGATTAATTTGTAGAGTTTAAACTGGATATCACTCATATATAAGGGGTGTGTATCTGTATTCAAGTTAGAGTCCTAGATACAACATTTCTAAAATAGATGTGGTTCCTTTAAATTGCCCACTCATAATTATAATATACACTAATTACTTCAGCATCCTTTGGATAATAATGTTTCTTGATTTGATCTTTAAGGTAATTTTTTACCTGTAGATTCCTTAACATTCCCTGATAGCGTCACTTAAAACCAATGTGTTTTCAGTTCCAGCAGTTATACACCTTTATTTACAATTGCTGTTCATGTGATTAGCTTCTCTTACGTCCATATTAACCAAAGGCTGTATCAGAGGAACTACCATAAATCAGTCTTTGAAATATTTTTATTTTGTAAATAATGCATCTTGTTTTGTTAATTATTGAAAACAATTCTTGATCATGAAATTTCATCTGTATTCAAATATTATAGACATGCTAGGTTTCTTGTCGTTAAATTAAGCACATAAATTATACAGTCATGATGCAGTACTCAGCGGATTTGATGGTAACAATGATGATTAATAGGCAAGTTGAGGGGTTGAACACCGCTTTCAAAAGTATTTCACGGCTGCCAGTATTATTGCAGGGAAAAAGAACTGTGGTAATGTATTGCATTGAAACCTGCAAGCATCAGCTGTAAGTAGCAAACCATGGATGGTACTGCACTGAAATTCAGTTCTCCATTGCACCCAAACCTTACTGTAAGTAGAACAGTTCTCTACTGCAGACAAAGTTTCTGAGCCCATGGCAGGAGATGAATACGGTAATAACATTTCTAATCATCTACCCACTGAACAATGTGCACTGAATCTGAAGCTGTTCCATATATAAACCCACCCACACTTTACACCGCAATCAATTATTCATGTTGATATTTGCGTTACTTAAACCAAAACAATTTGGGTTTTTTTATCAAGGAAAAACATATCACATTATGGATTTTTTATAACATTTTGTTCAGATAAAAAAGTTTCAAAAGGATAATTTTGATTAAAGTGTATTTTCTAACCGAACAATTGTGTTATTTGCTGCAACTGAAATCAATATTTCCCTAAATGTAATTTTCAGTTGCATTATAACAGTTGTCTCAGTATTGTTTGAGGCTGTATCTTTAACACTAAATTGACGGAACTCTAATAATTTCATATATTTTTAAACCAAAACCATCTTTCAAGTTAACTGATCGACTTCTCTGAATTGTGTATATCTTAAATCAATGAGATTTCATTTCTTAATTCTCAGTAAGAGAATTTAAAAATCTTTTTATTCATATATAATCCTCCTGTTTCAAAACTTTTTATTTTTTTATAGTTCTGTCTTTAACAAAAGTCGTATCCATAAAATGCTTAGAACTCATGTAAACAATTTGTCCCCAAACATAAAACAATAAAAGGTGCCCTGTTAGTGTTAATAAGAATATATATTTTAGCTTCTTGGAACTTGCAAATTTAACATATGATTTACCATCTTCAAAAAAAAAATATCAACAAATGTCAACAAAAATGCTTGGATTTAGATTGTTATTGTTAATTTTATGAAAACATGTTCAAGAAAATGCTGTAGGCCTCAGACACTTGTAAAAATTTACAAAAAAATCAAAACATTATGTACATTTATATTATTTTTTCAAACCATTTCAGCTGTCAATAACAGCTTTACCTTTATTTTCAAGGTTTCGTGAATGTGTACAGAACGATACATATATTCATACAAAGACCCTCAGCACATTCAAACAAATAAGATGAACATAAAAATATATCAAAACAATAAATCATTCTCATGAAATAATGTTAATTTCTTCCAAAATAACTTTCATAATTGAAATACCTTCAATCCTATGTCATGGTTACTTCCTGACTATAAACAATTGCCACATCAATAGTAATTCAGATCTCCATTAGTAATCCTCCGCAGTCAACAAGAACACTGGGAGTGTAACCACTTGTTAATACTGTAAGCCATTGTAACTAGATCAACCTACAAGCACTGCATGCCGACCAACACTGACACAGTGGACAGACACAATGATTGATTGGTTGAAATTGATTGAAGGAGTCAGTTATCCAATCTCTGTCTCATTTACTGTTTATCAATACCACTCCTCTATCCATATTTCTCGATTTTTTCTTTCTTCTCTTTTTATAAAATTTTGATAATTTTCTATAATTCACATAGTTTTCGACTTATGTTTTTCTTCTTTTCCCTATTTTAATCTCAAATTTAAAATCTCATCTTTTTTCATTTCTCCCTCTTCATCTTGTCCTCTCCTGTTCATTTCTCACTTTTTCTTTCCTTTTTTTAAATTAAATTTCTATTTTACTTTTTCCTATTTATTTGTGTTTTTTTATCCACTCCCTTCCTCAATTTACAATTTGCCTAAGTTAACCCTTTTCATGTTCCACACTATCAAATCACCAATCCAATTCTTCTTTTTGAAATAAATATGTTTAAACCAAATCATCTATATATTTCCTATTCCTGTTTCTCTTATCCTAATTCTCTTCTATTCATAATAATATCTTTCTCTCTCTACATTTTACTAGACCCTCCTCCCTCGAATTTCCCTGTCAGTCACCTTCTTCCCCCTATTCCTCTACATCTTCAGAATCCTGGGTCCTTCTTGCATATGCAGTTACACCAAACACGTCGGAGAACCTCCTCAGATATGCCTCTGACAAGATTAAACGTGACAGGTATTACCAAGGGACTTGTCCGGCAAGTAGTGAAAGGTTCATGACATGACTATATTCCATCTCAATCTTGTATCACAGAAGTTTGGTTCACAGTACGAATACTAACTAATACTAGTTAAGAGTTGATGCAAGCGTTTTTCTTCTTTTCTTTTATTGATGTTGTTGAGTGTCAGCACTAACAAGGCTTAAGGTATCAAGGGTGATATCAGTGAAGAAAATTAACTGTTGGTGTTTAGAGGATGGTTATTGTTGTAGATCTTGTTCTACAGTGCATCAATCAAGCTGTGCAACTTAAACCTAGGAATGTAAAGGGATAGATAATGAATCTCAAAGGGTAAAGTAAACAATGCATGATTAATATTACATTAATTGTCATGACAGGACAATAATGATATATCATTACAACTATAATTGCAAACATAAATTTAATTTTTTCATTCTTACCTTTTTTTGGCTCTTACTGTATGTATCTACGTTTATTTACAGGACATAAATTAGTACCAAAAACATCTTGTCTATTCTATATGCCTTGAACAATAAACTTTCGATTTTAATTAACTGATAAGACAAAAACTGTGCAGTCAACAATTTATATTGGAATCAAATTGAATTTATTAATCAGTGACGAGCTTAAAGAATCACCTGCACCATATTGGAAACTAGACATCTTTTATACATCATTCAATTAATTAGGAAACCAGGTCTACAAGAAAGCAGACAAGTTTGAATGAATTCAGTATTGTTGTCATGAGATGAAATAACAAAGATTAAGATATTTAGAACTAGGATCAGGACACTTACCTGTGTAGAGTACCTTTACTCGTTAGCACCTGTCCAGGTAAAGCAAGGAAAGGTAAAGTCCCACAATAATTACAACCATAGCTTATCAATAATTTACACTCCTTCCTAATAGTGTGCAGGGATACTCAGTGAAAAGAAAGAAGGAGAAAAGAAGCCTCCATTTGGCATTAGCCATTGATCAAACATACTGGTAGCTATAGCTCATGATAAACAGCCACTCAGCCACTCAACTTACCGGTCTACATTTTAGTGAGGTTTAATGTGACAGGACTTGCTTGAAATGAACATAATTAAGAATATAGATCGTGAAGAAAGTTGTACTTAACCCTAACCATGTTTGTAAAGTATATTCTAGCTAAGCCTTTGACTAGCTATTTTACTTACCTACAAGGGGAGAAATCAACTCAAAGCATGTGGTATTCCACTTCCTCATTTCTATTAGCTCAGTTACTAGCTATGTAAGTATGTATCAACTAAGGTAAAAATAAAAAACTTGGTGAATAATACTTTTTTTTTCATGCTTCTACATGCTAAATAAGGGCTGGATATTGAACCAAATTTTTTATTTGTATAATTAGCTTCTGGATTGCAATATGTTCAATCTACTCTATTTCCAAGTTTTTATTTTCTTCATTCAGTTTTAATTAACATACCACCTAAAATAAAATTCTTACAAAAGAATTAAAAAAGTAAAAATGTACTCAAAGAAAATGATTGTGGTGAATCGGAATCCAGAAATTCAAGAGTACTTCGCTTATATTACAACTGTTAGTCATACGGCAGGGAGAAAGCCTGCAACACCATTGTGGAGGTGCATCGCAGTGAAACCTGCTAGCATTGACTGGAACTTACTCAAGGAAATAAAATTTTAAAAGGTAAATTGGTTAGATACAAATTCAAAATTAGTCTCTGCCACTTTCTGATACAGTCCATCATTTTATTACACATAAACGCATTTTCTTGCATCTTAAAACCAGCAACTTTAACTTTGAAAAAATGAAATCTAAAATTTTTGCAAGCCACTAACACCTTGTTGTCCATGCCAACTATTGATTTAAATGTCTTGTTCATTATTCAATCAGGACTCTTTAAAGAGTCTTCAGCCAAAAGATGTGCTCCTCCACAGCTTAGTGTTCTTCACACTTCATTTGTACATTAGTAAAGGGCTCCAAAAAAGGTTATAGAAATTTACATCTTTTAAAAGGTTTTATCTTTAATTATGACGATGTCAGATATATGGTCTATACGTTGTATCACAAACACTTTGGACTTCTCAGCATTTGTGATATTTCCTGATACAACTATGGTACTGTAACACTTACATATTTATGTTTTTCTGTTTAAATCCTTTGGGGAGATCTATTGGTACGACAAAACATCATATTGCGAGTTTTCTATTGCACAGTTTATACAAATACACTAATAATATTGCACAACCCTAAACTTAAAATTTGTATGTCAAGGTCTGGAGGAGAAGTTTGTCAGTTGTTGGTACTGGCGGTGTACCCTAACTCTGAGGGTGTTGGTTTGAATCCCTCAAGGGACTTGAAAAAGAACAAGAACTAAGGCAAACTAACAAAGGCTCAGAGACCACCAGAGGTCGCCTGAACTTCGAACACTTTGGACTATGATCTTGTGCCCTGATAAGTGAAATATCTGAATTAGTTTACTTAAAAAATTAAATTTCCACCATGTTATTTTATTGATTAAAATGGAAAGACATTTAATTTTCGATAATACTTCTGATCGAACGTTTGATGAAAGGTAGAGATTACAGATTCAAATAAAAAATGGATGCAAAATTTGTTTCAATGTAAATGTTGAATCTCAGGTCAGGAAATAAAGGATGCATTAACATATATATCTTATACAAATGTACAGTATTCATTAACAAAACAGAACAACCAAGTGTTCAAATTATTCTGACTATAGGTACAATTCAAGTGTATATGTAGAAGTTAATATCTAGATATTGATAATATGTCAAAAAGATCTTGGTTTGGACAGTTTTGACCATGGTCTGGACACCTCTAAGGACTTATTATTCTTTAACCAACTAAAGTTCACAAAACATGCATGAAATGACATATGACTTACATATTTGACAAAGTGATTAATTTTGAAAAAATACGAATGAGTGCTAACCTTTGTAATTTCGGTAATTTCTAGCAAATATAAAATATTTACTTAATTACTCAAGCATACTTGCGATTAACAAAACAACTCTATGTAGAATACATTGAGTGGTATCGAAGAAGTTAGATGTCAGGTTCTTTATAATAAAACTAACACTTCCTAAAATATATTTTCTTTATACTTTGAATGTCAATGATAAGTTTTTTATAATATACAGCACTTATTTATTTCCATTTTTATGACATTGAGGAAATACATTTGTATGATAAGTCAATTTTTCATTTAAATTTAAATGTTTTTGAATTGACAAGAAAAAAGTTAAAATACTGCTAAACAAACTTTAAAAGCACCACCTATGTAATCTACAAAACTATTTACATATGAATATTGACAAACAAGGCAAAAGTATGTAAATCAATAAGAATTAGTTAAGTTAAATATTTACACATTTGATCTGATTATTGCAAAAATATTATCAATATCACTGTCAAACATCAACAAACCCAAACAACAATTTGAATGCCAATAACTTTGTCCAAATGAAGGCAAATGCCTCAACAAAACACATTTATTGTTAAATATCTAATGACAATTTGGCTTGACCAAACCAAATTAAGACCTTTAAAAAAAGACAACAGTTTTTTTATATTAAATTTACCTTTGAAATAGAAGTTTGATTCTTTGGATAATATGGATGTTCATTTATAATGACTTGTCTCTAAGGAAGTAATTAGTAACTTGTATTTGTTATTAGTAACAGTAATGAGTTTAATTAATACCATCAAGTGGACTGTTATAGCTATAAGTCAATCACAGTCAAAGGACATGTTATTCTTTTAACAACTAAAGTTCATTAAGAAAATAAACAATTAATTGAGAGAAAATTCCTTTCTTTATTTTCTTGTATTCCTTATCAGGAATCATATACAAAAATAAAGCACTCGAACAGTCATTTAACATGTTTAACATGTATGAATCTATGTAAATATTTACTGTTGCCTTTTTACTTCTTACTCTTTGTCGTTGTTTTGACTACAACCAATTTAGGACTCATGTTTTATGTGATATGTCTTTGGTTTGAAGTTTTTAACTACATAATTTCAAAACATTGTATTAATATAATTAAAGACACTAAATGGGGCGGCGCTTATCCAGGGGGGTTATGAAGAAAGTGGTAAACTGAAGTTTACATGGATCCACTAAAGGATGCGGGCAATCACGGCTAATGCGGTTAAGACATTAGAAAAGTAAAGTTAAGGGGGAGGTGAAAGCCAAACATATAAAAAACAGGAGGCACAAGCTTCAAAGACAAAGTTTGAGTAATGTTTCTGTAACGTTTTAGTAACGGTCTGATGAAGGGGAGCAAACGCTCCCCAAAACGTTACTAAAACTTTGTCTTTGAAGCTTGTGCCTCCTGTTTTTTTATATGTTTGGCTTCCCCCCTCTTCCCCCCCCCCCCCCCCTTAATTTTAATATAATTAAACCAAGAATAGTTTACAAGAAAGTCTTAAAGAGCCACTCCGTAATTTTCATTACATATTATTTACCTTTGATACGAACCCAAATGTCACATGTGGTGATACAAAATCAAAACATCTTAACTTTTGATTTCCAAAAGACACTAATATGACAAATAGTGGTTTTCCATGAAAATCTAAAAACAGCCTTATTATGCACAGAGGAGTAGATAATACTAGATATCACATCCAATATACATGGATACTAGTTATATAACCTAACAAACACTATCAACTACTAACTGCCCTCCTGGCTGTTTTAGATAGGACATCATAGGTCTCTAAAATTACGTTTGACTATTTGACGCGCGCCACTGTCCGGTTTTCAATCATAATTGCTACGTTCTACCTTAAAATTGTCACTGTAAAAAAAAAAGTGAGCTTTAAAATGTGTCTTTTTGGTAACAGTCGATACTTCGCGATCAAATGACACCATTGATTAAGTTTGGCATATATGAATCCAACAACTCACGATGTGGCTCTTTAAGTGAAACCCTAATCATGTGGACCTCATAGTGTTATGAATTTACTCATAAAAAACCCTACACCGCTTAAGATGTTTCCAGAAAGTAGATATATTCTTCCTCAACACTAAAACCCTTAGCATTGTTTCTGTCACGTTCATCCGATCGTCCGTGATGCCCGAGTCTCACATGAAAACCGGTCTTAGGATATAAACAACAAAAAATCACGAAAATCTTTGTGCTGTATGGTTAGATAAACGTTTAATTACTGACAAAATGCCGTTAAATGTTAAGGACTACTTGTCAAGATTAACGTATCAAATGAAAAACTATATATTAGAAGGTTTCTACTTACAACGACCTAGATGATAACCAAACTAACAGCTAAATCCAATCTGATGAACGCCTCCGACAGATTTTCATGCATGAAATAAGGGAGGCTACTCTACTCTACTGCCCGTAGCAGAAGACCACTAAAACACTTGTCAACCGGAGCCTCATTGACCATATTTTACGCCGCTTCTATCACTATAGATCCTCAATGAAGGGATAAATAAAAGTAAGCTAGACTACGTAGTATTTAGAAGTTATCAAATGATGTCCAAAATCCTAATTATTCATTGATTTATGTTGTTAGTCTAATGGTCTTCTTTTAATGGGTCGTTTAATATTAAGTTTAAACTTGACAATGAAACTATGAACAGATCGAGGCACAATACGAAAAATTAACTCTCTCATGGTGACATTAAATTTTCTAAATTGTGGTGCTGGGAATAACCCTTTAAGCTTATTTTCGTTAGCAATGATGAGGGCCATCCAACCATCCGACGAGCCGAGCCGATTGTTGCTGACTTTCACTGATAGTGGTCATTCGAGCTATGCACAGGACGACTAAATGGTAAATTAGATAGTTTATGTTGTGCATACACATAGGTATGTATAACAAGTTCGTATATGTTACATAATTTAAGTGGTGTGACGATTTATCGATAATAACGTATCGATTGTTGCATCATCTACTACGTATACGCGACACGAGTGCAACAAGTTCGTAAATGTTATATAGATTAATTGTGTGACGATTCATCGATAGTATCGATAGTTGCATCGTCTACTACGCGATTCGAGTGCAACGAGTTCGTAAATGTTATAAAGATTAGTTGTGTGACGATTCATCGATAGTATCGATGGTTGCATCGTCTACTACGCGACACGAGTGCAACAAGTTCGTAACTGTTATATATAAGTGGTGTGACGATTCTTCGATTATATCTATTGTGGCATCGTCTACTACTGCAAGTTTGTTAATGTTACATATTAGTGACGATTCTTCGATAGTCTACTACGCGATACGAGTGAATCGATACCAAAATACATTTTGACTATATATCAGGTTAAGTATATCGTGAAGGTCAGGGACACATAAGAGACAGTAAATATATTGATTATATTCACATAAATTGTTTTAAATAAATAACTACATAAGCTGACAAAGATTTTTTTTAAATTACAGATTACAGAAAATACATAATATTTCTGATATAATATGTTATCTTCGATTTCTCAGTCTCTCTGATTTTTTATTTCCATTCATGTAATGCTTGTGGCAGGTTGGTGACTAAGAAAAAACATTAATTTTTATGCCGTAACTTTTTTTAATATAATTTAGAGAATCGGGATACGTATTTTATCTCAACCATGGCATCGTGATGATAATCGTATCGCAGGTTCCTTGGCAAAACTTTCATAATTATCATCTTGCCTTATAAAACTGGAATCGGAATACATTGTCTTGGTACTAAAACATCAATACACTTGTCTATTATGCATTATGCATGTTAAAAGTGTACGGCGTTTATGATTATAGGTACCATGTATATACCCTGAAACAAGGAAACGCAAAAAAGTATTTAAAAATTCTTATCCTTTTGTTATTTGTTAAGGAATGTGTACCAGGACTAAATTTGAAGTAGATTCAATCTACCATTGTTAACGTAAACATAAGTATAGATTAATTATTTCCGGGGACTATATTTCAGTATCAATCCATACAACTGCATAAACATATGTAGAAGAATCCAGAATCGCCAGATTGCTCTGAGTGGAACTCTTCCTGCTATCCTCGGGAGGCAACTTCCCAAAACTTCTCAAAATAAAACTCGCACGTAACAATCCATGATGAATTAAGCCTTGCTGCATCGCGCCATGAGTAGTTACTTCTGCAATTTTTTTAAGGGACATCTTATTCAGGTGCAACAGGCTGTAGAACCAGCCGAGGAAAGTTGACGAAATGCAACAATGCTTGAATTAGTATGTGATTTCAACTGGTGCGAGTTATGCCTTGCAAACGAAGCCGTTTTAATAAACTTTTAGACTTGACCTTAAAAAGGAGCCCACTGAGGTCTATACATTGTTCTTAGACATCTACATTAAAAAGTTCAGGTTTGTTTTGTATAAAATATATTTATTAGAACGTGCGCTTTGGATCAAATTACAACTGATTGACGTGAATCCTGCTAAATCAGCTTATATATGAATCCGCTCCGCATCTTCCTCTTACCCTGATCTCTTTCGGGCCAAATGCCACGTACGGCTAGACCAGCTTGACAGTCGTGGCTAAGTTCACCTGTTATTGTTTCTGCCAATGAAATTTCATTATGCAAAGAGCTTGATGGTATGATCTCGAACTCAACAGATTTTTTCCATCCGGATTGTGTCGCTGTTGCTGAATGCATGTCGCCTCATTGGCTGGTTAGATAGCTAGCGATACGAGGCCTTTGGCGTGCAAGAGATCAGGGTATTAGGATGGAGCTGAGCGGAGCTGAGCGGAGTCGTATACGCTGATTTAGCAGGATGCAGTTTTACCACCTGTATTGTTTCTATACCGAACCCATTATCATTTAAATAGTGAATAGAAGTTCGATTTTCTCGATTAAGAAAACATTGATAACGTTACATTTGACCAAGAAGAAAACGACTAAGTATGATTCAAAAGAATTCTCCAGCATAACATAAATGATTTCTCCAAGTTTCCGAAATCATATGCGCTACCTCCAGCTATGTAACGAAATACTTTCAGTTTTATTCATTTATCGAAAGGTAAGCGTGGTACCGCAACAGAGTTGTGGTAACTTCGCTCAGTGTTGTTAGTACTTATGATTGAAGCAATTGCTGTTTTTCTGCCATTTTGCCTTATAAGGTAATGTAGCATGTTGTTTAAAAATTATCTCTTCAAATTTTCCTAATTCAATATTAGTTTGAGAAAAATATATTTTCTTAAGAGGGTAAGCATCTCATTACTCAACCGGAGTATCCATGGTCGACAATAAGGTGTGCGAAAACATGTGGCAACTTTAGTGTGAAAACCTTTCAAACATTTGAGAAATAAAAAAGGATTCGCTTTATTTAACCAATATGTTAGTAATCGGTATTTATTTAATAGATGCTTATATTGATTTAAATATATTAGGTAATAGGTAACATTTGTCCCGTTCCGTGTGATCACACTGACACTATCCCCCTAGGAAAACGTGCTACAGTACCTTTCACATGACGTTAATAACACTCAATGTTTGTATAATATCTCCTTGTTTCAACATTGGAGAAAACCCATATATCACATAGAGCCATGGGTTCTGTAGCTCATCGGCCCTTGTATTGTTGATGTTCAGAGAAGATTGAGAGATGTACCTGTTATGTCTCCAAATGAAGTGAATCACCAGTGACAAGATATCTTTAAAAAAATGGAAGAAATTCGATACATCATAGCATCTTCCTTAAAACATAATACAAGATAGAAAAGAGAAAAAAATTGGCAGTAAGGGAATAACTATATTTTGATTCATATTCACAGTCTTATATCTTTGCTATTATGTTATGTTATTTTATAACTTGTGGACCTTTTATCTGAAAACACTAAATGCATGCTTTAAATCTGCAAGATATAATGTGTCACCAAAATTCTACCTCCGTCTTCTGACTACCCCCTTTGTTATCCACCCAACCAAAATTATAAAAAAGCAAACTCGCAAAGATACCAGGAAGAGTTCAGCCTTAGTTAAGGTTACGACTAAGATTCGAGTCCCGGATAAGGTTGCCCTAAGGTTGTTTTGTGCAACGGGCGTAACTAATTTTTAAGGTGATCGTAAGTCTAACCTTAGTGCGTAAGGTTAACCTTAACAAAGGTTGTTTTGTGCAACGGGACCCAGGTTACTAATAGCCTGTCCCTGGTTTGTGAATGTTCAGTCCAGTGCTAGTAAAATACAGTACGAGCTCAGTCATACATTATAACATTGCTCAGACCATTTCAGTTAATGTTTATACTATGCCTATTTATTGTGTTACAGGCATGAGTTTGGGATCGTTTGAAATCTCCTTACCACATCAAAATGATTAAATTGTCCATTTGACAAAGTTTTAAAAAATTGTTAGCCCTTTATTTTCTCAATATGAAACTCTGCCACACGAGTTGGTGGTAGGCCAATTAAATTTACACATCTTTGTCTCAAACCTACAAAGATGATATTCTCAAAAGTTTAGATCCCTAGCATGACTGGTGTCTGAAAAAAAGACGACAGAAGATTTGAGGGTGGATAACCAGCCACGTCCATTTTTTTAAGGCCAAATCTACAAACTTAAATCTTCATGGATCAAAGATGTCATTCTGAAAATTTTAGCTCCCTACGCCAACATGTTTTGGGTTTTGGTAAATCACCATAAATATGAACACCTGTCAGGCTAATATTATCGGCGTTAGGACAATGAAACATCTAACTCTCAATACTATAAGAATGAAAATTTCAAAATATGAGATTCCTAGCATTGATGGTTGCTTAAAATTAGATATAAGGGGGTTGTTGGGACTGGGGTTTGGGCAATACCAAAGTTATTACTTTAAGTCTTGGTGTCAGAGAAAAAGTCACCTTTAAGTGTGAGTACAACTTTTCAAATTAAGGAGAAACTCCTGTCATTCCCAAACTTGAAGGGGGGAGGGGGGCAGTCCTAAATGAATATATTTGGAACACCTAGGTGCAATGTACATCCCCAAGAAATTTAAACTTTGTATGTGTAGCGATTTTGGAGAAGTTTACCTCCACGGACGACGGACACCCACCACGGGGCATTAGCACAAGCCCGTCTGACCTTTAAGGTCTGATGAGCTAAAATCGAGCAAAGTTAAAATTTAAAGCATTCACAAATGTCCGGTATTTTATAACATGACAGGAAGAATCGTATGTGTAAAAAGCATAAGATGTTGGAATAAAATGCTGTTCTTTTTCAAGTTTCAAAGGAAATTTGAAAATCGGTGGTTTCAGTTGTAGGCCCACTTGTTTGTAGATGTTTCTTTTGAATTTTCTACGCGAATTGTATTCTAATTGCCCGTCTAATTCTTCCGGTTTCTCTTCATTGTTTTGTCAGACTAGACAGTTTATTGCTTCAAAAAAAAAACCCATTATATTATGTCCAATATACTTTAAGGCAAATAACGATTGTTACACTTCTTACTAAATCTGCATCACAATCAAAGCAAAAATTATTTTAAAATTATGTCATAATACTTAGATAATTGAATTGTCGAAAAAAGAGTGCCATTGAATTTCACAGGAACTTTGATCAAACTTATTTAAAATGTTATAAAAAGTTACGTTGTACCTGAAAAAGTGGTTTGCATGGGAAGACATTTTAACAGCGGCTGAACAAGAAGGCAGGGAGACCAAGCCTATAGAGACTATAATATTAATCGAAATTGCCACCGAACATTGGTGAATCCCGAGGAAAACCAAGCACCATAACCACTCTTTCTCTCTTGAAAACTTCGCGAGGTGAGTAAGACGGTGTTTAACGCCTCTTTCAAGAGTATTCCACTTATATCAAGGCTGCTAGTAGCAGGGAGAAAGTCCGCAACACTACTGAGGCTATGAATTTTTCATGAAACCTGCGAGCATTGGCTGGAACTAGTGAACCATTGATGGTACTTCGCTAAAATTCAAACCTGACTGCATGTAGAACAGTTCTCGACTGCAGACAAAATTGCCGAGCCCTGGTGGGATTCGAACCCAAGACCTCTTGATCTGAAGCCGAACAAAACTTCGGGATCCGCCACTGTTAAACATTTGTTCTTTGCAGCTCTTTGTTCTTCCCATAGCGACATGACTACGTTGAGCTGAAATGGCAGCGATTTGAATCAAGACAAGAGAATGTTTTTACTTTTGTTCAGTCTTTATTCAGTTTAATGAGTACCAGTGTTTGAAATTGATACGTTTAACTAAGCATTGTTGGCACTTTAGCAAGTATTCTTAAGTATTTAAAAGGCTATCATGATTAGAGAACAAATGCAAGCAAATACAAAATGATTTTATAAAACGAACACTAAAGTAAAGCTGAGCCCAACGAATCCATTTCCTTACCTAAGATTATGTTTAATGCTTACACTAATATGGCGAAAGATTGGTTTACGACATCAGATAATCAGATTGAGTAAGAGATGTTTGAATGAAAAGATATTTTGCATTAACAATATATAAACAAATACATCATCCAAAAACGTTCATTGAAAAATTGTTGATTGCTTCCATCATCTTCCCCTTCTCTATCATTTGCTAATTTAAACCTTGCTGCCAACACGTCAAAATTCATGTTTTGAGTGCAGCGCCCTCTTTGTCGAAAAGTTGCAATTATCTTAGGATTTCTCATTGGACTATCGCGATTCTTCGCAACAGCGACAAGGTTGCCAAGCACTTAAAGCGTACGGGAGTAGCATTCTCTTAACAGAGGTAGCTTTGTCATTAATATCCCTATGGAACCTCTGTCTTAATGCGAAGGTTTCTCGGGCATCCGGCAGTTTCTCCTACCGGCACAATAGTGCAACTTAAACTATACCTGGCAATATTTCAGCCAATGAACACCGAATTCATGAATAACATATTTGTTGTCACATAGGCCTGTGCAATGATGTAGTTGCAAAATGAGGCGTATGTGTTCTGTAAAGAAGACTCAAAGTGCCAGGTGCATATTCGAACAAAGTTTAGCTATTGGAAAGCTTGCGGAAATATCTTTTTTGAATATCGATTTGATTGATAACTTTGATTGCATTTCTAGGTCAAGAAACTTATGAATTAAGACAGGTTGTATAGGAAAATTTATGACGGAGCTACCTCTGTTGGGAGAGAATGGGGGAGATGTGTGAAGAGATTTACATAAGTCTCAATATTCTTGAAGAGAAGCAGCAGGTCCGCATTGTCTTCGCCTCTGTAATAAGCCCATACTGTTTTAGATCAAGGGAAAGCAGCGTCAACAAGGCCATAGCCTGTTTGGTGACGTCACACTTCGTTGGCACCTGCAACACTTGGTATGAAATCCCTTGCAGATGCACGGGAAGGGACAATTTCTGAGCGTCGCAAGGAGAAAAGCTATTCTTAAAACTAAAGCATCTCTTGCAGTATTCACCGACCCTTACCGAGAGAACAATGAACCCATCCTCGATATTCCAATACATAATCTTCTCCTTCACAAACGAAAGGGTTTCCCAATAGCCGGATATACTTGATTTCCAATTTGAATACAGCTCTTCTTTGGTTGGAGAAGCAACCTCATTCAAACGCGTCTCCAGTTCTTGAATTCCGAACTTCTCAGCGTATTGTTTCAACTGCATAGCTTTTTCATTCGGCGGCATGGTTTCAAATCTCAGGAAATTCAGTAAGTGTGAGAAGATCTCTCCATCAGCGTCGATGAAGTAGCGGCCATCTTTGTCCTTGGACACGTGGTGTCTGCCACTAAACATGGCGGCCAACGTAGAATCCGGGTACTTGACGAGGGTGGAAAGGAAGGTGCTCATATGTCGGCCTCCAACATTCAAGTCAACAATTTCTGGAAACTGAAAAAAAAATTATCAGTTGAAATGCAGACCATGCTAGCAACATAATGTAGTCGTATTAAATAAAATATCTGCCTGTCTGTTTGTCTGCCCATATGTTATCATTTTAGTTTTTCAGGAGTGTCTATGGGCGCCGAATATCACTGCTAGTAATATGCATGAATGTGCACCCACAGGTGATATTTGCATATACAGTATTGGAGAAGGGTTATCATAAGATTTTTTTCAACGTGTTTTTGAATTCATTTCACTCCCTAATGTTCAAGATGAGATTTTTTAAACATACAGCATAGAATGTACTATTTTGTTCAATTCATGGATTAGCACTTACCTCCATATTTCGTTTCCGGTATGGTAAGACAAGCTTGTGTGGCGTTATCTGAAGATATGATGATGTTTCTTGAATAAAGAAAAATGAATAAAACAGAGAAGTCGGATAAAAATTAAATGTAAAACTTCTTCTAAAAGTCAGGGTTTTTTCACATATCCGTAGAGGACGACAACCAACCGCGTCCTATTTTTTGGTGAACCTTTACTTGTGAACCGTATTTTTAGATATCACATCCGTTGCATCAAATACTCGACGTACCTCATAAGTGAACTGTTTTTCATTTGACATAAAGTGGTAATACTCACTGTGTGTTGATCGTTTCACTCGAAGTGAGTATAATTCGTCAATATCAGCTCTTCCGTATCACCATTGGACAAATGGTATGAATTTACGATCAGGTTTCGATTTCCCCTCACACTTCCCGATAAAACTGTACTTCAAAAGACTTTTTACACTTTTATTTGTGTTTAAGTTCATAACTTTTGTTATTTTGGAAATGTAATTAATCCTGCAATATGAAACTTATTATATTCTTGCCGGTTTCGATTCACAAGACAAAATTAGACTTGCCCTATGTACAACACAGTCACATGACATAATTCAAGGTGGACTTTTCAGGAAAAGTCTGGATTCATTGAAGACTAAACATTTCCATAAAATTTGATTTACATATCTAAATTACTATTTTGATAAGGAGGTAGTTATTTGAGTCACCGATCGCCAAAAAGCAAAGTTTTCTAAGACGACAAGGAAAAGCAATATTTAGCTACGACTTAAAGGCACTAGTGCACAATGGGGCTGCTAATGTCCTTATACAATGTTGTATGCCCTTTTAAGCGGGGAAATATGACGACAGTTTCGACAAAATATACTATGCTTCTGAATAAAGAATTTTGTTCCTCCTTTCTTTATTTGTATCTTCAGGACAAAGATATTTGACGACTTGTTTAAGCCAAATATATCCGCAAACGTTTTCAATAAATTAGAGCACGACATTAACATTATTCCCCCTTAACTATTCATCACGAACAACCGTCAAATTTAAAACCTGCATTTTAGGGTTAAAATTCAATTTTGAAAAGTATCACCATAAACTAATTTTTTCAATTAAAATTGACAATAATGAGATTTCATAATTTTCATCACCATTCGATTATGACCAATAGTCTTTCATCAACAAGAAACAAATGCTCCCTAATAAATGTTCCCTAAAAGAAATAGTCAAGGTAATGTAAAAGGCACTGACCGAAAACAATTAGAGAGATGTTACATTTTTTCGGTAAAGGGTAAGTCACAATGTATTCATTCAAATTGTTTCGTCAAAAGGAATACAGGTTAAGTGCAGCTGCATATCAAAAGTTCACTTACTACTTAATCTTAGTGCAAATATCATATAATTTAGGTTTTGTCTGAATGTCTATCAAATAACGGATGTCCTGTTGTCAATGTGTAAAATAGCCATTCTTTAACATATTGTTTGATTTTCTAGTCTCTCGTCCAAAAATTAGAAATTGGCATGATTAAATGGACATAGGGGGTCACATTATTAAAATTCCGATTTCCTTAAATTTTGATTAAAATGTTCTTTTTCGAATCTCTGTGAAAAAAATCAACAATATTATATTGACTTAATGCAAACATGACTTGTGTTTAAAGCTGTTGGTCACTAAAAAGGGATTTTTTAGAGAAAAATGAAATTTACTGTTTTCGAAATTTTGATCCCTGGTCACTTCAGTTGCCTGCCAAAAACTATTACGGTAAACTGTTGGGTGTGGCATACGATTGTGTTAAGGTTCAAAGGATCTTTATTTCTGTATATAAATATAACAATTATCCATTTCTTTTTCGCAATGGTACGATGCCTAAAAACATGTCAAATTACATGATATTTACACTAGGATACGTATGTATGTGAACAAACTTTTGGTATTCATCTGTATATCATCGATTTATGTGTTACATTTATATATACAGATTATTTTAACCATATGCAATTTGTTTTGGGACATATTGTGAATTATCAAAGACATTATACTCGGTGGCACAGGTAAATGATTAGGAATATATAGGATAATATAACGCTGGACAAATTAACTTATTGACATAGATATTTACTGAGATACATATTATCATTCTTTGTTTATAACACATTTGTTTACTTTTTATTGACATCTATTATACTAATGTTCAAAATCTACTTAACCATAAAATGACATGATAGACATTTTATAAAGAGAAGAAATCCATGTATATTATTTAAGCATTGATAATTCATTCACGATTGACATTGTTTGTGGTATCAAATTAAAAATGTGCTTCTGTTCACCAAGCAGTACTAATTGGGTACCTAGTGTAGTTTGTGATGGAGGTGACCTTTATGCCCCAGTCACACTTACGTTCATGAACGTAGTGATGCAGAACTTACTTTAACGCAGTTAACTGTACTTAAGCCTAGTTATCCGTAGTTATCCGTGCTCAAAACGTAGACATAGACGTGTGACAAACGTAGTTTGTGATTCAACTTTTGAACATGTTCAAAGTTTAGTATTTCCGAACTACGTTTCCAGAAACGCAGTTCAATGTAGTTGGACGTAGTTAATTGAAAATGTGAACTTAGTTCATCGTAGTTGAACCTAGTTAAGAACGTTCTTTAACGTAGTACAGTTTTTCCACGATTTACTACACTTTACTAGGTATCCGAGTACGTTTTCGTACGTTTAAGTACATTCTAGAACGTTGTACTACGTCTGACTACGTTAAACTACAGACAACTACACTGGTTTCATCTGAGTTGAAGAACGTTTTAGTACACAAAACTAGGTATTAGTACGGTTAACTACGATATCAAATACGTGTAACTACGTTTTGGTACGTTTCGTATTTAGACTTTGACGTTTAAGTACGTTTCACTACATCTAACTACACTTAAGTAAGTATAACTACGTTGAACTACGATAAACTACGCCTAACTAGGTAGATTTATTTATTTGTACCTTGTCTCACAAGTGAGCGAAACACCTAGTATGCATTTTAACACTGTTCATTTCATAACTGAGAGAGGATGAGTGGAAGGAAGGTGAAAATGATACAGCATTTAGCTGCTATCAACAGAGAAATGATATGTTTTGCTCAATATATCAACAAAATCGAAATGGACGACGAAACGAAGAGAAAACAAAGATGGTGGGCCCGTGACTGGCTCCTACGTAGACCATTTATTGACTAACAATCTGTTGGCTTAACCATTTAGAGAAAGAATGAAATACATAAATGTGTGTCTTTATATATACTACCACTGAAGTGCCGTGATTTACCCTACTTTAACGTACTTTGACGTACCTAAACGTGTTTCAACGTAGTTCAACCTACTTAATTGTACTAACGCACGTTCTTAAATGTAGATCAACGTGGTTAAACGTAGCAGAACGTAGCTAGTAAGTTGTTCAATGAACGTAGTTATCCGTTGTTAAACCTAGTAAAACGTACTTATATGTACTTAATCGTACTTACACGTAGTGAATGAACTATAATAAAACGTTGTTTTACGTAGTTACTAAAAATGCAATCATTTGTGGCCACGTTCAATGAACTACGTTTAACTAGGTAAATGAACGTAAGTGTGACTCCCCCATTAAGCGCTTAATCGGCAGCTTGGGTTAGACCAGGGTAATAATGAAGGGATCGCCTTGAGCATGCATTCTGTGTGGATATGTGCGCTATACAAAATACTCCTTTTATTATCAAACATTTTGTTCTTCCTATGTTAGTATGCCAATCTCTGAACGTTTTACAATGAAAGCAAACATCTATTACATTTTACCGTTAACAACATATTCCAGGACACTGTACGTAGTTTGTAACAATGACGGACTCTAAGATTAAGGATGTTCGCTCCTCAGTCACGGTGACAAACCTCAAATAACCTAAATCATAATGTTCTTATATTATAAACCAAAATGAAACTGCAATTTCTCAATTTTGTTGATATCTGATTAAATATTCCTCAAAATTAAGAAACGTAGTAACTTTCATTTTGAAATGATTCACAATTGAGCTGACTCAGCAATTTTAATTGTAACTATCATTTGAGCAAGTATTATAATTTGTTTTTCTTAGAAAGTAGATGTTGTTGAAAGAATATGATTTTTATGTATGCATTCAGGTATATTTTTTTTAAAAAGAGTGGGAGAAAGCATTTTTTTAGTACTAAAATAGCTTAAATGTTGATAATTTAATTGAAATGTTTGAATACATGTTGTGCCGTAGCGGCTAAAAACCCACAGTACCATATATATTTTATACTTCTTTTCTGGAAGAAAATTATGTTAATTCAAACATGTTTTCATATTAAAAAAAGTTTAAAACAGGAACTAATTTAAATTTAGGATTTCTCAAAAAAGGTCATCATTTCCCCATCGACTCCCATGTTAAATCTCTCACGGACAGAGGGATCTTTGTCTTGATTTATCTCGAAAAAAACAACATTAACCCCCATTTGTTTTTAGATATTTCAAGCAAATACACTAAACTTTTGAAAAAAAAAGTTAGAAAAAAGTTGAATACTTTAAATTTGAGGAATGGACAACCTTAATACGAGGTGGTTTTAAATGTAAAGTGGACGATCATGAAGTAACTATCAAAACTAAAATGTACAACTTCTAGTTGCAAACAAACACAAATTTGCTTATGATCTCTAGAATTACGTATTTCATTCAACATAGAACAAATCATTCAAGAAATACAATGGTATTCTAATCAGGAAACAAATTCATCAAAAACAATTAAAAAAATGATTTTAGGTGTTACCCGGAATAAGGTAGATTTATGCTATTATTAACCTAGTCCTTTTATGTTTTAACGACGGCAAATACATTGCATAGCAACGTCAATGTCACGGGTGACTGATGTCAGAAAACTTCATGGTCACTTGTGTTGTGGATTTTCATTCCCTGATGAACGGGTTGAAGGCGGGGCTAAATATCCAATGACGTTTTGATAAACAATTTGTCTTATCATGCTGTTGAGCGTTGAATTTATTCGTGTGTATAGTGAAGCTCTACTTATTGCAAATATGTACAGCAATAAAATCTTTTTAAAAAACAAGAAGTTTGTATTTATTTAATTATAAGAATGGGCTTCATAATTTATTAAGTTCATGGAGGCGTTATCTTTAAAACCGCTAGACGGATTTACTCAGTTTGCAAATTGGTTATTATTTCACAATTGGTATATTTCCCCCTATTTGACGCTTTATGTGACGTCAGTAATTGTTAAAAATTATATATTTATATACTTTAGGTTCATTTCTTATCATATTAAACTAGGACTTCAATTTTCATAAGGAAATTTTTTTTTTATTTTTTAACATTTGAATGAAGCAAGGTTGTACCCCATCACCTCTTCTTTCTTATGTGTACATGATTTGATAGCGACAGTGAAAGAAACCGGTATACGTGTCCAGTGTGGACACCGGTGCATAAGTATTCTATGCAGATGGCAAAGACCTTGTTGCAGAAAACATACAGATATTAACTTCCTACGTACTAAGCAAATCGAATGTCTTCTCCATATGAAATGACAGATCCGATTCTTCCTTATACCTTTCGGGCCAAAAGCCTCGTACGGCTTGACCGGTTCCCTGTCAAAACGCAGAAAGCCAAAACGCAAAATTGCCATAACGCAGAAAAAATTAGTTAATTGTCAGGCTATTCATAGCTAATGAAGTAATAGACTGGTCGAGTCACAGAGTGAGTAGAGCTTCACAGTAATCCTCCCAGGCGTGTTATTCGTGGCTAAGTTCACCTTCAGCTGTTTTATCATGATAGCCCTTTTTTTTGGCTGTAGTTATAAATATTCACACATTAATGATGTTATGGAAATAAATATGATCATTGCATTGGTAATGCTGCTTTTAAACAAGTCCAACAGTGACTATGTTTTTACAGTCCTTTTGCTCCTCCCACAGAAGTGCCTCATCGTTCATGTAACACCCCACGAAAAAGTATTTCCCAAAAGAGGATAAAAATATCAAAAACATTTTTATAGCGAATTAACCACTTAACTTTTAAACCAAATTGTGAATTATTTGTCTTATTTGAAAATATTTATATGAAAACAGTATGTGGAAGCGATGTCATCATTTCGCAGTGCCACATTGGTATTCCTTATGTTCATTTTGTGTAATCGACAAAAATATGGAGGTTATTCTTTGTAAACTCCAGTTTCTTGTTTATGGTAATGTATACCGGTAACATCACCATGTTTTATTTACTCAGACGGGAGCATTTCGCTAAACATTTCAAATTTATATAGATAGAAGTTATTTGTAGAAAAATTTTCGGCTTCGTCTGTCCAAACGTACGACGTAGAACACTTTGAATGGATTGCTTCAAGACAGCACCTATGTTTCTACCTTGCTGTGATGTAATAAACTCTTGTTTCATATGCAGCCTGGCAACATCGACAATTTTTTATGCTGAGATTCATTATATACACTCCAAATGTAGTTTAAAACGGGCACAGAATATTTTGTTGAAGTCATATACATTTTGTATTTCAAACTTAAGAAAACTGTTATTTTATCGAGAAGTAGTTTTTGTTGAACATTACCCTCTTGATGCATTTTGAATTTGTATAGTGACAATAAATAGGTCAAAGTCATCTTTTTATGATCGAAAACCGGACAATGGCGCGCGTTAATCACTCAATGTATTTTGGGAAACTCTTTAAAGCAGATACAACGAGAACTGAATATGGGTCGGTAGTGTTAATTGTTTCATTCAGCTAATAAGCATGTAAAAAGAACGCAGTTCAGCATAAGAAAGCTCAACATTTATATGATCGTTTTTTCAAATATTAGAGGCAAGTTTAATTAGGCGATTTGAACTTATATAAGGGAATATGGTATTTTTCCCCTTACTTAAATCAAATAAGATTATGAAAAATACTAAGTGTCACTATAAGGTATAATTTTGTGATATGTTATTGTAAAAGATGACCCTTGTTTGTGATCAAGTTATGTCTTAGATATTGCGACAGACGAACTGCATAAATGCAGGTACATTTAGATATTACAACAGGACATTGTAAAGCAACAAGTGTTTTAGTAATTTAAAAGCGAGTTTGGTTATTGTTTACCTTTAATTATTGAGACTCTTGTAGAACTGATTATCGTAAACTTTGAATTTAACTTGTTTTAATGTCGAAGTAACTATTCATCAAGCCGATTCTAATTGATCCTAATTGGTGCTTAAAGAAATTACACCTTTTAACTTAGATTATTAAAAAAATAGCTAATTAAGAAGAACAAGTACTTGAGAATAGTCAAGTTCGTTATTGCACGAAGTGCAACGTTTCGGTGCAGACACTAAAACCCTTAACGTCACATATGCATTATTTACTCATTCTCATCTCTTTTATCATTCGGAACACCTCGGCCCTCCCCGTTACTCTCCGTTACACTCACATGTGGCTCTCGTAGTTTCGAATGCTCTTTTATTTGTGACAGTTACAAAACGTTCAGTACTCTGGTACAATAGCAGCAGGTCCCAGTGGCAGGAACCGCCTCACTACATAGTCCACACTGTTTGAGATCATAGGTCAGCAGAGTAGGTAAGTTCAAACCGTGTATATTGACATCACAATCTTTGTGAATCATAACTTGTATTTGGTAGTACTTTTCCCACGCAGATGTTCCGGAAGTTAATTCGTCGTCATCTTGCATCCCTGACATCATGCATTGCATACATACATACATATCCGAATCCGATGTTGTAAGTCATCATTCGTTGTTTCACAGATGACAGGGACTCTGAATAGCCGAGGATGTTCCATTTCCATCTGGCAATAAAAGTGTCTTTTCCTGGAAGGGCGACGCCATTCAGCCGCGCTTTCAACTCGTCAATTCCACAGTACTCAGCGTATTGCTTCACCTCCGAAGCTTTGTCAGATGGCGGCATGGTTTCAAACCTCCGGAAATTCAGCAGGTGCGAGAAGATTTCTCCCTCAGCGTCGATGAAGAAGCGGGAGCCATCTTTGTCACGGGTTCCCTGCTCTTTACTTAAAATGGCGGCCAAGGTACAATCCGGGTACTTGGTGAGGGTGCAGAAGAGGGTGCTCATATGTCGGACTCCGACTATCAAATCAACAATGGCTGGACCCTAAATAAACATATTGACAGTTGTCAGACTTTTATGTATCGTAAAGACCTACAAGTATGGCAAAGGAACAATTTGTTTCTCATCATTCATTAAAAATAACTCAAATCTGAAGAAAGCTTACTTGCACATATATCCCTCAGTATCAACAAATCGAAATATTGCACCACATTAAAACTCTCAAAAAATCGTTACCTAGTTGTCTTAAGTCACAAATGTTTTTCTGTGTGTAATCTATTTCAATATTTTTAAAGTAAAAGATTCACACTTAAAATGATGCAAATATAAATTGTAATCTACATGCGACTTGAACCTGGGATAACAATTCCATCTTATATAACCAACAGAGAACGATTTTGATTGATCCCTACAAAGTAACGAATTAAGAAGAAATGTCCAACTTATGAACGTGAGCTAATACCTCGCAAAATGTTCATAGTTGATATACGTGAAATAAAACAATGGTAGCAATACTCGAGTGAATGGAAACTGAATCCTGTCCAATTATTCTCTTCCGGCTAAAACTGAACATGTTTGAGGGAATGTCATTGTTTATACTTGCCTGAACAACCAACAATGCCCACGAATCTACATGATGGGTTCCTCAACACAAATTGTAAAGGGACGCCATCTCAGTTTGAGGTGGCAACAGAGCCACGTGACACAAATGACGTCATATAATGCAAGCGAGCATCAAACCCAACCATGGGAGGTGAGGAAGGGCTAGAGTTAATATCTGTTAGTTTTACAACTAAGTTAGTATTAAAAAAAATACATTTACTAAAAATTATTAATTTGTATATGTGCATGTTTTCAAATCTTTTATTCATTAAAAAAATATCATTTCCATAGGTGTACATGGTATTTTATACATACTAATCAGGTTTGGAAAACCAATATTACATAGATAACTCACAGCAAGGGGTTGGGAAGCGTCACGTAGGCCACCGGGACTCGTCATTTTGAACCCTTAATCTGGCAAGTTGGGGCGACGGGTAAAACAGTACAAGAGGAGAGAAGGAGTGCGCCAAGAGAACAAATGTAACATTAAACGCACTAGTGCACGCCAATAATTAGTAGTCACAACGAATGCACAGAGACTGCATATCTCTCGATGTTACTCACAATCCTCACTCAAGTAATATACCTCGTAAGTTATTTAACAAATATTTACGTATACAGGTAGTAAAGTGGATTTTTAAAGGCCGGAAATATTAAATGATACGTTACATTAAATCTGTATGAACTACGATATCGGAAATATTAAGATTTTGCTCATAACCAAAAAAGCGGAAACGTCAGCCGCTATGGTCAATCTAATAACAATGCTTATGCTGTATTCGTAATCCAAAGTGAGACAGTCGATAGCTCAACCCCTTGGTATTCGACTCACGCCGCCCATACAAAAGTTGGAACAGGCAATACACGAAGAGTGACAAGGTATCTTACGTAAGAAGACATGTATAGACTATAATTGGGTACACATATCATACACGATATCGTCACCACTATTTACGAAAATCATACAAAGTCATGTCACCTGATCTGCCGATTTAGATTTAAAAATATACTACTATAAACATATAAAGAGAATGTTTGAAAATGGTTTATTATTAATATTAATCATTTAAATCGCTCGAAAGTTTTTCCTGTTTTCTTTAATAACCAAATTCCTTGGGTGTGTACTTCCTTTTGTACTTCAATTTAATATGGCTTTGTTTTAAGCAAAGAAAAATCTATTAAAAAATCTTATGCTACCTTTTAAGCGGAAACCTTTACTTAGATTATTAAATATATTAAACCTACATGTATTCATAATAATTAACGGTTTTCTGATACTTTTGTTGATTCGAAAAAATATTTCTTACTAAAATGGTATATTGAGCTGCATGTTTTGTGTAAACTTAAACCAATTAATCAATATGAAACCGAATTTAAAGTAAGAACTCACCTCAAGCGTTCCCGTTTGAAGCTAATTCTTGTTCAGCAAGTTTGTGGAACACTGGCTACGTGTATTTTTGGTGAAATACCTCTGATTGATATTAGTAAATGTGTCATTTATAGGTGACAGCAAGTCGATTTCTAGAAAAAGTAGTGAATGCATATTAGTCATCGTTTCGTGGCGTGCCCTTTGACGAAACGTTGTTAAACTATTGCGAAATTTAGGTACAAAACGTGCAAACCAAGACAAAGCTGTTACAGTTGGTCCCGGTTTATCATCAATGATGCAGTGTTACACCGTCTTAAAAGCACTATTGGCCATTTCAAGGCATATGAGGGCATAAGCACTCATGTTAGCTTTCTACCGATGCAATGAAATACTTATAGTTATTACCTTTACAACTGACATGTAATCAATGATGGAAAAGTTAAGACGGCCGAAGTCGGCTTAATTTACAAAAAAAACTGTAGTCAGCTGTGTACAAAATGGAAAAAAATATGTACAGTCAAAAACGGCTTAGGTAGTAATGTGTGCAGCTTTTGAAATTACCTTAACTCTTAACTGAGAATGAGGTATGAAATATTGTTAATTAAAGCAATCTTGCAATTAAGCCGATTGCAAAATGTAGTATAAAGATTATCATTCGGGTAAACTTAGTTTAGACTATTACACATGCTTAACCTTTGTCATTTGCTTGTACAGGAATTGACGGTTAGGACAGTAAGATACACGTTTATGAAGAACTTAAAGTAGGTGAAAACCTTTGGTTGTCAACAGATTGGGCCCTCATAAACAACATCCATGCAAAGATTCACAATTGCAAGACTATCACTAAGCTAAGTCTGTAGCCTGCAAGCTTGTGCTTTGTTTTCATAATTAACACGATATTGAAAAAAAAATGTATATTACGCTTTGGAATTATAAATAGAGCATATTAGTAACTTTTCTTATTAAATGAATTCAATATTTGCTGCACCAATGATAATAATAACTAATCATCACAAAATGTCAATGTCGATAAGATTTAATTCGATTAAAAAAACGATGTTCACAAGCCATGTTGTCCTGTTTGGAAACAAATGTTCAAAAATTGAATGTATAATGTTCTTTACAGATATGATCAGTAGATGGTAATGAATTGTTTAAGTAACATTCAGAACAAACACCTGGCCATTTGTGTTTTTATTTCAGCATTATGAGCGGACATGTTTGAGATTTATTGCGTCAATTTAAATTGTATCCTAGTTTGGTGTTCGACATGAATTAATAAATCTCTGCCATATGCTGCTTCGTTTTACATTAATTTCAGACATTTGCCATAGAAACAGCAGCCCCACAATGGCGACGCCTCAGTACAGAACCCACACTGTTTAAGATCATCGGACAACAACGTTAACATAGTCTTAGCATGTTTTTCGAGGTCACAATCTTTGTGTAGTTGTACCTCTAACCTATCTGCCACATATGGAACAGTCTTACCTTCCAGATCACGAAACATTATAGATTCTTTACGTCGACTATGACATTGACTGAAACCATTGCATTTATTTCTCAGCCTTAGATACATAATGATATATCCATCCAAGATGTTGCAGGTTATCAGCTGCTCTTTTACAAATGACAGGGATTCTGCATAGCCAGGGATGTTGGACTTCCATTGGGCAACAATGCTGTCCCTCGTGGGAAGGACGGTCTTATTAAGACGCGTTTTCAACTGATCGATTCCAAAATACTCAGCGTATTGTTTCACCTGAATTACATTTTCAGTTGGCGGCATGGTTTCAAATCTGAGGAAATTCAGTAAGTGTGAGAAGATCTCTCCATCAGCGTCGATGAAGTAGCGGCCATCTTTGTCCTTTGTCACGTGGTGTCTGCCACTAAACATGGCTGCCAACATAGAATCCGGGTACTTGATGAGGGTGGAAAGGAAGGTGCTCAAATGTCGGCCTCCAACATTCAGCTCAATAACTTCTGGAAACTTGAAAATAAATGTTATCAAAATAAGGACATTTTATTTTACATAACTACAACATTTAATCGCTTTTTAATGAGCGTACTAAATGACCTAGTAAGCTTAGCGTAACAATTTTACTTACCAATTTCTGTAGTAATTCAAATAGGAAAGCCTGCTAATTCATGCAGTAATCTTACTGCCCTGTTTTCCTAAGTAAGCGACGCAATTAATTTAATAAATATGCTTAATACCAACAATTTAGTAAGCTTGCTAATTCATTCATAGTACATAGAAAGGTAAAGTAAGATAACTGAAAGAAAAGTAAGCTTATTGGTTAGTGAATTGATAGCTTTAGTTAGATATGCAAGTCATAAGTAAACGTACTTAATCACTTCCGGTTTTTTGTAACCTCAATTAACTATAGCTCCTATGAACATAAGAAATAGAGCTTGTTCAGATTTATTTTCAATCAATGTATTTCGGAACTTAAAAAGATCCAATTGTGAAATTATTTGAAAATAGCGAACGCTCAAATCGAGGAAATAAACTGAAGATTGTGACATTCCAACATCAAATCACTGGTTATACCTTTCAAGATGCAGATCAATTTAAGGAAACACTATAAAATGCGCTATAAACAGACGATTAGTTTTTCAAAGGGAGAAAACTATAAACATGAAATTTCGTTTCATACAACAGTATATTCATTCATTCTCCAACAAGTGATTCCAGTTTCAATATATCAATACAATCATACAACCCTGAGCTATGTTTATTTAAACTAGGTTATTTTTCCCAGGCAAATTGAGCCTGAATATTTAGCCAAACTTAACAGAAAGAGAACATATTGTGGTGAGTTGTGATCTTTTGAAATTCTTAGGTTACTGAAATTAGGGACTTACCATCCATTGTACAATAATTTATTTCTCTTTTAAGATTTGCAATTAATTATTTGAGGTTGGCAAAATCTTATTTCTTCTTGTTAATTGTTGATATAGTATCTATTGTGTATATATGATAACGGCAATGGTAGTTTCATAAGTGTTGTAAACTGCTCAAGAATTTGTTTGTGTTCGGAATGGATCAAATGGATTGTTCTATACGTTTTGTAGTACTTACCTCCATCTCCGTTGTCTTGTCTAAACAGCTTTTTGGCTCTATCTGAAAGACATGCATATACCTATATTCTTTCGATAGTCCATACGGGCAAAACTGTTTATAACTGTCCAAATAAAAATATCGAAATCTTTTTTACTTAATCGTGTCTACATTACAACATGTAAGTGCAATTTTCACCTCTGATAATTTTCATACACAGAACTAAGAATATTTTCAAAGAGATATTAGGTTTAATCAAAATATTCATGACCTGAGTAAAGTTCAAATCGCCTATCTGAATTATCTGTATCTCTTAAATGCCAAAATTACTTGTTTTTAATTGTAAATCTAAAACGGTTATATAATTGGTAGAAAGTCGAAATTCAGCGTCCCATCTACATTTTTACTATAATTTTTTCCCTGTTATTGCCACAATGTAAAATGTACTGATAAGTATTTGGGATGCAAGTTTCTAGAAACCACTTCACTTCAGTGATATAACACCATTTATGAAGTTTAACATTTTGATCCCAGAAACATACCCTGTTCCTCTTTAAGATAATGATTTTTAGCGCAATAATCTTTTCTCTCTCAAGTAATCTTAGGAACGTATATAGAAATTTATGGACAAAAGAAAACTTGCGAATTATGAATCGAATATTGTGGGTTTTCTAAGTCTTCTCGTTCTCAAAACTCATTACAAAATATAACTTCTTGTCATCAGATTTGTCTCTGGCCTATTTTTTCTTTTTTATTGATACTTAAAATATTACACACATTTTGAGATATACAAGTACCAAAGAATTTAAATGGAATATATTAAGGTGTGCAATAAATCAAATCACATTTTTCTTACATCTAAGTGAACCTTTCCTTTTCAAAATATCCTAATCAGGCCTACCAAAGAAAAAATCGAATCGCAACGGAAAGCAGCGAAACGACCACATGAACAGACGAAATCGCATCACAATATTGCAATCCGCATCGAAAAGTTACAAAATAGCATCATTCAAGCGACGATCAGCACTTTAAACGTGCGATAGCGCAAAATGAAACACTCGATACGCAACAGGGACACTGCTCATGCGCAGTAACCATGGTTTGAAGCTCATGGCGATATCTCGCTTTGTGGTCACGAAATGCGATTATTTATAAACCTCATAATCAAATTATCTTTATAGATATTCGTTTTTAATAATCAATTCTTAAATTCAAAATTATTCAAAATAACACATGACTGAGTTCCATGTTAGACGATAGATTGACAGAAAATCTGCAGGCGACGGCACGGTTTGACCTTTCCGTTGCGATTCGATTTTTTCTTTGGTAGGCCTGCTAATCTGCCACCGAATGAACGTCTGTTAAATTTTATATACTTGATATGAACTGACGAACTGATCTGGTCTATCAGAACCTGAAGGTAATTTTTCAATGACTGTATAAAGTATGTACTCACCTCAAAGTCAACCAAGGTTGTTTAGGACTACAAATTCTTTCCTGAAGTCTATTTCGTGGATTAAGCTACTTTCACTTTCGGTTTAATTTCTTCGTATTGAATTCAGTAAGGAGACGTTTACAAACCTTTTCTTTGCTTTGCATTCAATCAAATTGAGGTATATTGATTTTCAAGGGAATATACTCGTGCTGACCTTAGTTTCGTTATTTTACGTATCTTAGTTCCTAACTTATGCAACAAAGATGTATAACGATTTTATTTTCAGTCTTCTTTTTAAAAGAAAAAACTGATTTCCTGGGTTAAAAACTTGCACAATTTCATATGAACTGTGATAAGTTACTTAAAGGAAATTAGTTATCATCAATGTCGTTTAGCTTCGTTATCCAAACAGCAATTCACGATCGCTATCCATAAGAGCTAAACGTATCCCTGAATATTGGTTTTGTTCAGACTATGTTATAAACATGATTTATGGATTTATGTATTCTACAATTAAAGATGAGAAATATATTTGTTTAATATATCTTTTTAATCATTTGGCCTTTCAAATAATTAAAAGTAGGAAGTGAATGCTGTATATATAAATATATGTGTGTATATTTTCTGCAAAATATAAGGGGACCATTACTTGAAATAATTATGAAGTTTTAAAACATCCTTATATGAATATAAAACTTTGTGAAATCACAATTTTTACCTTTATTGAAATTCAATGTTGATAGTTGACTTCCCCGTTTTCCAACTTTTGGTAAGATTTAACAGATCATTTGTATTTTCGTGAATATTACTTTGTTTCTACAATTATTCTAAGTATGATTAGAAATTTCTTTTAAATTGCCAAACATCTTACCATATAACTTATTTGTTGCTTGGCGAACCAACAGGTAAACCTTTATTTCAATCAATAAACGATTTCGAGATGACCTTAGCATATTTCATCTTTGAACGATAGCATTCATGCAAAATATGTATAAATTTCCAGTAAAGTAGAAATAATGAAACGTTATTAATTATGTAAAGAGTAAAGAATTTTTAAATGTTATCTTAAATTATTTCATCAGTTTTGATTATTATGTTGATTAAGTTTCATAGAAATACCACAGTATTTATTACTGATTTACCTTCTTACCACGGTATAGGTCACACCGATCATGACCTTCGACGTTTGACCCCTCCTGACCTTAGCGCTCGAGAGTTGAAATCTTGTGCAAATATAGTCTTTTGCAAATGGGGATTATGAATTAAACTTTGCTTATTCTCATTTGCTCACAAACCTAAACATAAAGTCATTTCCAACATTATTACTTATAGCACTAGATATATGAAATCTTTATTTTCCAAAATACTTAAGATCCTGATAAATTTATTCATCGTTCGGCTCAATTTAATGAAAAACACATTTTTAAACAAATTTGATTTAATAATAGGATAATGTTATTTCATTGCAATTAAATCATCCTCCCATTTAGAGCTTTTCAAAGAGCTACATTGAAACGTTACCATTGATTTACTTATTACTTATTTATTTAGTTCTCCAAGAAAATGAGCATATGTTTTCATTAAGTGTCTTAATTTTATGGAAACTTCATGATATTTCATGATGACAGTAAACTAAAAAAAAACGAATTGAGAAATTGAAGAAATTTAGAATGTATGGAAGTGGATTATGTGTGAGCCTGCAATAAATCAAATCACGTTTGATGTAAGTGTACTCTTTCAACATTTCTTAATCTGCCACCGAATGAACGCCTGTTAAATTTTATATGATTGATACGAACTGATCTGGTCTATCAGAACCTGAAGGTAATTTTTCAATGACTGTAAAGTAAGTACTCACCTCAAAGTCAAGAAAGGATGTTAAGGAGAACAAATTCATTCCTGAAGTCTATTTTGTGGATTATGCTACTTTCACTTTCGGTTTAATTTCTTCGTATTGAATTCAGTAAGGATAATTTCTCTGTGTAAAGTAAGTACTCACCTCCAAGTCAAACAAGGTTGTTTAGGACTAACACTTTTTGTTCCTGAAGTCTATTTCGTGGATTATGCTACTTTCACTTTCGGTTTAATTTCATTATATTTAATCAGCAAGGTGACATTGATAAACCTTATCTTTGCATTGCATTCAATCAACTTGAGGCAGATCGATTTGTCAAGGGGGGATACTTGTGCTGAGCTTAGTTTCGTTATTTTCCGCATCCAACTTATGTAAACTAAGATGAATAACGATTTTATTTTCAGTTTTCTTTTTATAAGAAATAATGAGGTTTCATGCTAGGTTACAAAACTTTCACAATTTCGTTTGAACTATGATAAGTTCATTTATATGAAATGAGTTATCATCCATGTCAAAACATCGTTATATCTATTCATCTTCCATCAAACATTTTCTCTTTTGGAGCATCAGTGCTGATGACGATATGGAAATAAAGCTTTCAACCCGGAATAGCACTTTTTATAGTCATACGCTGTTGCTGATTTCTGCTATAATTGTAAACAATTTTACTCCTCTTTCCTTTTCTTATTTTCATTGTTTGCTTTTTCAAAATTTCTTAGAAGATGCTCCAATGTAATTTATGATGTTGAAATATTCTCAAAACAGGATGAACATGATAAGTGATATCAAAAGTCATGGGGTTTTTTACCGTCCAATATTTGTGGATAGAAAAACTTTCATCCACAGGGACCTGTACAGCTTAGAAATAACATTAGAAGGACATTAATGCCTATAGAACCTACCATACCACCATATAAAATGGATGTCATTCTACATTCACCCAAGCAGGTTCTTCACCCAAGCAACATCTCGCGACGCTATATAGGTCTAGGTGTCCCTGAATAGTGGTCTTGTTCAGATATGTCATTGACCTAAGATTATAAAAAAATTATAGATGAGAAATGTTTTTCATAACTTTTAAATTTATTTTCGCCTGTATGAACTGAATGTCACGGATTATATACGTGTGTGATATATTTCTAAAAATAGGAGATAGTTCATTGAATTACTTACTGTCTAATGTAGTTATTAACTAGTTTTGAACGATCCAAGTAACCGCTAGACGCTCCCCTTTGATCTGTTAACCTTATCCACACCTTGTGGGAATATTACTTACAAAGCTCGTGTCACGGATACCCACAAACCTGAGTGTTAGTGGTATCTAAAACTTCCATCTTTTCTCGTTGTTCAATTAAAATTATTCAATTTGGTGAAATGTTTTACTTCAGTTTACTTAGGCATGACCGAAAAAGTGGAGCTTTGAAGCTCTGGCCGTTGACTATAAAACAGCATCGAAATGTCTCCGATGGACCATCCCTAGAAGCAAGACATGATATGTGGTAAACTATCTGGACTTTATTCAGGTTTTGCGTTGACATATTTAAGTCTTAAGGTAGCTTACATAAATGTTGCTCTTCTTTTAAATGATTTCATCAAGATATTTGTCACAAGTCACCCTCGTCTTTTTACTGAGGTGTACAAACTTTGTCAAGTTTTGATATTTCTGAAGCAATTTTATACGATCTTAAACAGTCGTGTTTGGTTGCAGCAGCTCGATCTTGTTTCACTTATCGAGACAAGACCATAGTTTTTTAGGTCATGTGACAGCAGCAACAACAAAGTCTTAGCCTGTTTCTCCTCAAGAATCCAGTCCAGCTGCAGGTTTGAGCATATGTTTACCGGGTATTCTGATAGATTTAAGTTTGGATAACATAGGTATTTACTGTTTTTACAAATCTTTTTCAATTTGATGGTCAGAAATATGAAACCAGCGCTGATATCGCAAGTAATCAGCTGTTCTTTCACGAGAGAAAGGTATTCAGAATAGCTTGGGATGTTGGATTTCCATTCTGTGAACAATTCTTCTTCAGCTGGGAAGATAACCCCAATCAACCGTTTTTTCAAATCGCCAATACCAAAATACTCAGCGTATTGTTTCACCTGCATTACTTTGTCAGACGGCGGCATTGTTTCAAACCTCAGGAAATTCAGCAAGTGTGAGAAGATTTCCCCGTCAGCGTCTATGAAGAAGCGGCCATCTTTGTCCTTGATCGCTTGATGTCTGCCACTGAACATGGCGGCCAACATAGAATCCGGGTACTTGGTGAGGGTGGAGAGGAAGGTGCTCATATGTCGGCCTCCAACATTCATCTCAACAATTTCTGGAAACTTTAAAATCAATTAATTCATAAAGCTGACATTCTATTTTACAGACCTACAACTTATAATCGCTTTTTAGTAAGCCTACTTAATGAACTAGTATGCTAACTCAATGAATCAGTAAGCTTACATAGTCATTAAGTAAGCTAAGCAAAACAATTTTACTTACCAATTCATGCAGTTATTTAAATAAATAAGGCTTATAATTCATGTAGTAACTAGTGAGTTTACTATCTTGTTCTCTTTTGTAGGCGACGTAATAAATTCTATAAGCTTGCTAAACAATGACGATTTAACGATTTTCAAAGTTACCAGAAAGAGCACATGTCGTGGTGCTTTGTCGTGTTTAGGTTTTCGGAATAGATTAAGTGGATTGTTCTATACGTTTTGTAGCACTTACCTCCATCTCTATTTTCTTGCAGGAACAGCTTATTTGGATTTATCTGAAAGACATGCAAAGGACTCTATTGCATATAGGATAGTCCATACGGGCAAAACTGTTTGTAACTATGATTTTCCAAATTCGACTTAATATATAATTATGAAAGTGACACAGAGTTTGTTCGTGAATTTTTTATGTGGCTTAAATAGAGCCAAATATCATATGACCTGAATTACGTTCACCTATCTAAAGTTGCATCCTTATCTCAAGTTAAAGGACCTACTTAGCAGTATATAATGTTATTTCTCTTTATGTCTGCTATAAATAAGTTTCCAAACTGACGTTTGGGACATTGGGGCGCGCCATTGTCCGGTTTTCGATCATAAATCTTTTTTTCCTGTTTATTGTCACTATATTAACTGATAAGCATTGATATGTTTATTTCCAGAATCTATCACTTCTCAATGACATGACAAACAGCAATGTCGGCTACTGATTGGCCAAAAGCGGTCACGTGTTGTACAATGTAGGTATATTTTTCTATGTTTAACTGGTACACGCGCAACCGTAATAACGATAGACGACGTAGCCTACTGTCAAGAGTTATCTACCTTGTCCCACTATTAGGTAAACAGAGGCTACGTTACGTTGGTTTGTTGAACCCTACCTTTACGCTCGGTGTATTTTCCCATTTATTAAAGTCATATCTTATAATCACACTGCTGGAACAAGAGTAAGTTCTTCTCCAAATGAAACGTGACAAGACAAGAAAATCGTGAAAAGTCACTAGACGGCCTGTCGGTTCACTGGCTTGCAGCGGGGTTGTCTATCAGCGAGCTGGAAATTAGAATGGTGATCCAGAAAACCAATTCATGCACATACCAGTCGAGATCATCGCCAACTCTTCATTCATATTCAAACCAACCAGTACCTTATGATTTAATGCCTGCATGTTCTGTGCGCCCGACACTTTCAAACTAACTCGCTCCTTTCACGACGGTCGGCAATGACAGTTAGAAATATGTGGAGATTTTAGCGCCGCTTCAAAACGAACGTTTCCAAGGTAGAACGTGTATACACGAGGTCACGGGTCCAAACAATCAAAATTAGGTAAGCCCTGCAATACTCGTTATGTTTATTTAATTCTATTAAGCTGCATTTTCCGTCTAATACCGCTGACAATACTTTTTGATCTTTAATCGGTGTATATCATTATTGTACATTCATAAATAAGAAAATTATACTGACAAGATCAGCCGCCATTTTGACCCATCCAATCTTTCAAGCCATATTTAAAGCATACAATAAGGGTCCTCGTCTAGATAAATACGTTACCATGTGTCCGTTTGATATTTAACTCGGACACATGATATATCTCGATCCATATCAAACTCGTGGACACATGGTAACTTATATTATGAAGTTTTTTTCACACTATTAACATACGCCGTGCTCCTTTTAGAGAATGACCTTTTTAGCGCAATAATCCGTTCGAAAGCTTATGGATATTCATAAAGAAAAGAATTATGAATTAAATATTGTGGATTTTCTAGGTGTTCTAGTTCTCAGGACTAATAACTTCTTGTCACCAGACTTGCATCTTATCTACACTTTAAATATTTTTTTCGATACTTGAACTATCTCATAATCATATACTATTTAGAAATGTATTGAGATATTCAAGTACCAAAGAAGGTTAATGAAATATATTTAGGTGTCGCATTTTATTTAATTGAACCTTTCCTCTTTCAATATTTCTTAATCTGCAACTGAATGAACACCTGGCCTGTTATATTATATCTGATTCATATGAACTGACGAACTGATATTGTCTAACTGATATTGTCCAACTGATATTGACTCATATTGTCCAACTGATATTGTCTAACTGATATTGTCTATCGGAACCTGACAGTAATGACAATGACTGTAAAGTAAGTACTCACCTCAAAGTCAAACAAGGTTGTCTGGGACTAACACATTCTTTTCTGAAGTAAATGTTCTTGATTATGCTACTATCACTTTCGGTTAAGTTTCTTCGTATTTGATCAGTAAGGTGACATTGACATACTTTATCTTTGCTTTGCATTCAATCACATTGAGGCAAATAGATTTTCAAGGGAGGATACTCGTGCTGACCTTAGTTTCGTTATTTTCCGCGTTCAAGTTCCTAATTTGTGTAAACTAAGATGAATAACTATTATATATATATATATACGTATATATGTATACGTATATATTCAGTTTTCTTTTATAAGAAACAAAGAGATTTCCTGTTAGGCTAAAAATTTGCACAATTTCTTATGAACTGTGATAGGTTCATTTATATGAAATTAGTTATCATCAATGTCAAAATATCATTATATCTATTCATCTTCCATCGTACATTTTCTCTTTTGGAGCAGCTTTGCTGATGATGCTATTGAAATGAAGCTTTAACCCGGAATAGCACTTTTTATAGTCATACGCTGTTGCTGTTTTCTGCTTTTTAACAATTTAACTCCTCTGTCCTTTTTATTATTGTTTGCTTTTACAAACTTTCTCAGAAAATGTTCCAATGTAATTTATGCTGTTGAAATAGTCTCCCAACATGATAAAACATTAAGTAATATAAAAAGTCATTGGGTTATTACCGTCCAACATTTGTGGACCTATAAAGGGACCTATATAGCTTAGAAATAGCGATAGAAGGACATAAATGCCTCTAGAACCTACCGTGCCACCATATAAAATGGATGTCATTCTATTTTCACCCAAGCAGCATCTCGCGAACGCTAACCAAAATAGGTCTAGGTGTCCCTGAATAGTGGTCTTGTTCAGATTATTACCTTTACATAATTTTATGGATTTATGTGTTTCACAATTACAGTATGAATGTATTTTTTCATAATTTTTTATCAATTCATTTTGGCCTCTCCAAAAATTTAAAAGTAGGAAATAAATGAAGCTGTTTTTATACGTGTGTGTGTTTTATTTCTGAAAAATAGGAGATAGTTAATTGAATTACTTACTTTGTACGGCAATTATTACCTTTGCTTTTTTTCATTTTTGATGATGTTTTTGGAAATGCTGAGGCACGAGTTGCTTATTTCCTTCACCAAAACAACACATTAAATTACTTGAAAGAAATAAGTATGGGACTACTATCAAAAGGAGCGTTATAAGAGGAATCTAAAACTTCCATCATTTCTCGTTGTTTGATTAAAATAATTCAAATTTGTGTATATTTTTATTTCAGCTTAAACTGGTATGACCAAAAAGGTGGAGCTTTGAAGCTCTGGTTCATTTTAAAACAGCATCGAATTGTCTCCCATGGAGCATCCCTAGAAGCAAGACATGACATGTGGTAAATTGTCTGGACTTTATTCAGGTTTTGCGTAGACGTATTTAAGTCTTAAGGTAGCTTACATGCATGTAAATGTTGCTCTTCTTTTCAATGATTTCATCACTGAGGTGTACAAACTTTGTCAAGTTTTGATATTTATGAAGCAATTTTATACGATCTTAAACAGTCGTGTTTGGTAGCAGCAGTTCAATCTTGTTTCACTTATCGAGACAAGACCATAGTTTTTTTAGGTTATGTGACAGAAGCGACAACAAAGTCTTAGCCTGTTTGCTCTCGAGATTCCAGTCCAGCTACCATCGCTTTCGGTTTAGTTTCTTCATATTTAATTCAGTAAGGAGACATTGACAAACCTTATCGTCTGCATGCATTTAATCACATTGATGCCGATTGATTGTCAAGGGAGGATACTCTTGCTGACCTTAGTTTCGTTATTCGCAACAACAAAAAGGCAGATTTATCTATTTTATCTAAGTTCATAACTTGTGTAAACTAACACGAATAACTATTTTTTCAGTTTTCTTTTTAAAGTAACAAAGCGATTTCATTCAAGGCTAAACGGTTTCAATATTTCGTATGAACTGTGGTTAGTTCATTTAAGTTAAATTAGTTATCATCAATGTCAAACTATATTTATATCTGTGCATCTTCCATAATAATCATTAATTATCTTTTAATGCATATGTGATGATGATGACGAAATCGAAATTGAAGCCTTAAATCCCCGAAATTGCACTTTTTATATTCTCAGTTTCTACTCGTTGCTGTTTTCTGCTATTGTTTGCTTTTTCTTAGAAAGTGATTCATTGTAATTTATTCAAGAAATACAGATACAAGAAATCATTGGGTTGAACGGCGGTTTTTGGAAAGAAACCCTCCGCCACAGTGATTTGTATAGCTTAGAAATAACGTTAGAAGGACATATTTGCCGATAGAAACTACCGTACTGCTATACCTATATGTCATTTTAACACTATTTTTAAACGATTCATGTCCCTGTGTTCCGTAATCAAGGCAGCAACTCGCGATCGCTAACAAAAATAGGTCAACGCGTCCCTGAATAGTTATTTTGTAATATACTATTGTTTCATAAAAGTCTATATATAATATGGTTAAGCTGCATATTATGATAATGTGATACGACATCATGTACTCAATTTCAGCTGAGTAACTTCAGATGCTATGATTTCAAGTCTGAAGACGATATCGGAAATGAGACACTCGTGAAATGAAACTCAGTCAGAATATCCTATTAAAGATGTCCTTTTACGAATGCCTATACCAATATGATTTATCACCTACCTCAATCTGATATCTATTTTTTCAGCAAGGAAGATCGGCCTATCCTTTATCTGCTGAAAGACTGAAAGTTTTGAGCCATAAATAATAATTCTCTTCATGAAAACAAGTCAGCCTCACAGACGTTGTCTTTATTTTCGTCAGGAAATGGAAATATTGAAATAGTGTTACAACTATCTGGGATTATTACTAACGGAACACCTAGACTATCAGAGGATGGGACAAGCAGTTGTTAACTCCGCAAACAGAGCTTAAGGTTTGCTGAAGGCCGGAGATATCGGATTGACGCTCCCTTGTGTACGCCAATGGGAGACTGTTTCCAAGTTTTAGGAACGTAAAAAGTTTTCTTCAAGACCATAAACTGACAAGAAAGGTTTTTATATGGGTGAATAACCATGTTTTTAAAAACAAGAAAAAATGGAATTTTAGATTTCATGCAAAATATAAATCCCTATCTCTAGATATATCCATCCCTTTAAACAATAACTTTCACTACAGTCGTTTTTCAGGGAGGTAAAAGAAGGAGGTTTTAGTAAGTAAACGAAATTAATCGAGATATTGGCAAGTTTGGCATGAGGGGTAATAAACTACGCCTATGTAATAAGTTCAAGACAGACTACAGCACCGAACTCTACAACCAACGTCCGATGTCGAGACCAAACAGAAGATCTTTGGCTATGTTCAGATGTGGAACTGCGCCGATAAAACTTGAAATTGGCCGTTACTCCAACCTTCCCGTAAATGAGAGAGTGTGTTTTAATTGTGCAAATTGTTTGGAAGATGAGATGAATGTTTAACTTAAATGTCCAGTTTATAATGATGTACGTAAATATCTTTTAACTAAATGTTATGATGTTTGGCCTTATTTTCATATCAACAACCTGATCATGTTAAATTATGTTTTATCCTGGCAAGCCCAGATGTTGTACATATTGGTGCCAAAACCTGCAAAGCAATTTTAAGTTTTATGTTGTTCGTCTCTCATAACTCAAAATCTGAGTGGCTCGTTTTTAAATGTTATAAATTAAATTTTATATCATTTGAGCTGAGACGTTGATAAATAATCTGCCTGTCTGTCTGTCTGCGTTCAGTCAGAAACTGTATGTCAAGGATATCCTATTGTTAAAATTTACTATGTGCAAGCTCTCGCGGTCGTGCAGTAAATTTTCGTTTTTTCGTTTCGTTTTTTTCTCTCTCGGGATTGAATATAAAAATGTGGCCTTCCCCAACTCATCGTAATTTTCTTCATGGCCCTTCCCATTTAAGCGTATCGTTTACATGACCCTCCCCCAAAACACACTTTGTGATTATGTTCAGTTCTATATTCAAAATATTTTCTTTGATATTTTAAAGAAGTTTCTCCTTTGAAAATAACACCTATAAGAATGTTGAAAGGCAACAGATTTACACTTTTGTTGATGGGTTTAATATGATGTCTGATAAAACTCTATAGTATTTTAAATTCAGTTTCATTAGAATTTATTTTATAGCAAGCATCTTAAAACATAAGCTGTTTATTAAGTTTTAAATGCCATTGCTTGTCATACATAAATATGTTTAACTTTGTGTCAATTATATCTTTAAAAGTTGAATGAATGCATTTCCTTAATTTTAAAGGCTCATTCATTATTCATTCTAAAAATTCAAATCATAAAGTCTTTTTTATCTTTAAATAACAATATAAGTGAGCACTGCTCACTCATACATCCCCATTTTCAACAGTGATCAAAATAGATTATATAAGACATTGCACTAGTTATTAGTTTAAAATACTATCAAAATGCATATGATATGCATATGAGTCTATTTAGTATCAAATGAGAATCTACCTTTTATAATGAAATAGCGAACAGTAGCAAACGCCTTTTATATATTCACTGCTTTATAAACTTTCTACCTTCTGTTCTATAAGTATAAAGAACAATGAATAAGACAAAGAAATCGTGGTTATTTTTTATATAATCAAATTGGCTTTAAGTTTATAACACAGTCTTGCAAAAATTCTGGATCTTTATTTTCATTTAAAAAGGCTGTATGATAATAAACCCATCTTTAAACTCCTAAAGAAGGATGTTTTTATAACTGTCTATTTCAAAATGATTTCCCCAAACTTTTTTATGACCCTCCCCTGGTGGCTGTATATTTTTTTCTGACCCTCCCGTGAAAACTCCGGCCCCTCCCCACCCACCCTATAATAAATGACCGGTCCCTTACCATCCATTGTACATTGTAATATTTCCGATTAAGACTTGTAATTAATATTTTGAAGTTGTCAAAACCTTGTTTGTTCTTGGTAGGTGTTGATATACTAGCTATCGTGTACGTACAATTATGACAATGGCAGTTTCCCAATTGGCTTATTTTTCGAATGGATTAATTGGGTTGTTCTATAACACTTACCTCCATCTCTTCTTCTTCTTGCATGAACAGCTTTTTTGGTGTTATCTGAAAGACATGCAAATGATTATGCTCCTTGGATAAACCATTTGGGCAAAACTGTTTAAGATTGTCCAAATAGAAATCTCGAATATTTGTTGATTTTACCCTGTCTGTCTTACAACATGTAAGTGAACATTTCATATCTAATAAAATGGATTTCTGAGCTGAGAATATTTTGAAAGAGAGATCACGATAGAGGCGGCACAGATTATGTTAATTGTTGGGGGTAAAATATGTCAAACTTCATGGAAGGTGTTATTTCATCGACAAGTAGTGGTTGTTTCTGAATATTAACATATCAGTGCTTACCAGTTAGCTAAGTCACAACGGACAGGGAAAAAGTCAAGTTAAATTTTATATGATTGATATGATAGTATCAATGGAGAACTGATCTTGTCCCTCGGAACCTTCATACGTGTATGATAAAAATCTTTTAATGACTGTAAATTAAGTAAATACTCACCTCAAAGTCAAACAAAGTTGTTAAAGAGCCACTCCGTGAGTTGTTGGAATCATATATGCCAAATTTTATCAATGGTGTCATTTGATCGCGAAGTATCGACTGTTACCAAATATATTTTTAAAGCTTAGTGGGTTTTTAACAGTGACAATATGAAGCTAGAACGTCACAATTATGATCGGAAACCGAACAGTGGCGCGCGTCAAATAGTCAAACGTAATTTTGGAGACTTATCTAAAACAGCCAAGAGTTAAGAGATAATAGTGTTCTTTAGGTTAAATAACTAGTATCCATGTATATTTGGACGTGATGTCTACACCTCTGTGCATAAGGCTGTATTTAGATTTTCATTGAAAAACAGTATTTGTCATATATATGTCTTTTGGACATGAAACGTAAAGATGTTTTGATTTCATATCACCACATATATGACATTTAGATTCGTATCAAAGATAAATGATATGTTATGAAAACCACGGAGTGGCTCTTTAAGGACAAACTTTCCTGAAGTCTATTTCGGGGATTATACCTCTATAATTGTCGGTTTAGTTTCGTATTAATTCAGATAGGTGACACTAAAAAACCTCATCGTTTGTTTGCATTCAATCACACTGAGGCAGAATTATTTACAAGGGAGGATACTCGTGCTGAACTTAGTTTCACTTATTGTCCGGTGCAACAGAAAGGTAATTTACCTAATGAAGTTCATAACTGAGATGAATAACGATTTTTTTCAGTTTTCCTTTTAAAAGAAACAAAGAGATTTAATGAACTGCTATAAGCTCATTTAAAACTAATTAGTTATCAATGTCAACAGATCTATATATTTATTTATCTTCCATGGTACAAATTCTGTTTTTGGTGCATATGTGATGATGATGAAGATAAGCTTTAACCCGGAATCTCACTTTTGAATAATTTCGATTCTATTCTGTTGCCGTTTTCTACTATATAAGTTTTAATATAAACAGTTTTACTCCTCTGTCCTTTATACTTACTCTTTTCTATCGTTTGCTTTTTTAAACTATCTTAAGAAAAAAATTCATTTATTATTTCCTCACTGCTTCTCTCTTAGTTTTGTTGACTTCATTATCATATTGTTTTATCTTTCTGCCGGATAAACTGGACAAAGATAAAAGATAAACTATTACAGTATCAGAAAAAAAATTTAATTATTCAAAATTAGAAAGCAAATTTCCGGAAATTGTCTTCTGCTTTTCACTTTTTATTTAAAACCAGTCTAGAAACGGTTGAAAAACACTGTGATGAGATTATTTACTTGAAATCTGTATGTTTATTGAAATACATATGTCCTCTAATGACACCCTGTATGTCCACCTGTATGCATACATTAAAAAATTCATTTATGTTTAATAACCATGTCAATATCAAGGTAATTGTCGCAATAATGATCGAAAACCGACTCATGTTATTGCGGTTTGCCAGCTTCAAACAGTGCATGGGCTTCACCGCATTCCACGGAAAAAATAGTGTTAAGGGATTTCTTCCTGCAATAATACTAGCAGCCATTGCATAAGTTTAAGTATAAATGATGCAAGTGAAATACTCTTGAAAGCAGCGTTTCACCCAAAATCACCTTACCCCTCCTCATTTATCGTCGTCGAAATCAGTTCTTTAGCTTATCTGAAGCAGAACAAATATGACTTTGGAGTTGATAGATTTTGTAATTTTAGCTTGTTTACATGTAAGTTTGTTTATCTAATTTCATTGTGAACGATTATTTGTCATATATTTGGCATTTGGGTATTGACAGGTGGGAGGTTTTTAAGGTACATCAAAATATATAGTAATTTCACCCGCATCAAAGCAAAATGATATGTCATGAAAAATGGAGTGTCGTTTTGATTAGTTGTAGAAACTTATTTAGATATCTACATGTAAGTGTGGAATACATCTAATGAACACGTGTAACGTTTGAATAGTTACACAGTATAGAAAGGGGGCGGGTGGGGGACGCTTCTACATAACCCTCTCGCCTCCGGTGCCGATTGCCATGCCAACAGGTGATGCACTTATTTGAAAAATTAACGGTTTCTATCGATCTGGGTCGTAATTTCTGATGCAAATATAACCAAAGTTGTATTCAACAGCCTGTTAGTTCCTGTTGAACCTATTGTATGATTGAGTCAGTGGACTTGCATAAATTGCTTCTTTACTAAACGGAATACGCAAGTTTTGTTGGATTGTTTGACATTGACTTAAGATTTTTTAACCAGTGTAAAGCAACTGTGTGTTATTACGAAGAACTTTACTAAGAGGAGTGGAAAAATCGGTATTTACTCACGGTTACTCCAACCTTCCAAAGACTAGGTGCTATGGATTTTCTAAAGACAGTTGGATTATGCTTTTGCGTTTATATAGTGGAACATTTGCATATATGCAACGCTCATCCACATGCAAGTGCACGCTGATTAAACAAGCTTATACAGACTGTCCCCGTTAGCCCAGATATAACTATCATACACCCTGTGTCTGTTTATATAGTAATTTGACAACCAGGAACTTCTTCGATGAGGGACGATGAATACAATGCAGTTCTTGAAATGTCGACTTGAAAAGTTAGTGTCACGGTGAAATGAAATCTAAACTTAGATAGGGACCCTTTTTCCGACAGAATGATTAAAGAATATGATAATCAAGCCAACAAAAGTAAGAGAGAAGTACTGAGGGAATAAGATGGTTTATTTACAAACTAAACAAGACGATGAAATGGTACGGGAACTGTTACCCTCATATAGATTAACAAGAGTCAACAGATAATTAGAGTCAAGTACCCGTGAATGATAAAATGGCAAACACTCGAGCGTAATGTCAACTCTTACCTCGAATAAAAGAAAAAGGTTTATTGCCGTAAAAATGGGAGTACACCAATCAGAACAGATCTGGCGTGACATAACAGGGAACTTCGGGTCGGGTGGACAGATAGGGAATAGATAGGGTTGAATAAACATCAAATATACACGGTACCTTAGATAATCCCAGGATATCACTAGTTGAGTGACTAAATAAATAGGTTAGGATAAAGGAATGGGGATGATAGGGTTGAATTGTACAGTCATTAAAAGAAGTGATCACATACTCCAAAAAGGTACAAGGAAAACACAGTAATATTGACCTGATCAATCCGACATCAAACGTCCTAATAGTTCAAGCCTGCCCGTTTCCTCAGTTTTGGCCACGTGTTGCCACCCGGCCTAAAGCCGCAGTCTACCTCTAACTCACTAAAAATTAAGACTTTTTGATAAAGACTCATGTGCTCAAAGTCTAGAGTGCGGACGTCGATGAAAGCCACCTTGTAAGTGCTTAGCTTAGGCTAAAGGAACACGAAAGTTGTGTTTCTTGGCTACACTAAGATGGCCCTATCTATTTAACTATCGGGGTTACGCCAACATACAATAGCTCATTGTACAGAAGGAACACTCTTCTATAAGTACATACAAATTATAAACTAAATGGCTAATGACAGGAACTGATACAAGGGTAAATAGGGAATGAAAAACAACATGGGTACACATAAAAAAAGTCATAGTTGGCAAATTAAGATATGAATAATGAAAATAGATACATGAATGGAAATGTCAGTACTTTGATGGCAAATTGTTCTACCTTCATATTGTCACTGTAAAAACAAATGAGCTTTAAAATGTATCTTTTTGGTAACAATCGATACTTCGCGATCAAATGACACTATTGATTAAGTTTGGCATATATGACTCTAACAACTCACGGAGTGGCTCTTTAAAGTATCGACTGTTACCAAAAAAACACATATAAAAGTTACTTGTTTTTGTACATTGACAATATGAAGGTAGAACGTCGCATTTATGATCGAAAAATGGACAGTGACGCGCGTCAAATAGTCAAACGTAATTTTCAAGACTTATCTAAAACAGCCAGGAGGGCAGTTAGGAGTTGATAGGGTTTGTAAGGTTATATAACCAGTATCCATGTATATTGGACGTGATATCTACACCTCTGTGCATTTATGAGGCTGTTTTTAGATTTTCATGGAAAACCAATATTTGTCATATATTTGTCTTTTGGACATGAAAATATAAAACATTTTGATTTTATATCACCACATATGACATTTAGGTTTGTATCAAATGTAAATAATATGTTATGAAACGAGATCCCATACACTTCAGACAGCTTAAACAACTGATCTGCGCTACAGCTGGCTCACCTGAATCAGCCATGACAAAATCAATTCACTACAACTTGACAACTCTAAACAAGTGCTTAGATAAACACGGGCGGTTAAAGAACAATAAAACCTAATCCCTGAACTAAAATATAAGATCACGGACGAGCCCTCCAATTTCTACCTCATGTCAGGGTGTAACGAAATCTGAAAAGGAGGTGTCTTCTCAGCTTATAAGTTATCAAAGGATCATGGTATCCACACTGTGTCGGGCGAATGTTTTCCATAGAGCTTTATTTTTCTTTAAAGATAACATATCCACAGAGGGGGTACGATTAGCGGAAATACTTCATAACACTGTTAAGAATCAATATCAACAACTGTTTAGGTTCACATCCACCTGAAAATAGTAGAAAAAAACATGTTTCATAAACATTTCCGGAAAACAAATGCCAAACTTTTTATTAGCCAATCAGGTGCTAGGGGGGACGTGACGACATAGACAGGACTCGCTTACGACTGGCTGATCTGTGTCATTGTTTACATTATCAACTTCCGGATCTAGTAATTGGGATACGTCGGCTCCGAGCAGCTGTTTTTGGCCTTATTAACCAGTTATGAGTGATATTGAAGATCAGATCTTTGATGTGTTTAGTAAATGTACCTCTTGATTCGCGATTTGCCACCTTCATCAAAACTTAGAGTAACGTACTAGTGTATTTTTCATAGTAAGGATAGAGATTATTGTTGTTCTTTGTTAGTCAATGGTCAGTGTTTGAGATAAAGAGTGTGATACCAATTAGAGTGACCTAGGCCTATATTGTGAACAACAAGACCTCTACAATAGACCGATCCATTAAGCCCCGCCCCTACAGGTTTTCGACCAATCGGCGCGCCGTATTTTTGACCTACCTTCCCGCGATCGCTTCCTCGGACATCAACAGGCAACATGGCGGGCTGTCTTTATGACACAGGATTTTCGTCCAGACATTTTACGAAGAAATTGCAGTAATATCAAGTCAATATAGTCGATGGCAGTATTAGTAACATTGCAAAAAGGGTCCTTTATTTCAGAAAAATACATCGGAGACAGCATATCCGACTCACATCGGAGATGTATCAATAAAATAATGAGAGGTGAGTGCACCATGCTCGGTTTGTTTACATAAATAAAAGTGTGTTTTGGGGGTTATTTCAAGCTAAATTTTCCCGTACAGTAAAATAAGTTGAATTAATTTAAAGGTAAGTTTGCCTCAGGCGAGGTGAATAAATAGACTCAAATATTCTTTTTCAAATAATATATTTCTAAAGGCTAAGTTGAAATCGATCGATAGAAGGCATTTGTTCCCCGACAGGTTGGGGTGAAACAAATAACACAATAATTATTCTAATCAAACATTAAACAATTTGAAAGCTAAATAGATGTATGAATTGGAATTTCATAGATTAAAAACTAATTTAATTATATTTTTCCAAGTTTCCATTAGATGTGATACCAATTAATAGAATGTCAGATTAAGTAAAAAATAATCTCATGAAAACATTGATGAAATACTATATTCATGGATTAAACATATATAGGCCTAAAGTCTGTGAAAAGATCATCTCATTAATAGGACAATTAATTCTAACCTTCAAAAATTCTTGAAAATATAGACATATAATTGATGACATTCTCTTCATGAATATATAATTGTCAAATAAGTTTTCGACAAAGGTGAAATAATTTAATGAAAATGATCCTATATAGACACACAATCGTCATGTCTGTATAAAATATTAAAAAACAACCAGCAAGTGGAGCCTTCTAACTAATTCTTACAGTTTGTATTGCTAGATCTATAATAATGATAATTTGGTCAGACTATTTATTTTATCTGATTTGATAACACTGACTTTGTCAAAATGTCTATCTAATAAGTTTAATCAATTTCTTTTTATGTGAACAATCAAAATAAACATTGCCAGTTTTTAATTTATTTTGAAAGGCTGTTAATTATCACTATCATCAAACCATACACTCTTTTATTTATGTAATTTTGCAAACCATCAGTTAGAATATTTTCAGGTTTACACCCTTATTGATTGTTAGATGAAAAGAAAAGTCAGTTGATGCATGAATAAAACACACTCATAAGCTTGTGTTCCTTTTTTCAGAGTCAAGGAGGCAAAGGGTTTTGATAAATCTGCCCATCATTAATAAGTACAGATGTAAAAACAGTATGACATGGGCAAATAAAGCAGCATGTAAAATATACCTAATTATTTTTATGATTGAATAATGATACAAGTGAAATCATTGTTTTCTCATTCATTAGATAAAATCTTTTAAATACTTCAGCAAAATAGTTTGCAAATTAATCTGATTGTATCTGAGCAGAATAATACAGTCCTATAAATACATTCATAAATACATATATTGTGACAACATCTATAATGTACTAATAATTATATAAAGGTACTTATAAGAGTTCATATTTTAGGCATGATTCATTTATTGAATGTAAATTATTTCTAATATTTTCTTTTTGCAGAAATGTTTACTGAATTGAATTAATAATTGTTTCTTCATCAAATGATATTATTATAAAAAAAGCACATATCACATTCTCCCTATGAATTGCTATATAGTTAAATATTGATAGTTATCACAAGTTTCATGAGTAAAAACAATTATATCTACTCTAAATACAGGTCATGTCCAGTCACTGGAGGAATGATTTAGCCAAAATACAGTTTTAAAATGATTAAAACAGTCAAAATATTACATGATAGAACACTATAAAGGGAGATAACTGACATATGTTACGATGTGTCATAAACTTTCCACGGGTTTCAACTCATAGATTCATAAAAGAAGCTTGTTATTTTCACTGATGCTAGATTAATTTTTTAAAAACGACTGTGTTGAAGGCGAATACAATTTTAGAAAAGATCAGTCTGCGAGATGAAAATCATGTGATCCAGTCCGTACGTGTTGCTATAAATAGGCAGTGCACGCACACATAATGCATATGAACCACAGGATTTTACGATTTTTTCAGGGTTTTTTACCAGCAGTTCTCAGAAATGAAAAACACCTGAAACCATCATCAGCAAATTTACTGTTGCTCGATTTCACAATTAAATATAAATCAGGGCCCATTGACGCGACAGAGGACCTGTTTTCGCGTGATCAAATATTTTTAAACAGTTATTTTGTTCCAATTTCTGCAGTTACATTATCAATAGACTATATTTTCAATAATTCAACCGTTTCTGAGACATGACAAAACTCTAATTAGCCGTAGTCGTCGGCAGAATACTCGTACTCAAAAACACATGTGTCGGACACTTCCGCATGTTTGTCCGAGGTTTGCGGTTGCTAGGGGCGGTCGTTAGGGGGCGGGGCTTAATGGATCGGTCTATTATATTCGTACAATTAATTCATATTTACACGATCAATAAATTTGTTATCTACGATTTAAGTGCGTGTGTAGCTAAAGTCAAATTCGCCGCAATACAAACTCTACTGAAAATATCGATCGATTACAGTGTCACGACATGTCCAACACGGTTCATGCATGGAATTAGAACACAGTTACGATTTAATTTCTAGATTATCTGGTGGAAAATGTCTTCTAGTTTGAGTGTAGGCCTATATGAAAATTACATCAATTTGAAAAAATCTACTCACAGGGATTTTATTCGTGACTGAATTCTGTTACGCGATCGCTTGATTTCATTTTGCAAATTCAAGGGTCAAGGGCAGGGATGAAACACCGCTGTTAAGATATTACGACATTATAAAAATGTATTTTTGATTTATGGGGCTAAACTTCACTGTTAGCGTAGGCCTAAATATTAACAGCTGCTAGCGTAAACATTAACAAAAGCCTGGGCTCCTTCACTAAAACTGGATAGATCGTAGGGATGCGCTGCGCTAATGCAAGGTTATAGAATCCGTTTTGAGGTTATTGAATCCGTTTTGAGGTTATTGATACCTCTAACGAGGTTCTTCGTACCGTTTTTGAGGTTATCTAATCCATTCATAAGGTTATTTGTTCCATTTGGAGGTTATTTGATCCGTTACCTTGCTAGGCCTGTATATACTTATTTACAAACAAACGCGAAGCGAGTCCTGTCAGTGACGTCACATCCGCCGAAGAAGAGCTCAGGCCGCTCTAGGGACTTTTTTCGATTGGGCTTTCGAGGCGGCCAATTTCTACACACTTTGAACCGTTATATCTTTTAAATTAAAGGACCCATCGAAACGCTGTTTGGTGTTTTATTTACTTGAATGTATTGTCTATATGAAAAGAGGGGTTGAAGTCGGATACAAAACTGGGATATATTATCTTTAAGATTAACAAAATGTTCACAATGACAGCTATACATGCCGAGTATGTTTGGAAAGTTATACACGTACCGTCCTCGTTGTCCTCGAACATATAAACACTTACTCACATGTGTACATGTGTCGCGGGTTATCATGCAATATTATTACTTGCTTTGACTAATGCTGGAGTCCAAATAAGTAAATAATTAGATTGCATTGGAAGGAGGACAAATCCTGTTTCAGTTCAAGATCAACAATGCAAAAACTAATTTTTACTGTGTTTTGAACAACCCGCCTTTGAGAAATGTCTGTTGTCTTTAACTAAATAAACGCATTAACTGCATTGCACATATATTTCATTGCTGAAATATCTGAAAAATAGTTTCTTTACCCATCATTCAACATCAGCGTATTTGTAACCGCGTATAGCTTCTTTAAATACTCTGGTACCCTTCGGGCCTAAATCCTCCTATCGCTGACGGCAGGATACTTAATGCTATCTATAGCCTGTAATGTGTAAGCCAATAATATATAAACAAAACATGTCTAACTCAATTCACCGTTAAAAATCGGTTAAAAGGTAGAGAACGCTGCCTGAGAGCTTAGAAGTGAGAAAACACGACCTATGTGATAGCTTGAAAATATTACGATCTTGTTTTCACATGGAACAATATATCTTTCACTATGAACATTAAAATCCCCGTTAAGGCACCGACATATTCTCCATACCAGCACATTGCCTGTGGTATGTCTTTCGTTGATATGATTGACACTCGTATGACTCTCATCCGGGTGGTGCTGCCATCAGTGGATGCTAGTCATTTCATCGGCTGGTTATATAATAGCGAGACGAAGGTTTCAATCTTTATTCAGGGAAATGAGAATGCTTACTTGAGATTAAATTAAAATTTAAATTTTTATGACATCATTGTTTTACTGATGAGAGGGACTCTGAATAGCCGAGAATGTTCGATTTCCATCTTGCAATAAAAGTGTCTTTTCATGAAAGAGCGACGCCATTCAGCCGCGCTTTCAACTCGTCAATTCCAAAATACTCAGCGTATTGCTTCACCTCCAAAGCTTTGTCAGATGGCGGCATGGTGTCAAATCTCAGGAAATTAGCAGGTGCGAGAAGATTTCTGCATCGGCGTCGATGAAGAAGCGGCCATCTTTGTCCCGGGTCATACGATATCTTCCACTAAACATGGCGACCAACATAGAATCCGGGTACATAGTGAGGGTGGAGAGGAAGGTGCTCATATGTCGGCCTCAAACTTTTAACTCGATCAATAATTTCTGGAAACTAGAAAACATTTGGATCAAAATACCGACTGAAACAAATATACATCTACTGTTACGGTCAAAATACTTGTTTTCCTTAAATTTTGTTTTTTCGAAATCTTTCTTCATTAATTTTCAATTTTTTTTATTCAACCATGTTTAAATTCAGCTCCTATTTCGCATATTAACTTTTGCCACTTTTGAAAACGCTACAAAGGGAAGAGTATAACTGTCATTTTTAGGCCATGTGTTTGCTTTGAGCAAAATAATTTGTTGTACCCAAAGAATGTAGCGTTAAGCATAATTATTTAATTTATTACATCTTATGCTGTTTAATTGGTAAAAGTAGCTTCTATTTGTTTTTTTATGTAGGTTAGGGTAAGTTTGTGTAAAACTATTGCTAAATTTTGTAAAGTTTGTGATAAGTGACGAGTTTGTCAAAGAATACTCTTTTCTAATTGCATATTCAAGCAACCCATGTATATATTTGAGGTAATTTATTGTATTTCACTGAAGTGCATATTTAAATCTTTCTAGGCCATGTGTTTTTTCCTGTTTTAAATGATTTGTGTAAAGAGCTCATGAAATATCAGTGCAAGTTGCCAGTACAGCAATTTGTTTTAACTTATTTAAGTTTATTGTTATAGTAAATTTGACAACTTAAGGATTTAACTTTTAAGGAAAAACTGATTAAGTTTTCTGTTATTTTCAGTTAAACTACTGTTAGCAAATTGGAAAAATAAGATTTTAACAATTGGAAAAGAATTTGAATGTTGAATGAGGATATATATATATTTGCATTGAATAGCTGGAATCCAACTTGCAATCTGCAAGTGGATATGAATATTTATAACTGAACTGTAAAATATTATTTGGTTTTGAAATCTTAAGAATATTTTCAATGGCTTTGCTTGGATGTTGTATTGGAAAGGATTTACTTGGATTTAGAATTTGAATTTCTTGAAGATGTCTGAATGAATGTAGAAGCAAGCCTTCAGGATTAAACTTGGAGCATTTACTTGAACTTTGAGCTTTGTTTTACATGGAATTGGAATGGACATGAATTGGAGTTGAATTATTGAAAGTGGACATTAAAATATAAGATTTGAGAACTGAAATGTGGATTTTGAATCATGTTGTTCGCAATATCTACAATCAAGATAACGGTATGTGTCGTTGCTAAAACGTTTAACAAAAATGGTAAAATGGAGCGTCTTGTTGTGACTTCACCTATACGGGGTTCGTGCATTGCTGTTTACTTTCACCTCCTAACCGAACGCACGGCTCATTTAACTGTTAATGTTACTGTGTGCTCAACATTGTAACACCTGATCAAAAATGTAATAAAAACTGCTTCGAATTGTAATACTTGCTCTAAATTGTTATAAAAAAAACTCCAATTTGTAATAACTCCATTTTCGAAAAAGTACTGTCATTACTCTCCAAATTGTTATAGAAAGTGCTCTAAATTGTAATAATTGTTCTAAATTTGAATCACGACTCTAAAGCCATTTTCATAAAGTGTTTAAGTTCTTTTTTTGTCATAGGTATAATAATGATAGGTACTACTCGCAACTGGTGTGAATGAAGATGTAAATGTAGATATTAAAATGAGTTAAATATATAGCCATTGACAGCAATGTTGATGTATACATGTATGAAGAAATCGAAGATGATGAAGATGTAGATTGAGAAGTAGATGTAGATTAAGATATACATGTAGATGTGAAAGTATATGATGACGCTGATGACCATTTAAATGTAGATGAAGATGTAGAAGTAGAAGTAGATATTGATATACATGTAGATCAAAATGAACATGATGTGATAGATAGACGTTATTCTTAATGTTAATGTAGATGAAGTTTAAGACCTAGACGGATCGGAGACGTAGACTTTGATGAAGGTGTTTGCTGATTTATAAATGAAGATGTAAACGCATATGTATTTGAATTTGTACATGTTGCTGTTAATGTTGATGTACATGTAGACATGCAGTAGAATGAGACCTAGGAGTAGTAGATGTAAGGTAGATATAATAGAAACAAAGAAAATGATAAATGTTGATGTAGATGAATGATCGATTTCATTGTTAGATTGTTATCAAAATTGAAACTAAGTAATTGTAAAAAAAAAAGGCCAACTTACTGGTAAATTATTCCTTGCCTTCACAACAATAATATAATGTTTTGATAATTTTTGCATTAAGGTTATGAAGATTGGTAATGAAAATGTTTGATTTGAAAATATATTTTTACGTCATTTTGGGCTCACCTCCATCTCTTTTGCTTAGAGGATCAGCCGAAATGCCTACCTGAAAATGATATTTTTTATGAAATAAAATACGGGAAGAACAGTTAATAAATGTCCAATAAAACTTTACTTTTAAAATAATCTCCAAAATTTGTTGACCTGTGCGTTTGGTTGGTCGTGTATTTGTATAATTATGTATGTGCGAATGTTACTTAATATAATCAATTGAAATGATCGATTGATAATATTTTCAAGATCATTAATGTTTAAATCAAAATCTGTAGGTAAACAAGCATCTAACATGGATGAGCAACTGGCACAAAGTATTTTAGTGTTCTACATTTATCGATTAAAGATTTTTCTTGGACACTATAAAATTTAACGATTTCTCAATTTTAATTTGCTGAATTATATGTCATTTGCAATGTAATATACAAGGTCAAATATATATAATGTCAGTTTTACAACATGCCTATTTTTTATTTGTGTTCTTACGAGTACAGTACTCGATGACATAATGAAGTACCACAGAGACTCTGGAAATTCGAATCAATGTTTAGATTGACATGATGAAGTATTAGTAAAAGAAATGACCAATTACGTACAAGATAAACCTTTAAGAATAATGTTTTAGAACTAATTGAATTAATACTCACCTCATAAAATATCGTTTGAGGCAATTAAATCTAGTGTTTGTGACTCAATTTCCAGAAATTTGTGCTAGTTACATTTTCGGTTTAATTTCAGTGAAGCGAGCTATTTAAAGCCTTCTGGTTGAAAGGGAAGTAACTCGTATGTACACCCAACACTTACTGACATATACGTGTTGCAACATCTAAAAAATATATGAAATATAAGATAGGTTATATTAAGCATATACTAAGATACGATATATATATTTGATTCCATTTTGATGACAATGACAACATGTCAAATCTTGCTCTCATGTACTACTTGTAAAATATTGAGAACGATTGGATTGAAAGGGAAGTAACTCGTGCATTCACAACACTTATAATCTTGCATATCTTCTGTCGGATGGAAGGGTCAAACAAAATGTGTTTATTATCTATGCAGTTATTATCTATGCAGTTATAATTTGTGGTATATAATTTTAAGTAAGATATTTAAGGAAATTTGAATAAAAAAGAGTTTATAAAATGTATCTCTCAATACGTACAAGAAATATTAATTGTTTAAATAACTTTACAGCATACAGTACAGTTGACATGTACACGAAATTAAAAATACTGAAGAATACAAATTTGGGATACAGTTCCATCTGTCTACACCAACAAGAAATGTGAAACGCTGATGACTAAAACTTTAGGATACAGTTCCATCTGTACGACAAAATAGATTTAAATAACTTTGAAATAAACATATGGGGGCGTTGCACAAAACAACTTAACACTAAGGTTAACCTTAGTGCCATCATTTAAAATTACACTAAGGCTACCTCAGTGACTTAAGGTCACCTTAGCGTTTTGTGCAACGGGACCCTGGGCTACAATTTCTACCTGTCTAAACGCACCAGAAGTTAACAAAAAATGTCCAAAAAATCTTTGCGTACGGGGAAATCCGTCAACAAATACATGTACAAGCAATAAATATTGTAATATATAATCAAGGTATACGGTTTTATTTGTCTACAAGAACGAAATAAATGTTCTTTAAAAAATCCTAAACTGTAATAGCCGACTACATCTACATGAAATAAACGAAATTATTCAATAAACCTTTGGCATACGGTAGGGTCTGTCTACATATTGATGTCTTCGCTTTAACAATATCAATGAAAACGCAACATACAAAAATCAAATAAAATTCTATGCGAAAACCTTCGACAATTAACCAATCATCCTAACACCTACAAGAACACATGTATAAGTCATATGTATCCATCTAAACAACATGCTTTTCATTGATAACCGTCTGAAGAACCTTTCTACTTTTCACTGATGAAGGCGGCAATCCTTTTGTCTAGATATCGAAAAGTCTTTTGAAAGTTATATTATCTTTTCCTTAAACAATTCGAATCCTTACAAACACCTAGTTAAACACCTAATTCAGAGCAATATCAAGACCCATGCATTTCTATTTCTCAGAAATAAAATCAACTTTTTTTCGTATCCACACCTTATTTCAATTTATCTTGTTTTCTGTAAATTCAAACATTTAAAGTTTCTTTCTATTGTCCTGTCAACCATCCGAATATTCATTAAACATGTCATTATTTACTTTTTGTTCATTCAACCATCTCGGTAATTTCATTAATGAATCCTAAACATTTTCGATTCGAGACCATTTCCTCCATTCAGATAACCTTAAAGACAAACATCCCTCGCCGGGTAAAGCAAAACATAAAAACAATTAAATCCTTTTCATCAAACCATTATATGTTTACCACTCTAAAATGACAACATTCAGACGACTTTCGATTAATGGTATCATATAAGAGAGAATCATTATTTTTCTTCTCGTTTCTACCTTTGTATCTATTCAATCTTCTTTCAATTCATTTAAATATAACGTTTATTTACTTTTATCCATCCAAACATGCAAACTAATCCACAGCAGCCAATCTCCCCCATTAAGAAAAGGTTTTAGATAACCCCTGTTTGAAACACATTCATTTCTACACAGTTTAGAATTCTATACTGTGAAGCTATGAAGGTGTTTCAACCAAAGGGGCATCTCAAACCCATTTTAAGGGGAGATAGGTTGGTTAATTTTCGGAGGCCCTGTGACAAAAAAACTCCAATCCATTTTTCAAAAAAAATATGTTTTCGTAAATTGTTGATTGTATAATTAATTTCATATACATGTATATGATTTCTAAACAATTGATCACGAGAACATCGGATAAATATCCAAGATAACCTTTTGGCATCAATGTACGATTTTACTGAGGAAAATAAGAGTGAACTGATTGAAACTTTTACGCGGTAAGTCCGCTATTCACGATATACTGCATGTAAATTCACTACACTTACATCGGACGATATATTAGATAGCGTTTCCGGAAGCACAAACGCTAAACCAGCAAATATATGTCGAGGCATTCTTTACTGCTTTATTTAATTTAGCAACTCAGTAATGAGGATACAAACTTTTGACGTTTAAAGCATGTAATGGCTCCTAAAGGTCTCAACTAGGGGAACTTAGCTAAGTATGTTAGCTAAGTAATCCCCGCACGCCACAATGTTATGCTGGGTAAAATTCAAATAACTGTAATTTCTATTTTTGGAAAGAGTTAAGTTGATTAACCGTTTCTTTTTTAATGTGTAATATATATATATATATATATATATATATATATATATATATATATATATATATATATATATATATATATATATATATATATATATATATATATATATATATGGATTCGCCAATGTATATGTAAGCTTATTCATGTTGACGCAAACTGAAAGCAAGAAATAAAGTAAAACATAAAAAGTTTTTCTGTTGATACTGTATTGCACATAGGAAGTGCATAAACATGTACAAATTGGATTCTCCTACTTTCTAAGACGGAGGTATCATACCTTAAGTCGTTATTGTTTAGGATTCATGTGCATATCTCTTTTTCCTTTTGCTAAGGGGAATCAACAGTTTAAAAGAGTTACATCCGTGTGGTAATGGATTATATGCAGTTTTGAACAAATATGCATTTAGATGTGCATTGTGTTTGGTCGAAGTAATCTTCTTCAGTCCAATGCAATCAAGAGTTCAAACTCAAGTCAACGATGAAGCTGACGGCTTGAGTAATCGGACCTTGTCAGATCTATAATCTATTTAAAAGAATGGACCAAAATTATGATCTTATTTTATTTGAATTTAACCTACACAAAATAAAGGTTATGTCCTCTTTGAATTATGCAGTTTGAGAACTCCCCTTGTAAAAGTTAGGGATTATTTGTATAAGATTTAAAGAGCCACTCCGTGAGTTGTTGGAGTCATATATGCCAAACTTAATCAATGGTGTCATTTTATCGCGAAGTATCGACTGTTACCAAAAAGAAACATTCTAAAGCTTATTGTTTTTTTACAGTGACTATATGAAGGTAGAACATCGCATTTGTGATCGAAAACCGGACAGTCAATAATCAAACGTAATTTTAGAGACTTATCTAAAACAGCCAGAAGGGCAATTAGAAGTTGATAGTGTTTGTTAGGTTATATAACTAGTATCCATGTATTTTGGACATGATATTTTCACCTCTGTGCATTAATAAGGCTGTTTAAAGATTTTCATGGAAAACCAGTATTTGTCATATATAAATCTTTTGGACATGAAAAGTTAAGATGTTTTGATTTTATATCACCACATATGACAATTAGGTTTGTATCAAACGTAAATAATATGTTATGGAAAACAAGGAGTGGCTCTTTAAACGCTATTGATTTCCAGATGGTACAGGAAAGGGGGAAGGGTGATAAACAGGGTAACTCCTATATGAATATAGACCAGGACAGAACAGGATACATACAAAGTTACAAGTGACATACATCACAAAAGGAAATAAATTCACGTAATACATACAGAACATGTAAATACAACAATCAAAATAATCTATGGACATGTACATTCAAAAAGAGAAATTAAAATTCTGTCTGCGTTTGCATTTGTATATAAGTGTAGATTTGTCAGTGATAACGCCTATAAGATGAAAATGATTGTTTACCTTTTAGCAGAATAATTTTGTAAAAATGTTTTTTAGACTGATAACTTCTTCTGTCATTCCATTACAGGACAGCAAACGTTATAATTAAGTCATCTATCCAAACAAAGTTGTCCAAAATTAATAAAATAATCACAAATGATAAAAAGAAGACGATTTAACAACGAAAGTACATAGATGACATTGCACATGCTTATTTAGATCACTGTATTGCAATATAGTGATAAAAATATTTGGTGACAGGTCCATGAACTTGAAAATAAAGTAGCCACACCAGCACATATTGATAGTACAGTATTAACTACGTCAATTTCATATGCATATCTTAAAGGGCCACAAAGTATGTTGATACAAATTAGAAAATAGTGTCAAAAATTCATCTCGTTGAAAGATCTTTACATAATTTTTCGCCAATTGTTTCGACCCCAAGTAAGCCGAGAAATCTAACTAATTAGTAATGGTGTTTCCCGTGTCTATAAATAGATCGACTTTATTATTTTATTGCCCAAAGCATTGTGGTCGTAGTTGGCTCCCATCCTTTAAACAAAGATAACCACGTGGGGGCGGAAAAGAGAAACAGGATACAGTTAAAACGACGATAGACCAGAAGGGAGACAAGTTGGTCGACAAAAGGAAAGTCAAAACGGCGAATCAAGATATTTACTTTGAGTTAGATTCGTTTTAGCATGGGCAGGTTACTTGACTATTCATATTGAGCGTGCCCTTTGTTCGTTGTTTTCATTTACATACAACATAATCAAGGTGATAGCGAAGTAACTCTTAAAAACTTTTTGATTTCCATAGAGCAAGGCGAGGTAATTAGCATATACCCATTTAGTAACAACTGAATTTCTTAGTCTTCAACGGAACAAGGATCTTTTTAATTTGCATATGTACTGTGAATATGTTTAATATTAAATTAAAACAACATCATCCTTTTTTGTTTTGCAAGTTTTTGTCACCTTTTTGTGTAAACAAAATTATGGTTATTTCTTTTCACGAATTACAAGTGTTTATAATATTTTGAGAAAAGAAATTGTATTTGTTTATTTCTCATCACTAAAATCTGAGCTACGTAGTACACAGGAAAGGAAAATCTGCGTAATGACATCATAATTCAGTAGCGCGCGCTCCTCGTACGGGTGAAATATAATTACACCGACTTGTCTTTGTACATATACTATTTGCCACATATCACGTTGTAGCTGATCACGTTAGGCGTCTTCGAAATAATGTTGTATTAGAAACACTAACATACTCAATGGCCCTTTAACGCACAGTGCGAGCGTCATAATCAATATGGCTGCAATTGCCTTGACTTGCAATCGCGTGATATTTCCTTCCGGGTACGCTGCAAAACACAGTAGTCTGGGGAGATAGCTGTGTGTGTTGTCAGCGTCAGTGATTATGTTGTAAGTGGACAGCATTTTGTAAGTATCCAAATAAGCCTTGATTATCTTTATTTATTACATGAACAAATGTCATGTATAGTGTAATTATGCAATTTACGCTATGGCTGTCAACATGTCAAAGCGTTGTGCAAATATTTCATTTTCCTATCAGCTATGGAAAATCGGTGAACTGTGCAGTACGAGGTGGCGCTTGCGCATTGTGCAATATTCTATGTAACAACGTACTCTCTCTTAACCGACATCATGTGGCAAATGTGTCGGTTTAGAAGGTTGTCAGATTAGACTGTTTTGATGAGTACAGATTCGAAACTAATTCAAGTATTTGGTTGACAAGAAATATTAGGTTATAGGAATGTCGTTTTACAGTTACCGCATGGTATCCATTACTCGAGTAGATGAATTTATTTTCCTTACAGTTATTGCTCACTATAACCATGTCATGTTCGTTCTAATCTTTTTAACGCGAGACTAGAAACGGGCTGTTGTAAGCGATAAGATAAAAGACCGGCCTTCGGCCTAATAACACTAGTATTTTTCTTTAATTTCGGGACTTAATTTATCAAGATTATTATCAAAGTTAAATATCCTTAGGCAGTGCAACCTATACAAATATACTGAATTATCGTACAACCATTTTAGTTGATAAATTCTTTAACTTGTACTTTCCAAAGTCTTTGAATGGTCTCGGTTTAGGTTGGCGTTTGTAAATGTTCATGAACATTGAGTCTTTAAACGGCATGATGATGTTTCATATATAAGAATGACAAATTTTTCTGAATACCTACTTCCTACATCGAGTCTTTTAACGGAATAAAGATGTATCATATATTAGAAAGGCAAGATTTTCTGAATAACTACTTGCTGACATTGTGTATTAAACACTTTAGCAAGTTGTTCGAGAACATTTTCTGTATAAGAAACAAAACCATCTTCTGTCAATGACTATGTCATTTCAACCTGATTCTGAACTTGGCCATTACTTCTTCACTTTCTACAAGGTGTGTGTTGACGCTGTAGCCAAAGTTGCATTTAGCGTGGGTAGTTGGATGTACCAAGGTTGTCAACTTGCACCCTATTGATAACTTGTTATTATTTGATTTCGTTGTCATTTACTTGATGAGATCAAAATATTAGTCATTCGTGATGTATCTTAGTGCGCCTAAGTAAGCAAATCAATCGTTTTGCTCCACAGGATGTTTACAATTTGAGCTTCAACACGTTAAATAGAAAGAATAAAAAATGTGTTGCAACTTCAAAGCTATTCATCTCATTATATCATAGGTGTGCCCCACTACACCCGTGGAAGAGTACAGGAAGGTGAAAGTTAGTTGCATGCATGCTTCTTTGTCAGCCATACTATTAAAACCAACGGTATGTGTTACGTTTTGAAACGTTTAACACGTGAATACTTTCACCCATTCCGGTTTAATACTTTTAAGATGGATTACTGTCACACATCAATAAATCATTAGTTAAAATTCTCCTCATTGAATCTCATGCTTCATTAACCAGTGCTTTAGTTCACCCAGTTCAATCTGGTTAATTAACCTAGTGGTAAATGCAAACATCTTATAAGTCGAGGGTTCGTTGACTCATCGAAAAGCATGAACTAAAGATATTCATTTGTGTCTCTCTTCAAAAGTATAATATGTGTTATGATAACGTCTAGTAATAGTCTTAATTGTTAAAAGTCCAGGGTTAAAAATTTCGAAAACTCGTGTTTTCTTAAAAATCCTCCATTAAATAACTCAACGATAGTATTGAAGATTTCGATCTCAACTTTCATGTTAAGTTCATATAAGGCATAACGTCTCATCATTTTTACATAGAAAACAAAAATGAAATATTGGAAGTGACGATAGAATTTTACAGGAAATAAATATACATAACTTCTCATTGTTTTTGTTTTTGTTTTGTTAATAGGTGTTATTAGTGCACTTGCAATGTACTTTAAAAGTAAAGCATGCTTTTTTGCAGAAGATTGAACTTCAGTGAATACCATATTGCATTACGTCTGAATAGTTCAAAACGTAGTTCTACGATAGATCACTAACAACCGTTTACTTATAGATAAGTTAAAACAAGCCTCATACATTATTAGTAAATACACGTCTTATCCTAAGTTTAAATACATCGTGTTAAAACAAATAATTTATCAACGTTTTTAAAAAAACTATTGTTCAACTTGAAAAAAATTTGTCATTATTACATTATGATTTAATGGGCTTCAACGAATCAAAGTTAAAATCACACACTGACTTCTGGCTGTAAAATCTACATTGTATAAATACAAATATAGCTTCAAAATGAATGTAGTGTTATAACCTCAACAATGAAACATTGATATACATTTATCGTTCAACCAATCTCCGTAAGCCTATGTTTAATCATACTCAACAATTCCAATCAAATTTTTCTACCTCGTTACCAAATTGTAAACTTTTTTTCGCAAGCAAAACAATTACCCTAACCCCCTAATATTTTGATATTGCAACGTCTGCTAGTTAAAGCCATGATACATGTAACACGTATAACATTAGACTCTAGGTTGTATTTAATTATATCATAGTAATATAACGATCGATTCCTGAGAAATATACAGTCAACATAAAAGTTGGTCCTTTTCTGTACAGTGACTCAGTTTTTGTAATCAATATTGCGACATTTGAGAAGACGTTGAACATATACGTGTACTGTGTATATTATCACGTGTCCAAACGTGTTAACGCTTTTGTCATTTATAGGTCATGTCACGAGATATGCTCATTATGCTGAATGACATATACAGAATACGATACATTACCATCTCACGGTGTTATATCATCTGTCAGTGCGGTGAACCGTGTGATTGCCAAGCATTTTCTTATTATTTCGCCGAGTTTGTACAGCTTCATTCCGAAAGTTTGTTCACTCACAAGTGCAAATAGTTATCATGTAATTTTGTTTGCATGTCAATTGCAATGGCCTTAACTGTTTATCAACAATCATTGTCTAAAATAAGATCGTCGGGTCAATGTGGTAAGATTTTGATCATTCCTTTTTCCTTAATTAACTTTTAAATTGATTAAATGAGAAAACGCTTGGATGAGTTGAAAAAATATTTAAGGTGTTTCGAAAACATATGATCGCATGTGAAGTCTATGGTGGCTCAAAAACATGTGATCGCATGTGAAGTATACTGGGGCTTGAAAACATGTGATGGAATGTGATTTATACTGGGGCTTGAAAACATGTGATCGTATGTGAACTCTATGGTGGCTCGAAAACATATGATCGCATGTGAATGATATGTTTGCTTGAATACATATCATCGTATGTGAACTCTTGGTTGCTCGAAAACATAAGATCGCATGTAAATTATATGGTGGCTTGAAACGTATGATCGCATGTGAATTATATATGATCGCATGTAAATTATATGGTGGCTTGAAACGTATGATCGCATGTGAATCATATGGTGGCTTGAAACATATGATCGCATGTGAACTCTTGGTTGCTCGAAAACATATGATCGCATGTAAATTATATGGTGGCTTGAAACGTATGATCGCATGTAAATTGTATGGTGGCTTGAAACATATGATCGCATGTGAACTCTTGGTTGCTCGAAAACATATGATCGCATGTAAATTATATGGTTGCTTGAAACGTATGATCGCATGTAAATTATATGGTGGCTTTAAACGTATGATCGCATGTAAATAATATGGTGGCTCGAAAACATATGATCGCATGTGAATTATATGGTGGCTTGAAACGTATGATCGCATGTGAACTCTTGGTTGCTCGAAAACATATGATCGCATGTAAATTGTATGGTGGCTTGAAACGTATGATCGCATGTGAATTATATGGTGGCTTGAAACGTATGATCGCATGTGAATGATATGGTTGCTTGAAGACATATCATCGTATGTGAACTCTTGGTTGCTCGAAAACATAAGATCGCATGTGAATTATATGGTGGCTTGAAACATATGATCGCATGTAAATTATATGGTGGCTTGAAACATATGATCGCATGTAAATTATATGGTGGCTTGAAACGTATGATCGCATGTGAATTATATGGTTTGCTTGAAACGTATGATCGCATGTGAATTATATGGTGGCTTGAAACATATGATCGCATGTGAATTATATGGTGGCCTGAAGACATATCATCGCAAGTGAACTTTATGTTGTCTCGAAAACATATGATAACATGCGAATGTCATAATGGCTTTCAAGCATATGGACACTTTTAATTGTTATAATGGCTCTAAAAGATTTGTTCGACTGCAGATGTTATTGTGACTTGCAAGCATTTGGTTGCATGCACAAGTTATGGTGGTAAGTGAATGTTTAGTTGATTATAAACTTATTTCTGCATGTGAATGTTGTGAGGGTATGAAGCGTATTTAAGGCAAATCAATGGGATAGCAATCATGATATAAAATAACCTGATTGTATATCAGCTTGCACAATGGCGGCTTGTGAAATGACGTTGGATTAGATAGAGGCATGTAAACAAGAGGCTCTCTAAATCAGAATCTATGTATAAGACAATGGGGTGTTTGCCTCTATGGCAGACTTCAGTCTGAGACTGATACCTACCCAATTATCAATAGGGGTGGATCAGAAATTGAGAATATATGTAGATTTTCAGGAATGTTGATTGCAGAACACTGCCTGCTTAGCCACGTGGCATGGTTAACACGTTTACATGGAGTGAGGTTCATTTTTACCAAGTATAGGATTCAAGGATTTGAGTGTAGGATGTCCTCAAAGTCTCAATTAGTTTTGCACAAGGGACTCGTCGAATACCGTTGGAGATCGCTACCCACTGCCATATTTTTATTTACGAATTGTCAAAACACATCGAATTTCTTTTTTAAAATCTTCTCATTTTTCTTTCAAGTTAACATTATTGTGTTTTATTACTTATCTAGTGTTTTTACCACAAAACTTTGGCAACCTTTCATTACACTTTTGGAGGTTGGACATTAGCTGGAAACTATTGGAGGGTATTTTCCCTTCATCATGTCTAATGCAGACAGTGCAGGGGCAAGTTGGAACTAATGCTTACACAACTTTCTTTTAAATAATGACATAAGCTGGTACCTAAATTTTATTAAGAGAGGGTTTCTATATGAACAATTATCAAATTTGGACTTTTTCTAAAGGGAAAATTTTATCTTTTTCATAACTGTGAAATAAGTCTTCAGTTTAGTAACACAAAGTTATTGCATTATATTACTCACTTTGTATTTTAATGAATGAAGAAAAATAAATTCGTATTGGCTTATAACCTGATTATGAAAACTCCGAATCTACTCCTTATAAAGTTACCTGCATTTTGTGAAGGGACATCGATATTGAAATTGCATAGGGTTTGCATTACAGAAGTGAAAGCTAGTCGACAAAGAGTAATGGCGTTGCTAAGAGAAAATGCTAACGCGTTTACCACATAATACAAGGCTTTATTGTTTCTGCCAAATGTACGTGCAATGTAACTACATTCATTGGTCTAAATACATAAAAACATGTCGGTCACATGTAGTGAAATAACTAGTGTTGTAAAATAAGTGTTTGTATATAAATGCAACAAGATGATAGTAATTAGCGTAATTTATGTATTTAACTTGACAATAAAATGATAGAGTTTGTTTACTTATACTTGTTTACTACACTAAATGTTTACTACAAATGAATCATCATGATTTATGCTTGATTTTAAAATCTTAATGTGTAGGCAGTTCTATGCGTGCATGTAATCCTCAGTTAAATGATTATTTCAAAAGAAAACTTAAATTATATGTTCATATCAATTTATGTTAAAGTGACGAATATATTCTGTAGATAATCGACAATTACTACACTGTATAGAAAGCTTAAGGATGTTTCTAAAAAAATAAACCAAAAAATTGATGAGTTTCATTGACATGAAATGAATAAGAGAAAGAATTTAAGTTCAAGCAAGCACTTATTTTTACAATGTACAATTTACAATTGAAAATGATTATATCAAATTCAACATTAGAATCCGGTTCACTTTGAAGGTTAATGCATCATCTCTGGGTCAACGTAAACTTCAGATAACACAAGCTGTACTCTTAAAGGGACACAGAGTATGTTGTTGGTGTCAAATATGTAAAACTTTATACATAGTGTAATTTGAAGAGTATTGGTTGTTTCTGAAAAGTACCATTTCAATGCTTATAAGTCCAGTATAGTGACAATAAACAGGAAATAATCGAGATTTGAGATCGAAAACCGGACAATGGCGCGCGCAAATGACTCAAACGTAATTTTTGGAAACTTATCTAAAGCGGACACAACGAAATGTATAGGTTGGTTGAGCTTGATAGGCCATTTAATTAAAAAAAACATGTCATTAGGACGCAGAATTTTCGACACTTACATTTGAAAACAGGGAAATATCATAATGTTGGAATTTAAGAGATAAAGATGCAAATTATAAAGTCGGTTTGAACTTAACTCAGTTCATATCAAGTATTGTATTTCTCCAAATTTACAAACCTTTTATCTAAAGGCACACACATATATAAGAAGAGTATAAACTATATTAGAATAAAGAAAAAACGTTTATACCGTCAGAAAGATATAAATTATGATACTGAGTTAAGGGTGTCAGGTTTATGTTTAAATTCCTCCCAATTTATTCATATTTATGAATTTCGTTTCCAATGCAATCGTTTCAGTTTTCAAGTATTGATTGCAGGTTGTTTATCATTTTATAAATATCGATATGAAGTGAGCACAGTTTCAACAATAAGTCACCTTCATTCTCAAAATGTGCATGTGTGTCTTTAAGAACTGTCTGATAAGAGTGAGTAGGATATTAATAGATTAACGTCGTGAACATTGTCCGGTTATAAAAACGGTATAGGGATTTATATCCTGTTGTTTTAATCTTCTGAAATGATCATGTCACAAAGAAGAAAAACATTTTAAGGGAAAACGTGTTTTCAAAACATACATTTTAGCTCTCATTTAATACGTATAGTACACCAAAAACACTTGAAGCGTTTTGATATTTCTTCTGTCGTAAATTTCTTTTTAACAAATACTCGGCATAATACTACAAAGGTCACTGTGGAGGGTCCTTTGAATATTGATAAACCCCTTGATCATATTGGATGAGCGTATGTTTTTAACTACCTAAAAATATAAAAGCGGTGTTATAAAAATGTCTTCTGTGAAGATATACTGGGAACATACAAGGTCCATGAGCTTAATGTCTCAGTCATAAATCGAAGAAACTAGAAACATGTGATGCGTTATAAAGATACAATGTACAATTTATCAAATACATTAACTTTCTACATGTAAATATGTATCAAAGTGATGCACCCATTACGTCCACTGTCAACAGTCACGTGAGACACTTTATATCACTTTAGCCGTACGCCCTCTATCACGTTATAGTTCAGCAGAAAGGTCCTCGTTATATAAGATATATATTTGTATTTTATCAAATTATTGATTTTATCGATTTTATGTATCTCATAGGCCTGTATAAGCCGGGCAGATGTTGTTTTATGGTTCCAATTATGTGTATAATATGTCAACATTTGCGTGACACAATAAATTTGCGTGACACAATAATAAAAAATACTCTCTCTCTCTCTCTCTCTCTCTCTCTCTCTCTCCTCTCTCTCTCTCTCTCTCTCTCTTCTCTCTCTCTCTCTCTCTCTCTCTCTCTCTCTCCTCTCTCTCTCTCTCCTCTCTCTCTCTCTCTCTCTCTCTCTCTCTCTCTCTCTCTCTCTCTCTCTCTCTCTCTCTCTCTCTCTCTGTAGCCTAAGGACATTGGTTTTGCAATGCCGACCGCCACACTGAAAGTTTAATTTATATTATATATGATATATACAAACACATTTGTTGAAGAAAACCAAGATGATTAATTCACAAGTACTTTCGACCATAAGGTCTCATCAGGTGAATGACGTTGAGTCGGTTATGACGTCATGATTAACAATAATGACGTCACATTACATTGCATAGATACATATGTTGCGTAGATACATTACATATATATGTATGGCCTGAAAAGGCTCGTTGAGCTGAAAGCGCTAGCCATTAAAATGGATTGTTTTTACTTCTAACTTCATATTTTTTCATATATATATATATTTGAAAAGATTAAATACTTCAGACGACACTTGCTGTAGATATCATTTTAATGATGACTGGATGCGTCGCATTTCGACTTGTTTACAAGTCTTTTCAACATATATATACAACCACATGAAAAGAAACAGAAGCTGGGATCATAAGCGAAAACATCTTTTTAATATATGCAACCAATTGAAAAAGGCCATTTCTCTTCTTCAGATAAAGTTCTATTCTCATCGAGGGCGGTTCCCGGATATATACGGTTCTCTATTCCTGCCCTCAGCACCGTTGCATCCTTCTGGAGAGCCCTTCATCATGAGCACGCAACGTAAGAAGAAGAAAAAGAAGTCTAGTCAGTTTGAGGTTTGTAGTTTATTTTAAATCGAGAGTCAGGGCTTGTGAATACAGAACACTCTCTATAACCCGACATGCTAAGGATAAGGAATTTAGTTCTATCTGATGATATCGATTTTTCAATGAGAAAATTTATCGTCGTATATAGAGATTGTCGTTTTAGAGGGATGTCGGTTTAGAAAGAGTGCTCGACACTGTATGGAAATGGAACGAGGAACATTGTTCGAGATCTAGAAAAAGCATTAGCCTGCATTATCTTTTAAATAAATACGACATGCTTCCCAAAAAAATTTTATCACTCTTAATCCCATAACTCGAGTTTCTGTTGTAAACAGTGGCGTTTTTAGTTTGACACGTTACATATGTTTTCTGCTGATGCCGACACGATCGGTGAAATGCTAATTATGTTATGCTTACTCGGTATGTTGATAGTAACGTTTCATCATTACCTGCGACGGCAAACATATTGGGTTAATATTTATCATACGATGACAAAAGGCAAATTTACTGTCTGTTATGAGGTTTTGATATTATCAATAATTCAACGATGACACGTTTCTTCTATGATAACGCATTTACTTGCAGCTGTACTTTGTTGAAAATTGTATTTCGATATCATTTATTCAATCATTCTTCAATATTTGTGAACAGGTTCGTACAGGTATCTTCTATATAGGTCAGGTTTATTTTTTACTATCATTAAATATTTCTTGTCAGTTAAAACCTTATAATAGATACTTGTATGGTAGCCAAAGCAGCCTATTTTATCAGGATGGTCCTTACGTTAATGCACTGTTGATACGGTCAGTGCTGACGGTGCAGTCTGACTTCGAAGTTGTGAGTTTGAATCGATCAATCGTCTCGACCCGAAAAAGTACAAACATGTAACTATTGCAGAGAGTGTGATTCCAAATATAGCATTTCTGATCACGAACTTTTGTTCGAAAGCAAGTCGCTGGAGTACTATTTCAACTATTCATGAAAGTGATTTATAATTCGTAAAATAACTACTCTTAAGACACAAGATAATGTCAATTGTTAAGCTCCTTTGTGACCGGTCGCTACCCTACAAGACATGCACTGTATAAAATTGTATCAATGTATACATGGATGGTTAACCTATCGATGACAACCAATAGAACCTAGTAAGGCTAAACATTCCTTTTTGCAAATACACCATAGGACGATTTTGATACTCAAAGTATCACTATCAATACAAGGGGACATCTTAAAACTTTATTTTAAAAGGGGGTTGCCCAATGACCCAGAACCTGTGCCCAATACGGACCTTTTATTTGAGTACCCATCAGCCTCATTAGCAAGCACTGATGCGTACGATGGAGTCACGTCAACTATTACCGTTGGGTCTTTTTGTCTGTAACATAGTATAATGTTAGACTGACACGAACGAAAAACGCTGCAGATAAATAATAAAAACTATGAAATAATCTTAAAGAAATATCCTAAATCATACGATATATTTTTCTCTTGATCTTTATCACAGAGTAAGAAATGTGAAACTTTGTAAAATATGCACTTTTTTATAGAACTGAAATGATCCATTGTTTTTCAATCAGATAGGAATAACTAGCTAGCTTTCTAGAGTATAAGATTCAAAACTGATTGGTGCGAACCAAGCACGTACAGTTATGTTTTTATATCAGCAGATGATAGTCAAACGAGGTGGTTGCACATTCTTAATTTTCGGTTTAGAATTGAGAGACAGATCGAACTAAAGTTCTTGTCGATGGATGGTTTCACACCTGGTTTTTCAACTTATGTTTTATTTTCATTTTTAACTACACACACCAAAACGGGATTACAGACCAAAAGGTAATACAATTTGTTTATTGCACTACAAAATAGCGTATATGCGTTCCATTTTAGACCGCTGAGCAAGAACGAAAGGAAAGGTTTCGGAAATTGGTCGGAGTGGCGATAAGGAATGTGAAGGGGGACACTTTTTACCTCTCTTCTGCAACGCAATTCAAAGCAGAAGTCAAACGATGTCCCCAATCTGAAACTATGGATTTGGATGACGTCTTGGCAGGACTTTCTCTGCTGGAGAGTGCCTTTCAGGAGGTGGGAAAGTCAATTCTTTCCATGGTTTTTAAATGACGCTAGTAAAAATTCATTTTCAATGTAAGGTTTGTTGATTTTTCATATATTTCTTAAATCTAAAACTGTCCATGATAACATGATGCTGTGATATCGAATGTTTTACGACAAAACCAGCTTTATCAAAACGAAAAACGATGGGAAAAGTATGGTTCGGTCGCTTACTCTTTAAACCTTGACTGCAGTGCTCGTTACAGTCAAGCTCATTTTTATGTTTATTGTTTTATGTTTATTTACAGTGATTTAATTCCCCGAGTATCAAATGTAATCGCTTTTGAGGAAAAAATACTTCCCACATACAATTTTTATGTTATAGAAAGAAATAAATAAATAAGATTTTAATAATAACTCTTATTTAATACACATAGCTTATTTGGTAATATGTTATGTTATTAGCCTATAAAATATACAATTAATGTTATTGATTAATAAAAATATGCAATGCATTACAGACTATTTGGTGCCTGTTGAGAAAGTTATGACATTATAAAAATCTTACCTATCTTAACTGCAGGGCTGCGAGAACTTCTATGCCGGATTGAGGTTTTTCTACACAGGTAATTTTTTTCATATGAATTAATTTATTGTTGACATCAGTAAGTCTTTATGTACCCACAGAGATCTTCACCAGATTCCTTCTGACAATGAGTATTCTCAGTTAATAATCTCTGAGTCGAAATTTAAAAAAGTTATGTTATCGGTGCGTAAATAGTAAATTATATGTACAATATTCCACTGACACATTGCTATCGATGACAGCCACTGATATTTTTATTTCATTATTTGAACATTAAACAGGAACAATGTATCAAACTTGATGAATGATGAAATAATCTTTAGCCCAAACAACCAATTTGCAACCATTTGCACTTTAAAAATATTGATTGTGAAGTTGCATGCTATGTTTGATATATCTTGATAAACATAAATATCTTAATTATTTTAAAACTTAATTGATAAGATGCTCTTGATCTATCCTGAATATGGTATAACTGCTTGGTTAATTATATTATTTACATATATCAATATGCACTGGCCAATTTCAAAATGTACTAAATGTCTGCAAATTTTCGTTCAAATCGTTCAAAATAACAAAATTCATATTTCAATATTGCTTGTTATAGTTCTCTTGTTGACTCGAGAGGACAGCGTTGTGCGTATCTCCCCTCATCCAGGAGACGATAAAGTGGACATGCCAAAACCATACAGAATGATTCATTCTCGCCTGTGGCAAGGGGTGGAAATCTCTGCTGTAAACCAAAGTAGCCAAGAACAAGAGGTGCAGTACCACTGCCTTGTGAACTTATTTTATTGATCTAACTGCTTCAATCAGATTTCATGCTTGTCTAGACGAACGCGTGATCTTATCAGTTATGCTGGTGACTTATCTGTGATAAACAAGTTGTAATGGCTTTGTCATACTGACGTAAAACAGTAACGTTTGTGGTTTGTTGAGTTGATTTGGTGTGTGTTGATTTAAGATTTTATTCTTATACGCTAGATCCTGGCGTCAATCAGATCATACGTGTAAAACAATTACCTCATACATTTTAGGGTCCAACGACTCTAACTTTGAACTTATCAAATGTGTTTTAAACCTTTTGGTAGCGTGTTGATCCCACATTACTTGAATTTTGATTACCTTTGTTTTGAACATTCATAATGGAAAAATGTCTGACACATGTTTTTTCTTTTGAAGAAAGACTGAAAGACGGTGATAATTGTATAAATTGACATTGCCCACATTCTAAACTGCTTCCTATGTCATGGGCATGTACTTGTCAATATAAAATTAAAAATCTTTGCCGCATTCTAGGAAACATTTTTAGTCAATAAAAAAATACGCGATCATCGTTAGTTCACTGTTTGATCGTAGGACTAATACGCTTGTCATACGATGAGAACGTTTGACACAGGTTTGCATACGTATTGTAAGAGGTAAACATACTGATTGTCTTCTTCTTTAGAGGTCTGCTGTGCTATGTAAAGTGTTTCCCGAGACGGAAGACGAGTGATTTGATAAAATGGTTAAGATATGGTATATCGTACTGCAGTACCCGCGGAAGGACCATGTTATGTTATGTAAAGTGGTTCCGGAACGGAAGACGAGTGATGTGATAAAATGGTTAAAGAGCCACTCCGTGAGTTGTTGGAGTCATATATACCAAACTTAATCAATGGTGTCATTTGATCGGGAAGTATCGACAGTTACCAAAATGACAGTTTTTTAAACCTTATTGTTTTTTTACGGTGACAAATATGAAGGTTGAACGTCGCAATTATGATCAAAAACCAGACAGAGGCGCGCGTCAAATAGTCAAACGTAATTTTGGAGACTTATCTAAAACAGCCAGGAGGGCAGTTAGGAGTTGATAGTGTTTGTTAGGTTATATAACTAGTATCTATGAATATTGGACGTGAGATCTACACCTCTGTGCATTTATAAGGCTGTTTTTAGATTTTCATGAAAAACCAGTATTTGTCATATATATGTCTTTTGGATATAAAAAATAAAGATGTTTTTATTTTATAGCCCAACATACAATGTATGACATTAAGGTTCGCATCAAAGGTACTAGTAAATAACATGTTATGAAAATCACGGAGTGCCTCTTTAAGATATGGTTTATCGTACTGCAGTAATAAGTGGAATAAATATACGAAGATCAGGAATTAACACAAAAAGTCAAATGAATACATGAGAAGGAATATATCTCATTAAGTAATGATTATTGAAACAGAAGGAACACAATAGCATATGAAATTGCAAAACATATCTTTAAAAGGTTATAAGGGAATATGCGGAATACTGTTCAACAAAACATATGTAGATTAACCTTTTATATTGTGTTATATTAATGACGACTGGGTATATTTTCACTATAACAAGCTGTTTACATTCTGGTATTGAGGTTATCAGAGATGTGTAGTTGGGTTTTTTCATGGGATTGGTAGCGATGTGTTGCTTACGCAAATACACACTTGAGACATTCAGTTCTTTGCCACCAATGCATTTGTATGTGTTTGCATTTTAAGGGTTATTCATGGTAGAGGTTATTAATATACATAAAAACCCGTTGGTAAGAAGGAATTGAAGCTAAAGAGTTTATGTTGTAAATGTTTGGTTGTCATTTAGAAAAAATGTCTTGTCGGCAGGGTTGTCGATACTAATTTGTATTGGTATTTCAAGCTTTTTTGGTGTTTGCAAGTATTTTTTTTTATACTATTGATTTGATGCCATTTAAAGTGTTCGTGAGTTTAGCTATGGTAAATGACACTTATCTTGTTGGTATTCGAATTATTTATGTTGGCACTGGTGATTTGATGTCATTTTACTGTCCTCCGTGTAATAAGCGCTCTCACCCTATAAGCGCCCCTAACTAAATCTGTAGCTCGAAAAATAATAAGCGCTCCGTTTTCATAACTTTACCATCTTATAAGGCTATGGAGTTCATTGCAACCGACTCTCGCTCGTTATGACATTAGTCAGAGAGCTGCATTTCAAGTTTATTCATGCACGTCAGCGACTTTAAACGTTAAACAATCTCTGAAATATCAAAATGGCAGATTTAATTAAAGGTATCTAACTAGTGCCCCCTCTTTTTAATTTGTTTCGCTTCCTGGGCACTTTATGCGTGGAATACGGTAAGTCTCAGTTGTTGCTGTTGTGTTTGTTGACACGGGTTGTTGATATGTTCATGTTGTTATCCAGGGTGTGTTTGACAGCGTTATTTCACATTTCATTGGTTGTGATGCTTTGACTGTTGCCGACATTGATAGTAGGTATAAAACGTGTACACGTCATACAATTTGGTTGCTGCTTATTTGCTTGATTTTTAAATAGTTTATGTTGTTTACAAGGATTGCCGATAGTGATATTTGCTTGATTTTCAAATAGTTTTTGTTGTTGACAAGGATTGCCGATAGTGATATTTTTTTTGGTTTTTCAAAATTATGTCGTTGCAAGGTGTTGTTGACACGAATACCACAGATAAATGTTAAGATTTTATGGAGTTGGCGGGGTTAAAAGGGCTTGTTGGACAAGTTTTCTTGGTTGACGTTGACATGTAGTTGTATTTGAATCATTTACGTTACCGACAAGGGTTGCTGACAGTATTTCAACGAGGGATATTCAAATGGTTTTGTTGTTGATAGAGGTTTGCTGACAGTATTTCCACGATGGATATTCAAATGGTTTTGTAGTTAATAGAGGTTTGCTGACAGTATTTCCACGATGGATATTCAAATGGTTTTGTAGTTGATAGAGGTTTGCTGACAGTATTTCCACGATGGATATTCAAATGGTTTTGTAGTTGATAGAGGTTTGCTGACTATTTCCACGATGAATATTCAAATGGTTTTGTAGTTGATAGAGGTTTTCTGACAGTATTTCAACGAGGGATATTCAAATAGTTATGTAGTTTGCAGGGGTTGCACACATTCTCACTTTGATTGAATTGTAGAATAAATGTAGTTTTACGGGACGGTGGCGCATTTAGTTGATAATGAAAAATGTTGAATGGACTGCTGGCACTGACCTACTTCGTCGGTAGTTCATGTGTTCATGTTATTGGCAGGGCCTGCTGACTCTTTTGGAGGAACTGCAGATTGAATGCATGAATGAATACGAACAAAATCCAAGCGTATGTTACCTGATGTGTGAGCAATTGGAGACAAGCTACGCTCTCCTCGGTCTAGAAGACGCTCACAGACAACAGCTCCTCGCCTGTGTCTTGCTGCTGAGAGCAAAGTGTGCCATGCTGAAGGTGAGTGGGGGTGAGTCCCGAGGTGGGTGATTAGGGTAGGTTGTGCTGAAGGTGAGTGGGGGTGAGTCCCGAGGTGGGTGATTAGGGTAGGTTGTGCTGAAGGTGAGTGGGGGTGAGTCCTGAGGTGGGTGATTAGGGTAGGTTGTGCTGAAGGTGAGTGGGGGTGAGTCCTGAGGTGGGTGATTAGGGTAGGTTGTGCTGAAGGTGAGTGGGGGTGAGTCCCGAGGTGGGTGATTAGGGTAGGTTGTGCTGAAGGTGAGTGGGGGTGAGTCCCGAGGTGGGTGATTAGGGTAGGTTGTGCTGAAGGTGAGTGGGGGTGAGTCCCGAGGTGGGTGATTAGGGTAGGTTGTGCTGAAGGTGAGTGGGGGTGAGTCCTGAGGTGGGTGATTAGGGTAGGTTGTATGGGTTTGATGTTTTTAGTGAGTTGAATGATTTTGATAACCATGGTAAGTTGGGTAATTTAGGTGTGTTTGTTCAGTAGGATAATTTGGATGAGATTTATGAATTGCAGTTTTCGATAATTTTAGTTCAGCTTATCGATGACCTTTCCTCTTCATTAAGAGACGGATGATTTGGTTTTTGGGTTTAGTGGAGGGATGATGCGGATTTTGGATCAGGTTGATGAAAGACGTTTATATCGGGTTAAGTGGAGGGGTTACATGATTTTGGATGTAGTCGATGGATGATGTGGATTTTGTTAAGGTTGATGAAAGACAGTTCTTTGGGTTAAAGGGCCATAGAGTATGTTGATACAAATTAGAAATATTGTCAAACTCGTTGAAAGATCTTTAAATGTTTTTCGCCAATTTTTTCTACCAAGTAAGCCGAGAAATCTAATTGATTAGTAATGTTGTTTCCCGTGTCTATAAATAGATCCACTTTCATTTTTTTATTGCGCAAAGCATTGTGGTGGTGGTTGGTTCTCATCCTTAAAACAAAGATAACCACGCGGGGACAGGAAAAGAGAAGCAGGATACAGTTAAAACGACGATAGACTAGAAGGGAGACAAGTTGGTCGACAGCAGGAAAGTCAAAACGGCGAAACACATATGTGAATTATTTGAAAGTCAAACTCCCTTTACTTTGAGCGCCCATTGTACGTTGTTTTCAATAATATACATCAAGATCAAGCTGATGGTCTTATAGACTTTTTTTTATAGACTTTTTTTATTTCCGTAGAGCAAGGCGAGATAATCAGAATAAATCTATCTGACAACTGAATTTACTATCATTTCTCAGTCTTCGGCGGAAAAAGGATATGCAGGATAACAACAACAACATCCTTCTTTGTTTTGCAAGTTTTGGTCACCTCTTTGTGTAAAAAATGTTTAGGTTATTCCTTTTCACGAATGTCAAGTGTTTATAATATTTTAAGAGATATTTTAAGAAGAAGAAATTGTATTTGTTTATTTGTGATCACTAAAACCCGAGCTTACTTTGTATACAGGAAAGGAAAATTCGCGTTATGTCATAACTCAGAAATATAATTACATCGACTTGTCGTGGTGTATATACTATTTCTCACAAATCATGTTTTAGCTGAAACAATTATCTACCAACTGATAATTTTCGGCTTTTTTGAAAAAAATGTTTATTAGAAAGATAAACATACTCAATGGCCCTTTAATGCAAAGTTTATGCGGTCAGTCCTGACGGTGCTGTCTGACTTTGAAGTTGAATTTGTGACGTGGATTTTAGATTAAGTGGATTGATGACGTGGATTTTGGGTTAAGTGGATGACTGACGTGGATGTTAGATTAAGTGGTTGGAGGACGTGGATTTTGGGTTAAGTGGATGAATGACGTGGATTTTGGGTGAAGTGGATGAATGACGTGGATTTTAGATTAAGTGGATGGATGACGTGGATTTGGGATTAAGTGGGAAGTTGTCGTGGTTGTTGTGTTAAAATGTAGTGATGACATGTGTGTATATTTGGGAACGAAAGGATGTAAGTTATCGGATGACTTACCGAGTCATAGTTTCGACTTAAGTGAAAAACTTGAACCAGTTATTTGAAGTAAACACATTTGCTCAGTAAAGGCCAATTTAGGAAAACAAAATTAACTGTAAGCCAAGAAAAAATATATTTAAGAACTTAAAATTTCAAATGATGAAGGGTTATTAACATTTTCTTAGAGAATTAATAAAGAATTTGGTTATTGTTTCAGAAACGCTATGATTTGGCAGAGATAGCGGCACAACAAGGTACTATGAAGAAATATCCTCAAAGATCTTTAGTAGATGCATCACCTTATAATTCTTTATGAAAACTTAGAACCAACAAAATATCCATGCGGTTAAGTATGATAAATGACACCTACACATATAATGCTATACGTAACTCTGACCAGTCACTCAACAATTCAAATTATTCTTTTCAATATTTTGTTTCAATTAGCTAACACAACAACACATTTAAAAGATATATTTCTTCTTTCTTAAACAAATAATCCCTCCCCCCCCCCCTCCCCGAAATTGGAGCTACGGGCCTGGTTCGAACTAGTATGTTCTTTCTCATTTAGCTGTTCATCACTATTCTGGCGACAACCCGGAGGCAAACAGTATGTTGGCAAAGGCATCAAGAGAAAATCTCAAACAGGTTTGAAATCTATATCTTGTTCTGCCTTTGTTTCTACCTCTCACGCTGTGTATCTCTTTTGTCAATTTGTTTCCATACCCGTGTCTCACTGTCTTTCACTGGCCTTCTTTGTTCCATGTTAATTGACGCTCTCTATATCGGTCTTTCTCTGGGTTTTTTTTCTGTATTTCTATACCCGTGTCTGTCTGTCTTAAGCCGGGATAGAGCAGTGGTTTGGGCGTTCGGCTTCGGATCACGAGGTCCAGGGTTCGAATGCCGCTGTTCTACATGAAGCAAGGTATGGGTGCAGTGCTACACTGAATTTCAGCCCATTCCAATACATTGTTAGCTAATTCCAGTCGATGCTTGCAGGTTGAACCGCAAAGCTTTGCCATTATTGTATTGCGGGCTTTTTCCCTGTAGTAATACTAGCAGCCGTGATTTAAGTGAAATACTCTTATAAGCCTTAAACCGATATCTCCCCAACTCTTTCTCTGTCTATCTCTGACATTTTCTTCCTTAATTATTGGCGCGCTCTGTGTTCATCCGGCTCTACCTCTGTGTCTTTCCATTTCCGTTTCTTTGTGTCATTTTCCCATCCCTCTGTCTCTGTCTCTCTTTTATTAAAACTTGAAAAAAAAATTATAACTAGTGAAATAAACTGATTGACTTTTCAAATTATGATTGGTTTAATTTAAATGTCTATCCTTTTTCGTTTTAGTCACAGAACGATGCGTCACAAAAGAAAGGTACGTCCTTTTTGTAACTTCAGTATTAACTCGAGGCAAACTGAATCAAATTTTAATTTGTTCAAAATATTAAATGGAAGACAATACTTTATTAAGATTTGTATTTATCAACAAAATGAAGAATATATAATATGATTGTTTTGCAACCAATATAATTGATGAATTGAATTGTCCCTTTAAAGCCTTATCTTCAATTGGCATCATAGATTTCTTATTGTTACCTAGGCATTTTTTGTTTCTTGCAGGTAACTATAAACGAAGCTCCGCGGTAAAAACACCAAAAACATCATCCCTAAACACTGGATTAGGAAGGGAAGAAAATGTGTCTAGGAATTTGCAAGGAACTGGCCCTGCATCTGACGTGGAACCGTGTTCAGACAATGAAGTTGCATCAGCCGAATCATCTGAAAATGATACCACATCGCTTCACGACACGTGTTCCCTTAGCTCAGATCTGGACACGGTTTCTGAGTTTGACATTGCGTCGGTAATGAGTGAGCTTGCTGACACAGAAGATGAAGAAGAAAAGGAAATCGAAGAGGCAGCTGAAGAAGACTTAAAAGAAGAGGAATCGCAATCTTGGTATCAGATGAGCCAGGAAAAATACAGCAAAGGAGAGGAACTTGACAAAATTGTTGCTGGAGAAGAATTAGAAGTCAACCACTACCTCAAGAATGAAATTACAGGTAATGTCAAGTACAATACCATTGAAGATCCAGAAGTGTTACAGCAGATGTTAAGAGCATACCCTTTGAGGTACAAAAGATGCCGCATCAATCTTGATGGACCACACAAAGCCATTTGCACCGTTTTGGATGTTAATGAAAAACATACACAAGTGATAGAGATTCATGGCAGAAAAAGTTGTGGACGCACTTTCAACGAGGACGAAGTTGTGGTTGAGATTATAGAGAAAGGGAATGACGTTCTAGAAAAAGACAGAGATATAACGTTTGGCAAAGTCATTGGTGTCCTAAAGAGCAAGTTCAGAGAAAGTAAACACCCCATTCTTGCTTGCCATGCCAATCCAAGACTATCATATGTTATGAATCCCATCTGCAATAGTGTTCCACAATTTTACATTTGGACAGGACAAACGAGAAAAAAATATCCAGGGGAAAAATATAAAATTGACGTTTATAAATACGGAACTGATAAAATATTAACTTTTGACAGACATTTTGATATTTTGCCTGAAAAAAGAGGTCAATATATGTTCCTTGTAGTTTTCGTTATATGGGATCCGCACTTTGTGTACCCTAAAGGAGCGGTGGTTAAGGTTTTAGATGCTGGTCGTAGCTTTACTGAAGGCGTTAATCTTCTTGAGGAACAGTTTGCAGTGCCTAGATACTATGATCGAGACACTGTTACCCTTGTTGAACAACTGATGTCTAGTCCTCATGTCCGGACTGTTTCAGATCACATGGATCTGCGGGAACTCACCGTATTTACCATAGATCCTCCTTTATCCAAGGATTTGGATGATGCTCTGAGTGTCTGGAAAAAAGATGGATGTTTAGTGGTGGGGGTTCACATCACCGACGTTGCTTCTTTAGTAAGGAAAGACGATGCTGTGGACAAAGAGGCGTGCAAAAGGAAAACATCATTCTATGCATCTTCAAGGAGGAAATACCACATGTTTCCAGAACCACTCAGTGAGGATAGACTAAGTCTAATTCAGGGACGTGATCGATTTACAATTTCTGTTCTGTTCACTATGGACAAAAAAGGAAACCATTTTGAAACCCAGGGGCCATTGAGAAGTATCATTCGTGTGTGTAAGAACCTTTCATATGAGGAGGCACAGACTATTATTGATGGCGGAAACACTGAACACACGCAAAATCTTGTGAGTAGCATTCGAACAATGAACACTATTTCCAAACGTTTACGAAAAGAACGATACAAACGTTCAAGATTGTCTACACAATTGAAAGACTTTAGGTTGTTGTATTCTGTACCCGAAATTGATGCCAAAGATGCCCACAATCTAGTTGAAGAGTTCATGACATTGGCCAACAGTTTCGTCGCTAAATGGTTGATGGAAACAAATAGTTGCCCACTACCATTACGTTGTCAATCTCCTCCAGATTCCGAAAAACTGTCCAGTTGGATTGAAAAAGGAGGCTTTACTCTGGACCTTCTAGTACGCCTACAAGACCGGAAAATACAACCAGAATTGACGCTGGACGTTGAAAAGCAATGTGAACTCAACTTGACTGAGAAAACAAAATACGTCACGGTTGAGAGGACTGTTTGGAATGATATAAGGAGCGCAGCTGAAGAAGGTCACTTTTCTACACTGAGGAATCTCATGTGTTGTGACAAGATGCACCCTTCCCAAGCACTAGCTTTAGATGGGTGGCTGGATATGCAGGAACCGGCTGTGTACAGGTCCTCTTGTTCCCCAAGTGGGACTTTAGGTCATTACACACAGGAGATATCTCCTTACACACACTTCACCTCTCCCCTCAGGCGTTATGTGGATCTAATCGTTCACCGACAAATCCACGCTGTATTGGATCAAAAGCCTCTGCCTTATGCTAGCAATGAGATAGAAGTCTTGTCAGAACGAACAACTGCGTTGATGAAAAGAGGTTCAGCTTTTGAGAAAAACTGCAAACTGACAAGAAAAGGTGTCAAACTTTTCTTTAAACCAATAACATTTAGCGTTGTTGTGACTAGAGTTGACGAGAACGAAGCAAAGTTCTTTATTGCAGCCATGAATCATCTTTCTGAAGTTAGCAGAGTTTTGTCTTTCAAATTGCTCGACTGCTGCAAACGACCTGAAGCTGACCCAGAAGGTACATCAGTCACATGTTTCTGGAGCAAAAGACTCTATAGATACGAGAAATTGTCTATAAGGAGACAAAAGGAACAAAGTGCCCAGTGTCGCCCAGTGGTTGAAAGAGGACATCTAGATTCCACTATGCATATGGAATTCATTCCTTCCCATGAGTTTGCAAGGACGCTGAGGGGCGTGTTTTTAGAGACAGAGAAGAGACAACCTAGTACACATCACGTGAACGTTTCATATGTTGACGAGCAATGTCCTTTGAAAGAAACAGGGGTAAGAAAGCTTTCCTCTGAGAAATGCGGAGATTTACAAATTCGTCATCATTGCAAATTCAGCATGAAGTTTTTTGCAGGCCAAATCCTCAAAGTTCAGATGCACGCCAAAGCTGATCGTGGTGTTACAACTCCGTATGTACAGTTGTTTCACCTTTGCGATAACCTTAGTTTGTGTCTCGCTCACACAAAAGATCCTGTTGGTACATTTGCCTATTACGTCGAGACGAACATCAGACAACACACATTCAGCTCGATTGAGGAATATCAAAAACTGTGGCTTCCAATTGTAGCAATGGAAACTGCAAAAAGTTCAGTAGGAGGCGAAGCCACCATCGCTCTGGAAAATGTGAACGTTAAGCTTGTTAAAGCTGATAAGAGGTTTTTTGGGACATTCGAACTTGATGCCAGATTTTGTGATTTTCGTCAGATTGAAGTTGGAGGAAAGAGTACAGACAGACTAGAAACCATGAGTCGTGAAGAAAATGTATTTTCCAAACTCATGAAAGGATCACTCGACTACATCTGTTTGAAATATTTCCCGACAGATTTTGACTTAAACTCTACTTTCAATGACGCATCGGTGTGGGTAGGTCACGCGCTCGTGAAAAAGGTCAAACAAAGACAGAAACCATCGACTAACTTAAATGCCAAGAAAACCAAGAAAACCGACGAGGATAACTACGGAGGCCCAGTCGTGATAACATTCGAGTTACGACGCAACTCACTCCGCCCTCCAGAACATCTGCTGGAACACAACTTCACTGCGACTGTCGAGATCATCCTCAAGTCAGAAGTCGACAGGTACACAATAAATAACTCCTCAAAAGCTAAGTGATGATCTGATCTGGCGTCATCTCGTCAATACTTTATACATGACAGTTTTATTATACATCGGAATTTATATTTCTTAAGTAAAAATCAGAATTTTGGTTGATTGCCTTTGATTGACAAGTTTAATCACATTGCATTATCGAGCGACTTCAAGGCAAAATTGTTTTCCCTGTTCCTTCTATCTATGAAGGACCTGAAATGCTAGGATATAAGACTCAACCCTCCCTAGAACCTCTTTAATATAGTCATTATTTATCCTCTAGTTCGTTAGAAGTGTTATGAATCCGAGGAGATTAATTTGACAATATTTACTCGGACTTTTTTTAATTAAATATTGTTCATGTGTCATAAGATACAAAGAACACTTTTAAGTATATATTTGACTTCAATTTCTTTATCATATACCCCATAGAAATACTCAAAAACTCTAGGGCAAACCTTAACTGCAAATTGCATGATGGTTGAGACTAAGCTTGTTCTTTTTAAGAGGTTACATCATAAACACAAATGTAACCAACCAAAACAAATGACCTTTACTTTCAGGAGGACTGAGCAGATGTTACGGGTCATAGACACTCAAGGGACACAACTCGCACATTGTATTGCCCTCAGTAGGACCCCGCCACCCTTTGGTGAGTTTACAACGATTTATCTGTATTAATTGTTGGATTGCAAAGCAATGGTCAACTATCTATGAAAGTTAAAACTTATCAATCTAGAGTGCCTACTCCGTAAGTTAATATTATATTAAAATGAAATATATAAAATAACAGATCTCAAAACAACATAGTGCTGTGATGAGCGACTGAAAGGTTAACTACTTCGGCCAATGAAGAGAAAATATGTAAATAGATTGTTTTTCCACTATGAATTGGAATTCTTCGATTGGCGTGAAAACTAATGAAAAACAAAGCTGAATTTACAGATTTCTAAAATGATTTCTATTTAAAACTAAACATTATAGAAAAAAGTCATAAAATAAGCACCGCATAAAAATTAAAAAAAACACAAATGTGTAGACACAGAAAATATCAACCAACTGTTTTCGAATTTCAAATATTTCACACGAGTTACACAATGTTACAAGAATGTTTGATTGACTTACTTCAATTCGACCTGGCAACATTCAACAAATATTAGTATACCTGATATTTACACAAAATTATTAATTAAGAGTACGAACCTTCTCCGTCAATCTAAACTCGACGGTGCGCCCCAATGACTGAGGTTATTTGAACTTATTTCTGACCTAATTCTAGACGTATTTAGGGTCTAATCAAAGCCACATGAAATAAATGAAACATACTCTGTGTCACTTTAACAGTTCTATATACATGAAAGTGTTTCGTTTCTATGATAGACGGGGCAAGGTTTTGTATGTGCATCAACAGTCCTACAGACTTGAGTCAGAGTGAGAGGCAGACACCTGACGTACAAATCCCTCGAAACAACCCAAGTCAAAACGCTGCAATCAGGAAAGCGTTGGAACATCCTTTCAGTCTCATACAGGGGCCACCAGGTACTGTACCCCAAACATTCATTCTAACATGACACGAAAACTGGAATGAAAATACTGCTTTCCGATTGGTTACTACACTCAATTTTGGAGTGATTATTTCACTAATAATCACCTCTAAATATTTACGACCGATTCACATTCATACGCGCACGTTTCCAAACTCATTCGCTGAACTTACTGTTTTCATCGCCTTACAGACAACAGCAAAATGAATTTTAAATCAATTCTATAAAGAGTTTGAGAATACCGTATTTTTTAATGAAATTTAGAAGGTAAATCCATTCTGTGGTATAGTTTTTGTTCGAAGTAGTTTATTTTTATTTATCACTAAATTTAATTTCAAACCGAGCTCGCTTCTTACCGTAACGCGCGGTAATAGCGGTTCGTCAAGTGAACAGAGGGGACCTACGTTATTCTTCAACTTTCCTTCCCTTTCCCCCCTCTCATTCATAGGTGACCATATTTCCAGACAGTGTATTCAACCATGACAAACTATAAAGTTTTCTTGATCGTTTATTCAATCAGTTCACATCTTGCGTGAGAAGTTAGCGCTAGCAGTAAACAACTACTTTTAGAGTAACGTCCCTTGATTTGGTCAGTCCTTTTCGGTATTGTAGGGGTGATAGGTGTCCTATGTATTTACGTGGACGGGATAAAAAAAATCTGTCTTTTGTTGATTTTATCCTCAATGAAATAAATACTTAAGGGTTTTATTTAAAACCTGTTGGTTTATGATTTGATATTTTTTTTATTATTGAAGCGTGTTCTTTGAAAATGAACTGTACCGTAGTTTCGAAAGCAAGTAGAACCGGTCTGTACTGGTTCGACCTAATCACATTGTTGTTGCGCTAGGCAAATTAGTTCCTCATTATATTTCTAATTAGTCATGTTAGAATGGAGATAAACCCCTTCTGTTTTTTATTTTGGGGTTGTATGTCGTGCATTTTTCACCCCTAAATTAACATTTCAAACCCTCGCAAGCTCGGTTTGAAATTGAATTTAGGGGTGAAAAATGCACGACATACAACCCCAAAATAAAAAACAGAAGGGGTCTATCTCCTAAATATGCATTTTACGACCTACTCTCTCAAATATCTAAATCAATTTAGATAAGCAGTCCTAAAGTCCAGATTGCGAAAGAATTTAAGCATGACAAAGATTAGAGTCGACAGACAAGGTCATTCGAGATGAACGACCATTGTCAAACAATATTTAGAAACACATTATTCCAAATTTAAATATTCTTTTTATGCTAAAATGTTTTGCAATCCATAGCTAGTTGGTCTTCGATTTGAGCTAAAGTTGGTCTTTGATATATCAGTGATTACAAAGGGAACCGTATTTTCTCGAATAGAGGCCGGGTCTCGAATAGGCGCCGGAATTTCGACTCTTTGAAATAATTAAACGCCGGGTTACGAATAATCGCCGGTGTATAGATGACTTTCTGATTTTTAACATAAGGGAATCGGAGAAGAGATTGCAATATGCTCTCGCAGTCCAAATATAAAAGACAATTCACCCCAAAACAATATATTTTTAAAAATTTGTCAGGATTACATTCATTTGCTTTGAAATTTGGATGAATAATCTAAGAATAATAAAGTTGAGGTTGTCTGAAAAGATAGACTATTCATCTTTTCGAGATAATACGACAATAATTCAGGATTGCCCTCTCATGGTATTTGATCGTGAATATCTGTTTACTGAAGGTATGTTTTCACTACACTGCCGAGGCAATTCTTATTAACGTATTCTAGATATCCGCTTTCCCGTCACTGGCTCTATTTGACGAAGGGTACATGAACCATTAAAATATCATTTTGGCAACATTTGTTCTCGTAACCCCGATGATAAAATAGAACTCGTCTTATTAAAAGTTTGGTTACTGAAATCTTCTTACTCTAGATTTGTAAGTACGTGTCAATCGGGCTTACATAGTGGTAAGTTGAAAGTCTGTTTTCAGGGACGGGAAAGACAAGTACGGGTGTGAAGCTCGTCTTCCTATTCCACAAGATCAACAAAGCCTTGCGAGATAACGGGTTTGTGAGTCAGAAGGTGCAAATCTTATTCTGTGGACCGTCTAATAAGTCAGTGGATCTCGTAGCCAGTAAGTTGGGTTTCTGTTATATTCACAGGATCAGGGCTAATAATTCTCCCTTTTTCCTGGAGACAAATATAAATAAATAAGTCAAAAGAGTGTTTCACCCCCTGTTTTAATAGGGTATGATATTATCATTCGGTGATTGTGGAAGATAACAGTATAATCACATAAAAGTTATTGATTGAGAGATTGAAAAGCATTCTATTAAGTATGAATTGAACTGTAGATGGCTGCTTTCAGACCCATGGTATATCCAACTTTTGCTCTCAATTATGGGGATAAAATTGGTGCAAAAGGAAAACAATTTAAGTTTGGTCGTAAGTCTATTTCTAATTATGAAACAATAACTTGGATTGGTTAAAATGATCGTTCAAGGACTTGAGGTGCAAAAACAGTCAGTATCGCCAACTTCCACCATGTACTTCAATGACAGGTTGAAGTCTCATACCCCTCAACAGACGTCGAAATCGCTCTTGTGGCAATAGCTGCCACTCCTCGTGTAATGCCGCTTCCATTTCATGCATGTTCTGAGGAAAATCCCTGCCTTGTACGAGTCGGCCCAAAATGTCCCATACATGTTCAAGCTGATTAAGATCCGGATTAAGATCCGGACTCATTGCAGGCCACGGGAGGTGTGTCAGGGCATTGTTCTAGACTACCTGCCTCGGAGCTCGTAAACGATGAAAACCAATAATCTGCCAATTGACAGCCTCTGGCATTCTAGCACCCGGAATTCTGGGTTAAAATGGCTTAAACGGCTTGTATCAACGTTTTTATAACCGAAATTGATCACAAATTCATATTGCACATTTCGAAAATCGTATAGGCAAAATACACGTGCAGATTCATGGGTACAAACGACATCAACGGGGGTTTTGTATGTGCTGAAATTACTAAACATTTATTTAAACGATGGTTTTGTCGACTTAGATATATGGTGTACAATGGAGACAGATTTTCTCAGAAAGTATGACACCTAGATATTTTTGGTTAAGGATACACTTGATGATACTCTTGATTAAGTTCGAAAGACATTAGTTATGGCCCTTGATTGCTCAATTGGACTTGAAACGATTAACAAATCTGTTGCTCAAATGGGGACAGATTTTCTCAGAAACTATTACACCTAGAGAGGTGACCTTTTGGTATTGGATACAGCTGATGATACTCTTGATCGAGTGCGAAAGCCATGTTATGGTCCTTGCTTCTGAAATTGGACTTGGAGCGATTAACAGGTCTGATGCTTCAATGGGGACAAGTTTTCTCAGACAAAATCACACTTAGGTGAATTAATTTTTTGTTTTGGACGCACCTGTTGATGCTCTTGATCGAGTTCGAAAGTCATTTCCGAAATATCATTTTTCACAGAGCTATGGCCCTTGATTGCGCAATTGGACTTGTAGCGATTAACAGATCTGCTTATCCAAACATACATTGTAGGACTTTATATGATAAACTTTGTTTACATGTTAGTTGTGAAGAGGGAGAAGAAATCAGACGTCCTGCGATGGTATGTGAGCCATGCTCACGTTTTTTCTTGTTTACTATTTATAGAGAAACCTAGTTGAAATAGTTTTATGTGGATCCATGAGTTTTGATAGAGTGGGGGTAATCTACTAAAAGGAGGGTGGATGAGGGTAACCTTCCGGAGTCACCATTTTTTCGAATTCCAAGACCCTCCTGCATCCGCCCCCTATATCGACAAGTGTTGATAAACTAAAACACTCTTACATTACATCAACGTGTACTGAAATTTGATACCAGAAATCAAGGTACCAAAATCTTATTCATCATCATTCTTCAATAGTTATTAGTATAAGAAAATATATGTTTTAACAAAAAACTGACATTTACTTTCTTGAACAGTGATCTATAAGATCATAGCATTGTGCGGCGGAGAATAATAGCCAAAACCAATTTAAATTCGACGTACTTACAGGGTACATGAAGAAAAAGCTTGGCAGCCTGTGTCCAAAGATCCTCCGTCTGTATGGCAAGACTATTGAAAACCAGGACTTCCCGGTACCCAAGAGGGACCTCATCTCGGACCGGAGCCTCCATGGACTCGCGTCAGACCCGGATATCCGGGATGTTACTGCGCACTTCATTGTCAGAGAGGATGGCAAACTGCACGCGGAGGAATTAAGGAAATATGACAAGGAATTCAAGAAATATTTTGAAAATCCGGAAAAGGTAGGTGATTGATAATTGAATATTTATTTTGAAATTATTTTGTATCGCCAGTTTTAGAAGAATTTGGTGTCATGTTTTGTCTGCTTTCTTTACTCAGGTTGACATCTCCCTAGGAACCCTGAAAGCTTACAATTCCCTTCTGGCTAAGGCTGAGCAAGAAGAACTTAAAAAGTGTGACGTCATCCTTTGTACATGCGCAGTGTCCGGTAGCATGAAGCTGGCTTCTTGTACAAACATTAGTCAGTGCATCATAGACGAGAGTGCAATGTGCACTGAACCGCTCACCATGATTCCAATCATCGCAAGACAGCCAGACCAGGTGGTGCTCTTGGGTGACCACAGACAACTCCGTCCCATCATACAGTGTAGAGAGGCCGCGGAACTGGGCTTGGACCAGAGTTTGTTTGAGAGGTACAGTCTCCAGGTCCGGCCCCTGGACACTCAGTACAGGATGGTGAGTTACACAACCTTCTCATTCTTAATGAGTACAATGTGTAAGTGTGTAATACTCTGTGATATGGGTGGAATTGTGATAAAAAAGGTTACCCTAGCTACAGGTCTTGCGGAAAAGAACAAGCAAAAAGCTTTAATCTTTATGCGTCTCAAATTAATCTTTTTACGTTTCAAATTAACACTTTACTGATAATCCCTATTTCCCCACGAATCAAACCTATTTTCAGCACAAGAAAATTTGTCAGTTCCCAGCCGAGCAATTCTACTCTTGGGGTCTGAAAACGGGCCCAGACCGGGCCTCGCTCGCTAGTTGGTATATCCCCCCGGGTAAGGAGCTCTCCATCTGGCCTATGAGGGACAACCCAAAAGCTTTCTGTCACATTGAAGGGTTAGAGGAAACCCTTACCGTGGCGACAGCGGAAGGGAACGAACAGTCCAAGTCAAACAGCAAAGAAGCTGAGAAAGTGGTGAGTTTGTAAACCTCGCTGTTCGTGTGATAAAATACCTGTATGATATCATTCTTAGATGCTCAATTATGTGATAAAGCTATGAACTTCCTGAGAAAATATATGACCTAATTACATTCGTATAATTATGTGAGATTGCTGTGAACTTCCCGAGCAAGGCAAAACTCGCGCCACCACTTTCAATCACTTACCAATTTAAGCCTTGACGCCTCTACATCTCAGCTTGACTGTCAAATATTCTGTATGTCCTAGGGTTAGTACAGGGCGCTCCAGCCACGAATTTTTGTGCAATGCAGAAAGGCTTCAACCGGTGTTTGGGACAAAATTGTCCTTAGCTGGGGAAGTTAGGCCTGACTTGGAACGATTGTAACGTTGTGCTTGTAGTTTTGCATCGTCTCATTTCCGGAGGTTGATTACAGGTTGACGCGTTCCTGTACCTGCTGGAACGGGAGAATATTCCCCTTGAGGAAATCAACCTCATGACCCAATACAACGCTCAGAGGTTCATAATCCAGCAGAAACTCAAGGAGAGGTTAAAGGTCAACAATGGCTCGGCCAGACGTTCTCGCTTGAGAATTGACAGAGTTCGAATCCAGACAGTGGTGGCTAGTCAAGGTGATATGCTACCCCCAGTTTTGTTTCTCCAAATGATTTATTTGTTAGTTGAAATTATTGTGATATTTTCACATAAAAGCAGCTAAACCTACGTATCGTTTTACTGACAAGCACATTGATAGTATGTATATATTCACCTTAAAAGTTGCTTAGCATGACACAAGTATTTATGTACATGTAGTCCATTAAATATAGCATTGTTAAGCTCTTGAAAATGTCAATATATGTCTGAGATACACGGAATGTTGTCACGGCTTTTGCTGATACCTCTAAAAGTGTCATTTTTATATTTTCATAAAAATAGAAAAATGCAATGTAGCTGTTTTGATGAAATGCCTTATTTATGAAGGGACATCTCTGGGGTGTAAAAGTGTTTGGCTTCATCAAAGGGCCACTGAGTATGTTAGTGTTATGCAAATTATCTCGCCTTGCTCTATGGGAAAACAAAAAGTTTAGAAGAGGTACTTCGCAATCATTTTGATCACGATGTATTTAATAGAAAACAACGTACAATGGGCGCTCAATATAGTCACGTAACGTGCCTATATTAAAACGAATCAAACTCAAAGTAAAGCGAGTTTGACTTTCAAATAAATCATATATGTGTTTCGCCGTTTTCACTTTCCATTTGTCGCCTTTCTGGTCTATCGTCGTTTTAACTGTATCCAACGATACGACCACAATGCATTGCGCAATAAAATAATAGAGTCGATCTATTTATTGACATGGGAAACACCATTACTATTGAGTTAGTTTTCTCGGCTTATTTGGGGTCGAAACAATTAGCAAAATTTTTGTAAAGATCTTTCAACGAGATGGATTTGGGGCACTATATTCTATTTTGAATCAATATACTCTGTGGCCCTTTAAGATTTTTGTGATCGAGGATTGAACTACTTGTGAGTTCATCGATTCAACTTTCCCTAACTAGGTGGCGAGTGGGACTACGTGATATTCAGCACAGTGAGGTCCCTGCCCCGTTACCGCATCGAGGAAGAACCGACCAGGGGTTGGTGCACTCATAACCTGGGATTCATCACCGACCAGAATCAGATCAACGTGGCCCTCACTCGGGCTCGCAAGGGACTCATCATTATAGGTGGGAATAACCTATAGTGGTCACACAGACGCCAGACTCTGAATTTACAATATCATGTAAGTATATGTACATGTAGCTATATAACATAAACAAGCTCTGACACTAGTGACAGAGTCGTGTCTGCAATAGGACCGGAAATGGTTTCCTGGCTCGGTTGCTCTCTGTAAACTTCGTAGACAGATCCCAGTTCGCATTTCCGGTCATATTGCAGACACGACTCTGCCAGACCTTGTTTATGTAAGGCTGCGTTTCCACCAAGTTTCACGTGTCACGTATCTCGTGTCATGTGTCACGCATGACACGTGATACGTAACATATAGGGTTTCCACTTGATTTCACATCGAACATGTCATATGTCATTCGTCATTCGTCCTGTGGAATAAAGGGCGAGGTTTTATGGAGTAAACTGTGGAAAACCCAGGACAGAAACGTGACATGGCACGGGTAAAAAGAATGAACATGTTCATTCTTTGAAAAAGTGTCATTTCACGCGTGAAACGTGATACGTGAAAAGTGACATTGATGGAAATGGTTTCTACCAAAATCATATGTTTCTATTTCTTGTCACGTGACACGTGACATGTCACGTGTCACGTGAAACTTGGTGGAAACGCAGCCTTATGTAGCTACATTTACATATACTTTCATGATATTGTAAATTCAGAGTCTGGCGCCTGTGAGTGGTCATGTTTGATTTAGAACAACATGCATTAGTCGGCGTACGCTGCGTAACGTGGGTAGCGGCGTATGACATATTTAGACCTACTATCGCTGCAGAGTTCAAGTTTGCAGACATAGGAAACTAATGTGAAATAACTAGGAAAAGGCGGTGCGATATGCCAGATATGCAAAGACTATATATCAATCGGATTTTATCTATGGTTTTCCGAAAAGGTCACAACCAATGAGGATAAAAACTTATACCATGATATATATATGAGTCTAAATAATGTATTTAATTCTGGTTTAACATTACAGTCTGATTAGCTATAGAGCGAAGGGATCTACTTTGAGAAACTTTATTTAACAATATTTTCCTTCGTGATCTGCATTATTGTTTCGAATACCAGTTGAAATAATAAGAATATCGACGTATTTTTTGTGTTAACTTTATCATTGCAAGTCTTGATTGAAGAGTTTAAAATTCAACACCTGTAAACTGATACCATGTTCTATTTTTCACCTGTGCCAGGTAACTCCCACCTGTTGAAGTGTGACCAGATGTGGCGGAAGCTGATTATGGAGTATAAGAAAGAGAAATGTTTCACGTACGGCGACGAATTCCCACGTCAGGAATTGTTGTATCGTCGACAGTCGAGCTCATAGGGTTCTGGTTCTTACATCGGGCCTCATGTTGCCTTTTACGGATCCTGTGAAGAACTCACCAACCACTATAAGTCGGATTCATTGAGGGAGTTGTGCCATACGACTAGACAATGGTTTATCTGGCGGCAGCTTGACGATTTGTGCTCAAGTATAGAACTTGACTTCCAGCATTAGTCCAGTTCACAGCGTTCTCGTCTTGCCATCAGACTTCATTGTTCGTCATCTGCAGATGTATGGAGGAAGACAGCCGTACACTAAGGGTGTTCTCTTTCTCGTTATTGGCACCATTTGATGATTTGGGTCCCAATAAGGAATTCTTATTTCAGCAGCAGTGGAGCAAAGAGTGAGCCATTGGCGACCCATTAAGCTTCCTTGACATCATTTTGAAGATTTGTGATACAATACAGAGTACCTGATTACAATTGTTGATAGTACTCACAGGGAGGTCCTTTCTTCAGATTATAGATAAAATTAAAGTATTATGCTGGTGGAAAGTTGACACCTTCATGATACAATGAATTCGTGTACACAGTTGAACTTAACAGACATTTTTTATTTATTATGCTTATTGTTGTCTTCCATGCAAATGTACATATTAGCTTGTTTTTTAAGCCCAGTGCACCTTAAATGCTGCTGAAGATTTAGCTGTGAATTCTTATCTCATCTAGCCTGAAAGGGGTTAACGATTACTCAATTGATTTTACTCAATTGGGAGAGCTCAGGAAATTATTTCTGAGGTTACGGTTCAGCTCAAAGAAAGGCTTAGCAATCCATGCTGTAGATATCCATCATTCTGCCATATTTATTTTCAGTTTACTCACATTTGTGATTACAAAAGTTATCATATCCTAAGTAAAGTCTCAAATGTTTGCAATGTAAACCTGATGCCTTTATTCAATACACTGCCGTGTCTGTTAGCCTTATTGGAATTACCGAGGCTCGACCTAAATCTATGCAGGTTTCAACGAATCAAATTTGTTACATGGAACAGTCATTGTTGATGAGTTGTGTGAGTTAACTTTCACTATTGTTTGATGTCATGTTAAATCAAGGATTAGTGTACAGTGTTCAATTTTATCTGGTACTGATTTTAAATTAATTTTCCAGTTTGCCAATATGCTATCAGCAATTTAAAGGGTTAATTTATTACCAAACCCAGTCTCCATAATGTTTTACCAATAGTATATATATATATATATATACATCAAAGTCAAAGGATGCAACGGATATTGAGAAATCATCATATTGTTAATAGTCGAAGACAGCCCCGAAATCTAAGAAAAATATTGACAAATTCTAAATATGATTCTAATACTGATAATCCAGAGGTCCGAAAGTGTGGCGACAAAAGATGCGCAACCTGTAAAATTTTAATCGAAGGTAGTTCAGTTAGATTGTCACCTAATAAAACGTTTTCTGTAAAAAGAAGTATGACCTGCGACTCAAAAAATGTAATTTACATGATTTCATGTCATGGATGTCAGGAAATATATATCGGGAAAACAGAGCTAAAGTTAAAAAGAAGAATGAATCTTCATCGTTCACAAATTAAACAAAAGCATAATCGCACAATCCCTCTCAGTGCGCATCTAGAAACATGTGGAAAAAATATGCATTCTGTTTTCCCGATATACAAAGTTGATTCCACTGAATCTAATTGCTTGGCGGAAAAGGAATTATTATTTATTAATAAACTAAAGCCAAAGCTTAATTCAAAACTTTAATCTAATATTCTTCAATTCAATGTCCATTTGCAAGTATGTTTTGTAATGCGTTTCATGTGTAGCATGCAGTCTATATATATGTAATGTATCTACGCAACATATGTTTCTATGCAATGTATTGTGACGTCATAATTGTTAATCATGACGTCATAACCGACTCAACGTCATTCACCTGATGAGACCTTATGGTCGGAAGTACTTGTGAATAAATCATCTTGGTTTTCTTCAACAAATGTGTTTATGTATATATATATATATATATATATATATATATGATTTATCATTGTGTATAATTTTATGTATATTTACATTAATTTATGTGCCTTGCTTTAAGCAATATCATGCCGATGTTTATCCAACCATTAATATGTATGAGAGTTGTAGTATCGATTTTTTCATGACATGTTTGTGTTTGTTTCTGAGAAATTTCAGATAGCTTTAACATGTTTGATTGTGTTTTTTGTGTGTTTGTTACTGAGCAATTTTAGATAGCTTTGACGTGTTTTTTGTGTTTGTTTCTGAGCACTTTCAAGTCATATTGACTTTGTTAGTTTTTTGTTGAAGATCCACTGGACTCTAAAATTTAAAACATTGTCACTGCACTAGAAATACATTGAGTGTCAGTGAAACCTAGCTATCGATCACGCGAGTTTTCATGTCATTATTCAGTTCATTATTGGGTGTTTCACGAAAGCCAGTTTAAGACTCCGGTTATGATCATTTTGAAGGAATGCTTATACAAACCTTTTTCGATTTCACCCTTAATATGCTGTTTCATTTGGTTAATATTTATTAATGATTGCATTTAATTTATCTGTCTTCCAACAGGGACATACTTTAGTTACACTGTTACATTCCCATACCTTTTACTATATACTTCAGTACATGTCAAATGATTATTCTCTCAAATAACACAATTCTGAGTGCCAAAGGGAAAAGTAATTTCCATTTCTGTTCTAAAAAGTATATTTTTGTATTTGTGCCAAAGTGAATAAGTCATTTTTAAAGCGTGATTTCATTCAATATATTGATTTTATTTAGTTTGATCCATTGTGAAGATATAAAGTTTTAAAGACGCACAGAGGTTTCATTCTTACGAATAGTCAAATTGCATACTGTATCTTAAGTAATTTTAATCATATCCCCACCTACGAAGTACTAAAGGGAGGCTTATATAGCATTCTTAAGAGATGTATCTCATAACAATTTTCTTGGACGCTGATCTTTAAAGTTTCTTTATAAACAATCAGCCGATTGTTTCTTTGTAATAAATCAACTTCGACTTATTTGATTTCTTTTTCGTGAAAAAAGTCTTCAATTTAAAAGATAATAGTCATCTAATACAAAATCGATGAGGACCCAAATATTCCTCTTGAAGAAATTGATCATCTTTATTCGAAATTGGATTCTTTTTGCCATTGTATTTCTACAAAGTAAATCTTCAGGAGCTTTTGTCAGAAAGCATGCATTCAGTAGAATATTGAAGTGTACCTTTTTTCTATAATTTTTATGCATACTTTATTAAATTTTCCCAATTTTTTGCCCTCCATTACCTCCAAGCTCTTCATATTCAATTCACTAGAATTATCAATGGCACCATTTCATGACAAAATCATAAATGACCTAATGATTCACATCTTTCAAATATTTAATGTAGGTTTTGTTATCCATTGGACATATTACAAGATGGGCTGTTTAGAAATTTAGGAGATATGAAAGTTCATTGTTTCAGTTCATTACAGATCTCAAACATTTTTTCAAGTATCTTTTTACTTACTCTAATTAAAACTATATGTAATGATCTGTCAATACATCTAGAAAATTACTGATTGAAGTCAAGGTCAGCTGACCTTTGACGAAATTTGAACCGACCAATACAATGAGGGCAGGAAGTCAGCTTCCAACCAATCAAATTCGAGGTTCTTTTGCATCTTGGTTAAAGTCACATGCTCACGTTTACCTTACGTTTGTCTGTGATCAACCAAAGACTTATTTTGTGATTGTTTGACCAGATTTGTTAATTTACTTTTGCACTTACGAACAGATAAACAATACACAAATATTCCGTCATTATCTGCACAGAATTGATTCTGTCATCATATTGTTCAACGCTATACACTGTGACACATTGGTAACATTCGGAATTTGTAATCAATGTGCTCAAGAACGGCGAAACAATCGCATTGACCTGCGATTCGAAGTGCTGGGCCAACTTTATTTTGATAAGCTGCTGTTCAAGCTTACGTGACACGGAATAGGTGTGTGATTCTCTAGATGTAATAACGGACTTCGGGACTTATTGTATTGCAGCTAGTTTTAACTAGATTGGCTTTTCATTATCCTATATTGTGATCAAGTGACATAAGAGTATCACATTTTATTTTATCAATTCTTTTTATTGACATCAACTCAAAATTCTCACCCATATTTGTAATACAGATTAAGTTATTCAATATGGTTAAGTTGCTTAAAATCCAAATCTTGTCTACCAATGAGTGACATACGTTCGGTGTGGTTATGTGAGCTCTGAACACATTTGTCTTGTTGAAAATACATCGCCTACTTGAACGTGACAAATTGATCATTAATTTGATTTGTCCCATGAATTGGATTTTGTGATGGCAAAGGGACTTTTTGTTTTTTAGCGGTGCATATTCTTAAACCTCTTTAACTTTTCTGTTAAGAAAATACCATCTCCATCTTTGTCCTTTTGCCACTGACTGAGATCGACAGCAATCGTGGCAATGAAATGTAAAACATTTATTTTGGCTCGCAAAGTCTATAAGGCCAAAAACCTTTCACGATGTTATTTCTGTCCCAAGAACTGCTGTACCCTGAACCCGACATTTCGAAGTCCCTGGCACCGAAGAGGTCACAGTTTGTACATCTGTCTTGACCACATAAAATATTCAGTCCTACCCAAAAATTTGACATGTCCTGATGTAAATTTGATAGATTATGTTATTGTTTATTATAAGGGTTATTTGTGTAATTTTGAGTATTGGGGACTCCCTACTGTATAGTTCATGCATGGGACTGTGCTATACTACAAGCATCTAATTGGTGTTGTTGATAACAATAATCTTAATCTTCGACCCGTCCAAAGCCTGATGTGCTACAGAGATCATGTCTCTATTTTTAGATTTATTTTCGTTCCACTATGTTAATGACTTTGTGTTATATACTTTCTTGGCGATCGACAAAGATGTATTTCATGCAAATTAATATTTACTATTTTTTTGTTACTTACATTAAAGATTTCATGATTATTTCAACTTTGTTGTTTTGTCTATTATAAACTTCATACATTCCTATTTTGATGTGCGATATTTGCTTAAGAGTAGAATTACTACCTGATTTGGACATTTTAAACACCAAATGGGCGCCTTGATGCATTCTTAATGTAAAAAGGCCATGGCTACTATAACTGAATTGGCCTTCTGTCTTGCCTGTCGTTATTTAAAGAAGATTTGTCTAATATGCGCTGAGAATGGAAAAGATGGTTCTATGTTACAAAGAGGTTTCTGGAACGTGTTTTTTTTAAACTTTGAAATAAATCTGCAAAACCAATAAAATATATATTTATGTATCCTGTTTCTCAAATGAAAATAACTATTGAATTGCATCAGGCCAATAAAATATCCATAAGTCTCTTATCAGCCAACTTACCTGTGTCAATAGTTCATCAGTCAATCCAACTATCAATACATAATAAGTCACGCGTATAGAGCGTGATTAGTAGTAGTAGTAGTATAGTAGTAGTAGTATAGTAGTAGTAGTAGTAGTAGTAGTAGTAGTAGTAGTAGTAGTAGTATAGTAGTAGTAGTAGTAGTAGTAACAGTAATAATAGTATAGGTAGTAAGAGAAAACTCGAAACAGGATAAGTAGTAGTAGTAGTTGTTGTTGTTGTTGTTGTTGTTGTTGTTGTGGCATAGGAAGTAAAAGACAAAATGAAGCTGAATTAGAAGTAGTGGTTGTAGTAGTAGTTACATAAGTGGTGGGAGCTATAGTAGTGATGTTAGTAGTAGTAGTGGCAGCAACAGTAGGAGCAGTAGAAGTAATGTAGATGGTAGTAGTTGTTGTATAAGTAGAAGTATTAGTGGTTGTTATAGTAGTGACAGTAGAAGTAGTAGTATTTGTAGAAGTAGTGATAGTAGCAGCAGCAGAAGCAGGTATAAATGTTACAGTTGTAATAAGAGTAGTCCCGTGTCTCGTTTTAGTTTAAGCAGTGTTGTAAGTAAACACACAGATAGCTTTTCCAATCAATTTAAATCGATAACAGCCTAGCATAATAATAACATAACTTGGAAGTTAATGAATAATCAATGGCAGTCAGTACTACACATGTGCCATCTGGATTTCCTGGTTGTTATGACCACGCCCTCTAAAGATTTTTACGACGACACGGTACAACACAGTGTAACAAGTCGTGATCTGACTGATGTGCATCTTCCTACGAAGTGCTTAACTATTAACAGTCTCGAACTGTCCGAGTTAACCCTTGCTGCCGACATAAGACTTTTCTGGCTTGATACCAGCGCCCTCTCTGGCGAGTTTTAGTTATCTCCAGTTACTTCCCTTCCCAATCGGCGACGCCGTGTCATTTGCGGTATAATCAAAATGTCCTCGCCTATTAAAAGTGACCGGTTTAATCAGGTTACTAAGAAGTTGGCATTGTAAACCTTTCAAACAAGAAGATTATGTTTATATATGTATTGAGGGACGGAAATGATGTTTTGGTAAATAAATGACCGGTTTTGGTAAATAAATAACATATGACTGCGCCCCTTATATTTTTCAAAGGGAAGTATGTGGCCCAGTTATCGTATAACTGTAATTTTTTCATAAAATAAGTAAAGTTTACACATTGTTTATTTTTGAATAGCTGCACAATTATCCTGGAAAATATGTGAAAATCAAATTTATAAGGGGAGAATATATTTTTAGACATACAATTAAAAGTATATATTGTCTATGCAATGTATAATAACAGAGGTGTCCCTATTTTCGGGGCAATTATGATTTAATTGAAAACGAAACAAACTAATATTATCATTACAATAAATTTAATTTAACTTTAGTTGATATAAAGATAGGATAAAAGCATTTGCAAAACTAAAAAATATTCTGGTACAACTACTACAAACGTTGACTTAAATTGTCTTAGTTTTACCGGGCACACCTTTTTAGTTGGTAAGCTTGGACACTATATCAAGAACTAAACAATTGTCTATCTTTATCATGTGCACAAGTCTCATTTTTTATTATTCAACTGTTCATAAACACACGTACAAGCCAAACGGGAAATATTTCATTGAGAGAGAATAATTTTTATATCAAGACTCATACAGTTATATTTTCAAAAATGAAAATAACCCAATGAAAAAGTGAAAATGGAAGAAAATATAACAATTATTTACGTTTTTTATTGACGACATGATATTTAAATTTTAATCAATGTTTTGGTTCAAGGGGTATTCAGTAACGTTTTTGCAAGCACAAATGTTAAAACAATTGTACGGTGACAGGAAATAAAGTCTTGCCGGGCGTAGTGCATCGAGTCGGTGCTTCAAATCATGGTCAATTTTATCGAGCTTGATTAGTTTACCCAAGCATTTATATAGGCCTATACACGTTTACTTTGGTCTATACGATCCCTGGTTTACCCAAGCATTTTAAAAATATATTCTTGACAGGCCGCTGTCCGCTATAGGGTGGTAGCACAATAATAACGCAAATTGACTATAAACATAAATGAACTTGAAAACATTGTTCATCGATTTGCAGGCGGCACTTTCTCTTTACAAATCTTTCAGTCGACAGACTGCGGCATGGGCGCAGCCATGTTTGTTAGCTATAGAGTTCCCGGATGTAGCTTTTGCTAGGAGCTTTCTGATTGGACTATCTAATTCCTTTGCAGTGAGCTAGAGAGCTAGCACAGAAGAGTCATATTTTCGGCAGCAAGGGTTAATTTGGACAGTTCGAGACTGGCAATAGTTAAGCTTTGCGTAAGAAGATGCGTCATAGCCTATAAGATGTAAATCATTGTTTTCCTTTCAGCAGAATAATTTTGCGAAAAAATTAAAATTCAAAGTGATAACTTTTTCTTTCTTCCAAAACAGGACAGCAAAAGTTATAATTAAGTTTGTCCATTGTGCACTTATATCAACAGGACACGTGAACTATTTATCAAAACAAATTGTCCAAAATTAATAAAATAATCACAGATTCAAATGATAAAACTAATATTATTTGGTGACAGGTCTATAAACTTGAAAATAAAGTAGTCACGCCAAAACATATTGAAAGTATGGTATTAACTATGTCAATTTCATATGCATATCTTAACGCACAGTGCGAGCGACATAATCAACATGGCTGCAATTGCCTTGACTTGCAATCGCATGGCTATTGTGTCACGTGATATTTCCTTCCGGGTACGCTGCAAAACACAGTAGTCTGGGAAGATAGCTGTGTGTGTTGTCAGCGTCAGTGATTTTGATATAAGTGGACAGCACTTTGTAAGTATCCAAACATGCCTTGATTCTCTTTATTTATTACATGAGCAAATGTCATGTATGGGGTAACCATGCAATTTACGCTATGGCTGTCCACATGTAAAAGCGTTGTGCAAATATTTCATTTTCCTATCAGCTATGGAAAATCGGTCAACTGTGCAATACGAGGTGGCGCTTGCGCATTGTGTAATTATTCTATGTAACAACGTACTCTCTCTTAACCGACGTCATGTTGAAAACGTGTCGCTTTAGATGGTTGTCAGATTTGACTGTTCAAGATTGTTGAAGAAATGTTAGGTAAGAGGAATGTCGTTTTACAGTTACCGCATGGTATCCATTACTCGAGTAGATGAATTTATTTTCCTTACAGTTATTGCTCACTATAACCATGTCATGTTCGTTCAACAGGCTGTTGTAAGCGACAAGATAAAAGACCGGGTGTCCTTCGTCCTAATACCACTCGTATTTTTCTTTAATTTCTGGACTTAATTTATCAAGATAATTATCAAAGTTAAATATCCTGAGGCAGTGCAACCTATACAGATATTGAATTACCGCAAAACAAAATTTAGTAGATAAAAACCCCGTTAACTTTTACAATACTTTCCAAAGTCTTTGAATGGTCTCGTTTTGGTTTGGCGTTTGTAAATGTTCATGAACATTGAGTCTTAAAACGACATGAAGATGTTTCATATATAAAAAAGGCAAAATTTTCTAAATACCTACTTCCTTTGTCGAGTCTTTTAACGGAATGAAGATGTGTCACATATTAGAAAGGCAAGATTTTCTTAATAACTATTTCCTGAGTGGGACAATCACCGGACATTGTGTATCAAACACTATAGGAAAGTTGTTAAATAACATTTTCTGTACATGAAACCAAACCATCTTCTGTCAATGACTATGTCATTACAACCTGATGCTATTACTTCTTCACTTTCTACAAGGTGTGTATTGTCGCTGTAGCATTGGGTGTGAGTAGTTGGATGTGACAAGGTTGTCAACTAGCACCCTGATTAAAAGCATTCCGCTCCGGTTAAACATTTAACAAACTTTTTTTTTTTTTAATTTTTTTTTTTTTTCTCCATCATTACAATTCATTTATACAGTTCATTTCATAACAACAGTAGATCAAAGAAACATTGAATATGAATTACAGGTTAATAAACAGTGTGAACACAAGCAATACATAGGTATTTACACAATCCCGTTTGTGGTTAGGTACAATAATAAAGTTGAGAAAAATCATCGGTATCAAAAAAGATTATGACATAATGACCAGAATTTAGTAAAATCATCATATTTGCACTCTGAATACGAATTATAGCGGTCAACGAAGTACATAATTTTAATATCTTCCTTAATATGTTTCAAGTTTGGCAATCTATCCCTTTGTTTCATTTTGAAAATGTTATATTTTACAACTGATGTGATGAGATTTAAAACAAAGTTTCCCTTTTCACAATATCCTAAGATAATATTTTTGCTGGAAAATGTAATTATTGTACCGGTTTTTTCATATAACCATTTTTCTATTTCTTTCCATATACTCTTAACGAATTTACATTCGCATAATAGATGTAATATTGATTCTACATCGGATTTGCAAAAAGAACATTTATTAGATTCTATGTATTTCATTTTCATAAGCAAATCATTTGTTGGCAGAAACCTATGAATTATACTGTATTGGAACCAAGATAGCTTAACACTGTTAAACGGTTTAAAGGATATTTTTTCAATTTTTTCCCAAGTTTCTTCCTCAATGTGTTCTTTCAGTTCATTTTGCCATTTTCCTCGGTATGTTAAAGGTTTTATAGGTTTTATTGATATCAGAATATCGTAAATTTGTCTACATCCTTTTGGATCCCCTACAATATTTTGTAATAGATAGGGTAGAATTGGTGCTTGAATTTTCTTTTCAATTTGAACTTTTATAGATTTGCAGTAGCATTTTATGGATTCTATTAATCCTTGGAGTTCCAAAAAATTAGTTTTGCATTCATATATTTCGTTCAGCTGTTCCACAGTTAAAAAACTTCCATTTTTATTGTACATATCATTTATGTATGTAATGCCTTTGTTGGAATAATGTTTATAATTTATTGTTTTTCCGCCAATTTTTATATTATCATTTAGCCATAGATTTTGGGAAAGGATATCATTTGCATTTTGTGCCGCCTTTGACTTTGCTGTCACGAATTTCCCCCAAGCTTTTAGCGTATCCTTCCAGAATTGATTAGTTTTGGGTGTTATAACGGATTCTAGTAAGTGTGTTTCGCATGTCTGTATGGCACTGTTTATGTCTCGTTGTGTATGAGCGTATAACAATGTTTATATTTTGGATTCAGAGTTTGCTAATCTTTTGATCCATGATATTTTTTGCGATTGAATAACACTTACAATATCTGGTGCTCTTATTCCGCCATCTTCATAGTTCTTAGTGATAGTATTTCTGTTAACTTTGTCGGGTTTGTTTCTCCATATAAATTTGAAGCATAGTTGTTCAATTTCTTTAATCATTTGATCGCTTGGATTAGGTAGGGCTGCGAAAAGGTGATTAAGTTTTGGTAATAGTAGGCTTTTCAGTATAACATTTCTTCCTAAGGGAGTTAGATCTCTGGCTAGCCATTGATTCATGGATTGCTTCAACAGCTTAAGTTTGTCTTTGTAATTGCGCTCAACCATTTCCGCGAGGTTGTGTGTAAATACTATACCTAGGAGTGTAAAGGAATCATTGCTCCAATCTAAATTCCAGTTTCTGCAAAATTTTCTTTTTGAATTTCTTTCTGAACCTATCCATATTACTTGCGTTTTGTTGACGTTTAGTTTTAAACCTGAAAATGAGGCATATTTGTTTAAGGTTTCTAATGTAGCCTGTAAGCATTTTTCAGTACCATCTAATATAAGCGAGGTGTCATCAGCATACTGAGAAATAAGATATTCTGTATCTCCTACTTGTATCCCTTTTATTTTATCATTGTTTCTTATCATTATAGCTAAAATTTCGGCGCAGAGAAGGAATATATATGGGGATATAGGATCGCCTTGGCGACATCCTCTTGATATGTCAAAATAATTTGAAAGAAAACCATTGACAATGACGCATGATTGTATATTCTTAAAAAAGGTGTTTATCCATCTCGTGATCGATTTACCAAAATTAAAGAACTTCAAGACTTCCTGAATAAAATTCCAGTCAACAGAATCGAACGCCTTTTCAAAATCGATGAGAAGTAGAATTCCTGGTTTATTCATATATTCGGTGTAGTCAATTATATCGTAAACTAGGCGAGTACATTCACCAATATATCTATTAGACATAAATCCTTTTTGATCTTCGTTTATTATAAACGGTAACACGGTTTTTATTCGATTTGCAATAGTTGATGATCCAATTTTATATGCTACGTTTAGTAAAGAGATTGGTCTCCAGTTCCGGAGCAAATGTTTAGATTTGCCTTTTTTTGGAAAGCAGGTAATAATACCTTGTTTTTGAGTCAGTGATAGTTCTCCTTTATCATAAGCTAAGTTTAGTGATCTGATTAGATATTCGTGTATATTGGACCAGAAGAATTTGAAAAATTCGACAGTAAATCCAGATGAGCCTGGACTTTTGTTATTTTTCATATTTTTCAGACTTTTTAATACTTCTTCATATCCAAGCTTTCCTTCCAACTCTGATTGTTGTTCTTTGGATAATTTTGGGACTTCTATGTCTTTAAGCAATTCTGTGAGGTTTACTTTATCGCTTGGTTTCCTATGATACAGGTTGTAATAAAATGATTTAGTTTCATTGATTAGGTCATCCTTTTTATTAATAATTTCTTTCTGTTCATTTTCAAGTTTAAGTATTGCTTTGTTTAAGAAATTTCTATTTTCTAGCGATAGAAAATATTTTGTTGGTTTTTCGCCCTCTTCCTTCCACTTGGCTTTAGATCGCAAGAGTATCCCTTCGATTTCATTTTTATTAATAATTTCTAATTGCTCATTTGCATCTTTTAGTTTGTGTTGCAGTTTTTGTTTAGAGTCAATGTCATTTAATGCGTCAAGTTCTATTTCAAGCTCATCGATTGTTTTTACAAGGTTTTGTTTGAGTTTCTGGTTTTCTTTCTTCTTATACGATGAATACTTTATTGTATGTCCTCTTATCATTAATAGTAAGGTTTCAAAAAATAGTTGGTCATTGATTTTGAAGATGTATTTACCATCTTCATCTATATATGATTTATACATTTCTTTTGTTTCATCAATCAGTAGTTTAGTTTTTTCAACATATGTTTTATCATAAAGTAAGGAATTGTTAAATTTCCAGTAGCTTTTGCCTCTTTCTATATCGCTTAACTTTAGTTTTATCCAGGTAATAGAATGATCTGATCTATATGCAGCATCAATGCCTGTTTCTTGGACAGAGCACTCGAGATTTTTGGATATTATAAAATAATCTAGTCTTGCTTGCTTGACAGGAGTTTTCTGTCTCCATGTGTAACGTTTATTATCAAGATTTTGTTCCCTCCATGGGTCTAATAGATCATTTTCTTCCATAAAATCTAACCAAGTCTCTCTTGCTTTTATATTATTTATATTTTTATAGTTAAAATAGTCTAGTTGTGGATCTTGGACAAAATTCCAGTCTCCGCATATAGAGAAACTGTCGGATTGTAATTCAGTAATAATTGATATGAGATTTTCGTAGAATTCTGGAGTGTCAGTATTTGGTCCGTAAATTGTGATTAAAGATATTGTCTTATCGAGAATTTTTAGTTTTAGTGCTACGTAATTACCATTTACATCCAATCGCGTTTCTTCAATTGTGCAATCAAAATTGTCATTAATAAGTATCGCTGTACCTCTAGCATTGCTTCTATAAGAGCTAAAATAGCAATATTTTGTACCCCATTCTTCTCTAATTTTGATTTCTAACTCTTTTGTAAAATGTGTATCTTGAATACAATATATATGAGCTTTCTTACTTTTCAGATGATTAAATACGTCAGTTCGCTTACGCTTGTTATTCAGGCCTTGGCAATTTGAGGATATTATTTTCAGTGTGTCATACATTATGGTGGATAATGTGTATTACATGTTATGAGTGAGCTGTAATGTTCGTTAAGTTGTGTATGGAGAAAGGTTTTATGATAAGGCGGTGAAAGTAGATGGGAATAGTTTGGAGAAAACGAATAGAAAATATAGATAATTACCTTCATTTGTACAGTAAGTACATTTAACAAACTTGTAATTATTTGATTTCTTTGTCATTTTCTTGGTGAGATGAAAATGTTAGTCATTCAATCACAGTCGTGATGTATCTAAGTGAGCCTAAATAACCAAATCAATCGCATTTCTCCACAGGGTGCTTACAATTTGAGCCTCAACATATTAAATTGAAAGAGTACAAAGTGTTGCAACTTCAAAGCTATTCATCACATAATATCATAGGCGTGCCCCACTACACCCTTGGAAGAGTCCGGGAAGGTGAAAGTTAGTTGCATATGCATTCTTCTTTATCAGTTATACTATTAAAACCACCGGTATGTGTTACGTTTTGAAACGTTTACCACATGAATACTTTCACCCATTCCGGTTTCATACATTTAAGATGGATTACTGTCACACATAAATAAATCATTAGTTAAAATTCACCTCATTAAATCTCATGCTTCATTAACCAGTACTTTAGTTCACCCGTTTCAATCTGGTTAATTAACGTAGTGGTAAATGGTGCAAACATCATATAAGTCTAGGTTCGTTGATTCATCGAAAAGCAACTAAAGATGTTATTTTGTGTCTCTCTTTAAAACCATAATATGTGTTATGATAACATCTAGTTTCTTTCTTTATTGTTCGAAGTCTTGGGTAAAAATTTAGAAAAATCGTGCTCTACTTTCAGGCTAGTTCTCCGTGAAATAACCATTTGTGTCGAACAAAAGACATGAGGATTTCAATCTCAACTTTCATGTAAAGATCATATAATCAAATTTAGATAGAAAACTAAAGATATATATATATATTTGAAGTGACGGTAGAATTTTACTTTGAAAAAGAAAAAAAGTAAAAATAGAGTTCTGATTGATTTTGTTATTAATTTGTTAATATGTGTTAATAGGGAACTTGCAACATACTTTAAAAGTAAATGATGCTTTTCTGCAAAATATTGAAATTCAGTGAACAATATATTGCATTATTTTTGGAAAGTTCAAAACTTAGTTTTAAAAAGTCGTTTACTTATAATCAAGTTAAAACAAGTCTCATACAATATTAGTTCACACTCGTCTCGTTGAATGAAATGCTTCTCCTTTTAAGTTTAAATACATCAAATTAAAACAAATAATTTCCAAAAAATATCCTTATTACATTATGAGTTAATAGGCTTAAACAAATCAAAGTTAAAATCACACTCTGAATTAAGGCTGTGAAATCTACAAAATGATTGTAATGTTATAACCTCAACAATGAAACGATAATATACATTTATCATTTAACAGATGTCCATAAACCTATGCTTAACCATACAATTCCACTCTAAACTTTCAAAAACCCTCGTTAACGAATTGTAAACTTTGACCTCCACCCCTTGATATTTTGATATTGCAACGTGTGCTAGTTAACGTCATGATACATATAATATGTTTTACATTAGACTCCAGGTTGTAATTAATCTTTTTGTTGGATATGGAGTCATAGCAACGATCGATCCCTGAAATTTACATATACAGTCAACAAAAGAGTTGGTTCTTTCGTATTACACTGACTGGGTTTTTGTAATCAATATTGCGACATTTGAGAAGTCTCTGAACATAAGTGTATTGTGTATATTTTCACCTGTTCAAACGTGTTAACGCCTCTTTCATTTATAGGTTAGGTCACGAGATATGGTTTATATGCTGAATGACATATATTGAATACGATACATTACCATCTCACGGTGTGCTATCATCTGTCAGTGCATTGAACCATGTGATTGCCAAGCATTTTGTAATTATTTCACTATTGTGTAGAGATTCATTCCGAAAGTTTGTTCACTCACAAGTGCAAATAGTTATCGTGTAATTTTGTTTGCATGCCAATTGCAATGGCCTTAACTGCTCTGACTATCTTTCTTTTCTTACCAACAATCATTATCTAATATGAGATCGTCGCGTCAAGGTGGTAAGATTTTTATAATTCCTTATTCATTCATATGAGATCGTCGCGTCAAGGTGGTAGGATTTTTATAATTCCTTATTCATTCATTAACCTTTTTAATTGATTAAATGAGAAAACTTGGCTGAGTTAAGAAGAATATTTATGGTGACTCGAAAACATATGATCGCATATGAATTATATCGTGACTCGAAAACATATGATCGCATGTGAATTATATGGTTGCCCAAATACATATGATCGCATGTGAATTATTTGGTGGCTTGAAAACAAATGATCGCATGTGAATTATTTGGTGGCTTTAAAAAATATGATCGCATGTGAATTTTATGGTGGCTGGAAAACATATGGTCACATGCGAATGTCATAATGGCTTGCAAGCATATGGACATGATTAATTGTTATGATGACTCTAAAGCATCTGTTCGACTGCAAATGCCATTGTGTCTTGCAAGCATTTTGTTGCATACACAAGTAATGGTAGTAAGCGAATATTTGTTTGATTCTAAACTTATGTCTCCATGGGAAAATTGTGATGGTATGAAACATATATAGGCAAGTCAATATGATAGTGATCATGATAACAAAGTAACCCGATTGCATATCAGATTGCGCAATGGCGGCTTGAGAAATGAAAGGACGTTTTGTTAGATGAAGGCATGTGAAAATCACAATCAGTGTTCAAGTCATTGAAATGTCCGCGGCTAATGAAGACTTCACTCTTAGACTAGTAGCTACCCAGTTATCAATGGGGGTGGATCAGATACTGAGGTTATATACATGTAGATATGCAGGAATGCTGATTGCAGAAAACTGCCTGCTTACCCACATGGCATAGTTTACACTTTTACATGGAGTTGGACAGCGAGGTTAATTTTTATGAAGCGTAGGACATGATCCCTAAAGTCTCCATTAGTTTTGTACAAGGGACTCGTCCGTTGCAGGTCGCTACCAACTGCCATATTATTGGAAACTAATTGTCAAGACACAAGACAAAAAATCTCTGATTTTGCTTTCACTTATTCACGTTTATCAAAAACCATAGGCAACCTTTGAATACACTATTGGAGGTTTGACATTAGTTGATAACTATTGGATCGGATTGGAGACAGAGCAGGGACAATTCTTACACAACTTTGTTTTAACTATTGACATGAACTGGTACCTGATTTATATTAAGAGAAGGTTTCTATATCAATAAATACTTATATCTGTTTATCAAATTTGTACTATTTCTAAAGGGATTTTTTCATAACTTTTCATAAAATGTGAAAATTGTATTTTATTACTCACTTTGCATTCTAATGAATGAATGGGTGAAATTTGTATTGGCTAATAACCTGAATATGAAAACACTGAATTTACTGCTAATTCAGTTACCTGCATTTCGTGAAGAGACATCGTGATTTAAATTGCATGGGGTTTGCACTACAGAGGTGAAAGATTAGAATACAAAGAGTAATGGTGTTGCTAAGAGAAAATGCTCACTCGTTTACAACATGAGACAATGGTTTATTGTTTCTCCCAAATAAACGTACACTGTAAATGCGTTCATTGGTCTGAAAACATAAAAACATGACGGTCACATGACAAGTGTAGAGAAATGATTAATGTTGTGAAATAAATGCTTGTACATAAATGTTACTCGATGGGTGTAATTATTGCACATTATGTATTTAGCTTGAGTTTGTGACTGTTTGTTTACTTGTACTAGTTTACTACATTAAATGTGATAAATCGATCATTGTGATTTATGCTTGACTTATATCTTTATGTGCAGGTAGTTCTATGCGTTCATGATAATCCTCATTTTAATGATTATTTCAAAAGGAAACTTAATTTATATTTTCTTATCAATTAATGTTATAGGGAGGAATATATTCTTTAGATAAACGAAATTTATTATAGGAAATATGTTTTCTAAACATAAACCAAAAAATTGATGAATTTCATTGACATGAAATGAATAAGAGAAAGAATTCAAGTTCCAGCAAGCACTTGTTTTTACAATGTATAATTTACAATTGAAAATGATTATATCTAATTCAACATTAGAATCCGGTTCACTTAGAAGGTTGATGCATCATCTCTGGGTCAACGTAAACTTAAGATAACACAAGCTGTACTCTTAAAGGGCCACAGAGTATGTTGTTGATGTCAAATCTGTCAAACTTTAGACATAGTGTTATTTGATCGAGGAGTATTGTTTGTTTCTGAAAATTACCATGTCAACGCTTAAAAGTTCAGTAAAGTGACAATAATCAGGTAAAAAAACAGACAGTGGCGTGTTAGAGCTTGATGGGTCATTTAACTAAAATATATGTTAATCAGACGCAGAATTAACACTTAAGAGGCATAATTATAATTTACATTTATAATTACATTAGAAACAGGGAAACACCATGATGTTGGCATTTAAGAGATAAAGATGCAAAGTCGATTTGAACTTAACTCAGTTCATATAGTATTTTGGCTCTGATATAAACCACATTATAGTTTACGAAACATGCTCTGTGTAACTTTAAAGGCACACATACGAGTATGAGGAGTATAACAATAAAGAAAATTAAAGAAGGCTTTCATTTAAAGGCACACAAATATGCAGTCTTTGATATAGAAGAGCATAAATACTATTAGTATTAGAATAAAGAAAACGATTTTTCTGTCAGAAAGATTCTTAAATGAATCACCTTAAATAGTCACCTTCATTACCTAAAATGTGCATGTGTGACTTTAACAACTGTCTGCTAAGAGTTAAGAGTGAGTAGCTATAGGATATTGATAGATTAACGTCGTCAACATTATCAGGTTATAAAAACGTTATAAGGATTTATGTCCTGTTGTTAAAATGTTCTGAAATGATCATACCATTAAGGAGAAAAGATTCTAAGGAGAGGGGTGTTTTAAAAACATAATTTTCAGCTCTTCTTTAACACGAATAGTACACCAAAAAGACTTGAGGTGTTTTGACATTTCTTTGGTTGTAATTTCTTTTTAACACATACTCGGCATAACACTACAAAGGTCACTATGGAGAGTTGTAATAAAAGGCTATTTGAAAATTAATAAACACTTTGATCTTATTGTTTATTCTTATTGTTTGTTTTAAACTACCAAAAAAGTTTTAATAAAGCGGTGTCTTAAAAATTTAGATGTCTTCTTCTTCTCTAAAGATATACTGGGAACATATAAGGCCCATAAGCTTAATGTCTGAGTCAACAATCGAAGAAACAGGAAACATGTGATACGTAATGAAGATACAAAGTAGAACCTGTAAAATACCCTAACGGTTAACATGTCAATTTGTATCATACTGATAAAATTATACTCATTACGTCCACTGTCAATAGCCATGTGTTACTTTATATCACAGTAGGAACACGCCCTCCCGATAATATTTAGTTCATTAGAAAGGTTCACGTCATATACGAATTTTATTATATGATCTTATTTTTCCGGCAATCCGATTGGTCGAGAAGCGGTCACGTGTCAGTCGACAGAAAAGCATATTGACTTCACTCCGAGTCCGACCAAAAGTGATATTGACTTGAAACAGACATAATGACGTCAAACCGTTGTTACATGACGTCATGCCATTGTTATCGTGACGTCATTTGACCGTCATGTTGAACAATTGATCCAAAATGCAGTTCATAACTGTAGTTTTTTCTTTCCTTTTCGTATATATATCGAAACATAATAAAACAATTATGGACTGGTGAATTCGGTCAATACCTGTTTTTATAGACCCGAGGAAAGGAATATTGACCTCGGACTTCGTCCTCTGTCAATATTGCTTTCCTCGGGTCTATAAAAACAGGTATTGACCTCATCACCAGTCTATAATTGTATAATATATGAATGATAATTAAGCGATGCCGACCACCACATGAAGAAACCAGTGTATAAAGTAAGTTACATCTTGCCCCTGCATTGTATCCAATTTACATATTGAAGTGAAGATATCCTCCAGTAGTATTCAACTAACGTCCAACCTCCGATAGTTTATTCAAGGGTTGCCAATGTTTTCGGGTAAATATATTGAATAGGTAAGATAAACATATTAATGTTTTACTTAAAAGCCAAAAAAGATGATTTTAAGATAAATTTTATGTTTTTACACTTAGTTAACACAAATATTGCAGCTTATAGTTTGAAGTGTGGTTTTATATGTTTGTATAGAGTTTGATTTATTTATATTTATAAATGTACTTTTATAATAACAGGCCCAATTCAAAAATAACATTTTTATTCTTCAGATACACTTGCATCCTTAGTCGAGGGCGAATCCCGGATATATACGGTTCTCAATTCCTGTCTGCGTTCCATCCTTCGAGAGAGCCCTTATCATGAGTACGCAACGGAAGAAGAAGAAGAAAAGGAAGTATAGGCCTCTGGAGGTTTGTATATCATTTTCAACCAAAAGTCTTGGCTAGCCTGGTGAATACGGAACACTCTCTCTAAGGCTTCGGACGCGGAACGTGGATGAAATTGTTTCAAAACTAGAGGGAGTTTTATAAGATAAGATCGAATTTATAATGAAAGAGTTATTTTAGTTTATAGAGAATGTTGGATTAAAGGGATGTCACTTTTGAAAGAGTGTGATGTATTTTGTATGGAAAATGGAAAGAAGAAGATTTACGAGATATCAGTTGCCTCCATTATCTGTGTAACTGATATTCAGGAATCTGTATATCTATATAAATCCCTGTCCGATACAACTCAAGTTTCAGTTGTAAGCAGTGTTGTTTGGGATGTTGAAACGATAGATTTTGTAACAGTTTATGCCGACACGATCGGGTAAATGCCATTTATTGTTAGTCTATGAGGTTAGGGACGTTTCTCTTAACGTGCAACAGTAAACATATTTGGCTAATATCTATCATAAATGGTTGAGATAGTGTGTACGAAAAATATCGCTCAAGTATCTATGAAACAGACTTCTTAAATAACTCAAAACATTTGATCGAACTCGTGACCATCTCAATTTGGTGCATCTAGATAACCTTTATACACCAATAAATCACCTAGCATTATTATAAAATTCTTGTTTCCAAATGAATGAGCGAGTTTGAATTGAATTTTCAAAAAACATTTATTGTAATATTATTTGTAATCTATTAAACGTTTCTGCTGATATATGAAAAAAATCAAATTAAAATTTAATTGCATTTCATTGAGTGGTTACTCTGTCGATGTTTACACGTGTTTACTATCCATACAACATGGATTTCAAAAGCTAATAATATCAAAGGGCCCCGGGTTGTTAAGCAACCCCCATCTCCCCTTCTAAAAATAAGGTTTTGAGATGTCCTCTGGTTTAAAAACCTTCATAACTACAATGTATACATGTAGAAAAACATTAAAGCTCCACTAAAGCCCCTTATGTACCCTTACACGACATGCGATCGATAAAATTTTTATATCAATATATGCATTGATGGTTTACCTATCGATCATAAGTAATCAAACCTACTACGAAAAACTTTCCTTTGTGAAATTCGACCGAAAGTCGATTTTGACGTTCAAAGTATCACTTTCGGTACTCATTGCTGCAAAAAGTGTACATACTCAAAACTTTTCTTTCTAAAAGGGGGTTGCTCTATGCCCCATACGGACTTTTGTTTTACATGAGAACGCGTCAGCCTCATTAGCAAGCACTGATGCGTTCGATGGAGTCACGTCAACTACTAACTCTGGGTCTTTTGTCTGTAACATAGTATGATTTTTGACTGACACGTACGATAAAACTAGATATAATCTTAAAGAAATCACGTAAACCATAAGATCCTCCTGCAATAATCTCCGGAAAAATCAACTATATTTTTTCCAGATCTTTAGCACAGAGTAAGCATAAAAGCATTTTAAAAGAAGTATGCACTAGTTGTTATCGAATTTGTTAATGGTCCATTGTTTTTCAATTAGAAAGGAATAATTAGCCTTCCAGAGTATAGGATTCAGAACTAATATTAGGATAAACCAGTCGTTATACTATTGCCGTGAATCATGCACGTACAGTTATTTCTTTCGTACATTTGTACCATGCCCACGCGTCGGTCCCTTTGATGTCGGCCATGGTGTATCTAATAGTTACACCACGGCCTGAAGTAACCATTGACCGTAGCTATCTCAGTGGCTCGCTGCAGTTTAGCAAGCCACGCCTTTTGTTCACGCCCATAAGGAATTAGTTGAAAAGGATGTAAATTTTCTATAAAAAAATGACAAGTAATTCAAGTTTTAATGGCAACGATCACAATACACATTTAAACAAATTGAGCTATCAAAGATAATCCATTTTTCATTATTTGTGACAATGTAAGGTGGTCAATCATGTCATCCTACTCGTGACTCGACATTGTGGCGTTGTGAAACTGAATGATTACAAATTCAAATATCCCGCGCAGATCTCGTTCAGATTTTGACAACGTGCAATGTGGACGTGGTACAAAGCAGTTACTTCATCCAATCACTTGAGTTGGAGTTACAACAAAACCTGATCGCTGTTTGACTGACAACTGAATTTGCGTCTCGTCTCGAATTCAGCTGTCAGTCAAACAGCGATGAAGTGTGGTGTCACTAGATCCACCTCTCGTTTATGGATGAAGTAACTTCTACGCAGATGACAGTCAAAGGAGGTGGTTGCACATACTAAATGTTTGGTTTAGATTTTGAAGACAGGTCGAACTAAAATTCCTGTCGATGGATGTCTTCATAGCTGTACCCTAAAATATGTTTTCTCAAAAAATAACCCCTAGGTTTTTAAAATGATATAGTATAAGTTTATTGCACCGAAAAATAACATAAGTTTTCAATTTTAGACTGTCGAGCAAGAACGAAAGGACAAGTTTCGGAAATTGGTTGAAACGGTGATCAGGGATGTGAAGGAGGACAACTTTGACCTCTCTTCTGTAACACGATTCAAAACGGACGTCAAGCGATGTTACAAATCAGAACCTATAAATTTGGATGACGTCATGCCTGGATTTTCTCTGCTGGAGGATGCCTTTGAGCAGGTGGGTAGTCACAACCTATATTGTTTTTAAATGACGAAAAGTTTTAAAAACTATTCATGATAACATGATACAGTAATATCGAACATTTTATAACTATACCAGCTTTATTAAATTTTATTCCATTATATTTTATTACATACCTAATAAGGTTATATATGATATTACTAGTCTTTTATAATGAAAACTGCTTTACACACTACGAGGAGATAATGTGAGGTGAGGTGGCGTTAAACGCTTGTTTAAAGAGTATTTTACTTATATCACGGCTGCTACTATAATTGCAATGAGAAAGCACGCAACACTTTTGTAGCAATGCATTGCGGAGAAACCTGCAAGCATCGGCAGGAACTAGCAAACCATGGGAAGTATTAAGTTTAGCAAAGCACCAACATCTTTCTGCATGTATAACAGATAACCTCTTGGTCCGACAGACGATGTGTAGCCTGCACTGAGAATTATTATATGATAAGACCTACACCTATCTCATTTTCAGGGCTGCGAGCACTTCTATGCCGGATTGAGGTTTTGCTACACAGGTAAGTTTTTCCATATAAATTCATTTATTATTTGACATCGGAAAATCTTTGTGCACCTACAGTGATATTAACCAGAAGCCTTCTAATAATGAATTTAAAAAAGAAGGATTTTAGTCGTTGTAGTTAACGTTATCGTTGCTTTTCATAAAGAGTTAAATAATGTATATCACTGACACTTTGCTAATGATGACAGACAATGACATCTTAACTTCACCATATGAACATTAAACAGGAACAATTTCTTGATGCATAATGAAATGATCTTGAGCAAAACCACCAATATCAAGCAACCATGTGTAAATGTAGTATGAAGTTGCATTCTATGTTTGATATATCTTGATCAACATTAATATCCTAATCATTTAAAAACTTAATTCAGATTGGATAAAATGCACTTCAACTATCCGTCCAATTGTATACATGTAACTGCTAATTACACATGTGCAACAAATGTCATTATGCCCCAGCTAATTTCAACATATACACAATGTATAAACAGTTTCGCTCAAATCATTACAAAATGCACTTAAATTCATATTTCATTATTGCTTGTTTTAGTTCTCTTGTTGACACCAGAAGACAGCGTTGTGCGTATTCCCCCTGATCCAGGAGACGATAAAGTGCAAATGCCAGTTCCTTGCAAAAGGATTCATTCTCGCCTGTGGCAAGGGGTGCAAATCTCTGCTGTAAACCAACGTAACCAAGACCAAAAGGTGCAGTACCATTGCCTTGTGAACTTTTTATATTGATCTATCTAATTCATTCATGCTTCATGCTTGTCTAGACGGACGCGTTATCTTATCATAAAGAGTAAACAGAGTTTACAGTAAGTTTGTATCCATGATAAGGGTCTTGTCACACTTTATGCAGGAAAATTTGCGAATTGTTTCACAGCGTCGGTGTGTTCTAATGTAGATAAAGGCAATTTTTTTATGAATCCTCTTAAGGCAAAAATGTGCAGTTACACGTTTGTGTATGTTAAAACGTCAAGCAGGTTATGCGTGTACCACGTGAATAATTATAATTTGCAATAATGATGCACAGAATTATGAGTTCATTATGAGTTAGGTATACTATATATTCCAAAGGGTTGTACTCAAAGTGACTGATATAATGTGTTCTAAACCCTTGGTTAGCGTTGTGGTACCATATTGCTTAATTTTGTTATTTTTTTCGTATTGACATTTTTTTATGGAACTCATTTTCTCTCAACAGAGGTAGTTCATGTAAGAAAAATCATGATCTACCGTCTGTTTGAATACGTGCATTTCTCGGGATTTCGGCACTTTCCCCTATAAGGAAAACATTGCCACACAACTATGTGTGAAATTTCAGCCAATGAAAACACATCTTGCATTGAGGGCCAACTCGTTGGCCTAGTTCCTTATTTAGTCGATATATCTAAATACGTGACAATGTTCATTCAAGAAAACTCAAAGTACAAAGTACACAGCCAAATAAATTTTAGTTTCCTCGAGGGTATGGAAATCACAGAAGAATTGTGAAAGATAAATTTTGAAAACAGTGTTGCTGATTGCGCAACATACTTCAATAGCATCCATTGAGGCATGTACATTTCTATCCCGAGGAATGCTCGTATTCACCCGAGGTTATGACAGGATTATATGAGTTGAGCTTCCTCTGTGGGGAGACAATTAACGTTTTTCCTTTCTAAAAAGATTGAAAGACGGAGATCATTGACACCTATATACTAGTACTTGTTATTTAGTGAAAATAAAACAATATTGTCGAATCTTAGGCAGCGTTTTGATAAAAAAAAATAAATAAAAGAATACGAGAAAGTCGTACATTGTTTGATCTTAGGACTCATACGCTTATCATACGTCGGCGACGCTTGACTCACGCTGGGCATACGCTATTACGATGTAAACATACATGTATATTACTATATGTTTCTCCCAAGGGTAATATGGTCAGGTTTACTATATAAATTGTCCTCCGAGGTGGTACATCATGCCATACTCGTAAATACGCAAGAGAAGAGCATACAACATCATGCCTATAAAACATTATGCATTATGTATTTAAATTTTCTTTGACTGACAGTATCCGTTATTGTTTTAATGGTAAATAAAATGGAGGCATGTAAAACATTATGCATTATATATTTAAATTTTCTTTGACTGACAGTATCCGTTATTGTTTTAATGGTAAATAGAATGGAGGCATGTGTCTGAATGTTTTTAAGTATTGCTTTAACGTACGGAACTATGTATTAACCGTAACCTAAAACGTCAAAAAACGAGTACATACTCCTGTTAGATGTTATACTGGTATGTTCTGTCGTTATGAATTTCTTAAACTATAGCCTTTTTTCAAATTTGATTTCGACGAAAAAACTAGACGTCCTTTCATAGTGCAAATTTAACACTTGAAATGCTTTCTACTCCAAACAAAAATATACGTTCTTTCAAAACGCTATAATGTGACAGTGACTTTATCGTTATGATTGTGACAGACGTGGCTTCAGTCACGATGTATAGACAAGTTAGATTATTAATGACCGTTATATTTTGTTTATCAGAGGCTTATTGGTCGTGCTACCTAGTGTATTGAAGAGGTCACGTATACCGATATAATATCATATATAAACATGTATATATCATCGCCAAGCCTTAACACATTGATGTGTAAGTTTTGAATAAGTAAAGCAAAGAAAGTTACCATGTGAAACATTTATAATATATATGTGTGTGTTAAGTGGTCCGCAGAAGAATCAAATCCAACGGAAATTGTTTTATGTCATTCGAAATATTTTTTGGCAGGGATTGCCGACCTTGAAATTTCATTCAGTTTTGCATTTCCGCGTGGTAATGTGGTTTGTAGGGGTTGCTGACAGTGATATGTAATTGGTATTCCAAGTGCAATGAAGTCTCGATAGGATAGGGTATTTATATTGGTTTGGGAGAGTGGAAAAGGGTAGTGAGAGGTAGAGTTGTACAGTGTTGAGTAGAATAGGGTAGTATAGTTTGGTGTGGGATGCGCGAAAATGCTGAAACCATTCCGTAGCAGATCCGCAGACGGTCTGAGTACCGTTGTTTTCCGAAGCTCACTGAAGGTGGGATTAACACAATTATCCGCTGCAGATGTAAAGTTCTTTATTTACTAATGCTAGTTGTTGAAGATGTTCGTAATGTTAAGGGATTTCTGAATCGTTTGCGCTTTAAGGGATAATGCTGTCATTGGTTGTAGTTATGCATTTACTACTGGAATATGTCATTTTCTGCCGTATAGAGTTCGTTTTGGAAATGCTTCTTGAAAGAGTGAATTTTCATTCTCATTCAAACTAGGAGTTGTCGAGACGCTTGATATTTCTTTGGTATTTAGTTAAGCCATAAGTCTTGTTGTGTGAAGGAATAACTGAAATAATAACCTTAGAAGATTATCAATGCGACTACTGTTTACAGGGGTTGGTTGCACTGATAATGTGATAATGTCTGGAATATTTCGTGGGTATTCAAGGTGTCAATTGCCTTGGCAGGGCTTGCTTACACTAAAATTCTTCAGTTATTATTCCATCTGTTCGTGCAATTGCAAGGGGTTGATGACACTGATAATTGTTAGTATTTCAAGTGTCTATAAAAGTGGCGAGGGTTGCCGATGCTGCTATTTTGTTGAATCCTGCTTGATCAGCGTATTTGTCTCCGCCCAGTTCCTTAAAATGAGCAGCTGGGCGGAGAGAATCACGTTGTTGTAGCAGGATGATTTTGTTGTATTCGAAGGGTTGATCATATTTGAGGGTTAATGACAATGATATTTGTTGGTGTCCCAAGTGTTTATGTAGAAGGCGGGAGTTGCTAATATGGATATCCGAAGGGTTTATGTTGGCAGCAAGGGTTTCTGACAATATTATCAAGGAAAGATTTCAAAGGGGTTAATGTGTTGTTGGCAGGGGTTAATGTATTGTTGGTACTGTAGGTGTATATGTAATTTTACGGAGCTTGGTGACGTATTTCGTTAGTATATGAAATAATCATGATATTAATATTGGCATGGCCTGCTGGTCCTGACCTATGTACTTATCTTATTGGCTAGTGTTAAACGCATTAATGTACACCAATATTTCGTAAACACAACGAATGCACAGATACTGCATATCGATATTACTCGATATTACTCACAGTCCTCACTCAAGTAATATAAATGTACCTCAAAGTTTTTTAACAAATATTTATGTATTCAGGTAGTAAAGTTGATTTTTAAAGGCATGGAGTATTTAATGCAACGTTGAATTAAATACGCAGGAACTACGATATCGGAAATATTAAAATTTTGCTTATAACCAGAAAGGCGGAAACGGCAGCCGCTTTGGTCCATCTATTAACATTGCTAATGCTGTGTTATCAAATCGGTTAATTTACAACATTGCTTTCATAAAACATATTTCATTCTTTATTCTCAGTTCAGGTTTAGGTAAATTCAATTGCTACACACAATAATAATTCAGCCGTTTTCAACTGTCCATAATTTATCCTTTTTGTGCACAGCTAACCATAGATTATATATATTTCCAAGCCGACAGCGGCTGTATTAACGTTTTCATTGTTGATTGCAGGTCAAGTGTAAAAGATGTAAAGTATTTCAATGCATATAAAGAAAGTTTAAGTGAATGCATTAGCCTTCCAAAACCGTCCAAAAGTTAAACGGAAAAGCGTGCAATAGTGTCTTTAAGTAAAGAGTTGCTAAAATACTAACCCTGTGTTTATATAGTTGACAGGTTTCTCAAGCGCTAATATGTTTTTTGGGTATTTTAAAGGTTCGTGTCATGTAGTTGACGGGGGTTACCAAATCTGACATTGTGTTGTATTGGCGGTTAATTTTATTGACTTGGGTTCTTTATAGTTATGTGCATACATATATATATATATATATATATATATATATATATATATATATATATATATGTATTTGCCGGATTTGGCGGCGTTTTTCGTTGGTAATATAATTAAATTGCCTTTGATATTCCATGTGATCCAGGGCCTACTGACCCTAGTAGAGGAACTAAAGGATGAATGTATGAAGTCATGCGACAAGAAACCGAGCATATGTTACCTAATGTGTAAGCAACTGGAGACCGGTTATGCTCTCCTCGATCTTGGCGAAGCTAACAGAAACCAGCTCCTCGCCCCTGTGCTGATGCTCAGAGCCAAATGTGCCATGCTGAAGGTGAGTCGTGAGGTGTTTGATTTGAATGAGGTGAATGAGCTGAGTGAAGTCAATGATATAGAGGATAAGTCAGCGTGATAATTTTTGATGATTGATAATTGATATTTGCTTTTCAAGTCATTACGTGACTTCACGAAAAAAATATGTATACTTATATTAGTGGAATACTAAATCCTGTATTGTCTAGTGGTATAACGACTAGGCCTCTTATATTGTTCAAACATATCTTTTCATAAAATTTACGTTTCATGTGGAATACAACAGGCTCCGTAGAGCTCATCTTAAGGCCGCTTTCAGTCACGTGATGCACCCACATCAAAGGGTTTTCTATCAAGGCAGTGTAACGGGATTCACATTGATCACTAATGTTCTAAGTAATTATTGATAATTCTAGCACTGTTATATGGACTGCCGAATTAATGATAATTCTTTATTTCTTCCTTCTTAAATATGGATAAGAAAGTACATGCATCGTTAATTTATCATCCGCATTTGTTCTAATATCAATTGTTAGACATTTACCGTTCAATTTATCGTAACGACATTCAGTCAATGATGGTTAAATATTTGTTATGAATTCAAACATTTTTCGTCCGTGCACGGATACGTCTATACTCAAATATATACTCAAAGGTAAACCTCTGACGGCTTTCCTAGATTATCATCATAAAACTAATTCGGTTCCTGTTTCAATCATCTGGATGACGTTGAGTCAAGGGGATGATGACGCAGATATATGGAAGAGATGGATGGATGACGTTGAGTCAAGGGGATGATGACGCAGTTATATGGAAGAGATGGATGGATGACGTTGAGTCAAGGGGATGATGACGCAGATATGGATGAGATGGATGGATGACGTTGAGTCAAGGGGATGATGACGCAGATATATGGAAGAGATGGATGGATGACGTGAATTTAGATTTATGTTGATGAGAGACTTAGATTTGGCTTCAATAAATAATTGACAAAGATTTCAAGTTAAGTGCATGAATGACTATGGTAAACTTTTGGATCTTTGTTTCAGAAACGTAATGACTTGGCAAAGAGAGACGCACAGCAAGGTACTATGCAAAATATCACTGAATCATTTGAGTAGCTCTCATACACTGCAGTTCAAAATAAAGTACGCTTTTTATCCTAAAGATAGTGAATTTTAAGTTTTAAACAGAGTTTCTTTTATATTCAACTTCATTTTTTAGAAGTCTTATGTCTTCTTCCTCGAAATGTTGGTTTTTTATAGTTAGAAGCTAATAAATCCTTAACAATAACATGGAAAGAAAGATATTGACCATCTGGAGAGAACAATTTGTTTTGTTATGATTTGAATAAGGACATTTTTAAAACAGTATCACTTAATCCTGAAAATCGTCAAAATGTGTGTCGGTTAAATGAAATGATCATATTCAAACTACACTAACATGTATGTCTATATATATATTGACAAATTCAAAATGGTTTTGAGTAGTTTGGCCTTGTTACGAGTGGGGAAAGTGCTCGACATTTGATAAATGGAGCGAGATACACAAAATTGTATAAAATCAGTTTTTCAGGTCATGTTGCAATTGCAGCTCGCATGAAAAAGCGCTGTAGTGATACAACATGACCTGTAAAAACTGATTTTACACAATTATATTTTTTTATATATGCTACTTATGAATTCGTCATTATTTACTATTTTGTTAGTACTGTTCCTACGCATCTTTCAAAACAAGTTACAATTCTCCAAGTGCATTTTGAAAAATTTGCCCTTGATAGTTTCCAAAAGAATTATATTCCTGATTTTGATCGTTTCTTGTAAACAGAAATGACTGTTCGCTACCAATGGTTTTATTGATTTGTATAGAGTTCAAACTGGTCTTAGATTCTTGCAAAAACGATGTATTTTTTAGTCCGACATTTTTAGTTTTATGGTCGCTTGAGCAAATTCACAAACAATTTTCGGCTTGCTGAGAAAAAATCACGTTAATTCCCAATGCTTAAGCTATAATAGATGTGAGTTTCAGTTCAAAATTGCAAGTATCTCAGAAGAGAAGTTCTTAAAGGTGCATGAGGTCCGGATATTTCAACTATGCATGCTACGAATTTGCCATGATTTTCTCTTTTGCTCCAAATGTCATTTCCCATCGTTTAAAAAAAGCTTTAGGTCTATAAGTGCATTTTAAAGAGAAGAAACCCGTTAAGTTTGGACAATTTTAGTGGTACTGAGCCTTCACCTTCTTTTCATAAGGGTCTCTCAGACTTGCAAGTTTGGCTTGTAATAGCTGTAGCGGTTTTTGCGTACACGTGTCCACAAAATCGGTTGGAAAAAATAAATAAAACACGCAAACTCAATAAGTCCTTAATGACTTAACCGTTTCAATATGTTATTCTTTTGTTTTCGCTGTAGCTGTTGAGGCTGTTCAAAACTGTCCTATAGACAACACCGAGGAAATCAAGTTGCTGAAAGAAGCCTGTGGGAAAATCCTTGAACAGGTTGTACTCTCCGCTTTTGTTCAGTGTCTCACAATTTTACTGTCTCTCATCACTCTCTATCTAAGTCTTCAATGCTATCTTTCTTTCTCTTTATCAAGATCCGTCCATTTGTCTCTGAATCTCACTGCCCCTGTATCTGTCTCGTGCCGTCTCTGTCTCTGTCTGTCTGTCTGTCTGTCCGACTGTCTCTGGATCTCGAGTCGATAAGAGTTAAACAAAAAAGAAATCAAGATCTTCTGCAATCGGTCGGACAAATTTTAAACCCCAAAACAAACGAATTTCGAATTATATGTCCAAAAATACGATAACAGTTGTTATTTTTCTTTTATGGAGATTCCCTTTATGTCTCCCTTTAAGAACTAATATGAAATCATGTTGACGTCGTACTTACTATATATATTTTAGTGGTATGCATATGACGTCATGAATTACGTCCCTTGTTAACGCTATACTATTAGCAACACAATGTATAAGTTACCCTGATGATCACTATGTTGTGAAACCTGTTGGTAATGAACTTATGTGAAGACCAATCTTCAGTTTGTTATTTTTAAAGAATATTTAATACATAAACATTGAACTTTTACATATATATATGTATGTATATATATATATATATTGGAAACACACACCATTAGTGTTGTTTGCACCAGAATTATGTATGTTTGATCACTCGTATAACGTTAACGTTGTAAGTAAATGATTCCATAACTAGTTTTTTATTTCATCATTATTACAATTAAACACTGTTATACCATCATATTTATGTTAGATTGTTAAGGTCATTAGTCAAACGCATTATCTATTTGAGGAGTCAAATGATATGACATCGGTTATGTTTATTTGTATTGGTAAAATATGTTATTATGAGCAGAGCAAACATAACGACATATACATTTAAAATTTGATGACCTTCTTTTATGTATTCTCTTTTTTTCTAGCCACACGCCCATGACACATCTACAAAACAAGGTATACCTCTATTTTGATATCGTACTACATTAATATATGTAATATTGTACGTACGTTTCAACGTTTAAGCAAAACCAATGATTCTCAATTGATAAAGAAAAGCTTTAGAAAACATCATATATATTAAAAGATTTTATCCCAAAATTGAACACCTATTATCAGTTGATAACATTTTGAAAATATTCCGTTCCCGGTTAATTTATATTCAATATATATGCGCGTAGATATAAATATAGGCTATAAATGAGAATGTCTACTTCATTTTGCAGGGAAAGATAAAACAAGCTCAACCTTCAATCTCGAACCATCCAAAACATCTATGAAAATCGCTGGATCAAACAAGGTGGGAAAAAAACCTGATCCTACACCAACTATGGATACGTCTTCAGAAAGTGGCATTGCTTCAAATTTCGAAGAAAGCAGTAATGATGACACTGCATCAGTTAAGAGCAAGGGTTCAGAAAGTGGCATTGCATCACAAACAGATGAAAGTTGTGATAGCGATGTTGCATCTAAAATTCCATTGACACAGTTCATGAGAGCCATAAGCGACACTTCATCGACGTTAGACTCTTTTTCCCAGAATGATATTGAATCGGTATCGAATGATGTTTATGACACAGAAGATGAGGAAGATGAGCAAACAGAGGAGGAAGAAGAAGATGAAGACTCTACGTCTTGGTTTCAGATCAGTCAAGAGACATACAGCAATGGAGGGGAAATTGACAAAATTGTTACTGGAGCAGAGTTAGTTATCAACAACATTCTCAAGAGTGACATAACAGATGGCCTAAAATACAAACCTTTTCAGAATCCCGAGATACTACATCGTCTGTTAAGAGAACAACCTGAGACGTACAAAAGATGTCAAATTAAACTTGATGGACCACATAAAGCCGTTTGCAAGGTTTTGGATGCTAATGGGGAAAAAACTCAAGAAATAGAGATTCATGGTCGAGGAAGATGTGGACGTACCTTCAATGAGGATGAAGTTGTGGTTGAAATCATAGAAAAGGGGGGTGACGTTTTAGAAGTAGACAAAGAAAGAACTTTTGGCAAGGTTATAGGTGTTCTAAAGAGCAAGTTCAGAGAAAGTAAATACCAAATACTTGCTTGCCATGCCAATCCAAGAGAACCTTCTGTTATGATCCCCATTTGCAATAGCGTGCCGCGATTGAACGTTTGGAGAAGAAAGAGGAAAAATGAGTTTCCAGAGAACAAATATGGAATTGATGTATATAAACATGGAAGTCACAAAACAATAGGTTTTGACAGACATGTCGATATTTTGCCTGAGCAACGAGGTAATTATATGTTCCTAGTTGTTTTTATCAAATGGGATCCCCGCTATGTCTACCCTGTAGGAGCTGTGCTAAAGATAATGGATTCAGGTCATAGATTTGCAAGTGGTGTAGAATTGCTAGAGGAACAGTTTGCAGTGCCAAAACATTACACCAGGGACACTGTTGAACTTGTTGAACAGCTCATATCCAGTCCTGATATACTGACTGTCTCCGATCGCGAGGACTACAGAGAACACACCGTCTTTACAATAGATCCTCCATTTTCCAAGGACTTAGACGACGCTCTGAGTGTCTGGAAACAGGATGGCTGTTTAGTAGCTGGAGTTCACATCACCGACGTTGCCTCTTTGGTCAAGAAAGACGATGCTGTGGACAAAGAGGCGTGCAAAAGGAAAACATCATTCTACGCATCTTCAAGGCGGAAGTACCACATGCTTCCAGAACCTCTCAGTGAGGGCAGACTCAGTCTTATTCAAGGATGTGATCGATATGCAATTTCCGTCCTGTTTACAATTGACAAACAAGGTAATATTTCCAGAACGGAGGGACCATTTAGAAGTATCATTCGTGTGTGTAATAACCTTACATATGAAAACGCGCAGATCATTATTAATGGTCCAAATGATGAATATCCACAAAACCTTGTGAGTAGCGTACAAACAATGTACAATGTTTCCAAGGATTTACGAAAACAAAGATTGAAACGCTCAAGGTTTTCTACGGCCTTCAAAGATTCAAGGCTGTTCCCTTCCGTGCCTGAAATTGATGCGAAGGATGCTCACAGTCTAGTTGAAGAGTTCATGACAATGACAAACAGTTTTGTCGCTAAATGGTTAATGGAAACAAATAGCTGCCCACTTCCATTACGTTGTCAGTCGCCTCCTGATTCTAGTAAGCTGTCCAACTGGACTGAACAAAGAGGCTTTACTGTAGACCTTCTAGTACGGCTACAGGACCGGAAAATAAAACCAGGATGGACGTTGGACGTTGACAATCAATGTGAAATCAACATGATTGAGAGAACAAAATATGTCATTGTTGACAGAAGCATATGGAATGATGTAAAGAGCTCAGCCGAAAGAGATAACTTCTTAAAAATGAAGAATCTCATGTGTTGTGACAAGATGCATCCTTCCGTAGCACTAGCCCTGGATGGTTGGCTGGATATGCAGGAACCGGCTTTGTACAAGTCCTCATGTTCCCCAAACGGAACACTGGATCATTACGCACTGGAGATATCGCCGTACACACACTTCACCTCTCCTCTTAGACGTTTCATTGATCTCATCGTTCAAAGACAGATCCATGCAGTTTTAGATCATCATCCAATACCTTATTCAAGCAATGAGATAGAGGTTTTGACAGAGGGTGCCACAGCGGTGATGAAGAGAGAGTCAACCTTTGAGAAACAGTGTAAAATGATTAAGAAAGGTATTAAACTTCTCTCCAAACCAATAACATTTAGCGTGGTTGTGACAAGGGTAGATGAGAACGACGCTAAGCTCTGTATAGCCGCCATGAATGAGCTTCCAGAAGCATGCAGAGCTTTGTCTTTCAACCTGCTAGATTGCTGCAAACTACCTGAAGTTGCCCCAGGAGGATCATCTGTCACATGTTTCTGGAGCAAAAGACTCTATAGGTATGAGCAATTGCATGTTAGGAGACAGAAGGAGCACAAACTTCGCCCTGTTGTTGATAGAGAACTGAATTTAGACTCTACAATGCATATGGACTTTGTTCTTTCCTATGAGTTTGCAAGGACACTTAGGAGTGTGTTCAGAGAGGCAGAGAAGAAGATATCCTCTAGCGACCATGTTAGAGTTCCACATGTTGTTGAACAATGTCCTTTGAAAGATTCAGGATTGAAAAAGCTATCCTCTGAGCACTGTGGAGATGTACGAATTCGTCATCATTGCAAATTCAGTCTGAAGTTTTTTCCTGGCCAAGTTCTCAAAGTACAGATGCATGCCCGACCTGAACGCGGAGTTCTTACTCCATACGTTCAATTATTTCACATTTGTGATAATCTTAGTTTGTGCCTTTCCCATACTAAAGACCCTGTTGGGACATTCGCCAAGTACGTCACAACAAATATCAGGAACCGTACATTCAGGACAATTGAGGAATATCAAAGGTTGTGGCTTCCTATTGTTGCAATGGAAACTGCAAAAAGTTCAGTAGGCAGTGAAGCTACCATAACAATAGAAAATGTCAATGTTAAACTAGAATTAATCAGAGGTCGAATTTTAGGCAGAATCATACTTGATGCACAATTTTGTGATTTTCGTCAAATTGAAATTGGCGGGAAGAGCATTGACAGGTTAGCAACTATGCATAGCAGAGAGAGCGTCTTTGGAAATCTGTTGGAAGGATCACTCGACTACATATGTTTGAAATACTTCCCGAAAGGTTTCAACTTTAAAACTTTTTCCAGTGGTGCCTCTGTGTGGGTAGGACACGCCCTTGTGAAGAAGGTTAAACAAATGAAGTCAGTATCACTTAATCCAGGGGACAGGGAACCTAACAGGGACAACTATGGAGGCCCTGTCGTGATAACATTCGAGTTGCGGCCAAACTCTATAAGCCCTCCAGGACATCTGCTTGAACACGACTTCACTGCAGCAGTAGAGATCATACTCAAATCACAAGTCGACAGGTACATTGTATATTTCGCATTTGCAGATCTTATCTGGGATGATGTGGTTGTGATGAAAGAGCTGTTCCCGTTTTCGAAATAATGATATTTGTGTGGTTACATCTTTTTAGATATGACTCTTAAACTACATGTTTTTCGATTTGGCGTGACAGAAGTTTAACATTTCTTAGAAATCAACCATGTGCTTCTTTCTTTAAAGAAAAGTACTTATGCAACACTGACTTGATATGAAGGTCTATTGAAAGTAAATGTAAGAAATTTTAGTTACGATCTGATAATTGTTGAGGTTATAACAGATATACAACATGACTTTTACAGGAGGACTGAGCTGATGTTGCAGATACTTGACACTCAAGGGACACAACTCGCACACAGCATAGCACTCTGCCAGCCAATGCCACAGTTTAGTAAGTATTGGAAGGGACAATAAAGGGTTAACGTGACCAACACATAATCAAGGGTAATGTCCATCTTTTCGATGATTTCGTATCAGTGTACACAGAAGCATGATCTCGAGGATCCTTCTTATATCAAACATACAGCCTCGTTTCGCCTTATTTCAGCTTTGCAAAGTGAGATTTGTTCAATGAAAAACAGAACATGATTTTACAAGACATCGCACTAATATGTATTCCATATGTGTGTATATATTTTAAGGAAACCACAGACTTTGTTTGCTCAGCGAAAGTTTTGCTTTAAGTGTCTTCAGATTGAAGCTCTGATGCAAGTAATCGTAACTTTAGGTCGGATATGCATAGATAGGACAAAGTGAAGTTTAAAGTGAAATTCAGGAAATAAACGTTCAACAACAACTACATTTGTCTTTTTAACATTATTACTACTCTGTGTCAGATGCTGAAAGGGACGATTTATGCAGAAACAGTGCCACAGATTTGAGTGTGGACCAGGAATTTGGCAACCAACTTAAGCCGAACAACCGTAGTCAGAACACTGCGATCAGGAACGCTTTGGTTCAGCCATTCAGTCTAATACAAGGACCACCAGGTAATGTACCAAAATAATAATAGGGCTCTTACGAAAAGTCCATCACTCTTCAAAAATCCTGTTGATTAATCAGATTTTCATGTCCGTATTTCCATAAGATTGAATTCTATGACTGATTGAGCAACTGTTACTGGTTGATATTGACGCAGTTAATCACGGTTTTGATTATGGAAATTGTTTATTTTCATTTATGAATTGATTAACTTGCCCCTAAAATATTTCCACTGAAAGCAAAATAATTTTTGTCAATTTACATACTTGTACTATCACTTGTTCGTATGTGTGTATGCTTAAATGTTTAGGATTATATTTTGTCATAGTTCGTCTTGTATTCGACATGTTTTTTCTGCCTTGAAAACAGCATTTCACTGACTTGTAATTTAAGCATTTCATAAAATGTATTTGAATATGAGAGATAGCCATTCTAAACACTTTAATCAAATATTTTACGACTTTAAACTGCGGTTTTATGAATAAAAAAGTGTCCAGTTTCTCTAAAAAAATAGCCTTATTTGCCGAATATCTACCAACCCATAAAAAGAAAGTTTGTTTGTATTTTTTCGATAACTTCATGGTATTGAATGCATGTTTTTAATACGTTATATATATTTTACCATGACATCCAATTTAGTTCATCAATCCTGAAAGGCCCAATAGGCTTTGGCATGTCATGGCGTCCGGTATCCTTCAATCCGTCTGTCCGTCTGTAAACTTTTCACTGTTTCGACCTCTTCTCCATTGACTCAAAAAATCTGAAATATTTCATATATACAAGCTCTTTGACTCCAGAACCAAGAGGCCTTAAAGCCTTAAACCATGTGTACCGTGTACGCCACAATAAGGGCCAAGGGGACCGCGGCCCAGAAAACCTATTTTCGTTTACTGCTCCGGAACCAAGAAACCAAGAAAGCTGAAACCTTTTGTACCGACTCCTACGTAATGGGGATTCTAATTGATAGATTTTGTGACCCTGTGACGCCATATAGTAGCCGCAGTGGCCACACCCTATCATCCTTTATTTTTATCATCTCCTAAAGAAGCAAGATGCCTAGTAAGCTGAAACCTTCTGTATAGATTTCTTAGTTAAAGGAGATTCTAATTTATAAATTTGGTGACCCCTGTAATCCCTTATAAGGACCAGAGAGGCAACGACCTTAATCCGTTTTTTCGTCTCCTTTTTTTAAAGAAAAGTCTTGGAAAACTGAAATCGTATGTACAGACTCCAAAGCTTTTGAGGCTGAAAAAGATATTTGAACATAAGACCTGCAAAATGAATAGATGGTCTATACTGGAGTGTTCTCAACGGAAGCATGCTTGTGATTAAACTATAAGTCTCTTTATGTCAAATCAGATTCTTATTCTTGATGGGAATGAATTATCATAGAAGTTCAAGAGAGATATTCCTTTTGGAAATTGTTTTGGTTGTTTCTTGCATATTCCCTTCAATTGCCAATGCTTTTGTTCACTGTCCTCGTTGCCGTGCCAAATCTGAGCTATTGAATGTAGTTTTATTTTATTGACATTAGGTAACGGCATTTTCGCCTCTTATCTAGATTGTGAAAGGAAGAACTCCCAGATGTTTCTTTCTGATATTCGATCAAATGCTCCTTTTAGAATAGACTTTGTGCTTCACGAATCATAATGCCTTTCTATACATCGTTTTCCATTGAAGCTTGTTTAGTATCCTGTTTGTTGTTACCAATGCATGTGTGTGTGTTTGTACAGGGACTGGGAAGACGAGTACAGGGGTGAAGCTGGTTTACCTCTTCGACAAAATCAACAAAGCCTTGCATTTCAAATACCCGAAGAGGAGGAAGCCACAAATTTTATTCTGTGGACCTTCTAATAAGTCAGTGGATCTTGTTGCAAGTGAGTTGGTTTTACCATTTTGGTAACATATTAATAATAATATTATTATTAATATACCTGGAATATCCGTAGATGTATATGATGGTTACAAGCTATGAGTAACCCTAGAGAAAAGTTGTGTTGCAATACTTTCTTCCAGATGTAAACATGAAGGCGTGTAATGGCTGATGATTTTGTCAATATTTTTATTACAAAGTTTTTGGCGCAAAAAGTTCGATAGGGTCATGTCCGATTCAGAACTTCTAAATGTATGTGTCAGGGCCTAGATTTTCGATGCTCTCTTAGTGCTATGATGGTCGTAAGCCAATGTTACTGAATGGTGCTTACTACTATCTTAGTGCTAAGAGAGGTTCGAAGATCTAGGCCCTGGTTGTGATGAACATTGTAATTGAGAAAGATTGTTGATGGGCAAAATGTGAAGAATTCTTTAGGAAATGCCAATGTCTGGATGATAGGTTTAATAACGGTAACCTTCGTCATCGAGATGACAGAGAAAACATGAAGATCGATTGGGATACATGTGTTTTAAAATAGCATTTTCGTGAGCTTAAAATATTTTTTTAAACAACCTGTAATCATCTGTGTTCTCTGGATCATAACTTTGTGTCTTGGGTTTCCTTTCCATCAAATTAGCAATTTAGTAGCACAAAATGATTGGATACCATGTTTGACAAATATTATTTGAATATTAATCCTTCAGGTTTGTTTAGGAATATTTCAATAATCAAACACTCCACACAAAAATTACAAATATTGATAAATTATGTTGGATCCAGAAACAGTATGTGCCGGTTGCAGAGATTATTGCTTAACCATGTTAGCAGATTCTTTAAATTTGAGAGATAAAAAATATATATTATGGCTTTGATCCCAAATCACAAAACGATCTGTTTTAATCCAAATTTACTGTAACACAGGGTACATGAAGAAAACGCTTGGCAGCCTGTGTCCAAAGATACTACGTCTTTACGGCAAGACTATTGAAAACCAGGACTTCCCAGTACCGAAAAGGGATATAATCTCCAACAGGAGCCTCCGTGGGCTCAAGTCGGACCCGGATATCCGGGATGTCACAGCGCACTTTGTCGTCAGAGAGTCAAAGAACCCTTACTCAGAGGAATTGAAAGAATATGATGAAAGATTCAAGAGATATTTTGCTAACCCCGTAGCGGTATGTGTCGGATTGTAGTTATTTTACCTTGATTTGTACTAAAGAAAGATCAATTTGAATTTTTTTCCAAAATTTCATGAAATATGTTGCCTTGTTCTTTGACCAGATTGACATCTCTCTGGGAACCCTCAAAGCATACAATTCCCTTCTGGCTAAGGCTGAGCGAGAAGAACTTATGAAGTGTGACGTCATCCTTTGTACATGCGCAGTGTCCGGTAGCATGAAGCTGGCTTCCTGTACGAACATTAGCCAGTGCATCATAGACGAGAGTGCAATGTGCACTGAACCGCTTACCATGATTCCAATCATCGCCAGACAGCCAGACCAGGTGGTGCTCCTGGGTGACCACAGACAACTCCGTCCCATCATACAGTGTAGAGAGGCCGCGGAACTGGGCTTGGACCAGAGTTTGTTCGAGAGGTACAGTCACCAGGTCCTGCCCCTCGACACTCAGTACAGGATGGTGAGCTACTACACTATAGGTTGATTACTTCTCTATATATTATTACGGTCCGATGCTCATTCTTTTTATACGTGTGTTCTGAGCCTCTGGGCGAAGGATATGATACTGGTACATAAATGTTGCTTAAACCGTAGAAAGCTCAAATCTAAATACAAGAATCCTTAAAAATTGGATATCATAAACTGTTAAGTTGGTGTCCCTCATAAGGATTACTTAATCATGATTAACAATTTTGTAAATACATTCATGAAAATTATCATATTTTATTTTTCTTTAAAAAGTTGTGACTGTGAGAGAACTGTTACAAGTTTTGTACGACTCATAACTTCCCATAACTAGTCATCCTATTGTAATGAAAATGGTATTAGGATACATGATTTTATAAAGGTGTGGCATGGTTAAGAACATTGAAAATCTTAACTGAATTTTGGGGGTTTTGTCAATATGTCGTGAAAACCTTTCCGTCAGGCTTAGTAATTCATATAGGTTTGGTATGACGATGCATCGTTTACAATGTAGTGAGTGCGATTAGATGAAGGTGTGTCTTGATTACACATTTTTGAAAGTATTTGTATCAATGTTTTGACTTTGTGTGTGTGGGGGGGTGTGCGTGTGTGTGTGTGTAAAAAGTGATGATTGTTGAAAGAAAGTTGTAGTGAATCATGTGTGGATGAAAAAGTTCAAACAGTTTTCTTTTGGTTGTTTACGATCAAATTCATCATTGAGATCTTGTAAGACATGAGGGTCGGTTTTTAATACATGTATTATTACATAATTCTTTGGATAAAAACTATATGGCTCATTTGTATGGCTCATATCTTGTTCTGTTTTTATCTTCTTGTTTCATTATCTTTAAGTTAAGAAAATAAGCAACACAAAAACGAAATGGGACAGTTTAGCTTTTTTCAAAACAGGTCACGATTCTAGTTAGAAATACCGCAGTTAGCCCATTTCAAGCTTTCACAGGCCCTAGCTACTTTTTGACGAATATCAAACGTTTTTAACACTAATCAACATAACGTCTCTCTATGACTTAAGATGAAAGACAGAAATATGAATTCTCGATTCAGTCTTTTCAGTCTATTTCCAACACAAATTACCACAGACTTTTCCTATATTTCAACACATTTGAAACCTTTTCCAGCACGAGACCATTTGTCGCTTCCCAGCCAGGGAATTTTACGACTCCCTGGGGCTGAAAACAGGCCCTGATGTTGCCTCCGAAGCCAGGTGGTATATACCTCCGGGTCAGGAGCTCTCCATCTGGCCTAATAGGACCAATCCAAAGGCCTTCTGTCACGTTGAAGGCATCGAGGAAACTCTTACTGTGGCAACAGAGGAAGGGAACGAACAGTCCAAGTCGAACAGCAAGGAAGCTGAGAAAGTCGTGAGTTAGCTACCTATGGAGTATCTTCCCTGCAAGGTTTTATATTGCTCTATCACTTGCTAATTTAAACCTTGTTGCTAAACCGTCAAAAGTGTTTTGTTTTTTTAGTACAGCGCTCCCTTTCGTGAAAAGTTGCAATTCTCATAATGATTTCTCATTGGACTATCGCGATCCGTCGCAGCAGCGTGGACGATAAGCACACAAAAAATAGGGAAATGCGGCAAGGCCTATTTAGCAAGTCAGTGGGACTGTGGTAAGCATAGACTTTGCATGTAAAGATGCCTGTAGAGAGACAAAGCACCATAATAACGTGCTACATTAATGATGCGTCTACGAATGTCCATAACATAGTTCATCAACTTATCGTCAATATTTTTAACTAAAAGGCAATTCATACTCTTGAAAGCATACTTCAAATAGCGACTTCAGCCCTCCTCGATTTTTTGAACGGATAATAAAAAAATCAAAGGAAAATACTCCGATATGAAATTGAGTTAACTACTAGAATGAACTTTCAATCATAAATTACAATGATCCCCTGGGATCCATAGTTTATCATTTTAGGTAGATGTAAATTTATGGAAAGTTTGATGTAATAATAGGTTATAGTATTCACGAAAATGTAAATAAAATGTTTTTTGTAATGTTTTCCTTGACAAATATATATTGAGTACAGATGTTGAAATAACTAGATTTTTCCCAACATGGCCTTATGGAAACAATACGTTCACATAATGTACATTGCCTGTTTACAGGTAAAAATGCCAAAAATATGCACATTTGCAACACATCTAGCAGATGTTTATAACGTACGTCACTATCAGTAGTGAGTGACCAAAAAGACCTAGGCCTGCATTGCTGTTTATACGGAAAGGTACAGTTGCACATCAAAGACTAGTAATTTGTAAAACGTATTGTGCAATGTGTTTAAATTTGAAACATGTTTTGATTTATAACACATAATAGTTTATGTGTTTAGCATTTAAACACATTTTGCAACATGTTTTGAGTAAAACATGTACGCAACATGTTTAAAATCAAAACGCCTTTTTTGCAGTGTATTTATAATTGTTAACATACTATAGCTAGCACAAAAAACCTCCGTTTAAACTTTGAAAGTATTTCAAGTGGTAAAAATGACGTGAATGGCTCTACTATAAAGTTACATTTTAAGGGGATCTCACCAAAACTGTCAGAGATAAAATTTTGGGGAAAAAATTTGTCAATGAATATTTCACATTAAAACTACAATTTGGTTTCAAAACAAGAAATGATCGCAAAAAAGCATTTTATAAACATTTTCGTGAGCACTTCAGTAGAATCGTTACTCTAGCCTGTATAAAATGATGTCCGGTTTTCAAATGTAAAACGCATAGTATCGTAGTTTTTTTTTAGATTTCATCAAAGCGCATCGTATGCTTTATTTTAGATTATCGTTGATCATCAGATTTGAAATGTGTAACCATATTTAGTCTTGATAAATAAGTGATAAAGCTTTGAATCTTCTTCCACGTTAGGCATAACTCGTTAGTCCATTTCATTTCGAAAACATTTCTCTGCTAGCTTTTCAGCGTAATGCACCTGAGCTTGAGAGTTGAATCAGAAATTGGTTACAGGAGGGTGCTTCTCTTAAACCACGGATTTTATACGCTATGCAGCAAAGTTTTACTTGGTTAGTGATAGAATAGTGCTTCATTTTTTATCCATTTGAATCTAAACTTGATTGGCAAAACTGGAATGTCCTTGGGGTTATTTTCATTTCAGATAAGTTAAGGGAGCAGCACTCAATCACGACTTTGAATTGAGGCAAGACTAAAATAAATTTGTTTTGGGGAAGAGTTTGACTTACCTCTACGGGGAAGGCTAGTTGTAAATAGATTGGAACGATGTGCTCGTTGTTTAGTATCGTCTCATTTGAGGTTGATTGCAGGTGGAGACATTCCTGTACCTGTTGGAACAGGAGAATATCCCCCTTGAGGAGATCAACCTTATGACCCAGTACAACGCTCAGAGGTTCATAATCCAGCAGAAACTCGAGGAAAGGTTAAACAATGGCTCAGCGAGTCGTGCTCGCTTGAGAATTGACAGTGTTCGAATCCAGACAGTGGTGGCTAGTCAAGGTGATGTGCTACCCCCAGTTTTGTTTCTTACAATGATTTAAGAGTTAGTTCAAACTGAGTCTGATATGTTACATAAAAGCAAATTTAACCTCCCCGTCTTTTCCTGAAAAGTGCTTAAAGATTTTAGGCATTAAGAAAATTTGCTTATCATCACACATATCTTTAAGCATGAATTAATAAAAAAGGTTAATATTGCTATCTATCTACTGAGTTTTTCTGAAAACAGAATAATGCAGAAACACGTTTATAGCAACAACATAGTTCAGCTATTAATAATTTCAATAGCATAATGGGATACACGAAATGTACTGACAGCTTTTACTGATACTTCTAAAAGTGTAACTTTTATAGAAATAGAAAAAAGGCAAAGTACCTTTCTTAATTTAGTAAATGCATCATTCATGAAAATGCATAATTTTCCTACCCAAAATATGCTTTGATACTTCTGAACGTGTCAGTGATATTTTTTTAAGTTTTATGAAAACATTTATTTTAAACAAGGTGGTTATCTTAATTAAAGTAAATGCATTAGTTATGAAAAGGAATAATTTGGGACTTAAATAAATCTGAACCCTATAATCTTTAAGAAAATTCAGTCATCGAAGAAATCTATGAACGAAGAATATATTCAAAACTGAACTGTGAAATAATATCAGTTATCATTCCAATCTTACTTCTTTTTGAGAGCATGTGTCAGGAAGTGAGTAATTTCTTCCATTTCTTGGATATCCATTTGGCAACCATCAACGCCATTTTGTACTGGCTCATGGATTTCGAATGCTTTAGGTCTCTTATGCGTTAAGGGCATATGGTAACCGTGTGTGTCACTGTGGTCATTAATGAAATGATTCTATATATTTAACATTTTTTCAGTTTTACTAATGCTTAGCTGATTTATCCTCGGCCACCGAAGGCTGAATGTTCTTCAATACTCTTCACATATCACCCTAGAGCTCTTATCTGAAGGGTTTTATTGAAATTAAATGCTATTGAATCTTGTTCTGAAACATTCATCAAATGAACAAATCTCGGCAAGAGATGATGGAAGTATGCTCAGTGACTTGAAATTGTAATGTCAAGGCCAACTTGCCACCTGACTGACTTCAAAAACAAAATTAAGAACTAACAGCCGATTTCCGCAAAAGTATAACGTTGACCGATGCTTTTTGGGAGACTCGCAGGACCAGTTTACTAAGCAGTTGGATTGGCTGACTCAAATACAGGGTTGGTATTTTTGCTAAGCCTATTCCTAATGAAAAGTCCCAGGGGTGTTAGAGCGTAGGGCTTCATTAAGCTTTGGGTGACCGAGGATAAAACTAGTGGTGAGTTAATCATGTTAACCTACCTACACCAGGTGGCGAGTGGGACTATGTGATATTCAGCACGGTGAGGTCCCTGCCCCGTTACCGTATCGAGGAAGAACCGACCATGGGCTGGTGCACCCATAACCTGGGTTTCATCACCGACCAGAACCAGATCAACGTGGCTCTCACTCGGGCTCGAAAGGGACTTATCATTATTGGTGAGACTAACCTACAGTGGCCATGCTTTATTTGGAACAACGTGCATTAGTCAACGTACGCTGCGTACCGTGGGTAGCGGAGTATCACATATTTAGACCTACTATCGCTGCAAAGTTATTGTTTGTAGACTGGGGAAAGGCGGTGCGATATGCCAGAAAAATCTTAGCGAATCGAGATACTACATAAACCTTTTGAAAGGAGTTTAATTTCGACGACTTCTAAAAATGTTAATAAACATTTTTTATATATTATCTTATTTTTAAAAAAAGCATCGTTTACTGTTGAAATATTATTGGTGTTTCCAATTATTTTTTTCACTTACTCATTCTTAAACGACATGTTTATCACTCTGTTCAAACGACGATGTGCTTCACTTGACATGTCTTAAAAATGCTCAAAGCAGTTATAAATGGGAACCTGAAAACAAGGACGTACGGACCACTTAGCGCTATAAGTAGCTACTTTTAATGAACACCTTCTTCAGGGTAATGATGTAGGTAGCACTTTAAATTTGAGCATATAATAGTAACTATAAAAATGCGCCATATATATATATATTCACATTATCATCACTTGTATGAACATCGACCATGGCCAGTGTCAAATAGATTAATGAAGGGTTTCTTTCTCGACTAAAGATATTTTATAGGCCATATTTGGTCTCGTTTTGCTGTTTTGAATCCTCAGGTAAGGATATATGGAATCATGTGCCCGTATACTCGAATTTTTACCTTGAATTTAGCGTAGCATACATTAATTACTATGAGACAATTGTAACAATACGGGTTTTAGCTCATTTGTCCTGACAGGTGTTAAGCTTATGGCATGGCATTGTGTCCGTCCGTAAACAGTTCACCCTTCCGACGTATTCTCTAGATCCTTTGGTTTTAGAAATCGAATATTAAATTGTAGAGATGGGACTCTGTGTTCCCCTGATGAGAACCTGCGGCCCTGATGAGAACCTGCGGTCATGCTCTTCTCCGAAACAAAAAGCCCTATAAGAAGGATTATTAATTATAGATATTTTTACTTTTGTGCTGTATGAGGGTCCAGCCCCGTCTAATCCTATTTTTATCTTTAATTTAGAAGTAGAAACCTTAGACGGACGAAATCTGGTGCAAAGACTATATATCAATCGGATGTTATTTATGGTTATCCGCAAGGGTCACAACCAATGAGGATAAAAACTTAAACCATGATATATGAGTCCAGATAATGTGTTTAATTTTGGTTTAACATTACAGTCTGATTAACTACAGAGCGAAGGGATATATTATGATAAACTTTATTTAGCAATATGCTCCTTCGTGATCCGCATTATTGGTTCGAATACAAGTTGAAATAATAAGGTTATCGACGTATTTTTTGTTAACTTTACTATTGCAAGTCTTGATTGAAGTGTTTAAAACACAACACCTGTAAACTGATACCATGTTCTATTTTCACCTGTGCCAGGTAACTCCCACCTGTTGAAGTGTGACCAGATGTGGCGGAAGCTGATTATGGAGTATGAGAAAGAGGAATGTTTCACGTTTGGCGACGAATTCCCTAGACAGGAATTGTTGTATCGTCGACAGTCGAGCTCATAGGGGTCTGGTTCTTACATCGGGCCTCATGTTGCCTTTTACGGATCCTGTGAAGAACTCACCAACCACTATAAGTCGGATTCATTGAGGGAGTTGTGCCATACGACTAGACAATGGTTTATCTGGCGGCAGCTTGACTATTTGTGCTCAAGTATAGAACTTGACTTCCAGCATTAGTCCAGTTCACAGCGTTCTCGTCTTGCCATCAGACTTCATTGTTCGTCATCTGCAGATGTATGGAGGAAGACAGCCTACACTAAGGGTGTTCTCTGTCTCGTTATTGGCACCATTTTGATGATTTGGGTCCCAATAAGGAATTCTTATTTCAGCAGCAGTGGAGCAAAGAGTGAGCCATTGGCGACCCATTAAGCTTCCTTGACATCATTTTGAAGATTTGTGATACAATACAGAGTACCTGATTACAATTGTTGATAGTACTCACAGGGAGGTCCTTTCTTCAGATTATAGATAAAATTAAAGTATTATGCTGAAAGTTATGTGGAAAGTTGACACCTACATGATACAATGAATTCGTGTACACAGTTGAACTTAACAGACATTTGTTATTTATTATGCTTATTGTTGTCTTCCATGCAAATGTACATATTAGCTTGTTTTTTAAGCCCAGTGCACCTTAAATGCTGCTGAAGATTTAGCTGTGAATTCTTATCTCATCTAGCCTGAAAGGGGTTAACGATTACTCAATTGATTTTACTCAATTGGGAGAGCTCAGGAAATTATTTCTGAGGTTACGGTTCAGCTCAAAGAAAGGCTTAGCAATCCATGCTGTAGATATCCATCATTCTGACATATGTATTTTCAGTTTACTCACATCTGTTATTACAAAATTTATCATATCCTAAGTAAAGTCCCAAATGTTTGCAATGTAAACCTGATGCCTTTATTCAATACACTGCCGTGTCTGTTAGCCTTATTGGCATTAACGAGGCTCGACCTAAATCTATGCAGGTTTCAACGAATCAAATTTGTTACATGGAACAGTCATTGTTGATGAGTTGTGTGAGTTAACTTTCACTATTGTTTGATGTCATGTTAAATCAAGAATTAGTGTACAGTGTTCAGTTTTATCTGGTACTGATTTTAAATTAATTTTCCAGTTTGCCAATATGCTATCAGCAATTTAAAGGGTTAATTTATTACCAAACCCAGTCTCCATAATGTTTTACCAATAGCTTATATACATGATTTATCATTGTGTATGTTTTTATGTATGTATATTTACATTAATGTATGTGTCTTGCTTTAAACAATATCATGCTGGGGAATGAGATGTTGTGATATCGAGTTTTTATGACATGTTTGTTTGTGTTTGTCACTGAGCAATTTCAGATACTTTTGACATGTTTGTGATTTTGTGTTTGTTACTGAGCAATTTTAAATAGCTTTGACATTTTTTTACGTGTTTGTTTCTGAGAAATTTCAGATAGCTTTAACATGTTTGATTGTAATTTTTGTGTTTGTTACTGAGCAATTTTAAATAGCTTTGACACTTTTTTTTCGTGGTTTTTTTTGTTTGTTTCTGAGCACTTTCAAATTATATTGACTGTATTTGTTTATTGTTGGAGATCCACTGGACTTAAAACATGATCACTGCACTAGATAAACATTGACTGTCAGTGAAACTTATCATTCATGCGAGTTTTCATGTCATTATTGGGTGTTTCACGAAAGCCAGTGAAAGACTCTGGTTATGATCATTTTGAACGAGTGCTTATGCATACCTTTTTTGATTTCACCCTTAATATAATGTTTCATTTTGTTAATATTTATCAATGATTGCATGATTTAATTTATCTGTCTTCCAACAGGGACATACTTTAGTTACACTGTTACATTCCCATACCTTTTACTATATACTTCAGCACATGTAAAATGATTATTCTCTCAAATAACACAATTCTGAGTGCCAAAGGGAAAAGTAATTTCCATATCTGTTCTAAAAAGTATATTTTTAAAAACCTATTTATTTGTGCCAAAGTGAATAAGTCTTTTTTAAAGCGTGATTTCATTCAATATATTGATTTTATTTAGTTTGATCCATTGTGAAGATATAAAGTTTTAAAGACGCACAGAGGTTTCATTCTTACGAATAGTCAAATTGCATACTGTATCTTAAGTTATTTTAATCATATCCCAACCTACGAAGTACTATAGAGAGGCTTATATAGCATTCTTAAGAAATGTATCTCATAAAACTTTTCTTGGACGCTCATCTTGAAAGTTTCTTTATAAACAATCAGCGGATTGTTTCTTTGTGCCTTTTGAAGAAATAAATCAACTTATTTGATTGAAAGTCTTCAATTGAAAAGATAATATTCATCTGAAACAAAATCGATGAGGATCCAAATATTTCTCTTGAAAATATTGATCACTCTGATCTAATTTGCATTCTTTATGCCATTGTTTTTATACAAAGTATATCTTCAAGAGCTTTTGTCAGAAAGCATGCATTCAGTATATTGAAGTGTACCTTTTGTAGACATTTGTCATCTATGATTTGTATGCATACTTTATGAAATTTTCCCAATTGTTTGCCCTCCATTATCTTCAAGCTTTATTTGGTGACTCTTCATATTCAATTCACTAGAATTATCAATAGCACCATTTCATGACAAAATCATAAATGACCTAATGATTCACATATTTCAAATATTTCAATGTAGGTTTTGTTATCCATTGAACATATAACTAGATGGGCTGTTTAGAAATTTAAGAGATATGAAAGTTCATTGTTTCAGTGCATTACAGATCTCAAACATTTTTTCAAGTATCTTTTTTATTAATCTAATTAAAACTATATGTAATAATCTGTCAATACATCTAGAAAATTACAGATTGAGGTCAACGTCAGCTGACCTTTGACGAAATTTGAACCGACCAATAAAATGAGGGCAGCAAGTTAGCTTCCATCCAATCAAAGTCGAGGTTCTTTTGCAAGTTGGTTAAAGTCACATGCTCACGTTTACCTTACGTTTGTCTATGATCATCCAAAAACTTATTTTGTGATTCTTTGACCTAATTTGTTGATTTACTTTTGCACTTACGAACAAATAAACAACACACAAATATTACGTCATTATCTGCACAGATTGATGCTGTCATCATATTTTTCAACGAAATTCACTGCGACACGTTGGTAACATTAGGATTTTGTAATCGAGGTGCTCAAGAACGGCGAATCAATAGCATTGACCTGCAATACGAAGCCCTGGGCCAACTTTATTTTGATTAGCTGATGTTCAAGCCTACGTGACACGGAATAGGTGTGTGATTCTCTAGATATAATAACGGACTTCGGGACTAATTGTATTGCAGCTAGTTTATACTAAATTTTCATTATCCTATATTGTGATCAAAAGACATAAGAGTGTCACATTTTATTTTATCAATTCTTTTTATTGACATCAACTCAAAATTCTCACCCACATTTGTAATACAGATAACGTTATTCAATATGGTTAAGTTGCTTAAAATCCAAATATTGTCTACCAGTGAGTGACATACTTTCGATGTGTGGTTATGTGAGCTCTGGTCGCATTTGTCTTGTTGAAAATACATAGCCTTCATAAACGTGACAATTTGATCAAATATTTTGTTTAATTTGATTTGTCCCATGAATTGAATTTTGTAATGGCAAAGGGCTTGAGTTTTGATCATTTTGAGATTGACCACATAAAATATTTAGTTTTACCCAAAAAGTTGACATGTCCTGATATGAATTTAATAAATTATGTTATTGTTTATTATAAGGTCCTATTTGTGTAATTTTGAGTATTAGTGACTACCTATGTATATTTTATGCATGGGACTGTGCTATACTGCAAACATCTAATTGGTGTTGTTGATAACAATAATCTTAATCTTCGACCCGTCCAAAGCCCGATGTGCTACAGAGATCATGTCTCTATTTTTAGATTTATTTTCGTTCCACTACGTTAATGACTTTGTGTTATATCCTTTCTTGGCGATCGACAAAGATTTATTTCATACAAATTAATATTTACTATTTTTGTTACTTACATTAAAACTTCATAATGATTTAATTTTGGTTGTTTTGTCTGTTATATAAACCTCATAAATTCCTATTTTGATGTGCGCCGTTTTTATCATGAGTAGAATGTGCTACCTGGTTTGGAGGTTATGACATTTTAAACACTAAATGGGCGCCTTGATGCAATCTTAATGTAAAAAGGCCATGGCTACTATATGGCCCTCTGTCTTGCCTTTCCTTAAAGAAGCTTTGTCTAAAATGCGAAGAAAATGGAGATGGTTCTATGTAACAAAGAAATTTCTACCAAAGAAAATTTTCCATTGCTTAGAAAACCCCGGAAAAGCCTACATTAATCTTTGAAATAGAAGACACATAAACAGTAAAAATTGCGACTAAATGTGAACCCAGCGACCGATGGTCAAGCACAATCTTATTAAAAACAGGCTCTATCGCTTACTGCACATGATCAGTAATACGTGAGATCAAGATAAATGTTCACAGCTTGAGGCTATAAAGTTAGTTCTAAAGACCGGAAGTATTAAATGCAACGTTGCACTAAATACGCATAAACGATGTAATTTATTTGTAATAATATAGATAAACTGATTTATTAACTTTGATAAACATATTTTGTTTTACGATATCTTGTAATCTTTGTTAAAAGATATGTATGAAAGTATACATAATCCATACATATATACCATAAGATGCCCAAGTAATTCTACCACTATCATCAATTTATTTCAAATGAATATAACAATGCTTTGGGTACCTATAAGTAGACACATTTAATAGCTTACACCAATACCTGATACACTTAACGTGGTAATCTACATGTATGCTGACCACATTCCGCCATAACTACGTTACTAGACACGTGTTTACCTACACCTAGTACAAACTTTCAAAAATTATTATGAATTTTTTTATCTATTTTTCATCACTGGAACGTGTTTTTTTTTAAATTTGAAATAAATCTGCAAAACCAATAAAATATATATTTATGTATCCTGTTTTTCAAATGAAAATAACTCTTGAATTTCATCAGGCCATAAAATATCTATAACTCTCTTATCAGCCAACTTATCTGTGTCAATAGTTCATCAGTCAATGCAATTATCAATACATAATGAGTCACGCGTATAGAGCGTGATTGCTAAGTCTAATGTTACGTACTGTAAGTCTACCACTTGATAATATTCTGATAATTTAGGTCTCCCTAGGTAGGATTTTTCATATATATTAGAATTGTTATTACCAGAATGTCAAATGTCAGTTACCTTCATTTTCGATAAACAATGTGTAAACGCATTAATCAGTTGTAAGCATTGTTCCGATTGTCACTGTTCTATATAAACGAAAGCGAAAATAGCCGCCATGTTGAAAATCAAGGATATAACAGGTAACGGCGCTTGTGGCTTGTGAACCCTAACGACGCACAAGTGATAGTTCAATTAAGAAACAGGTTATCAATGAGGCAAATCGGTGCCTGGGTTCGAACCCGGTTAATGTCAGACCGTCTGACCACAGGTGAGAAAACATTAACCCTTATTTCCATCAACGATTTTTTAATTATTGTATGTATAAAGCACGTAGTTTTCTATTGAAGTGTCAGATTTGTTTTGCTTTGTTGATAATCTGGCATGATATGATATACATTAATGTTTTGGCATTTGGGTATATTTGGCTCTGTTTAGCTATGAGTTGCATAACCAAAAATGTCTAATCCCCTGACGGCACGACCCTCCATACTCTCCATTTTCCCTTTAAGTGAGGATTTTTTGAAAAATAATTTATCAATTTTGGAAATACATGACGTTTTATGGTATGTTATCACCTTCATCAAGTTAAACGCGGTTCAAGTGAAATTAATAATGATAATAATGTATACTTAAACGTTGTGTTACAATTAAGAAGATGTTTTCAAGAATATATTTCTTATATCAAGCAATGGACATGTTGACTTCGGTTTACCCGCATTGAACAAGTTGGTTTCACATACCTATGAATGTGCAATACAGCACGTATCAATGTGTCTTTTTACATTGTGTTCAAACATGCTATACTAACAATTAACCCTTTTTATCAATATAAGACGTATATAGTGGCAATGGCGTGTATGGTGGTTGTTGTTGTAGTTGTGGTAGTAGTAGTTTTATTTTAGGCAGTAGAAGATAAATAGAAGCAGAATTAGTAGTAGTAGTAGTAGTAGTAGTAGTAGCAGTAGTAGTAGGAGTAGTAGTAGTAGTAGAAGTAGTAGTAGTAGGAGTAGTAGTAGGAGTAGGAGTAGTGGTAGTAGTAGTAGTAGTAGTAGTAGTAGTAGTAGTAGTAGTAGTAGTTACATAAGTCGTGGCAGTTACAGTAGTGGTGCTAGTAGTAGTAGTAGTAGTAGTAGTAGTAGTAGTGGCAGCAGCAGTAGGAGCAGTAGAAGTAATGTAGGTGGTAGTAGTTGTTGTATAAGTAGAAGTACTTGTGGTTGTTATAGTAATGACAGTAGAAGTAGTAATATTTGTAGAAGTAATAATATTTGTAGAAGTAGTAATATTTGTAGAAGTAGTAGTATTTGTAGAAGTAGTAATATTTGTAGAAGTAGTAGTATTTGTAGAAGTAGTAGTATTTGTAGAAGTAGTAATATTTGTAGAAGTAGTAATATTTGTAGAAGTAGTGGTAGTAGAAGCAGAAGCAGTAGTAACAGTTGTGATAAGAGTAGACTCGTGTCTTGTTTTAGTTTGAGCAGTGTTGTAGGTAAATAAACATAGATAGCTTTTCCAATGAATTTAAATCGATAACAGCCTAGCATAATAATAACATAACTTGGAAGTTAAGGAATAATCAATGGCAGTCAGTACTACACATGTGCCATCTGGATTTCCTGGTTGTTATGATTGCGCACTCTCAAGGTTTTTACGACGACACGGTACAACACAGTGTAACAAGTCGTGATCTGACCGATGTGCATCTTCCTACGCAAAGCTTAACTATTGCCAGTCTCGAACTGTCCGAGTTAACCCTTGCTGCCGACATAAGACTTTTCTGGCTTGATACCAGTGCCCTCTTTGGCGAGTTTTAGTTATCTCCAGTTACTTCCCTTCCCAATCGGCGACGCCGTGTCATTTGCGGTATAATCAAAATGTCCTCGCCTATTAAAAGTGACCGGTTTAATCAGGTTACTAAGAAGTTGGCATTGTAAACCTTTCAAACAAGAAGATTATGTTTATATATGTATTGAGGGACGGAAATCATGTTTTGGTAAATAAATGACCGGTTTTGGTAAATAAATAACATATGACTGCGCCCCTTATATTTTTCAAAGGGAAGTATGTAGGCCCATTTAACGTGGGCGTTTTAACTGTAATTTTTCCTTAAAATAAGTAAAGTTTACACATTTTTTATTTTTAAATAGCTGCACAATTATCCTTGAAAATATGTGAAAATCAAATTTATAAGGGGAGAATATATTTTTAGACATACAATTAAAAGTATATATTGTCTATGCAATGTATAATAATAGAGGTGTCCCTATTTTCGGGGCAATTATGATTTAATTGATAACGAAACAAACTAATATTATCATTACAATAAATTTAATTTAATTTTAGTTGATATTAAGATAGGATAAAAACATTTGCAAAACTAAGAAAATATTCTGGTACAACTACTACAAAAGTGGACTTAAATTGTCTTAGTTTTACCGGGCACACCTTTTTAGTTGGTAAGCTTGGACAATTGTCTATCTTTATCATGTGCACAAGTCTCATTTTTTATTATTCAACTATTCATAAACACACGTACAAGCCAAACGGGAAATATTTCATTGAGAGAGAATAATTGCATGCATACAGTTATATTTTCAAAAATAAAAATAACCCATTGAAAAAGTGAAAATGGAAGAAAATATAACAATTATTTACGTTTTTTATTGACGACATGATATTTAAATTTTAATCAATGTTTCGGTTCAACGGGTATTCAGTAACGTTATTGCAAGCACAAATGTTAAAACAATTGTACGGTGACAGGAAATAAAGTTTTGCCGGGCGTAGTGCATCGAGTCGGTGCTTCAAATCATGGTCAATTTTTATCGAGCTTGATTAGTTTACCCAAGGATTTATATAGACCTATATACGTCCTTGGTTTACCCAAGCATTTTAAGAATAAATTCTTTGACAGGCCGCTGTCCACTATAAGTTGGTAGCACAATAATAACGCAAATTGACTATAAACATAAATGAACTTGAAAACATTGTTCATCGATTTGCAGGTGGCACTTTCTCTTTACAAATCTTTCAGTCGACAGACTGCGGCATGGGCGCAGCCATGTTTGTTAGAGTCCCCGGATGTAGCTTTTGCTAGGAGCTTTCTGATTGAACTATCTAATTCCTTTGCAGTGAGCTAGAGAGCTAGCACAGAAGAGTCATATGTGTCGGCAGCAAGGGTTAATTTGGACAGTTCGAGACTGGCAATAGTTAAGCTTTGCGTAGGAAGATGCGTCATACATGTAGCCTATAAGATGTAAATCTTTGTTTTCCTTTCAGCAGAAAGAAAAAATAAAAATTCAAAGTGATAACTTTTTCTTTCTTCCAAAACAGGACAGCAAAAGTTATAATTAAGTTTGTCCATTGTGCATTTATATCAACAGGACACGTGAACTATTTAACAAAACAAATTGTCCAAAATTAATAAAATAATCACAGATTCAAATGATAAAACTAAGATGATTTTACATCGAAACTACATTGATGACATTGCACGTGTTTATTTATATAACTCTACGAAGATGATTTTACATAGAAACTACATTGATAACATTGCACATGCTTATTTAGATCATTGTATTGCAATTTGATGATAGAAATATTTGGTGACAGGTCTATAAACTTGAAAATAAAGTAGTCACGCCAAAACATATTGAAATTACGGTATTAACTATGTCAATTTCATATGCATATCTTAATGCACAGTGCGAGCGACATAATCAATATGGCTGCAATTGCCTTGACTTGCAATCGCATGGCTATTGTGTCACGTGATATTTCCTTCCGGGTACGCTGCAAAACACAGTAGTCTGGGGAGATAGCTGTGTGTGTTGTCAGCGTCAGTGATTTTGATATAAGTGGACAGCATTTTGTAAGTACCCAAACATGCCTTGATTCTCTTTATTTATTACATGAGCAAATGTCATGTATAGTGTAATTATGCAATTTACGCTATGGCTGTCCACATGTCAAAGCGTTGTGCAAATATTTCATTTTCCTATCAGCTATGGAAAATCGGTCAACTGTGCAATACGAGGTGGCGCTTGCGCATTGTGTAATTATTCTTTGTAACAACGTACTCTCTCTTAACCGACGTCATGTTGAAAACGTGTCGGTTTAGATGGTTGTCAGATTTGACTGTTCAAGATTGTTGAAGAAATATTAGGTTATAGGAATGTCGTTTTACAGTTACCGCATGGTATCCATTACTCGAGTAGATGAATTTATTTTCCTTACAGTTATTGCTCACTATAATCATGTCATGTTCGTTCTAATCTTTTTACCGCGAGACTAGAAACAGGCTGTTGTAAGCGACAAGATAAAAGAGTGTCCTTCGTCCTAATACCACTCGTATTTTTCTTTAATTTCTGGACTTAATTTATCAAGATTATTATCAAAGTTAAATATCCTTAGGCAGTGCAACCTATACAAATATTGAATTACCGCAAAACAAAATTTAGTAGATAAAAACCCCGTTAACTTTTACAACACTTTCCAAAGTCTTTGAATGGTCTCGGTTTAGGTTGGCGTTTGTAAATGTTCATGAACATTGAGTCTTTAAACGGCATGATGATGTTTCATATATAAGAAAGACAAACTTTTCTGTATACCTACTTCCTACATCGAGTCTTTTAACGGGATGAAGATGTGTCACATATTAGAAAGGCAAGATTTCCTGAATAACTATTTCCTGAGTGGGACAATCACCGGACATTGTGTATGAAACACTACAGGAAAGTTGTTAAATAACATTTTCTGTACATGAAACCAAACCATCTTCTGTCAATGACTATGTCATTTCAACCTGATGCTATTACTTCTTCACTTTCTACAAGGTTTGTGTTGACGCTGTAGCATTGGGTGTGGGTAGTTGGATGTGACAAGGTTGTCAACTTGCACCCTGATTAAAAGCATTCCGCTGCGCTTAAACATTTAACAAACTTGTAATTATTTGATTTCTTTGTCATTTTCTTGGTGAGATAAAAATGTTAGTCATTCAATCACAGTCGTGATGTATCTTAGTTAGCCTAAATAACCAAATCGATCGCATTTCTCCACAGGGTGCTTACAATTTGAGCCTCAACATATTAAATTGAAAGGGTACAAAGTGTTGCAACTTCAAAGCTATTCATCACATAATATCATAGGCGTGCCCCACTACACCCTTGAAAGAGTCAGGGAAGGTGAAAGTTAGTTGCATGCATGCTTCCTTGTCAGCTACACTATTAAAACCACCGGTATGTGTTACGTTTTGAAACGTTTACCACGTGAATACTTTCACCCATTCCAGTTTCATGCATTTAAGATGGATTACTGTCACTCATCAATAAATCATTAGCTAAAATTCTCCTCATTGAATATCATGCTTCATGAACCAGCGCCTCAGTTCTCCCAGTTCAATCTGGTTATTTAACGTAGTGGTAAATGGTGCAAACATCATATAAGTCTATGTTCGTTGATTCATCGAAAAGCAACTAAAGATGTCATTTTGTGTCTCTCTTTAAAACCATAATATATGTTATGAAAACATCTAGTTTCTTTCTTTATTGTTCGAAGTCTGGGGTAAAAATTTGGAAAAATCGTGTTCTGCTTTTAGGCAAGGTCTCCATGAAATAAACATTTGTGTCGAACAATAGACTTGAGGATTTCAATCTCAACTTTCATGTAAAGATCATATAATGCATTACATCTCATCAAATTTAGATAGAAAACTAAAGATATATAAAAAATAAATATATTTGAAGTGAAGGTAGAAATTTACCTTGAAAAAGAAAATGAGTTCTGATTGATTTTGTTATTAATTTGTTAATATGTGTTAATAGTGAACTTGTAACAGACTTTAAAAGTAAAGCATGCTTTTCTGCAAAATATTGAAATTCAGGGAACAACAAATTGCATTATTTAAAAAGTCGTTTACTTATAATCAAGTTAAAACAAGTCTCATACAATATTAGTTCACACTCGTCTCGTTGAATGAAATGCTTCTCCTTTTAAGTTTAAATACATCAAATTAAAACAAATAATTTCCAAAAAATATCCTTATTACATTATGAGTTAATAGGCTGAAACTGAAGTTAAAATCACACTCTGAATTCTGGCTGTGAAATCTACAAAATGATTGTAATTTTATAACCTCAACAATGAAACGATAATATACATTTAATATTTAACATATGTCCATAAACTTATGCTTAACCATACAATTCCACCCAAAACATTAAAAAAAACTCGTTAACGAATTGTAAACTTTGACCCCCACCCCTTGATATTTTGATATTGCAACGTGTGCTAGTTTATGCACACATATACATATAACATGTTTAACATTAAACTCCAGGTTGTAATTAATCTTTTTGTTGGATATGGAGTCATAGCAACTATCGATCCCTGAAATCTACATATACAGTCAACAAAAAACTTGGTCCTTTGCATTACACTGACTGGGTCTTTGTAATCAATATTGCGACATTTTAAAAGTCTCTGAACATAAGTGTAATGTGTATATTTTCACCTGTTCAAACGTGTTAACGCCTCTGTCATTTATAGGTTAGGTCACGAGATAGGGTTATTATGCCGAATGACATATACAGAATACGATACATTACCATCTCACGGTGTTATATCATCTGTCAGTGCATTGAACCGTGTGATTGCCAAGCATTTTGTAATTATTTCACTATTGTGTAGAGCTTCATTCCGAAAGTTTGTTCACTCAAAAGTGCAGAAAGTTATCATGTAATTTTGTTTGCATGTCAATTGCAATGGCCTTAACTGCTCTGACTATCTTTCTTTTCTTACCAACAATCATTATCTAATATAAGATCGTCGCGTCAAGGTGGTAAGATTTTTATAATTCCTTTTTCCTTCATTAACCTTTTAAATTGATTAAATGAGAAAACTTGGCTCAGTTAAAAAGAATATTATGGTGACTCGAAAACATATGATCGCATATGAATTACATGGTGACTCGAAAACATATGATCGTATGTGATTTATATGGTGACTCGAAAACATATGATGGCGTGTGAATTATATGGTGTATCGAAAACATATGGTCGCATGTGAATAATTTGGCTGCTTGAAAACATATGTTTGCATGTGAATTATTTGTCGCCTTGAAAACATATGATCGCATGTGAATTATTAAGCGGCTTGAAAACATATGATCGCATGAGAATTATTTTCGGCTTGAAAACTTATGATAGCATGAGAATTATATGGTGAATCGAAAACATATGATCGCATGAGAATATTATCGTGAATCCAAAACATTTGATCGCATGTGGTTGCCAAGAAAACATATGATCGCATGTGAATTATTTGGTGGCTTGAAAACAAATGATCGCATGTGAATTATTTGGTTGCTTGAAAACAAATGATCGCATGTGAATTATTTGGTGGCTTGAAAACAAATGATCGCATGTGAATTATTTGGTTGCTTGAAAACAAATGATCGCATGTGAATTATTTGGTGGCTTGAAAACAAATGATCGCATGTGAATTATTTCGTTGCATGAAAACAAATGATCGCATGTGAATTATTTGGTGGCTTGAAAACAAATGATCGCATGTGAATTATTTGGTGGCTTGAAAAAATATGATCGCATGTGAATTTTATGGTGGCTGGAAAACATATGGTCACATGCGAATGTCATAATGGCTTGCAAGCATATGGACATGATTAATTGTTATGATGACTCCACAGCATCTGTTCGACTGCAAATGCCATTGTGTCTTGCAAGCATTTTGCTGCATGCACAAGTAATGGTAGTAAGTGAATATTTGTTTGATTGTAAACTTATGTCTCCATCGGAAAATTGTGATGGTATGAAACATATATAAGCAAGTCAATATGATAGATCATGGTAACAAAGTAACCCGATGGCATATCAGCTTGCGCAATGGCGGCTTGTGAAATGAAAGGACGTTTTGTTAGATGAAGGCATGTGAAAATCACAATCAGTGTTCAAGACAATGAAATGTCCGTGGCTAATGGAGACTTCAGTCTTTTACTAGTAGCTACCCAATTATCAATGGGGGTGGATCAGATACTGAGGTTATATACATGTAGATATGCAGGAATGCTGATTGCAGAACACTGCCTGCTTAGCCACATGGCATGGTTTACGCTTTTACATCGAGTTGGACAGCGAGGTTAATTTTTATGAAGCGTAGGATATTGTCCCTAAAGTCTCCATTAGTTTTGTACAAGGGACTCGTCCGTTGAAGGTCGCTACCAACTGCCATATTATTGGAAACTAATTGTCAAAACACAAGACAAAAAATCTCTGATTTTGCTTTCACTTATTCACGTTTATCAAAAACCATAGGCAACCTTTGAATACACTATTGGAGGTTTGACATTAGTTGATAACTATTGGATCGGATTGGAGACAGAGCAGGGACAATTCTAACACAACTTTGTTTTAACTATTGGCATGAACTGGTACCTAATTTACATTAAGAGTAAGAGTTTCTATATCAATAAATACTTATATCTGTTTATCACATTTGTACTATTTCTAAAGGGATTTTTTCATAACTTTTCTTAAAATGTGAAAATTGTATTTTATTACTCACTTTGCATTCTAATGAATGAATGAATGAAATTTGTACTGGCTAATAACCTGAATATGAAAACACTGAATTTACTGCTAATTCAGTTACCTGCATTTCGTGAAGAGACATCGTGATTGAAATTGCATGGGGTTTGCACTACAGAAGTGAAAGATTAGAATACAAAGAGTAATGGTGTTGCTAAGAGAAAATGCTCACTCGTTTACAACATGATACAATGGTTTATTGTTTCTCCCAAATAAACGTACACTGTAAATGCGTTCATTGTTCTGAAAACATAAAAACATGACGGTCACATGACAAGTGTAGTGAATTGATTAATGTTGTGAAATAAATGCTTGTACATAAATGCTACTCGATGGTTGTAATTATCGCACATTATGTATTGAGCTTGAGTTTGTAAGAGTTCGTTTACTTGTACTAGTTTACTACATTAAATGTGATAAATCGATCATTGTGATTTTATGCTTGACTTATATCTTTATGTGCAGGTAGTTCTATGCGTTCATGATAATCCTCATTTTAATGATTATTTCAAAAGGAAACTTAATTCATATTTTCTTATCAATTAATGTTATAGGGAGGAATATATTCTTAAGTTAAGCGACATTTATTATAGGAAATATGTTTTCTAAACATAAACCAAAAATTTGATGAGTTTCATTGACATGAAATGAATAAGAGAAAGAATTCAAGTTCCAGCAAGCACTTATTTTTACAATGTACAATTTACAATTGAAAATGATTATATCTAATTCAACATTAGAATCCGGTTCACTTAGAAGGTTGATGCATCATCTCTGGGTCAACGTAAACTTAAGATAACACAAGCTGTACTATTAAAGGGCCACTGAGTATGTTGTTGATGTCAAATCTGTCAAACTTAAGACATATTGTTATTTGATCGAGGAGTATTGCTTGTTTCTGAAAATACCATGTCAATGCTTAAAAGTTCAGTAAAGCGACAATAATCAGGTAACAAAACAGACAGTGGCGTGTTAGAGCTTGATAGGTCATTTAACTAAAATAAATGTTAATCGGACGTAGAATTAACACTTAAGAGGCATAATTATAATTTACATTTATAATTACATTAGAAACAGGGAAACACCATGATGTTGACATTTAAGAGATAAAGATGCAAAGAAGATTTGAACTTAACTCAGTTCATATAGTATTTTGGCTCTGATCTAAACCACATTATAGTTTACGAAACATGCTCTGTGTAACTTTAAAGGCACACATACGAGTATGAGGAGTATAACAATAAAGAAAATTAAAGAAGGCTTTCATTTAAAGGCACACAAATATGCAGTCTTTGATATAGAAGAGCATAAATACTATAGTATTAGAATAAAGAAGACGATTTTTCTGTCGGAAAGATTCTTAAATGAATCACCTTAAATAGTCACCTTCATTACCTAAAATGTGCATGTGACTTTAACAACTGTCTGATAAGATTGAATAGGATATTAATAGATTAACGTCGTCAACATTATCAGGTTATAAAACGTTTTAAGGATTTATGTCCTGTTGTTAAAATGTTCTGAAATGATCATACCATTAAGGAGAAAAGATTCTAAGGAGAGGGGTGTTTTAAAAACATAAATTTTAGCTCTTATATACCACTAATAGTACACCAAAAAGACTTAAGGTGTTTTGACATTTCTTTGGTCGTAATTTCTTTTTAACACATACTCGGCATGACACTACAAAGGTCACTATGGAGAGTTGTTATAAAAGGCTATTTGAAAATTAATAAACACCTTGATCTTATTGTTTATTCTTATTGTATGTTTTAACTACCAAAAAAGTTTTAATAAAGCGGAGTCTTAAAAATTTAGATGTCTTCTGTGAAGATATACTGGGAACATATAAGGCCCATAAGCTTAATGTCTGAGTCAACAATCGAAGAAACTGGAAACATGTGATACGTAATGAAGATACAAAGTAGAACCTCTAAAATACACTAACGGTTTACATGTCGATATGTATCATACTGATGTACCCATTACGTCCACTGTCAATAGCCATGTGATACTTTATATCACAGTAGGAACACGCCCGCCCGATAATATTTAGTTCATTAGAAAGGTCCACGTCATGTACGATTTATGTAAGAATAACAATAAAGCGATGCCGACTGCCACATGGAGAAACCATTGTTTAAAGTAAGTTATATCTCGCCCCTGCATTGTATCCAATTTACATATTGAAGTGAAGATATCCTCCAGTAGTATTCAACTAACGTCCAACCTCCGATAGTTTATTCACGGGTTGCCAATGTTTTCAGGTAAATATATTGAATAGGTAAGATAAACACATTAATGTTTCACTTGAAAGCAAAAAAAGAAGATTTTAAGATAAATTTGATGTTTTTTTACACTTACTGAGCACAAATATAGCAGCTTGTAGTTTGAAGTGACTTAGTTTTTAAGTTAGATATCGTCCTCAAAATCTCATGACGGCTTTGGACGAGTCCCTTTTCCCAAACTAATGGACACTGTGAGGCAATATCCTACACACATTTCCAGTTCCCGGATGGTACACAGAACAAAATGGTTCAAAATTGAATATTGCAGCCACATCAAATCCAAACATTTCCGTGCTCAGATAAAGTGGCATCGTTATGGATATAACCCGAATTTCTCGAACATCGTTCCTTTTATCCTCAGGTCTACATTACTGGGAGGTTTACATTTCATAATTAATGCAATGATTATAATTGATACATGTGAATGTAGGAGAAAATCGGCGTTGTTAATCTTTTAACAATCATTTGAATATGTATATATTCAAATATATATTAATTGTGTGTTTGTTTGATTTACATATATTTATAAATGTACTTTTATAATAACAGGCCCAATTTTTTAAAAAAAACATTTTTATTCTTCAGATACACTTGCATCCTTAGTCGAGGGCAGATCCAGGATATATACGGTTCTCAATTCCTGTCTGAAGCAGCGTTCCATCCTTCGAGAGAGCCCATATCATGAGTACGCAACGGAAGAAGAAGAAGAAAAGGAAGTATAGGCCTCTGGAGGTTTGTATATCATTTTCAACCAAAAGTCTTGGCTAGCCTGGTGAATACGGAACACTTTCTCTAAGGCTTCGGACGTGGAACGTGGATGAAATTGTTTCAAAATTAGATAAGATCGAATTAATAATGAAAGAATTATTTTAGTTTGTAGAGAATGTTGTATTAAAGGGATGTCACTTTTGAAAGAGTGTGATGTAAAATTTATTTTGTATGGAAAAGAAGAAAGATTTACGAGAAATATCAGTTGCCTCCATTATCGGTGTAAGAGATATTCAGAAATCTGTATATCTATATTAATCCCTGTCCGATACAACTTAAGTTTCAGTTGTAAGCAGTGTTGTTTTGGATGTTGACACGATAGATTTTTTAACAGTTAATGCCGACACGATCGGGTAAATGCCATTTATTGTTAGTCTATGAGGTTAGGGACGTTTCTCTTAACGTGCAACAGTAAACATATTTGGCTAATATCTATCATAAATGGTTTAGATAGTGTGTACGACAAATATCGCTCAAGTATCTATGAAACAGACTTCTCAAATAACTCAAAACATTTGATCGAACTCGTGACCATCTCAATTTGGTGCATCTAGATAACCTTTATACACCAATAAATCACCTAGCATTATTATAAAATTCTTGTTTCCAAATGATTGAGCGAGTTTGAATTGAATTTTCAAAAAACATTTATCGTAATATTATTTGTAATCTATTAAACGTTTCTGCTGATATATGAAAAAAATCAAATTAAAATTTAATTGCATTTCATTGAGTGGTTATTCTGTCGATGTTTACACGTGTTTACTATCCATACAACATGCATTTCAAAAGCTAATAATATCAAAGGGCCCCGGGTTGTTAAGCAACCCCCATCTCCCCTTCTAAAAATAAGGTTTTGAGATGTCCTCTGGTTTAAAAACCTTCATTACTACAATGTATACATGTAGAAAAACGTTAAAGCTCCACTAAAGCCCCTTATGTACCCTTACACGACATGCGATCGATAAAAAATTTATATCAATATATGCATTGATGGTTTACCTATCGATCATAAGTAATCAAACCTACTACGAAAAACTTTCCTTTGTGAAATTCGACCGAAAGTCGATTTTGACGTTCAAAGTATCACTTTCGGTACTCATTCCTGCAAAAAGTGTACATACTCAAAACTTTTCTTTCTAAAAGGGGGTTGCTCTATGCCCCATACGGACTTTTGTTTTACATGAGAACGCGTCAGCCTCATTAGCAAGCACTGATGTATTCGATGGAGTCACGTCAACTACTAACTCTGGGTCTTTTGTCTGTAACATAGTATGATTTTTGACTGACACGTACGATAAACTAGATATAATCTTAAAGAAATCACGTAAACCATAAGATTCTCCTGCAATAATCTCCGGAAAAATCAACTATATTTTTTCCAGATCTTTAGCACAGAGTAAGCATAAAAGCATTTCAAAAGAAGTATGCACTAGTTGTTATCGAATTTGTTAATGGTCCATTGTTTTTTAAATAGAAAGGAATAATTAGCCTTCCAGAGTATAGGATTCAGAACTAATATTAGGATAAACCAGTCGTTATACGATTGCCGTGAATCATGCACGTACAGTTATTTCTTTCGTACATTTGTACCATGCCCACGCGTCGGTCCCTTTGATGTCGGCCATGGTGTATCTAATAGTTACACCACGGCCTGAAGTAACCATTGACCGTAGCTATCTCATTGGCTCGCTGCAGCCTATTGTTCACGCCCATAAGGAATTAGTTGAAAAGGATGTAAATTTTCTAAAAAAATGACAAGTAATTCAAGTTTTAATGGCAACGATCACAATACACATTTAAACAATTTGAGCTATCAAAGATAATCCATTTTTCATTATTTGTGACAATGTAAGGTGGTCAATCATGTCATCCCACTCGTGACTCGACATTGTGGCGGTGTGAAACTGAATGATTACAAATTCAAATATCCCGCGCAGATCTCGTTCAGATTTTGACAACGTGCAATGTGGGCGTGGTACAAAGCAGTTACTTCATCCAATCACTCGAGTTGGAGTTACAACAAACCTGATCGCTGTTTGACTGACAGCTGAATTTGCGTCTCGTCTCGTCAAAGGAGGTAGTTGCACATACTAAACGTTTGGTTTAGATTTTGAAGACAGGTCGAACTAAAATTCCTGTCGATGGATATCTTCATAGCTGTACCTTAAAATATGTTTTCTCAAAAAATAACCCCTAGGTTTTCAAAATGATATAGTATAAGTTTATTGCACCAAAAAATAACATAAGTTTTCAATTTTAGACTGTCGAGCAAGAACGAAAGGACAAGTTTCGGAAATTGGTTGAAACGGTGATAAGGGATGTGAAGGAGGACAACTTTGACCTCTCTTCTGTAACACGATTCAAAACGGACGTCAAACGATGTTACAAACCAGAAACTATAGACTCGGATGACGTCATTGCTGGATTTTCTCTGCTGGAGGATGCCTTTGAGCAGGTGGGTAGTCACAACTTATATTGTTTTTAAATGACGAAAAGTTTTTAAAACTATTCATGATAACAGTAATGATACAGTAATATCGAACATTTTATAACTATACCAGCTTTATTAAATTTTATTCCATTATATTTTATTACATACCTAATAAGGTTATATATGATATTACTAGCCATTTATAATGAAAACTGCATCACACACTACGAGGAGATAATGTGAGGTGAGGTGGCGTTAAACGCTTGTTTAAAGAGGATTTTACTTATATCACGGCTGCTACTATAATTGCAATGAGAAAGCACGCAATACTTTTGTAGCAATGCATTGCAGAGAAACCTGCAAGCATCGGCAGGAACCTAGCGAACCATGGGAAGTATTAAGGTTACCAATGCACCAACATCTTTCTGCATGTATAACAGCTAACCTCTTGGTCCGACAGACGATGTGTAGCCTACATTGAGAATTATTATATGATAAGACCTAAACCTATCTCAACTTCAGGGCTGCGAGCACTTCTATGCCGGATTGAGGTTTTGCTACACAGGTAAGTTTTTCCATATAAATTCATTTATTATTTGACATCGGTAAATCTTTGTGCACCTACAGTGATATTAAACAGAAGCCTTCTAATAATGAGTTTTAAAAGAAGGGTTTCAGTCGTTGTGGTTAACGTTATCGCTGCTTTTTCATAAAGAGTTAAATAACTTTTGCTAACGATGACAGACAATGACATCTTAACTTCATCATATGAACATTAAACAGGAACAATTTCTTGATGCATAATGAAATGATCTTGAGCAAAACCACCAATATCAAGCAACCATGTGTAAATGTAATATGAAGCTGCATGCTATGTTTGATATATCTTGATCAACATTAATATCCTAATCATTTAAAAACTTAATTCAGATTGGATAAAATGCAGTTCAACTATCCGTCCAATTGTATACATGTAACTGCTAATTACACATGTGCAACAAATGTCATTATGCCCCAGCTATACTTTCAACAAATACACAATGTATAAAAAGTTTCGCTCAAATCATTACAAAATGCACTTAAATTCATATTTCATTATTGCTTGTTTTAGTTCTCTTGTTGACACGAGAAGACAGCGTTGTGCGTATTCCCCCTGATCCAGGAGACGATAAAGTGCATATGCCAGTTCCTTGCAAGAGGATTCATTCTCGCCTGTGGCAAGGGGTGCAAATCTCTGCTGTAAACCAACGTAACCAAGACCAAGAGGTGCAGTACCATTGCCTTGTGAACTTTTTATATTGATCTATCTACAAATGTAATTCATTCATGCTTCATGCTTGTCTAGACGGACGCGTTATTCTATCATAAAGAGTAAACAGAGTTTACAGGAAGTTTGTATCCCTGACTTGTCACACTCTGTGCAGGAAAATTTGCGATTTGTTTCACAGCGTCGGTGTGTTCTAATGTAGATAAAGGCAATTTTTTTATGAATCCTCTTAAGGCAAAAATGTGCAGTTACACGTTTGTGTATGTTAAAACGTCAAGCAGGTTATGCGTGTACCACGTGAATAATTATAATTTGCAATAATGATGCACAGAATTATGAGTTCATTATGAGTTAGGTATACTATATATTCCAAAGGGTTGTACTCAAAGTGACTGATATAATGTGTTCTAAACCCTTGGTTAGCGTTGTGGTACCATATTGCTTAATTTTGTTATTTTTTTCGTATTGACATTTTTTTATGGAACTCATTTTCTCTCAACAGAGGTAGTTCATGTAAGAAAAATCATGATCTACCGTCTGTTTGAATACGTGCATTTCTCGGGATTTCGGCACTTTCCCCTATAAGGAAAACATTGCCACACAACTATGTGTGAAATTTCAGCCAATGAAAACACATCTTGCATTGAGGGCCAACTCGTTGGCCTAGTTCCTTATTTAGTCGATATATCTAAATACGTGACAATGTTCATTCAAGAAAACTCAAAGTACAAAGTACACAGCCAAATAAATTTTAGTTTCCTCGAGGGTATGGAAATCACAGAAGAATTGTGAAAGATAAATTTTGAAAACAGTGTTGCTGATTGCGCAACATACTTCAATAGCATCCATTGAGGCATGTACATTTCTATCCCGAGGAATGCTCGTATTCACCCGAGGTTATGACAGGATTATATGAGTTGAGCTTCCTCTGTGGGGAGACAATTAACGTTTTTCCTTTCTAAAAAGATTGAAAGACGGAGAGCATTGACACCTATATACTAGTACTTGTTATTTAGTGAAAATAAAACAATATTGTCGAATCTTAGGCAGCGTTTTGATAAAAAAAAATAAATAAAAGAATACGAGAAAGTCGTACATTGTTTGATCTTAGGACTCATACGCTTATCATACGTCGGCGACGCTTGACTCACGCTGGGCATACGCTATTACGATGTAAACATACATGTATATTACTATATGTTTCTCCCAAGGGTAATATGGTCAGGTTTACTATATATATTGTCCTCCGAGGTGGTACATCATGCCATACTCGTAAATACGCAAGAGAAGAGCATACAACATCATGCCTATAAAACATTATGCATTATGTATTTAAAATTTCTTTGACTGACAGTATCCGTTATTGTTTTAATGGTAAATAAAATGGAGGCATGTAAAACATTATGCATTATATATTTAAATTTTCTTTGACTGACAGTATCCGTTATTGTTTTAATGGTAAATAGAATGGAGGCATGTGTCTGAATGTTTTTAAGTATTGCTTTAACGTACGGAACTATGTATTAACCGTAACCTAAAACGTCAAAAAACGAGTACATACTCCTGTTAGATGTTATACTGGTATGTTCTGTCGTTATGAATTTCTTAAACTATAGCCTTTTTTCAAATTTGATTTCGACGAAAAAACTAGACGTCCTTTCATAGTGCAAATTTAACACTTGAAATGCTTTCTACTCCAAACAAAAATATACGTTCTTTCAAAACGCTATAATGTGACAGTGACTTTATCGTTATGATTGTGACAGACGTGGCTTCAGTCACGATGTATAGACAAGTTAGATTATTAATGACCGTTATATTTTGTTTATCAGAGGCTTATTGGTCGTGCTACCTAGTGTATTGAAGAGGTCACGTATACCGATATAATATCATATATAAACATGTATATATCATCGCCAAGCCTTAACACATTGATGTGTAAGTTTTGAATAAGTAAAGCAAAGAAAGTTACCATGTGAAACATTTATAATATATATGTGTGTGTTAAGTGGTCCGCAGAAGAATCAAATCCAACGGAAATTGTTTTATGTCATTCGAAATATTTTTTGGCAGGGATTGCCGACCTTGAAATTTCATTCAGTTTTGCATTTCCGCGTGGTAATGTGGTTTGTAGGGGTTGCTGACAGTGATATGTAATTGGTATTCCAAGTGCAATGAAGTCTCGATAGGATAGGGTATTTATATTGGTTTGGGAGAGTGGAAAAGGGTAGTGAGAGGTAGAGTTGTACAGTGTTGAGTAGAATAGGGTAGTATAGTTTGGTGTGGGATGCGCGAAAATGCTGAAACCATTCCGTAGCAGATCCGCAGACGGTCTGAGTACCGTTGTTTTCCGAAGCTCACTGAAGGTGGGATTAACACAATTATCCGCTGCAGATGTAAAGTTCTTTATTTACTAATGCTAGTTGTTGAAGATGTTCGTAATGTTAAGGGATTTCTGAATCGTTTGCGCTTTAAGGGATAATGCTGTCATTGGTTGTAGTTATGCATTTACTACTGGAATATGTCATTTTCTGCCGTATAGAGTTCGTTTTGGAAATGCTTCTTGAAAGAGTGAATTTTCATTCTCATTCAAACTAGGAGTTGTCGAGACGCTTGATATTTCTTTGGTATTTAGTTAAGCCATAAGTCTTGTTGTGTGAAGGAATAACTGAAATAATAACCTTAGAAGATTATCAATGCGACATGCTGTTTACAGGGGTTGGTTGCACTGATAATGTGATAATGTCTGGAATATTTCGTGGGTATTCAAGGTGTCAATTGCCTTGGCAGGGCTTGCTTACACTAAAATTCTTCAGTTATTATTCCATCTGTTCGTGCAATTGCAAGGGGTTGATGACACTGATAATTGTTAGTATTTCAAGTGTCTATAAAAGTGGCGAGGGTTGCCGATGCTGCTATTTTGTTGAATCCTGCTTGATCAGCGTATTTGTCTCCGCCCAGTTCCTTAAAATGAGCAGCTGGGCGGAGAGAATCACGTTGTTGTAGCAGGATGATTTTGTTGTATTCGAAGGGTTGATCATATTTGAGGGTTAATGACAATGATATTTGTTGGTGTCCCAAGTGTTTATGTAGAAGGCGGGAGTTGCTAATATGGATATCCGAAGGGTTTATGTTGGCAGCAAGGGTTTCTGACAATATTATCAAGGAAAGATTTCAAAGGGGTTAATGTGTTGTTGGCAGGGGTTAATGTATTGTTGGTACTGTAGGTGTATATGTAATTTTACGGAGCTTGGTGACGTATTTCGTTAGTATATGAAATAATCATGATATTAATATTGGCATGGCCTGCTGGTCCTGACCTATGTACTTATCTTATTGGCTAGTGTTAAACGCATTAATGTACACCAATATTTCGTAAACACAACGAATGCACAGATACTGCATATCGATATTACTCGATATTACTCACAGTCCTCACTCAAGTAATATAAATGTACCTCAAAGTTTTTTAACAAATATTTATGTATTCAGGTAGTAAAGTTGATTTTTAAAGGCATGGAGTATTTAATGCAACGTTGAATTAAATACGCAGGAACTACGATATCGGAAATATTAAAATTTTGCTTATAACCAGAAAGGCGGAAACGGCAGCCGCTTTGGTCCATCTATTAACATTGCTAATGCTGTGTTATCAAATCGGTTAATTTACAACATTGCTTTCATAAAACATATTTCATTCTTTATTCTCAGTTCAGGTTTAGGTAAATTCAATTGCTACACACAATAATAATTCAGCCGTTTTCAACTGTCCATAATTTATCCTTTTTGTGCACAGCTAACCATAGATTATATATATTTCCAAGCCGACAGCGGCTGTATTAACGTTTTCATTGTTGATTGCAGGTCAAGTGTAAAAGATGTAAAGTATTTCAATGCATATAAAGAAAGTTTAAGTGAATGCATTAGCCTTCCAAAACCGTCCAAAAGTTAAACGGAAAAGCGTGCAATAGTGTCTTTAAGTAAAGAGTTGCTAAAATACTAACCCTGTGTTTATATAGTTGACAGGTTTCTCAAGCGCTAATATGTTTTTTGGGTATTTTAAAGGTTCGTGTCATGTAGTTGACGGGGGTTACCAAATCTGACATTGTGTTGTATTGGCGGTTAATTTTATTGACTTGGGTTCTTTATAGTTATGTGCATATATATATATATATATATATATATATATATATGTATTTGCCGGATTTGGCGGCGTTTTTCGTTGGTAATATAATTAAATTGCCTTTGATATTCCATGTGATCCAGGGCCTACTGACCCTAGTAGAGGAACTAAAGGATGAATGTATGAAGTCATGCGACAAGAAACCGAGCATATGTTACCTAGTGTGTAAGCAACTGGAGACCGGTTATGCTCTCCTCGATCTTGGCGAAGCTAACAGAAACCAGCTCCTCGCCCCTGTGCTGATGCTCAGAGCCAAATGTGCCATGCTGAAGGTGAGTCGTGAGGTGTTTGATTTGAATGAGGTGAATGAGCTGAGTGAAGTCAATGATATAGAGGATAAGTCAGCGTGATAATTTTTGATGATTGATAATTGATATTTGCTTTTCAAGTCATTACGTGACTTCACGAAAAAAATATGTATACTTATATTAGTGGAATACTAAATCCTGTATTGTCTAGTGGTATAACGACTAGGCCTCTTATATTGTTCAAACATATCTTTTCATAAAATTTACGTTTCATGTGGAATACAACAGGCTCCGTAGAGCTCATCTTAAGGCCGCTTTCAGTCACGTGATGCACCCACATCAAAGGGTTTTCTATCAAGGCAGTGTAACGGGATTCACATTGATCACTAATGTTCTAAATAATTATTGATAATTCTAGCACTGTTATATGGACTGCCGAATTAATGATAATTCTTTATTTCTTCCTTCTTAAATATGGATAAGAAAGTACATGCATCGTTAATTTATCATCCGCATTTGTTCTAATATCAATTGTTAGACATTTACCGTTCAATTTATCGTAACGACATTCAGTCAATGATGGTTAAATATTTGTTATGAATTCAAACATTTTTCGTCCGTGCACGGATACGTCTATACTCAAATATATACTCAAAGGTAAACCTCTGACGGCTTTCCTAGATTATCATCATAAAACTAATTCGGTTCCTGTTTCAATCATCTGGATGACGTTGAGTCAAGGGGATGATGACGCAGATATATGGAAGAGATGGATGGATGACGTTAAGTCAAGGGGATGATGACGCAGATATATGGAAGAGATGGATGGATGACGTTGAGTCAAGGGGATGATGACGCAGATATGGATGAGATGGATGGATGACGTTGAGTCAAGGGGATGATGACGCAGATATATGGAAGAGATGGATGGATGACGTGAATTTAGATTTATGTTGATGAGAGACTTAGATTTGGCTTCAATAAATAATTGACAAAGATTTCAAGTTAAGTGCATGAATGACTATGGTAAACTTTTGGATCTTTGTTTCAGAAACGTAATGACTTGGCAAAGAGAGACGCACAGCAAGGTACTATGCAAAATATCACTGAATCATTTGAGTAGCTCTCATACACTGCAGTTCAAAATAAAGTACGCTTTTTATCCTAAAGATAGTGAATTTTAAGTTTTAAACAGAGTTTCTTTTATATTCAACTTCATTTTTTAGAAGTCTTATGTCTTCTTCCTCGAAATGTTGGTTTTTTATAGTTAGAAGCTAATAAATCCTTAACAATAACATGGAAAGAAAGATATTGACCATCTGGAGAGAACAATTTTTTTTGTTATGATTTGAATAAGGACATTTTTAAAACAGTATCACTTAATCCTGAAAATCGTCAAAATGTGTGTCGGTTAAATGAAATGATCATATTCAAACTACACTAACATGTATGTCTATATATATATTGACAAATTCAAAATGGTTTTGAGTAGTTTGGCCTTGTTACGAGTGGGGAAAGTGCTCGACATTTGATAAATGGAGCGAGATACACAAAATTGTATAAAATCAGTTTTTCAGGTCATGTTGCAATTGCAGCTCGCATGAAAAAGCGCTGTAGTGATACAACATGACCTGTAAAAACTGATTTTACACAATTATATTTTTTTATATATGCTACTTATGAATTCGTCATTATTTACTATTTTGTTAGTACTGTTCCTACGCATCTTTCAAAACAAGTTACAATTCTCCAAGTGCATTTTGAAAAATTTGCCCTTGATAGTTTCCAAAAGAATTATATTCCTGATTTTGATCGTTTCTTGTAAACAGAAATGACTGTTCGCTACCAATGGTTTTATTGATTTGTATAGAGTTCAAACTGGTCTTAGATTCTTGCAAAAACGATGTATTTTTTAGTCCGACATTTTTAGTTTTATGGTCGCTTGAGCAAATTCACAAACAATTTTCGGCTTGCTGAGAAAAAATCACGTTAATTCCCAATGCTTAAGCTATAATAGATGTGAGTTTCAGTTCAAAATTGCAAGTATCTCAGAAGAGAAGTTCTTAAAGGTGCATGAGGTCCGGATATTTCAACTATGCATGCTACGAATTTGCCATGATTTTCTCTTTTGCTCCAAATGTCATTTCCCATCGTTTAAAAAAAGCTTTAGGTCTATAAGTGCATTTTAAAGAGAAGAAACCCGTTAAGTTTGGACAATTTTAGTGGTACTGAGCCTTCACCTTCTTTTCATAAGGGTCTCTCAGACTTGCAAGTTTGGCTTGTAATAGCTGTAGCGGTTTTTGCGTACACGTGTCCACAAAATCGGTTGGAAAAAATAAATAAAACACGCAAACTCAATAAGTCCTTAATGACTTAACCGTTTCAATATGTTATTCTTTTGTTTTCGCTGTAGCTGTTGAGGCTGTTCAAAACTGTCCTATAGACAACACCGAGGAAATCAAGTTGCTGAAAGAAGCCTGTGGGAAAATCCTTGAACAGGTTGTACTCTCCGCTTTTGTTCAGTGTCTCACAATTTTACTGTCTCTCATCACTCTCTATCTAAGTCTTCAATGCTATCTTTCTTTCTCTTTATCAAGATCCGTCCATTTGTCTCTGAATCTCACTGCCCCTGTATCTGTCTCGTGTCGTCTCTGTCTCTGTCTGTCTGTCTGTCCGACTGTCTCTGGATCTCGATTCGATAAGAGTTAAACAAAAAAGAAATCAAGATCTTCTGCAATCGGTCGGACAAATAATAAACCCCAAAACAAACGAATTTTGAATTATATGTCCAAAAAATACGAAAACAGTTGTTATTTTTCTTTTATGGAGATTTCCTTTATGTCTCCCTTTAAGAACTAATATGAAATCATGTTGACGTCGCATTTACTATATATATTTTATTGGTATGCATATGACGTCATGAATTACGTTCCTTGCCATTGTTAAGGCTATACCATTAGCAACACAATGTATAAGTTACCCTGATGAACACTATGTTGTGAAACCTGTTGGTAATGAACTTATATGAAGACCAATCTTCAGTTTGTTATTTTTAAAGAATATCTAATACATAAACCATGAACATTTAACTTTTACATATATATATATATATATAATGGAAATACACACCATTAGTGTTGTTTACACCAGACTTATGTCTGTTTGATCACTCGTGTAACGTTAACGTTGTAAGTAAATGAATGCATATCTATTTTTTTTTATTTCATCATTATTACAATTAAATTTAAACACTGTTATACCATCACATTTAGGTTAGATTGTTAAGGTCATTAATCAAACGCATAATCTATTTCAGGAGTCAAATGGTATGACATCGGTTATGTTTATTTGTATTGGTAAAAGATGTTATTATGAGCAGAACAAACATAACGACATATACATTTAAAACTTGATGACGTTCTTTTATGTATTCTCTTTCTTTCTAGCCACACGCCCATGCCACATCTACAAAACAAGGTATACCTCTACTTTGATATCGTACCACATTAATACATGTAATATTGTACGTACGTTTCAACGTTTAAAGCAAAATAAATGATTCTTAATTGATAAAGAAAAGCTTTAGAAAACATCATATATATTAAAAGATTTTATCCCAAAATTGAACACCTATTATCAGTTGATAACATTTTGAAAATATTTCATTCCCGGTTAATTTATATTCAATATATATGCGCGTAGATATAAATATAGGCTTTAAATGAGAATGCCTACTTCATTTTGCAGGGAAAGATAAAACAAGCTCAACCTTCAATCTCGAACCATCCAAAACATCTATGAAAATCGCTGGATCAAACAAGTTGGGAAATGTGTCAAGGAACAAACAAAAACCTGATCCTACACCACCTATGGATACGTCTTCAGAAAGTGGCATTGCTTCAAATTTCGAAGAAAGCAGTAATGATGACACTGCATCAGTTAAGAGCAAGGGTTCAGAAAGTGGCATTGCATCACAAACAGATGAAAGTTGTGATAGCGATGTTGAATCTATAATTCCATTGACACAGTTCATGGGGTCCAAAAGCGACACTTCATCGACGTTAGACTCTTTTTCCCAGAATGATATTGAATCGGTATTGAATGATGTTTTTGACATAGAAGATGAGGAAGATGAGCAAACAGAGGAGGAAGAAGAAGATGAAGACTCTACGTCTTGGTTTCAGATCAGTCAAGAGACATACAGCAATGGAGGGGAAATTGACAAAATTGTTACTGGAGCAGAGTTAGTTATCAACAACATTCTCAAGAGTGAAATAACAGAGGGCCTAAAATACAAACCTTTTCAGAATCCCGAGATACTACATCGTCTGTTAAGAGAACAACCAGAGACGTACAAAAGATGTCAAATTAAACTTGATGGACCACATAAAGCCGTTTGCAAGGTTTTGGATGCTAATGGGGGGAAAACTCAAGAAATAGAGATTCATGGTCGAGGAAGATGTGGACGTACGTTCAATGAGGATGAAGTTGTGGTTAAGATCATAGAAAAGGGGGATGACGTTTTAGAAGAAGACAAAGAAATAACGTTTGGCAAGGTTATTGGTGTCCTAAAGAGCAAGTTCAAAGAAAGTAAATGCCAAATACTTGCTTGCCATGCCAAACCAAGAGAACCTTCTGTTATGATCCCGATTTGCAATAGCGTGCCACAAATGAACATTTGGAGAAGAAAAACGAAAAAAGAGTTTCCAGGGAATAAATATAGAATTGATGTATATAAATATGGAATGGAGAAAACAATCGGTTTTGACAGATACTTCGATATTTTTCCTGAGCAACAAGGTAATTATATGTTCCTTGTTGTTTTTATCAGATGGGATCCCCATTATGTGTACCCTGTGGGAGCTGTTATAAAGATATTGGATGCAGGTCATGGATTTGCAAGTGGTGTAGATTTGCTAGAGGAACAGTTTGCAGTGCCAAAACATTACACAAGGGACACTGTTACCCTTGTTGAACAGCTCGTGTCCAGTCCTGATGTACTGACTGTCTCCGATCGCGAGGACTACAGAGACCTCACCGTCTTTACAATAGATCCTCCATTTTCCAAGGACTTAGACGACGCTCTGAGTGTCTGGAAACAGGATGGCTGTTTAGTAGCTGGAGTTCACATCACAGACGTTGCCTCTTTGGTCAAGAAAGAAGATGCTGTGGACAAAGAGGCATGCAAAAGGAAAACATCATTCTACGCATCTTCAAGGCGGAAGTACCACATGCTTCCAGAACCTCTCAGTGAGGGCAGACTCAGTCTTATTCAAGGACGTGATCGATATGCAATTTCTGTCCTGTTTACAATTGACAAACAAGGCAATATTTCCAGAACCCAGGGACCATTTAGAAGTATCATTCGTGTGTGTAATAACCTTACATATGAAAACGTGCAGATCATTATTAATGGTCCAAATGATGAATATCCACAAAACCTTGTGAGTAGCGTACGAACCATGTACAGTGTTTCCAAGCATTTACGAAAACAAAGATTGAAACGCTCAAGGTTTTCTACGCCCTTCAAAGATTCCAGGCTGTTCCCTTCCGTGCCTGAAATTGATGCGAAGGATGCTCACAATCTAGTTGAAGAGTTCATGATAATGACAAACAGTTTTGTCGCTAAATGGTTAATGGAAACAAATAACTGCCCACTTCCATTACGTTGTCAATCTCCTCCAGATTCCACTAAGCTGTCTAGTTGGACTGAACAAAGAGGCTTTACTGTAGACCTTCTAGTACGCCTACAGGACCGGAAAATAAAACCAGGATTGACGTTGGACGTTGACAAGCAATATGACATCAACATGATTGAGATAACAAAATATGTCATTGTTGACAGAAGCGTATGGAATGATGTTAATAGCTCAGCCGAAAGAGATAACTTCTTAAAAATGAAGAATCTCATGTGTTGTGACAAGATGCATCCTTCCCTAGCACTAGCCCTGGATGGCTGGCTGGATATGCAGGAACCGGCTTTGTACAAGTCCTCATGTTCCCCAAACGGAACACTGGATCATTACACACTGGAGATATCGCCGTACACGCACTTCACCTCTCCTCTCAGGCGTTTCATTGATCTCATCGTTCAAAGACAGATCCATGCAGTTTTAGATCATCATCCTCTACCTTATTCAAGCAATGAGATAGAGGTTTTAACAGAGGGTGCCACAGCGGTGATGAAGAGAGAGTCAACCTTTGAGAAACAATGTAAAATGACTAGAAAAGGTATAAAACTTCTCTCCAAACCAATAACGTTTAGCGTGGTTGTGACCAGGGTAGATGAGAACGATGCAAAGCTCTGTATAGCCGCCATGAATGACCTTCCAGAAGCATGCAGAGCTTTGTCTTTCAAACTGCTAGATTGCTGCAAACGACCTGAAGTTGCCCCAGGAGGATCATCTGTCACATGTTTCTGGAGCAAAAGACTCTATAGGTATGAGCAATTGCATGTTAGGAGACAACAGGAGCACAATATTCGCCCTGTTGTTGATAGAGAACAGAATTTAGACTCTACAATGCATATGGACTTTGTTATTTCCTATGAGTTTGCAAGGACACTTAGGAGTGTGTTCAAAAAGGCAGGGAAGAAGATATCCTCTAGCGATCATGTTAGAGTTCCACATGTTGTTGAACAATGTCCTTTGAAAGATTCAGGATTGAAAAAGCTATCCTCTGAGCACTGTGGAGATGTACGAATTCGTCATCATTGCAAATTCAGTCTGAAGTTATTTCCTGGCCAAGTTCTCAAAGTACAGATGCATGCCCGACCTGAACGCGGAGTTCTTACTCCATACGTTCAATTGTTTCACATTTGTGATAATCTTAGTTTGTGCCTTACCCATACAAAAGACCCTGTTGGGACATTTGCCAAGTACGTCACAACAAATATAAGGAACCGTACATTCAGGACAATTGATGACTATCAAAGGTTGTGGCTTCCTATTGTTGCAATGGAAACTGCAAAAAGTTCAGTAGGAAGTGAAGCTACCATTGCAATAGAAAATGTCAACGTTAAACTAGAATTAAGCAGAGGTCGAATTTTAGGCAGAATCATACTTGATGCAAAATTTTGTGATTTTCGTCAAATTGAAGTTGGCGGGAAGAGCATAGACAGGTTAGCAACTATGCAAAGCAGAGAGGGCGTCTTTGGTGATCTGTTGGAAGGATCTCTCGACTACATATGTTTGAAATACTTCCCGAAAGGGTTCAACTTCAACGCTACTTTCAGTCATGCCTCTGTGTGGGTAGGACACGCCCTTGTGAAGAAGATTAAACAAATGAAGTCAGTATCACTTAATCCAGGAGACAGGGACAACTATGGAGGCCCTGTCGTGATAACTTTCGAGTTGAGGCCAAACTCTATTAGCCCTCCAGGACATCTGCTTGAACATGACTTCACTGCAGCAGTAGAGATCATACTCAAGTCACAAGTCGACAGGTACATTGTATATTTCTCATTTGCAGATCTTATCTGTGATGATGTGGATGTGATGAAAGAGCTGTTCCCGTTTTCGAAATAATGATATTTGTGTGGTTACATCTTTTTAGATATGACTCTTAAACTAGATGTTTTTTCCTTCGCGTGACAACAGTTTAACATTTTTCATAAATCAGCCATGTGATTCTTTTTTTAAAGAAAAGTACTTATGAAACACTGACCTGATATGAATGTCTATTGAAAGTAAATGTAAGAAATTTTAGTTACGATCTGATAAGTGTTGAGGTTATAACAAATATACAACATGACTTTTATAGGAGGACTGAGCTGATGTTGCAGATACTGGACACTCAAGGGACCCAACTCGCACACAGCATAGCACTCTGCCAGCCAATGCCACGGTTTGGTAAGTATTGGAAGGAACAATAAAGGGTTAACGTGCTCTGAGTCACCTCAGCAGTGATACCAACACATGATCAAGGGTAATGTCCATCTTTTCGATAACGATCTCGAGGATGACTGCTACGCAATTCTAAACAATGATTTTTCACAGGCATCTTTGGAATTTCCTTCTGATATCAAACATACAGCCTCGTTTCGCCTTATTTCAGCTTTGCGAAGTGAGATATTTTAGATGAAAAACAGAACATGAGTTTACAAGACATCGCACTAATGTGTATGCAATATGTGTGTATATATTTTAAGGAAACCACAGACTTTGTTTGCTCTGACTTCAATTCTTCCGGAACAGGAGAAATTGTTTGCAGCAGCGAAAGTTTTGCCTTAAGTGCCTTCAGATTGAAGCTCTGATGCAAGTAATCGAATTTTAGATCGGATATGCACAGATATGACGACTTAAAGTTTAAAGTGAAACTTCAATCAAATTCAAATGCAGGAAATAAACGTTAAACAACTACTACATTTGTCTAAACAACATTATTAATACTCTATGTCAGATGCTGACAGGGCCGATTTATGCAGAAACAGTGCCAAAGATCTGAGTGTAGACCAGGAATTTGGGAACCAACTTCAGCCGAACAATCGTAGTCAGGACACTGCTATCAGGAACGCCTTGGTTCAGCCATTTAGTCTTATACAAGGACCACCAGGTACTGTACCAAAAATGATTATAGGACTCTTATGAATAGTCTAACTATTCTTCAAAAATCCTGTCGATTAATCAGATTTTCAGGTCCGTATTTCCATAAGAGTGAATTCTATGACTGATTTAGCAACTGTTAATGGTTGATATTGACACAGTTAATCACGGTTTTGATAATGGTAATTGTTTATTTTCATTTGTGAATTGATTGACTTGCACCTAAAATATTTCCATTGAAAGCAAAATAATTTTTGTCAATTTACACACTTATACTATCACTTGTACGTATGTGTGTATGCTTAAATGTTTAGGATTATATTTTGTCATAGTTCGTCTTGTATTCGACATGTTTTTTCTGCCTACATTGGTTCAGACTTCCTGTACAATCACAATCATAATCATGTTTATTTTAGTATTTCAGGCCACATGGCCAATAGTACAACTGTAAGAGAAAATTATTACAATGTTAGACAGATGAACTACATTACATGTTTGCTAGGAAGATCTTAAACGTACTAGTGCACGCCAATATTTCGTAAACACAACGAATGCACAGATACTGCATATTTTTCGATATTACTCACTATCCTCACTCAAGTAATCTTCCTCATAAGTTATTTAACAAATATTCACATATTCTGGTAGTAAAGTGGATTTTTAAAGGCCGGAAGTATATAATGTTACGTTACATTAAATCCGCATGAACTACGATATCGGAATATTAAGATTTTGCTCATAACCAGAAAAGCGGAAACGGCAGCCGCTTTGGTCAATCAAATAACAATGTTGATACTGTGTTATTTGATCGGTTCACTTACGACATTGTTCTCATAAAACATATTTCATGATTTGTTCTCAGTTCAGAGTTTAGCTAAATTCAATAGCTGCACACAGTACTAGTTCAGCCGTTTCCAAGTGTCAATAATTTATCCGTTTTGTGCACAGCTAACCATAGATTTTTATATGTCAAAGCCGACAGCGGCAATCTTAAAGTTTCCATTGTTGATCGCAGGTAAATTGTAAAGAATGTTTACTATTTCATTGCATGGATAGAAAGTTTATGTGAATGCACAAATCCTCGTAAACCTTAAAATAGCCAATTTAAACCGTCAAAGCGTGCACTAGTGCCTTTAAGCCAAATATTTTTGAAGTAAGAAAATCATCTACATATGAAGAAGACATGGTAATCATTCTCTACAGCATTATTGTCCCAGTAACCGAAAGAAGCTATAACAGAGTAATTAGTAAAATTCTAAAAAATATATTTAACTCGGAAATCGTGGAGAGTAATACGATATTAACAAATTGATCTGATCAATTTTCTTTTATCAAGTTTAAGGATATATGTTTCACATTGGATTTTTTTTTACACTGGAATTATTAGTTAAATATAACGACGATACATATCCATGAATGTTATGCAGACATATATACATGTAGTGGCATCGCCAACATTTTACATAGTCCATACAAAGCTGAAACCAGTAGAAAAAGCATCTCACTGACTTGTAATTTAAGCATTTCATACGATGTATTTAAATATTAGAGATTGCCATTCTTAACATTTTAATCAAATATTTTGCGACTTTAAACTGCTGTTTATGAATAAACCAAATTGTCCAGTTTCTCTAAAAAAATAGCCTTATTTGCCGAATATCCACCAACCCATAAAAAGAGAGTTTGTTTGTATTTTTTCGATAACTTCAGTGTACTGAATGCATGTTTTTAATACGTTATATATACTTTACCATGCCATCCAATTTTAGTTCTTCAAGCCTGAAAGGCCGAATATGCTTTGGCATGTCATGGCGTCCGGCGTCCCTCCATCCGTCCGTCCGTCTATAAAACTTAAAACTTGGAAAACTGAAATCTTATGTACAGACTCAAAAGCTTTTGAGGCTGAAAAAGATATTTTGAACATAAGACCAGCAAAATGAATAAATGGTCTATACAGGTGTGTTCTCAACGGAAGCATGCTTGTGATTAAACTATAAGTCTCTTCATGTCAAATCAGATTCTTATTCTTGATGGAATGAATTATCATAGAAGTTCAAGAGAGATATACCTTTGGAAATTGTTTTGGTTGTTCTTGCACATTCCCTTTAATTGCCAATGCTTTTGTTCACTGTCCTCGTTGCCGTGCCAAATCTGAGCTATTGTATGTAGTTTTATTTTATTGACATTAGGTTACGGTATTTTATCTAGATTGTGAAAGGAGAACTCCCAGATTTTTTAATTCTTTCCGATATTCGATCAAATGCTCCTTTTAGAATAGACTTGTGCTTTACGAATCATAATGCCTTTCTATAAATCGTTTTCCATTGAAGCTCGTTTAGTATCCTGTTTGTTGTTACCAATGCATGTGTGTGTGTTTGTACAGGGACTGGGAAGACGAGTACAGGGGTGAAGCTGGTTTACCTCTTCGACAAAATCAACAAAACCTTGCATTTTAAATACCCGAAGAGGAGGAAGCCACAGATTTTATTCTGTGGACCTTCTAATAAGTCAGTGGATCTTGTTGCAAGTAAGTTGGTTTTACCATTTTGGTAACATATTAATAAGATATATAATATAATATTATTATTAATATACCTAGAATATCCGTTGGTGTATATGATGGTTACAAACTAAGATTAACCCTCTAGAAAAGTTGGTGTTGTAATACTTTCTTCCAGATGTAAACATGAAGGCGTGTAATGGCTGATGATGGCAATATTTTTATTACAAAGTTTTTGGCGCAAAAAGTTCAATAGGGTCATGTCCGACTCAGAACTTCTAAACTAAATGTATGTGTCAGGGCCTAGATTTTCGAAGCTCTCTTAGTGCTATGATGGTCGCAAGCCAAGGTTAATGAATGGTACTTACGACTATATTAGTGCTAAGAGAGTTTAAAAAATCTAGTCCCTAGTATTGATGAACATTGTAATTGAGAAAGATTGTTGATGGGCAAAATGTGAGGAATTCTTAAGAAAGGCCAATGTCTGGATGATAGGTTTAATAACGGTAAACTACGTCATCGAGATGACAGAGAAAAACATAAAGATCGATTTGGATATATATGTTTTAAAATAGGATTTTCGTGAGCTTTAAATGAGAAAATTTTTAACAACCTGTAATCACATGTGTTCTCTGGATCATAACTTTGTGTGTTGGATTCTTTTTCATCAAATTAACAATTTAGTAGAACAAAATTATTCTATACCATGTTTCACAAATATTATTTGAATATAAATCCTTCTGGTTTGTTTAGGAATATTTCAATATTCAAACACTCCGCACATATTGATGAATTATTTTGGATCCAGAAACAGTGTGTGCCGGTTACAGAGGTTATTGCTTAACCATGATAGCTGATTCTTTAAATGTGAGAGATAACAAAATTATATTATGGCTTTGACCCCGAATCAACAAATAAACAAGTTTAATCCAAATTTACTGTAACACAGGGTACATGAAGAAAACGCTTGGCAGCTTGTGTCCGAAGATACTACGTCTTTACGGCAAGACTATTGAAAACCAGGACTTCCCAGTACCGAAAAGGGATATTATCTCAAACAGGAGCCTCCGTGGGCTCAAGTCGGACCCGGATATACGGGATGTCACAGCGCACTTTGTCGTCAGAGAGCCGAAGAATCCTTACTCAGAGGAATTGAAAGAATATGATGAAAGATTCAAGAGATATTTTGCTAACCCCGTAGCGGTATGTGTCGTATTGTAGTTATTTTACCTTGATTTGTACCAAGGAAAGAATCGATTTGAATTTTTTTTTCTCCAAAATTCATGTAATATGTTGCCTTTTTCTTTGACCAGATTGACATCTCTCTGGGAACCCTCAAAGCATACAATTCTCTTCTGGCTAAGGCTGAGCAAGAAGAACTCATGAAGTGTGACGTCATCCTTTGTACATGCGCAGTGGCCGGTAGCATGAAGCTGGCTTCCTGTACGAACGTAAGCCAGTGCATCATAGACGAGAGTGCAATGTGCACTGAACCGCTCACCATGATTCCAATCATCGCCAGACAGCCAGACCAGGTAGTGCTCCTTGGTGACCACAGACACCTCCGTCCAATCATTCAGTGTAGAGAGGCCGCGGAACTGGGCTTGGACCAGAGTTTGTTCGAGAGATACAGTCATCAGGTCCTGCCCCTGGACACTCAGTACAGGATGGTGAGCTACACTAAGGGTTGATTACTTCTCTTTAGATAATTACGGTCCGAGACTCATTCTTTTTATGCGTGTGTTCTGAGCTTCTGGGCGAAGAATATAATACTGGTACATAAATGTTGCTTAAACAGTATAAAGCTCAAATCTAAATACAAGAATCCTTAAAAATTTGATATCATAAACTGTTAAGTTGGTGTCCCTAATAAGGATTACTTAATCATGATTAACAATTTTGTAAATATATTCATGAAAGTTATCTTATTTTCTTATTCTTTGAAACGTTGTGAGTGTGAGAGAACTGTTACAAGTTTTGTCCGACTCATAACTTCCCATAACTCGTCATCCTAAAAAATGGTAGTTCAAATAGTTTTCTTTCTTTTTTATTGTTTATCTCAAATTCATCATTGAGATCTTGTAAGACATAAGGGTCGGTTTTTAATATGTGTATAATTACATAATTGTTTGGATAAAAACTATATGGCTCATTTGTATGGCAGATATCTAGTGCTGTTTTTATCTTTTTGTTTTATCATCTTAAAGTTAAGTAAATAAGCAACACAAAAACGAAATGGGACAGTATAGCTTTCTTCAAAACAGGTCACGAATCTAAATAGAAAAACCGCAGCTAGCCCATTTCAAACTTTCACAGGCCCTAGCTTCTTTTTGACGAATATCAAACGTTTTAACACCAATCAACATTACGTCAATCTATGACTAAAGATGAAAGACAGAAATATGAATTCTCCATTCAGTCTCTTAAGTCTATTTCCAACACAAATTACCACAGATTTTTCCCATATTTCCACGTATTTGAAACCTTTTCCAGCACGAGACCATTTGTCGCTTCCCAGCCAGGGAGTTTTACGGCTCCCTGGGGCTGAAAACAGGCCCTGATGTTGCCTCTGAAGCCAGGTGGTTTATTCCTCCGGGTAAGGAGCTCTCCATCTGGCCTAATAGGAAAAATCCCAAGGCCTTCTGTCACGTAGAAGGCATCGAGGAAACTCTTACTGTGGCAACAGAGGAAGGGAACGAACAGTCCAAGTCAAACAGCAAGGAAGCTGAGAAAGTCGTGAGTTAGCTACCTATAGAGTATCTTCCCCTGCAAGGTTTTATATTGCTCTATCACTTGCTAATTTAAGCCTTGTTGCTAAACCGTCATAATTGATTTGTTTTTTTAGTACAGCTCCCTTTTTGGTGAAAGTTGCAATTCTCATAATGATTTCTCATTGGAGTATCGCGATCCGTCGCAGCAGCGTGGACGACAAGCACACAAAAAATAGGGAAATGCGGCAAGGCCTATTTAGCAAGTCAGTGGGACTGTGGTTAGCATAGACTTTGCGTGTAAAGATGCCTGTAGAGAGACAATTTAAACATCATAATAACGTGTTGCATCAATGATCAGTCTGATTAAAATCGACCATGTTCCGAAGAATTAAAGTTTCAAAATATTGACTCTACCGAGATTCGAACTCTATATGTGTAGGCTATCTTCTCCACTAGGTCTGACCGCAGCCTAGTACAGATGTTGAAATAACTAGATTTTTCCCAACAAGGCCTTTTGAAAACGTTACGTTCACATAATGTACATTGCCTGTTTACAGGTAAAAATGCCAAAAATATGCACATTTGCAACACATCTAGCAGATGTTTATAATGTACGTCACTATCAGTAGTGAGTGACAAAATATACCTGCATTGCTGTTTATACGGAAAGGTACAGTTGCACATCAAAGACTAGTAATTTGTAAAACGTAATGTGCAATGTGTTTAAATTTGAAACATGTTTTGATTTACAACACATAATAATTTATGTGTTTACCATTTAAACACATTTCGCAACATGTTTTGAGTAAAACATGTACGCAACGTGTTTAAAACAAAACGCCAATTTTGCAGTGTATATATGATTGTTAACATATTCTTGCTTTCACCAAAACGTCCGTTTAAACTTTGAAAGTATTTCAAGTGGTAAAATTGATATGAATGGCTCTACCATAAAGTTACATTTTAAGCGGATCTCACCAAAACTGTCAGAGATAAAATTTTGGAAAAACAATTTTTCAGTGAATATTTCGCATTAAAACTGTATGAAATGATGTTCGGTTTTCAAATGTAAAACGCGTAGTGTCGTAGGTTGTTTTTTTATTTTCATCAAAGCGCATCGTATGCTTAATTTTAGATTATCGTTGTTCATCAAATTTGAAATGTGTAACCATATTAGGTCTTGATAAGTAAGTGATAAAGCTTTGAATCTTCTTCCACGTTAGGCATAACTCGTTAGACCATTTCATTTCGAAAACATTTCTCTGCTAGCTTTTCTGCGTATTGCACCTGAGCTTGATAGTTGACTCAGAAATTGGTTACAGGAGGGTGCTTCTCTTAAACCACGGATTTTATACGCCATGCAGCAAGGTGTTACTTGGTTAGTGATAAATAGTGCTTCATTTTAGATCCATTTGAGTCTAAACTTGATTGGCAAAACCGGAATGTCCTTGGGGTTATTTTTATTTCAGATAAGGAGCTGCACTCAATCACGACTTTGAATTGAGGCAAGACTAAAATAAATTTGTTTTGGGGAAGAGTTTGACTTACCTCTACCGGGAAAGCTAGGTGTAATTAGATTGGAACGATGTGCTCGTTGTTTAGTATCGTCTCATTTGAGGTTGATTGCAGGTGGATGCATTCCTGTACCTGTTGGAACAGGAGAATATCCCTGTTGAGGAGATCAACCTTATGACCCAGTACAACGCTCAGAGGTTCATAATTCAGCAGAAACTCGAGGAGAGGTTAAACAATGGCTCAGCGAGTCGTGCTCGCTTGAGAATTGACAGTGTTCGAATCCAGACAGTGGTGGCCAGTCAAGGTGATGTGCTACCCCCAGTTTTGTTTCTTACAATGATTTAAGAGTTAGTTCAAACTGAGTCTGATATGTTACATAAAAGCAAATTTAACTTCCCCGTCTTTTACTGAAAAGTACATAAGATTTTAGGCATTAAAAAAATTTGCTTATCATCACACATATCTTTAAGCATGAATTAATAAAAAAAAAGGTTAATATTGCTATCTATCTACTGAGTATTTCTGAAATGCAGAAACACGTTTATAGCAAAAACATCGATAAGCTATTAATAATTTCAATAGCATAATGTGATACACAGAATGTATTCACAGCTTTTACTGATACTACTAAAAGTGTAACGTTGTTATACTTTTATAGAAATAGAAAAAGGGAAAGTACCTATCTTAGTTAAGTAAATGCATCATTTATGAAAATGCATAATTTTCCTACCCAAAATATGCTTTGATACTTCTGAACGTGTCAGTGATTTTTTAAAAGTTTTATGAAAACAATGTTTTTAAACAAAGTGGCTATCTTTATTAAAGTAAATGCATTAGTTATGAAAAGGAATGATTTGGGACTTAAATAAATCTGAACCCTATAATCTTTAAGACAATTCAGTCATCGAAGATATCTATGAACGAAGAATATATTCAAAACTGAACTGTGAAATAATATCAATTATCATTCCAATCTTACTTTATTTTGAGAGCATGTGTCAGGAAGTGAGTAATTCCTTCCATTTCTTGGATATCCATTTGGCAACCGTCAACGCCATTTTTACTGGTTTATGGATTTCGAATGCTTTAGGTCTCTTATGCGTTAAGAGCATATGGTAACCGTGTATGTCACTGTGGTCATTAATGAAAGGATTCTATATATGGAACATGTTTTCAGTTTTACTAATGCTTAGCTGATTTATCCTCCGCCACCGAAGTCTCAATGTTCTTCAATACTCTTCACATATCACCCTAGAGCTTTTATCAGGAAAGGTTTTACTCAGATCAAATGCTATTGAATCTTGTTCTGAAACAATCATCCAATGAACAAATCTTGGCAAGCGATGATGAAAGTATGCTCAGTGACTTGAACTTGTAATGTCAAGGCCAACTTGCCGCCTGACTGACTTCAAAAACAAAATTAGGAACTAACAGCCGATTTCCGCAAAAGTATAACGTTGAACGATGCTTTTTGGGAGGCTCGCAGGACCAGTTTACTTAGCAGTTGGATTGGCTGACTCAAATACAGGGTTGGTACTTTTGCTAAGCCTATTCCTGATGAAAAGTCCCAAGGGTGTTAGAGCGTAGGGCTTCATTAAGCTTTGGGTGACCGAGGATCAAACTAGTGGTGAGTTAATCATGTTAACCTACCTACACCAGGTGGCGAGTGGGACTATGTGATATTCAGCACGGTGAGGTCCTTGCCCCGTTACCGTATCGAGGAAGAACCGACCAGGAGTTGGTGCACTCATAACCTGGGATTCATCACCGACCAGAACCAGATCAACGTGGCTCTCACTCGGGCTCGCAAGGGACTCATCATTATTGGTGAGAATAACCTACAGTGGCCATGCTTTATTTGGAACATCGTGCATTAGTCGGCGTACGCTGCGTAATGTGGGTAGCGGCGTATCACATATTTAGACCTACTATCGCTGCAGAGTTACTATTTGAAGACTGGGGAGAGGCAGTGCGATATGCCAAAAAAAACTAGCGAATCTAGATACTACATTGACCTTAATTTAATTAATAGTTTAATTACGACGACTACTAACAATGTTATTTTAAAAAATGTTTATATATTATCTTATTTTTTAAAAAAGCATCGTTTGCTGTTGAAATATTATTGGTGTTTCCAAGTATTTTTTTTCACTTACTCATTCTTAAATGACATGTATATCACTCTGTTCAAACGACGATGTGCTTCACTTAGTCCAAGAGATAAGGTCCGTTTATTTACCCCGAAAGGTCAAAAAGGTTTTACCATTGGATCTTATGTAGAAACGTCTGAATTTTCAGAATATTTAATTCTTATACGTGAAAACCTTACCAATTGACATGACTTAAAAATGCACAAAGCAGTTATAAATGGGTACCTGAATACAAGGACTTACGGACCACTTAGCGCTATAAGTAACACCTTCTTCAGGGTAATGATGTAGGAAGCACTTATATATATTCACATTATCATTATACCTATTATAGATCGGTTTCAATGTTAGTGTTAACGCGACTTGTATAAACATCGACCATGGCCAGTGTCAAATAGAAACATGAAGGGTTTCTTTCTCTACTTAAGATCGTTTATAAGCCATATTTGGTCTCATTTTGCTGTTTTTTTAATCCTCAGGTACGGATATATGGAATCACGTGCCCGTATACTCGAATTTTAACCTTAATTTTAGCGTAGCATAAATTAATTACTATGAGACGTCCATAAAAAAATTGTAACACTACGGGTTTTAGCTCATTTGGCTTGACAGGTGTTAAGCATTGTGGGCATTGTGTCCGTCCGTAAACAGTTCACCCTTCCGACGTATTCTCCAGATCTTTTGGTTCTAGAAATCAAAAATCAGATTGTAGATATGGGACTCTGCGTTCCCCTGATGAGAACCTGCGGCCTCGATGAGAACCTGCGGCCATGCTCTTCTCTAAAACATAAAACCCTATAAGAAGGACTATTAATTATAGATATGTTTACTTTTGTGCTGTTTGAGGGTTTAATCCTATTTTCATCTTTAATTTACAAGTAGAAACCTTAGATGGATGAAATCTGGTGCAAAGACTTTGTATCAATCGGATATTTTTTTAGGTTACCCGCAAGGGTCACAACCAATGAGGATAAACACTTAAACCATGATATATGTGTCCAGATAATGTGTTTAATTTTGGTTTAACATTACAGTCTGATTAACTACATTTTCTCCCAACAGAGGTAGCTCCGTCATAAATTTCTTTACAACCTCCATCTTAATTCGAAGGTTTCTCAGTCTTCCGGCACTTTCCCAAAACGGGACAAAATTGCAACTTAAACTACCTGGCTATATTTCAGCCAATGAAAACAACGAATAAATGAATAACGTTATGTGTGATGTAAAGACGACTCAAAGTGTAAGGTGTATTTTCGAATAAAGTTTAGCTTTTGGGAAGCTTACGGAAACAATAAAAGGCGATTTAAATGATAACTGTTGAAACTGCGTTGCTTATTGCACAACTAACTTTGATTAAATCCAATCAGCGTTCTACATTTCGTGCACAAGAAACCTTCGAATAAAGACAGAGGTTGCATAAAAAAAATTATGACTGAGCTACCTCTGTTGGGAGAGAATGGATTAACTACAGAGCGAAGGGATCTATCATGATAAACTTTATTTAACAATATGCTCCTTCGTGATCCGCATTATTGTTTCAAATACAAGTGAAATAATACGATAATCGACGTATTTTTTGTTTTAACTTTATCTTGCAAGTCTGGATTGAAGAGTTTAAAATTCACCCCCTGTAAACTGATACCATGTTATATTTTTCACCTGATTCAGGTAACTCCCACCTGTTGAAGTGTGACCAGATGTGGCGGAAGCTGATTATTGAGTATGACAAAGAGAAATGTTTCACAAACGGCGACGAATTCCCCAGACAGGAATTGTTGTATCGGCGGCAGTCGAGCTCCTAGGGGTCTGGTTCTTACCTCTGGCCTAATTTTGCCTTTTACGGATCCTGTGAAGAACACCAACCACCATAAGTCGGATTCATTGAGGGATTTAAGAGCGCTTCCAATCAATCACGTGTGCCTTACTTTCAGTAACGTATTTATGGTTAGCGATGTAGACGAACGAATACCTACATTACCGTCGACAATTCTCTACCCGTGCAACCCGACTGTTTTTTTCCAGTTGTAGCTGCGTGATTAATTCCTACACAACCTCTCCTCGGGCATTCAGCAGCAGCCCAATGTTGCACCATGAACGATAATGCAATATTACAGCCAATGAAAACACTGCATGTATGGATGAAATATTTTGTTGCCACACAAACCTATACAAAGATGTTTTCTTTTGTAAAGAAGACTCAAAGTGCAAAGAGCATATTCGATATAATATAATTTTAAGTTAGTTTGATATTTGATATTATATTTTGTGCAGAATTCAAAGTTTAAAGGTGCATAAATGGACAATAACTGTGAAAACTAACAATTAACTTTCGACATGAAAGTGTACCTTTAAATGATAGGGAGGAAAACAGGTTACGAATTACTGCTGCAAGATTTTGATTCAAGGTATGAATTCATGCAACGAGAATTCATCACAAGTAAAATTATGTGGTAGCCAACCAAAATAGAAATCAGCTTACATTGGACATAGAAATAGTGATTTCACTGGCCAAATGGAAAATTATGTTTGCTTTGGCTTCTTCTCTGTTAGAATCACAGAGAGATAATTTTATTAATGTGTCACTCGTTACATAAAAAAAACAACCAATTATGGTTATAAAACATGAAACGACCAGTCGCTCAGCGACTTACGAGAGACAATAAAACAATGTATACATGTACTAAAACATTAAAGGTAAGATATACACATAATATATACACATGAATAGAAATGAAGTGAAATGACTTAAAATAACAATTAAAATTTTTTAAATATGCAGTACGAATATTTACATTATCTATATAAAAGTTCCCTACGTTTATGTAAAATATCACAGCAGGTTCTGGAAACGATAAAAGTTAGGTCACGGATGCTAAAAATAAAGGCAAGTTTCTCTACACCAGGCAAAGAACTAAAATGAGGTAGGCTTGTATCGGGTGTAGGTGATTTCGTAGACACTGTGGTTTCGAAGACAAAAATATCGGTGGATTCGTAGACAGATTGACGGTGGTTTCGTAGACACTTGGAAAAATGGTAATATTATAACTTTTAATCAACATTAAACATCATTAATGTTGGGATATTATATTTGTATCTTAGATTTAACAAAATCTGTAACCAAATTAACAGATCGATGCATTTAGGTGTATATATATGACTGTTGAAATAAGATGTTTTAATAAAGGAAGCCAATAATTGTTGTCGTTTGTTTTGTTTTATTTCTTTGTGAATAAATAAAGAAATTAGGTAAGTATGATAATATATAAGATTTACCATCAATCAGCGACGATTGGCAGATTAACAACTCACGGGAAGATGAAAAAGGTGAGTCGCCGACAAAGCAATTTACAATCAAAACATCTCACTATACACTAATACAGTTTGGAGCGTCACCAACTGATGCGTGTTTGGGACGATGATAAGGACAAACAACGACCTGGAGAGCTGGCACAAGCGTCTGAACCAGCTCTCTGGAAGAAGGAATATGCCATTCGGGTACCAGTCAAATCGCCCCAGCCCATTTGTTCAAATTGCCCCAGATTTTTGGTCAAATCGCCCCAAGTTTGGTCAAATTGCCCCAATGTGTTTTAAATTATGAATTGTGCACAAGTTGACATCTAACATCATGTGTTACGTAGTTATTGTCAATGTTGATATTATGTTTACATATGAAGGTTATTTGGAATTAAATTATTAAATTTGTAAGATGAAACTCAATAATAGCAAGAGAAACATAAATGGGTATGTAAGGATGAAAGAATGAAGGTTCGGATTTTTTGTTTTATGATTTATTTCTGTGTTATGTTAACATCACATCATCTAAGACCCGTAAGAGAATAGCACAATTGGACAGAGTTTGCTTGAGGAATGAAAATAAAACATTACATTTTCCCCAAATATGTTGATACCTGGATATCAACATTACAACCTTATATGTATCCATGTTTCTTTGGAACTAGTCATAGACCTATACATAAATACAATGTACAAATAAAATCAGATAAAATCTTGAATAAAATCAAAGGGAAAGGTTTGTCTTCTGCAGCCGCATGGTCTACAGTTCATGGGGGCTTGGATCTTGAGTCCTCAGTGTTGATTGTCAGGATTTAGATACTTACCTTAAAGAGCCACTCCGTGATTTTCATAACATAATATTTACCTTTGATACGAACCTAAATTTCAAATGTGGTGATATAAAATCCAAATATCTTGACTTTTCATGTCCAAAAGACATATATATGGCAAATACTGGTTTACCATGAAAATATAAAAACAGCCTTATAAATGCACAGAGGTGTAGATATCACGTCCAATATAAATGGATACTAGTTATATAACCTAACAAACACTATCAACTCCTAACTGCCCCCCTGGCTGTTTTAGATAAGTCTCCAAAATTACGTTTGACTATTTAACCGATGGACAGGTTGACAGGAGGCAGCGAGCACCACAGAAAGAAAAAGCTAAGAGGTTCTTCCAGCTTTGGGATGAATTCCAGGACGGAGCGTTGACAGTTTCTCAACTTCTTCGGGAAGCGTCAAGAATTAACGGACCTCTCGTCCATTGAAAAATGAAAATAAATTTGTTGAAAAACTTCATGCTTGTTATGTGGTATTTTATTACGCTTCAATCTACAAATATGAAAATAACTACCATTTTAGTAAACAAAAACAATTACTCATTAACACATTAAAAGGAAATAAACCCCAAAAATTACGAACTATGATGTAAGTGAACAAACACAGAACAAGGAAATCGATCTTCGTAACGGCCATTGACGTGGAGCTAATACACCAGTTTCTTATCTCTGCAAAAAAAATAATGATTAAAATGATAAAATATAAGTATTCTAACATCGAAAATGTATAATATAACTGAAAATAAAAATAAATTCAAATTTTATAAAGTGTCTACGAAATCACCGTTTAATCTGTCTACGAAATCACCGTTTAATCTGTCTACGAAATCACCGTGTCTACGAAAACGTTTTGTCTACGAAATCACTGGTTCCCCTTGTATCACAGGCAGTAAGAAGTCTCTCTCTTATTGTAGTGTAAATTGGACAGTAAAACAGAACATGGTTTTCATCTTCCACTGTTTTTGGACAAATAAAACAGTATCTCTCATTCAGTGGTAGTTTCTCATATCTTCCAGTCTCAACTCTTATTGGGGCCACTCCACAACGAAATTTAGCCATAGCACTCCCGTGGTTACGGGAAATTGGACATAACACATAATTTTCTATTTCAAATTGCTCTTTAAAAGTTCTGTAATTTCGTAAATTATTCTTCCCTTTCACAGATGTACCTGTTATCAAATTTAATCATTTTGAACACAGCATGTAACTAGCAATGATAACAATGGAGATACATGTACTTATATTGCGCTGGACGCACACCACATTTTATCTCAGGACAATCGTAAAGTATTTATAAGAATGATAACAATTAATGACCAAGAATTCGAAAATGTTAAGTTCGGAGCTCAATATTCATATAGATCAAGGGAATGTGATGAGCAGCATGTAACGGATGTTTCATAATTTTCTGGAGAGAATTATAATGTACATGTTCTCAATGGCAAGTTTTCCGATGTTTCAATATGTAAACTTCCTTACATGGTGTGGTCATTCATCTGTTTTGAATCAGAAAGAATACCCGTGAATTATTTCACGGTATTTATTTGCATAAATCAAGATGATGAGAGAAATACTAGGGAAAATTGTCTGAAAATAATGTTAGCCGTAATTAGTAATATATGCCCTCCTGCCTTTATGGCAATTTCATTGTATTTTATAACTGCAATGCATCACAGGATGAATAACAATTCTACATTGATCATAAATGGCAATGGTTGACGGGTTTTTTTCAGAACCGTACATTATTCTTACACCATTCGTGATTGCATCGTGATGGCGTTGTGTCAAGTTTGTGTTGATTGTGTGCAGACCATGTTAGAATCGTGATCTTTCGTGCAATGGTTGTACTCACATCGTGTACCTCATGTACAGAATCCGTTTTCACATAATAGATCGTAAAAACAACAATACGATACCAGATACCAGATATGAGTTGGGCTTAAGAGTGTGCCTATTGACAACAATACGTGTCTATCTTACCTGGAGTTGGATATTACCAATAAATTGTTAGATTAAGTTTTTTTTATCAAATTAAGATTAAATTGGAAAGTTTGTTTTGGAAAAATGGTTTTACGATTCAATATGAGAGACAATATAGCAGGGACCAAATCTTCCAGATCTAGGAAAGTTATACCCCACTGTTACAGGTTTGAAATTAAGGACGTCAAATGATAATGATGAATGTACATACATACATACATACATACATACAAACATACATACATACATACATACATACATACATACATACATACATACATACATACATACATACATACATACATACAAACATATATAATATCAATATTTTCATGCTACTCATTTAGAAAACAGTTGTAAATCAAAATGAATATCAATAACTTCCATGTCATTCTCCAAAAACCCTACCTTGTAAAAGTGTTTTAGCAAGTATTTAATGAGATTATGAAGTATAATAGACAATACTAGAGATTCGAATCAATATTTTGATTGACTTGATGAACGATTAGTGAAATAAATGATCAATTAGGTATGAGACAAACCTACAAGAATACTGTAACTGTTTGCTTCAGGTGAGAGAAGTAATACAACAAATGATTTATACTCACCAACCCTTATGTCGTTTTAAAAACTAAATGTAATAATCTGTAATTTTCATTTTCAGTTTAATTCGATTGATAGTGCATTTACAGTCTACTGGTTAGAAGGGAAGTAACTCGTGTACTTCAAACACTTAATGACACATGGCGTCATAGGAAAAAAATCATGATATATAACGTAGGTTAGGTAGATTATATATTAAGTATGTTTTCAGAGAGCAAATTAGATATTTGATTCCATTAGGATGACATTGACAGCATTTTAAATCTTGCTCTCTTATACAACTTGCAAAATATTGCGAACGACTGGATTGAAAATGAGGTAACTAGTGCATTCGCAACACTTAAAATCCTAATGTTTATTATCCAGTTAAATTGTTATTTGCAGTTGTTATTTGTGGTATTTAACTTTAACTATGATATTTTAGGAAATTAAGATAAAAACTGTTCATAAGATTATCTGTAAACAAGAACAAGAAATATAAATAGTTTCATAAACTTTATGATACAGTATTTGTTAACACATACTCGAAATAAAAAATGTAGAATGAAAGTGTCTGATACAGTTTCATCTGTCTACACAAACAATATATATAAAACGCTGTCGAATTAAACTTTAGGATACAGTTCTATCTGTGCATGACATAAGAAATAGTTATAGTATGGAATAAACATATAGGTAAAAATACCTATCGGTCCAAACATACAGGAAATTAACCAAAGAAATGTCAAACAAAATCTCTGCAAACAGGAATATCCGTCATAATCAAAGTATACTTTATTATTTTGTCTACAAGAACGAAAGAAAATGTTTTCAAACATTGGTAAAGTGTACTTTCTGACTACATCTGCAAGAATTGAACGAAATTAATTTTTTGCATACAGTAGGATAGGTCTACACATTGCAGCAGATAAGTGAAATTATCTAACATTGTGATAAAAGCATCAAACTTGGCACAATTACTACTTTGATGTAACATCTTTGATAAAAATACGCTGGCAACCAAATATTCAAGATGGTTACCAATTTTTTCGTGATGGCTGCTTTTTTGTATTTTCTGGACAAAAGCATATAACTGCTGTGGATAAAGTTGATCTTGGTGTTATGAAACAGGTTTTAATACTACTACTGTAATTTATTTTTGAAGCTCCTTTTAGGAAATCAAGTTCAAATTTGTGAAAATATTAACAAGAACACAGCAACGACCATTAATATCTACCCTGACCCGCATCCACTTTTAATCAGCTGCCGGATCTACACTATTGGGTAGTGTAGTAAAACACGTAAATCTTCCATGTACAGTTCCAGTCACAAGGATTCTTATCAGTATGTCTGATCGACAAATTGTGGAATGACTCCACATGAGCTGTACGCCTGGCATGATGATGCCTGATGCCTGATTCATGATGCTCTCATTTAAAATCGTAACTTTTGATGCTGTTATGGGCCTGCTATACATCATCAGCATTATATCTTCTCCAGTCTCTAAATATAATCCCCACCAAGGTTGGCACTGTCTGTTTTGTGAAGACATCAGAAGACTAAGAACATACATTACAGGTTTGAGATAGAATCGTTATCCCTTAACACACTTAGAACTGAGATAGAACATCGCAGACTGTGAATGCAAAAATCATCTGAATACATTTCTTCTATACTTTGATAACCATCTGAATATATTTCTTCTATACTTTGATAATCATTTGAACAACATTTCTTCTATTCTTTGATAATCATCTAAACAACATTTCTTCTATGCTTTGATAGTCATCTGAACAATATTTCTTCTATTCATTGATAATATTCAGAGTACATTTCTTCTATACTTTGATAATCATCTGAACAACATTTCTTCTATACTTTGATAATCATCTGAACAACATTTATTCTATACTTTGATAATCATCTGAACAACATTTCTTCTATTCTTTGATAATCATCTGAACAATATTTCTTCTATTCTTTGATAATCATCTGAATACGTTTCTTCTAAACTTTGATAACCATCCGAATACATTTCTTCTATACTTTGATAATCATCTGAACAACATTTCTTCTATTCTTCGATAACCATCTGAATACATATCTTGTATACTTTGATAATGACCCAAGATGAACCTGACGACTTCAGTATTGGGACCTTGTGAGATTTCAAGTCTGTTTATCACAATGGACGCAAAATTATGATCTTATATTTTATTGAATTTTACCTACACATAATGAAGGATATGTATTCTATGAATTGTGTAATTTGGGATCTCCCTTTGCATAACTCAGGGATAATTTGTATATGATTTAAACTGTATTAATTTCTAGAGGGTACAGGAAAGAGGGTTGATAAACAGGGTTGCTTCTAGATAAATTAAGCTCAGGACATGATAGGTTACATAGAAAATAATACGTAAGATATATAATAACAGGTAAAAATCCATGTTATACTTATAGAAAATGTAAATACAATAATCAACACGATCTATGGACATGTACAGTCAAAAAGAGAAATTACAATGTTGACTTCTCTGTCTGCGTTTGATATTGTATATTAGTGTAAATGTGTCAATGATATAGCCTATAAGATTAAAATGATTGTTTAACTTTTAGCAGAATAATTTTTCGAAAAAATAAAAATTCAAAGTGATAACTTCCTCTTTCATTACAAAACAGGACAGAAAACTTTAAGTTTATTCACTGTGCATCAAATTAAAAAGACAGGTTTTCAATGTATCCAAACATATTTTCCGAAAATAAGAAAATAATCATACATTCAAATGATCCAACGAAGACCATTCTAGTATTACATGGAAAGTACATTGATGACATTTCACATGCTTATTTAGAACACTGTATTGCAATTCGATGATAAAACTATTTGGTGACAACCCCATGAACTGGAAACAAAGTAGCCACATCAACACATATAATAGTATTAACTACGTCAATTTCATATGCATATCTAAACGTGCAGCGCGAGCGACATAATCAATATGGCTGCAATTGGCTCGACTCGCAATCGTATAGCTATTGTGTCACGTGGTATTTCCTTCCGGGTACGCTGCAAAACACAGTAGTCTGGTGAGATAGTTGTGTGTGTTGTCAGCGTCAGTGATTTTGTTATAAGTGGACAGCATTTTGTAAGTATCCAAATATGCCTTGATTCTCTTTATTTATTACATGAACAAATGTCATGTATAGTGTAATTATGCAATTAACGTTATGGCTGTCCACATGTCAAAGAGTTGTGAAAATATTACAATTTCCTATCAGCTATGGGAAATCGCCTGACTGTGCAGTACGAGGTAATGCTTGCGCATTGTGCATTTATCCTATGTAACCATGTACTCGCTTTAAACCGTCATTACGTGGCCAACGTGTCGGTTTAAACGGTTGTCAGAATAGACTGTTTTGATGAGTACAGAGTCGAAACTAATTCAAGTATTTGCCTGTCGAGAAATGTAGGTTAGGAATGTCGTTTTACAGTAACAACATGGTATTTATTACTCGAGTAGATTATCAGTTATTGCTCACTATGATCATGTGATGTTAGTTCTAATCGTTTAACCGCGAGACTAGAAACAGGCTGTTGTAAGTGATAAGATAACCGGGTGTTCTTCGGCCTTATACCACTTGTATTTTTCTTTAATATCGGGGCCTAATTTATCAAGATATTTTCAAAGTTAAATATCCTTCGGCAGTGCAACCCAGACAAATATTGAATTACCGTAAAACCAATTTACTTGGTAAATTCTTTACCTGGTACATTCCAAAGGTTTTGAGTGGTCTCGTATTAGTTTGGCGTTTGTTATATTCATGAATATTGACACTTTAAACGACATAAATCAGAATAATTCTTCTGAACACCTTCTTCCTATACCGAATCTTTTAACGGAATGAAGATGTGTCATATATAAGGAAGTCATGATTTTCTGAATAACTACTTTGTGTTAGTAAACACTATAGGGAAGTTGTTCTTGAAAATATGTTGTATATGAAACCAAATCATCTTCTGTCAATCACCATGTCATTTCAACCTGATGCTATTACTTCTTCACCTTTTACAGGGCGTATGTTGACGCTGTAGCCGAAGTTCCATTTGGTGTGGGTAGTTGGGTGTGACAAGGTTGTCAACTTGCACCCTAGTTAATAGCGTTCCGCTCCGGTTAAACATTTAACAAACTTGTTATTATTTGATTTCTTTGTCATTTTCTTGGTGAGATCAAAATATTAGTCATTCAATCACAGTCGTGATGTATCTTAGGGAGCGTAAATAACCAAATCGATAGTTTTTCTCCACAGGATGCTTGCAATTCGAGCTTCAACACGTTAAATTGAAAGAGTACATAGTGTTGCAACTTCAAAGCGATTCATCACATTATATCATAGCGTGCCCAACTATACCCTTGGAAGTTAGTTAGTTGCATGCATGCTTCTTTGTCCGCCGTACTATTAAAACTACCGGTATGTGTTAAGTTTTGAAACGTTTACCACTGAATACTTTCACCCATTCCGGTTTCATACATTTAAGATGGATTACTGTCACACATCAATAAATCATTAGTTAAAATCCACCTTATTGATGTTCATTTGTGTCTCTCTTTAAAATCATAGTAAGTGTTATGATAACATCTAGTTTTTTCTTTATTGTTGGAATTCCGGGGTCAAAAAATTTGGAAAAATCGTGCTCTGCTTTCAGGCTAGTTCTCCGTGAAATAACCATTTGTGTCGAACAAAAGACATGAGGATTTCAATCTCAACTTTCATGTAAAGATCATATAATCAAATTTAGATAGAAAACTAAAGATATATATATATATTTGAAGTGACGGTAGAATTTTACTTTGAAAAAGAAAAAAAGTAGAAATAGAGTTCTGATTGATTTTGTTATTAATTTGTTAATATGTGTTAATAGTGAACTTGCAACATACTTTAAAAGTAAAGCATGCTTTTCTGCAGAATATTGAAATTCAGGAAACAACATTTTGCATTATTTTTGGAAAGTTCAAAACTTAGTTTTAAAAAGTCGTTTACTTATAATCAAGTTAAAACAATATGAGTTCATACTCGTCTCGTTGAATTAAATGTTTATCCTTTTAATTTTAAATACATCAAATTAAAACAAATAATTCCCAAAAATATCCTTATTACATTATGAGTTAATAGGCTTCAAAAAATCAACGTTAAAATCACACACCGAATTCTGGCTGTAAAAGCTACAAAATGATTGTAATGTTCTAACCTCAACAATGAAATGATAAATGTATCTTATATCCATAAACCTATGCTTAACCATACAATTCCATTCAAAACTTTCAAGAACCCTCGTAAAGTAAGTCTTGACCCCCACCCTTAATATTTTGATATTGCAACGTATACTAGTTAACGTCATGATACATATAACATGTTTAACATTAGATTCCAGGTTGTAATTAATCGTTTTGTTGGATATGTGTTCATAGCAACGATCGATCCCCGAAATCTACATGTACAGACAACAAAAGACTTGGTCCTTTGCATTACACGGCCGGTTTTTGTAATCAATATTGCAACCTTTGAGAAGTCTCTGAACATGAGTGTACTGTGTATATTCAAACCTGTTCAAACGTGTTAACGCCTCTTTCATTTTTAGGTTAGGTCACGAGATATGGTTTTTGATTGCTGAATGACATATATTGAATACGATACATTACCATCTCACGGTGTGCTATCATCTGTCAGTGAATTGAACCATGTGACTGCCAAGCATTTTGTAATTATTTCACTATTGTGTGGAGCTTCATTCCGAATGTTTGTTCACTCACAAGTGCAAAAAGTCATCATTTTGTATTGATTGCATGTCAATACCGATGGCCTTAATTGCTCTGACTATCTTTTTTTCTTATCAACAATCATTATCTAAAATGAGATTGTCGCGTCAAGGTGGTAAGATTTGTATAATTCCTTCTTTCGTAATTAACCTTTAAAATTGATTGAATGAGAAAACTTGGATGAGTTAAAAAGAATATTCATGGTGACCCGAAAACATGATCGCATGTGAATTATTTGGTGACTCAAAAACATATAATTGCATGTGAATTATATGGTGACTCAAAAACACATGTTCGCGTGTGAACTTTATAGTGGCTTGAAAACATATGATCACATGTGAATTACTTGATGGCTTTAAAACATATGATCGCATGTGAATTATATGATGGCTTAAAACATGCCAAAGTTAAGGTAGTAAGTGATTATTTGTTGGATTATGTATGCATGGGAATGTTGTGATAGTATGAAGCATAATGAGGCAAGCCAATATGATAGTAATCATGGAAAAATAACCCGATAGCATATCAGCTTGCGCAATGGCGGCATTTGAAATGAAATGAGGTTGCGTTAGATGGAGGCATGTGAATAAGGGGCTCTTAAAATCACAATCAACATCGATACAACAAATCGATAAGTTTCATCGACAAGAAAGGAAAAAGAGAATAATTAAAGTTCTAGCAAGCACTTATATTTTCAATGTACAATTTACAATTGAAAATTATTATATCAAATTCAATATTAGAATCCGGTTCACTTTTGAGGTTAATGCATCATCTCTGGGTCAACGTAACCTTCAGATAACACAAGCTGTATTCTTAAAGGGCCACAGAGTGTGTTGTTGTTGTCAAATCTGTCAAACTTAAGACATAAATTTATTTGATCGAGGAGTATTGTTTGTTTCTGAACATTACCATCTCAATGCTTATAAGTTCAGTAAATTGACAATAATCAGGTATAATAGTCGAGATTTGTGATAAAGCGTGGTATAGCTTTATAGGTCATATAACTAAAATAAATGTTAATCAGACGCAGAATTAACACTTAAGAGGCATAATTAAAATTTACATTTATAATTACATTTGAAAACAGGGAAAAATCATGATGTTTGTATTTACGAGATAAAGATGCAAATTCAAAAGTCGATTTGAACTTAACTCAGTTCATAAGCTATTTTGGCCCTAATCGAAACCACAAAGGTTACGGTACATGCAGTTTGTAAATTTAAAGGCACCCATACGCGTATGAGGAGTATAAGAATAAAGAAAATTAAAGAAAAAGAGAAAAAATAAAGAAAATTAATTCCGTCAGAAAGATTTAAGGGAGTTGAGAGGGTTTTTTTCAAAAAGGTGTCGAAATTGATCATAGCTTAAAAACTTTAAGGCACACACACATGCAGATTTTGATACACAAGAGTATAAACAGTATAAAAAATAAACAAAACCGATTATTCTGTATGAGATATCTTACAACATTTACATGTAATGAAATCTATGTTTTAAAAGTTTTTTACCAAGTGTGTTTTTTAATTTCTCCACATTTACAAGGCTTTCATTTAAAGGCACACACATATGATATAGAATAGTATAAATAGTACTAGAATAAAGAAAACGATTATTCTTTCAGACAGATTCAGTAACCTTAACAAGTAACCTTCATTACCCAAAATGTGCATGTGTGACTTTAACGACTGTCTGATAAGAGTGAGTAGGATATTAATATAAACACGTTATAAGGATTTATGTCCTGTTGTTTAAATGTTCTGAAATGATCATATCTTTAGGGAGAAAAGATTCTAAGGAGAGGCATGTTTTAAAAACATAAATTTTAGCTCTTATATCACACGAATAGTACACCAGAAAGACTTGAGGTGTTTTTACATTTCTTTGGTCGTAATTTCTTTTTAACAAATACTCGGCATTTCACTTCAATGGTCACTACGGTGAGTTGTTATAAAAGGCCATTTGAAAATTAATAAACACCTTGATCGTATTGTTTATTCTTATTGTATGTTTTTAACTACCAAAAAAGATTTAATAAAGCGGTGTCTTAAAATTAAGATGTTTTCCGTGAAGATAATATAAGACACTAGAAACATGTGATACATAATGAAGATACAACGTAATGCTCGATATGTATCATACTGATGTACCCATTACGTCCACTGTCAATAGTCACGTGATACTTTATATCACAGTAGCCACACGCCCTCCCGATAATATTTAGTTCATTAGAAAGGTCCACGTCATATACGATTTATGTAAGAATAATAATAACGCGATGCTGACTGCCACATCAAGACACCATTGTTAACAGTAAGTTGTGTAAATATTACTTCCATCTTGCCCGAGCATTGTCTCCAATATACATGATAAAGTGAATATTCCCTCTGGAAGTATTCAATATATGCCCAACCTCCAATAGTTTATTCAAGGGTTGCCAATGTTTTCAGGTAAATGTATTGATTAAGTAAACTATAACCACATTAATGTTGCACTTGAAAGCTAAAAAAAAGAGAAGATTTTAAATTTTATGTTTTTTTACATTAACATAAATATTGCATTTGGTAGAGGCCTCCATTAGTTTGAAGTGACTTTGTTTTAAAGTTACATATGGTCCTCAAAATGTCCATTAGTTTGGTACGCGGTGTCGTCCTCGGCCTAACGGCTTTGGGAGGGTCCCTCGTACCAAACTAATGCATTGAGACTGTGGGGCCATATCCTACACGTATTATTTCAGTTCCCGGATGGTAAACAGAACAAAATAGTTATTAAATATTGCAGCCAAATCAAACATTTCCGTACTCAAATAAAGTGGCATGGTTATGGATATATACCGATTTTCTCTCTCTGTGTTCTCTTTATCCTCAGGAAGGTCCACATTATAGAGAGGTTTACATTTGTATGATTATTATATTATATATTGTTATGATTACTGCATTGAATATAAGTGATACATGTAGGAGGAAATCGGCGTTGTTATTCTTTTAAAAATCATTTGAATATTCAAATGTATTACATAGTCAAATGTATTCAAATGTATTATGTGTGTTTGTGTGTAATTATATGTATAAATAGACTTTAATTTATATATATTTATAAATGTACTTTTAAATGAACAAACCCAATTCAAAAGGAACATTTTTATTCTTCAGATACACTTGCATCTCACTCTAGGGCGGATCCCGGATATATACGGTTCTCTATTCTTGCCCTTAGCAGCTTTCCATTCTTCTCGTGAGCCTTTCATCATGAGTACGCAACGTAAGAAGAAGAAAAAGAAGTATAGGCGACTGGAGGTTTGTACTTCATTTTCAAACAAAAGTATTGGCTGGTGAATACGGAACGCTCTCTCGTAACCAAAAGGCTTCGGACGAGGAACTTGGATGAATTGTTTCAAAATAAGAGGGAGTTTCATAGAAGTTATCTTCGTATATACATGTAGAGAACGTCGGATTAAAGGGATGTCACTGTAGAAAGCGTACTCGGTTTTTGTATGGAAACTGGAAGGAGGGAGATTTTCGAGAATTATCACTTGCTAACATTTTCTTGGTAACTATGACATGCCTTCAGCAATCTCAATATCAATCTTAATTCCTCTCCGATACAGCTCAAGTTTCCGTTGTAAGCAGTGGTATTTGGGATATTGACACGTTACATTTGTCAACTACATGTACTTCTGTTGGGTCTCTACTGACGCTTAATGAAATGCTAAAAATAAATTATAAAAACAGTGAAATGGTCTTTAACCATAAGATCTTTCTTCAATAATCTCTGAAAAAATCAAATATATTTTTCCAAATCTTTATCACAGAGTGAGCATAGTAGAATATTTCAATAGAATGATCCATTGTTTTTCAATTAGGTAGTAATGATTAGCTTTTCAGAGTATTGGATTCAAAACTGATATTAGGGGAAGCTATTTGTTATGCGATTGCTGGGAATCATGCACGTACAGCCATTGTTTTCATACCAACCAAAGGAGATGGCATTCTTTCCCAACAGAGGTAGCTCCGTCATAAATTCCTATACTATCTCTGTCTTAATATGAAGACTTCTTGAGCACCGGCAGATTCCCCTAGCAGGACAATATCGCAACTTAAACTACCTTGCAATATTTCAGCCAATGAAAACACCGAATGCATGAAGAACATATTTATTGATACACAGGCCTATGCGATGATGCAGTCGCTAAATGCGGCGTATGTATTCTGTAAAGAAGATTCTTACTGCAAGTTGGATATTCGAATAAAGTTTAGCTTTTGAAAAGCTTGCGGAAATAATTTAGACGATTTGAATGATAACTTTTGAAACGGCTTCGCTGATTGCACAACTAACTTTCATTTCATCCAATCAGATTTCTACATTTCGTGCACAAGAAACGTTCGTATAACGTGGAATTTATTACGGAGCTACCTGTGTTTGTAAGGAATGAAGAAGAGGTTAATTTTTTATTCTGACTTGGAAGACAGGTAGAACTAAAGTTCTTGTCGATGGATGGCTTCACAGCTGTTTGTTTTTCTATCAACCAATGTATTACTTTGTATTTGTATTACAATGTATTATTTATTTACTAAACACGCCAAAACGGGTTTACGAATTAAAAAAGCTAATATAATTTGTTTGAATATTTCAACATGAGCGTAAAGGTAAGATCCCTGAAATATGTTTTCTCAAAAAATAATCCCTTGTTTTAAAAATGAGATATCATGTAATACCATAGGTTTATTGCACAACAAAATAACATAAGTTTTCTGTTTAAGACTGTCGAGCAAGAACAAAAGGATAGGTTCCTGATATTGGTTGAAGCGGCGATCAGGAATGTAAAGGGGGACAACTTTGATCTATCTTCTGTAAGACAATTCAAATCTGACGTCAAAAAATGTAACAAATTAGAAACTACAAACTTGGATGACGTCATTTCTGGATTTTCTCTGCTGGAAGATGCCTTTGAGCAGGTGGGTAGTCACTACATACATAGAGGATTTAATATGAGTGTCCATGACAAACTATGTTTACGACACGAGTGCTTAATATTAGTATTTCCCGATCGAGAGCGAGGGATATACTGATATTAGGGCACGAGTGTCGTAAACATAGTATGTCATGGACACTCATATGGTATTCTGTTTATTACCGAAGTCGAGAAATCAAAGAAACTAATCAAAATCAACATCCAAGCATAGGCATAGGCGCATTTGGAACACAACGTCATAGGCGAACTGTGACGTCAAAGCATTGTTTTTTACGTGACGTCACAATGAAAAAGTGATATGTTGCCCTAGGGCATCGTATGAAAAGTATGAACCCGATATGATTACCCTCGTAGGTAATAAATGGTTTTTAAATGACGAAAATGTTTTTAAATTGTTCATGACAACATGATGCAGCAATATCGAAGGTTTTATGTCAGATCTAGGTTTATTAAACAATAAAAACACTGCGAAAAGTCATGTTCCGCCGTTACTCTTTAAACCCCAAATGCAATGCTCTTCAAAGTCAGTGTCATTCTTATTTTTTACAGCTATTCGATTCCACGAGTATTAAATGGAATCGTTTTTGTGAAAAAAAACTCTTCCTTCATATAGTTCTAATGTAATAGAAATGCCTATTGCTTTACCTCCTGCCTAATGCTGTACACATACCTAATAAGATAATATGTAATATTACTAGCCTTATATAATGTACAATGCATCACACACTATGTGGAGATGAGGCGGGGTGAGTTGGTGTTTAACGCTTGTTTCAAGAGGTTTTACTTATATCATGGCTACTAATATCATTGTGGGAGAAAGCACGCAATACTATTGTGGCTATGCATTTCGGTGAAACCTGCGAGCATCGGCTTGAACTAGCGAACCATTGGTATTACTAAGCTTAGATTAAATTTAGCATGGCACCAACATCCTACTGCATGTAGAACAGTTCTGCGGATAAAGTTGCCGAACCCATCGCGGGATTCGAACCACGGACCTTTTGGTCCGACACGCTATGTGTAGCCTGCACTGAGAATCATTGTATGATAAGACCTATACCTATCCCAATTTCAGGGCTGCGAGCACTTCCATGCCGGATTGAGGTTTTGCTACACAGGTATTTTTTCTATATAAATTCATTAGTAAATCTTTGTCACTTACAGAGATACTCAAATAATGATTTAAAACAAAGACAGACTTCAGAGTCTGAGTCGTAATAGTTATCGCTGCTTTTCCTTAAAGAGCAAATTATGTACACTTTGCTAATGATGACAGACACTGACGTCCTTATTTCTTCATATGAACATTTAACAGGAACAATGTCTTGACGAATAATAAAATGATCTTGAGCAAAACAACCAAAACAAGAAACCATGTGCACTTGAAAAAATATATGTTGTATGAAGTTGTATACTATGTCTGATATATTTTATCAACATTAATATCCTAATTTAATTTAAATTTGATTAAATGCACCATCCGTCCTACTGTATAATTGCTTATTACACATGTGCAACAGTATGCTACATCTTATCTTAACATAATCGCAATTTATACGCATTTTCGTTCAAATCATTACACAATTAACTTAAATTCATATTTCAATATTGCTTGTTATAGTTCTCTTGTTGACGCGAGAGGACAGCGTTGTGCGTATCTCCCTTCACCCAGGAGACGATAAAGTGCACATGCCAGTTCCTTGCAAGAGGATTCATTCTCGCCTGTGGCAAGGGGTGCAAATATCTGCTGTAAACCAAAGTAACCAAGAACAAGAGGTGCAGTACGATTGCCTTCTGAACTTATTATATTGATCTAATTTACTTCAATAAGATTTCATGATTGTCTAGACGGACACGTTATCTTATCACAATGAGCAAACAAGTTTACAGTTAGTTTGTATCCCTGATAAGGGTCTTGTCAAACTCTATGTAGGAAAGTTTGCTATTTGTTTCACAGTGTTGGTGTGTGTTAGTGTAGATAGAGGCAAATATGAATGATCCTCTTAAAGGGCCAATGAATATGTTAGTGTTTCTAATACAACATTTTCAAAAAAGCCTAAAAGTATGTCGATTGGTAGATAGTTGTTTCAGCTACAACATGATATGTGAGAAATATAATATATAATACGACAAGTCGGTGTAACTATATTTCACCCGAACGAGTAGCGCGCTCTACTGAATTATGATGTCATTACGCGGATTTTCCTTTCCTGTGTACTACGTCAGCTCGGGTTAAAGTACAAAATAAACAAATACAATTTCTTTTCTTAAAATATCTATAAGGCTTGAAATTGAAAAAAGCTATAACCAAATTCTTTTTACGCAAAAAGGTGACCAAATTTTGCTAAACAAAAAAGGATGTTGTAGTTGTTGATGTTGATTTAATATAAAACATATTCACAGTACATATGCAAATTAAAAACTCCCTTGTTCCGTCGAAGATTGAGAAATTGAAATACATTCAGTTGTTACCAGATGGGTGTAAGATAATTATCCTGCCTTGCTATAAAGATATCAAAAGGTTTTTTGAGAGTTTATTCGCCATCAACTTGATCATGATGTATTTAATTGAATACAATGGGCGCGCTCAATAGGAATAGTCAAGTGACCTGTCCATTGAAAACGAATCAAACTCAAAGTAAAGCGAGTTTGGCTTTCAAATAAATCATATATGTACATGTGTTTCACCCTTTTAACTTTGTCGACCAACTTGTGTCCCTTCTGGTCTATCGTCGTTTTAACTGTATACTGCCTCTCCTTTTCGACCCCACGTGATTATCATTCTTGAAAGGATGGGAGCCAACCACAACCGCAATGCTTTGCACAATAAAATAATCAAGTCGATCTATTTATATACACGGGAAACACCATTACTAATTAGTTAGATTTCTCGGCTTATTTGGCGTCGAAACAATTTGGGAACAATTATGTAAAGAGCTTTCAACAAGATTGATTTTTGGCACTATTTTCTAATTTGTATCAACATACTATGTGGCCTTTTTAATGTTTTAGTATGACTAATCCAAACGGAATAAACTTGTCTTGAGGTTTGTAGTAATCGTTGAATAATTTATAATTTCGCGAAAAGAAATTAACCATTTAAATGTTGAGAAAAGAAAAAACACCAAAACAGGTACAAAAAACAATAAGAGGTTTTGATGTTAATTATACATGCCACGTACATATGCTAATGATACTGAACCTTGTTTCGTGAAAGACAGAGATGTTAGAACTGAATTTTGGGGTTGTTATTCAATCAAAGGATATATGCCAATTACTATAACTTGTATATAAAATGGAAAAGTTATAAGAGTTTCAAATTAAATAATGAAAGTACTAGTAATCTCTTAGGAGGCCTCCAAGAGACCCGCAATGTGATTGCTTGAAGTTATCAGCGTGTAGCCGATGAGATCAAGAGTTCCATTTGGTTAATCTGACAGCTTGAGGAAAGGACTCTTGTGAGATCTAACAAATAGTGAAGCAATTTTATAATTTATTTTAGTAATATTGTTCAAAGGGGTTAATGTATTGTTGGCAGGAGTTGATATGTTGTTGGTATTGTAGGTGTTTGCGTAATTTTACTTTCATTGGTAAGTAAAATAATCATATGATCATCATTGGCATGGTCTGCTGGTCCTGACCTATTTCATTGGTACCCACCATTTCTCTTTGGCTACCATAAATGATAACTTAAGGATTGACGAAGTCAATGTTTTTATATTTTTAACATCTTTGCAAGTACAAGTATGCTTTTGTATTTTTTTGTGTTTTTAAACGGGATAACGTTACTAGATATATTATTTAAATATTTGCATGGTTTGCCGAAACTGAAATTAATATTCACAGAGTTTTGTTCTTGACTAATGTTGTTTAAAGAGACATTTTGTTGTTTATGTTGTATCTATTTATTGTTATTTATGTCGGTATTGTAAGAAGAGATTTCTGACATTATTACACCAGAGTAACATCAGATTGTTAGTATTGTTGGAAGGGTCTGCTGCTACTGAAATGTATCTATCTATACTGTGTTCATGTCATTGGCAAGGGTTGATGAAACTGATACTTTCTGGTTAGTGTTTATGTAGTTGACAGGTTACCAAAGCTGACATTGTGTTGCATTGTCGGTTCATTTAATTGACTTGTTTTGTTTACATTTTATATATTCATATATAGTTTGCCGGACGTGGTGGCGTGGTAACTAAAGTGCTCATATAATTGTTAGGGATTGCTGGCCTATTCTTTTGATATTCCATGTGGTCCTGTTCTTAGCAGGGCCTGCTGACACTACTAGAGGAACTACGAGTTGAATGTATGAAGTCATACGAAAAGAAACCGAGCATATGTTACCTTGTGTGTGAGCAACTGGAGACCGGCTACGCTCTCCTCGATCTAGATGACGCTAACAGATACCAGCTCCTCGCCTGTGTGCTGATGCTCAGAGCCAAGTGTGCCATGCTGAAGGTGAGTCGTGAGGTGGATGATTCGAGAGAGGTGAATGATTTTTTTATTTTTCCGAGGCAGTGAAAGGAGGATGAATCAGCATGGTGTTTTTGATGATTGAATAATGATTTGCCATGACTTCTCTTAAAGGAGGATGAATCAGCATGGTGTTTTTGGTGATTGAATAATGATTTGCCATGACTTCTCTTAAAGGAGGCTAGGATGAATCAGCATGGTGTTTTTGATGATTGAATAATGATTTGCCATGACTTCTCAAAAACGATGTGTACGAATAAGTTGGACACTTAAACCTGTATTGGCTACGATGATAAATTCACGAAAGTTGATCTCTACAATTCTATATTTACAGTTTGATGTATATTCCTGTTATATTGGATATGTACTTCTTTTATACATTAAATATTTTTTGGGCAATTTTTAAAAAATGTGACCCCTCCGTAAAATGACTCTAATATTGTTTAACATATCTATTATTAAAATCTGCAATATATGCAATAATCCTGCAATTGTCTATCATTACATTTACTTTCTCCTTAAATATGGATAAGAAAAAAAACATGTATCATTATAAGTTACCACGTGCACGTGTCAACGAGTTTGATATGGAGATATATCATGTGTCATGAGTTAAATATCAAACGAGAACGAAGTTCGAATTTGATATTTCATTCGTACACATGATATTTCTCCATGTCAAACTCGTGGACACATGGTAACGTATTTATCTCGACGAGGACCCTTATTTTATGCGTTGGATATGGCTTGAAAGATTCGATGCGTCAAAATGGCGGCTGATCTTTTCAATGTAACCCTTTTATTTATGAATTAACAAATATGATATTTATATCATCGTTTAGAGCACAAAAAGTATAGTCTAGAACCACTGCACTCTAGTACCGTTCAGCGGTACCATACAGAAATTACAGACTAAGGAACTTAAATAAAAATAACCTTTTGATTGTTTGGTCACGTGACCTCATATATACGTTCCACCTTGAAAACGTTCGATTTGAAGCGGCGCTAAAATCGCCGTAGATTCCTGACTGTCATAGCGGACGTTTTGAAAGATGCAATTGAGTTTGAAAGTGTCATGTGGATGACGTTGAGTCAAGGGGATGATAACGCAGATTTGTATGAGGTGGACGGATGAAGTAGAGTTAGATTTATGTTGATGAGAGACGTAGATTTGGCTTCGATAAATACTTGACAAAGATTTCGATTTAAGTGCATGAATGACTCTGATTCACTTTTGTTTCAGAAACGTTATGACTTGGCAAAGAGAAAAGCTCAACAAGGTATTATGCAAAAAAAAACATTGAATCAATTGAGTATAGCTCTATACACTGCAGTTCAAAATAAAGTACACTTTGTATCCCACGGAAAGTGATTTATAAATTTAAAACCGAGTTTCTTTTATACTCAACTAAATTTTTTAAAGTGTGTTGTCTACTTCCTCGAAATGTAGTTTTTAGTAATTAGCGCCTGATAAATCCTCATGGATGGAATTTTGTTGGGAGTGTGATATGTCATTCGCTCCTCGCACCACTGAAGTATGTTGTAGTCCACCAATAACATGAAAAAACATAAATAATCGTTTGGAGCAAAGCATTAAAATGTCAAAAATAAAACGGGTTCAGCTCATTAAAAGCACAACAGTACGCAAATTAAAACTACAACAGCTTTCACTTGGCAATATTCCCATCCACCCAGCCCTATTATCTAGGGTCAAGCGGTATAATCCCTTAAAACAACAGGTGCTGGGTCAAATTTGATACCTATGAAAAAGGGTTAACCCATGAAAAAAGGGACAAACACTATTAATATAACTAAATTTTTTATTTTATACATTTGTAGTAGCACTTTGAATGGACATTGGCATGAAATAGCAACAATGGTTACATATCATAAACATTTCAGTACTTTGAATGGACATTGGCATGAAATAGCAACACTGGTTACATATCATAAACATCTCAGTAGCCTGTCAAATGGCCAACCAGATCGAGGTACTCCTCGCATGACACTTGCCCACTTGCATAGCGTCTTTTGTAAGTGTCCAAAGCATCATCAAGTTGACGGTACTTTTTCTTCCTTGGTGGAGCTCTGCCACCATGATTCAGCTGTATGATGCAGGCCTTCACTTGACCTAAACTCCTAACCAAACTGTGATTATTGCAAAGAAGTTGAAAATGTGAAAAACCATGCTACTAATTAATTTTACATTTTTGTTTGTACTATTACTACGCATCTTTCAGAACAAGTTTCTAGTCTCTAAGTTCATTTTGAAAAATCAGTTTTCAAAAGAAGTATTTTCCCGATTTTGATTACTGTTTTTATTGATTGTAAAGAGTACATGCTGGTCTTACATTCCTGCAAAAATGGTGCATCTTTGCATCTTTGCATCCAACTGTTTTAGTTATCACCCTTTGAATAATGTCACATGAGCAAAGTCAACCGACGGCTTGCTGAGAAAAAAGTATTGAGAAATTATCAAGTATCGAAAAAATCCCAATGAGGCAGTTACAATTTATGTGAGTTTTAGATCCAAATTGTCAGTGTCTTCAGAAGAGCAGATGTTCAAAGTGCATTTTGTCCAGAAATTTCAAAAAGTAAAAAAAACACAATATGGTGGCGAAACTATGCACGTTACGATTTGGCCATGATTTACTTTTTGTTCCAAAAATGTAATTGCCAATCGTTTAAAAAAAGATTTCTAAGTGACTTTGAAAAAAATCCAATGTCATATTTTGAGAAATTTGAGTGGTACTGTGCCTATAATTCTTAATCCGATTAAGTCCAAAAGCTTATTAGAGCGTCTTCTCATACAGGTCCATCAGACGGCAGTTTTGTCTGCAGTGGCATGAGCGGTGTTGACTAAATGGTATCCACAAAATCGGTTGGGGACAAATTAATAAAATACGCCAATTTCAATAAGGATTCAGCAAAATTGTAACCGTGTCATTAAGGTATTCTTTTGTTTTCGTTGTAGCTGTTGAAGCTGTTCGAAAGTGTCCTGGAGACGAAACCGAGGCAATCAATTTGCTGGAAGAGGCATGCAGGAAAAGTCGTCAACAGGTTCTACACTCCGCTTTCTCATGTCTTTCCGTATCTCACAATTTAAGTGACTCTCATGTCTCTCTCTCTAAGACTTCAATGTTATCTTTCTCTCCCTTTATTAAAATCCATCTATTTGTCTATGTTTCTCACTGCCCTGTAACTTTCTCTGTCCGCCCCTGATTCTGTCCGTCCATCTGTCTGTCTGACTGTCTCAGGATCATGATTCGATAAGAGTTAAAACAAACGAAATCTAGATCTCCTGCAATCGGTCGAACAAATTTAAACCCAAAAATGCCCAATTACGTAATGTCAAATAAATACGAAATCACTTGTTATTTTTGCTACATGTATCCTTAAAGGGTTGACGATATTGTTCAAAATTCATAAAGAATTGGCGCTACACAATTTCTTCGGACTGATGGTCGCAATCGCATCTTTATACCCTCTACCGTTGGTTGACACAGAGTATGATTTTATGTAGCTTAAATTAGAGCCAAAATAGCATATGTACTGAGATAAGTTAAATCACCCCGTTTTAATTTGCTTCTTTATCTCTAAAATGTCCAAATTATCATATTTACTTGTCAACAATGATTAAAGAAAAACAGCCATATAATATTTGTGTAAAGTTTGTGCCAGCTGTAAAATTACGTTTGAGTCATTGTCGCGCGCTATTGTCCGGTTTTCGATCACAAATCGTGACTTCAACCTGTTTATTGTCTCTAAACTTAACTAATACGCATTAGGATTCTGATTTTCAGAAACAACCATTACTTCTTGATGAAATAACATCATGTACGAAGTTTGACATATTTGACTCCCACAACATACAATGCGGCCCTTTAAAGACGCTGTGCGATTATGATATTTTTCTTATGTAAAACTAACTACGAGGCTATTTAGGTAACTATACAGTAATAGTATTTTTAAGAAAATGATAAACAGACCAGGTCAAAAATGTTTAAATCGTTTCTAGATTTACGCATCTTTTTGAGGTGTCAGATGTTATTGACATTGGTTATGTTTATTTGTATGGGTAAAAATGTGATTATGAGCAGCTCAAACATAACGACGTAAACATTAAAACATTTATGACTTTCTATAATGTTTTCTCTTTTTTCTAGCAACATGCCAATGCCACATCAAAAAAACAAGGTATATCCTACTTTAATATCATATCAAATTATTACTTTCAATATTATCAGTACGTTTCAACGTTTAAAACAAAACCGATGATTGTAATTGATAAAGAATAGCTTTAGAAAATGTAATTGGTTGAAAGGTTGTATCCCCAAAACCTATAATAAGTTGTTAACATTATGAAAATATTCCGTATTGTATGTGTTCCAAGAAATGAGAATGTTTACTACATTTTGCAGGCAAAGATAAAACTATGGATACGTCTTCAGAAAGTGGCATTGCTTCAAATTTAGAAGAAAGCTGTGATGATGACACTGCATCAGTTAAGAGCAAGAATTCAGAAAGTGGGATTGAATCACAAACAGATGAAAGTTGTGAAAGCAATGTTGGACTTATCAAAATTAAAAGTCCATCGACGCAGTTCATGGGGTCCATAAGCGATATTTCATCGACATTAGACTCTTTTTCCGAGAAAGATATTGAATCGGTAATGAATGATCTATTTGACATGGAAGATGAGGAAGATGAGCAAACAGAGGAGGAAGAAGAAGAAGATGAAGACTCTACGTCTTGGTTTCAGCTCAGTAAAGAGATATACGACAATGGAGGGGATATTGACAAAATAGTTACTGGGGCAGAGTTAGATATCAACAACATACTCAAGAGTGAAATAACAGGTGGCCTAAAATACAAAACAATTGAGGATCGCGAGAAACTACATCGTCTGTTAAGAGAACAACCTGAGAAGTACAAAAGATGTCAAATTAAACTTGATGGACCACATACAGCTGTTTGCAAGGTTTTGGATGCTAATGGGGGAAAAACTCAAGATATAGAGATTCATGGTCGAGGAAGATGTGGACGTACCTTCAATGAGGATGAAGTTGTGGTTGAAATCATAGAAAAGGGGGATGACGTTTTAGAAGAAGACAAAGAAATAACGTTTGGCAAGGTTATTGGTGTCCTAAAGAGTAAGTTCAGAGAAAGTAAATACCAAATACTTGCTTGCCATGCCAATCCAAGAGAACCTTCTGTTATGATCCCCATTTGCAATAGCGTGCCACGGTTGAACGTTTGGAAAAGAAAGAGGAAAAAAGAGTTTCCAGAGAACAAATATGGAATTGATGTATATAAATATGGAAGGAACAAAACGATAGGTTTTGACAGACATGTCGATATTTTGCCTGAGAAACGAGGTAATTATATTTTCCTTGTTGTTTTTATCAGATGGGATCCCCATAATGTGTACCCTGTGGGAGCTGTTATAAAGATAATGGATGCAGGTCATGGATTTGCAAGTGGTGTACAATTGCTAGAGGAACAGTTTTCAGTGCCAAAACATTACACCAGGGACACTGTTACCCTTGTTGAACAGATCATGGACAATTCTGATGAACTGACTGACTCCGATCGCGAGAACTACAGAGAACACACCGTCTTTACAATAGATCCTCCATTTTCCAAGGACTTAGACGACGCTCTGAGTGTCTGGATACAGGATGACTGTACAATAGCTGGAGTTCACATCGCCGACGTTGCCTCTTTGGTCAAGAAAGACGATGCTGTGGATAAAGAGGCGTGCAAAAGGAAAACATCATTCTACGCATCTTCAAGGCGGAAGTACCATATGCTTCCAGAACCTCTCAGTGAGGACAGACTAAGTCTTATTCAAGGAAGTGATCGATATGCAATTTCTGTCCTGTTTACAGTTGACAAACAAGGCAATATATCCAGAACCCAGGGACCATTTAAAAGTATCATTCGTGTGTGCAATAACCTAACATATGAAAACGTGCAGATCATTATTAATGGTCAAACTGATGAATATCCACAAAAACTTGTGAGAAGCGTACAAACAATGTACACTGTTTCAAAGCATTTACGAAAAGAAAGATTGAAGCGCTCAAGGTTTTCTATGCCCTTCAAAGATTCAAGGCTGTTTCCTTCCGTGCCTGAAATTGATGCGAAGGATGCTCACAATCTAGTTGAAGAGTTCATGACAATGACAAACAGTTTTGTCGCTAAATGGTTAATGGAAACAAATAGCTGCCCACTTCCATTACGTTGTCAGTCGCCTCCTGATTCCAGTAAGCTGTCCAACTGGACAGAACAAAGAGGCTTTACTATAGACCTTCTAGTACGGCTACAGGACCGGAAGATAAAACAAGGATTGACATTGGATGTTGACAAGCAATCTAACATCAACATGACTGAGAGAACAAAATATGTCATTGTTGACAGAAGCGTATGGAATGATGTAAAGAGCTCAGCCGAAAGGGATAACTTCTTAAAAATGAAGAATCTCATGTGTTGTGACAAGATGCATCCTTCCGTAGCACTAGCTCTGGATGGCTGGCTGGATATGCAGGAACCGGCTTTGTACAAGTCCTCATGTTCCCCAAACGGAACTCTGGGTCATTACTCACTGGAGATATCGCCGTACACACACTTCACCTCTCCTCTCAGGCGTTTCATTGATCTCATCGTTCAAAGACAGATCCATGCAGTTTTAGATCATCATCCTCTACCTTATTCAAGCAATGAGATAGAGGTTTTAACAGAGGGTGCCACAGCGGTGATGAAGAGAGAGTCAACCTTTGAGAAACAGTGTAAAATGACTAAGAAAGGTATTAAACTTCTCTCCAAACCAAAAACATTTAGCGTGGTTGTGACCAGGGTAGATGAGAACGATGCAAAGCTCTTTATAGCCGCCATGAATGACCTTCCAGAAGCATGCAGAGCTTTGTCTTTTAAACTGCTAGATTGCTGCAAACGACCTGAAGTTGCCCCAGGAGGATCATCTGTCACATGTTTCTGGAGCAAAAGACTCTATAGGTATGAGCAAATGCATGTTAGGAGGCAACAGGAGCACAATATTCGCCCTGTTGTTGATAGAGATCTGAAGTTAGACTCTACAATGCATATGGACTTTGTTTTTTCATATGAGTTTGCAAGGACACTCACGAGTGTGTTCAAAAAGGCAGAGAAGAAGATTTCCTCTAGCGATGGTGTTAGAGTTCCACATGTTGTTGAACAATGTCCTTTGAAAGATTCAGGACTGAAAAAGCTATCCTCTGAGCACTGTGGAGATCTACAAATTCGTCATCATTGCAAATTCAGTCTGAACTTTTTTCCGGGCCAAGTTCTCAAAGTACAGATGCATGCCCGAGCTGAACGGGGAGTTCTTACTCCATACGTTCAGTTGTTTCACATTTGTGATAATCTTAGTTTGTGCCTTACCCATACTAAAGAGCCTGTTGGGACATTCGCCAAGTACGTCACAACAAATATCAGGAACCGTACATTCAGGACAATTGATGAATATCAAAGATTGTGGCTTCCTATTGTTGCAATGGAAACTGCAAAAAGTTCAGTAGGAAGTGAAGCTACCATTGCAATAGAAAACGTCAATGTTAAACTAGAATTAATCAGAGGTCGAATTTTAGGCAGAATCATACTTGATGCACAATTTTGTGATTTTCGTCAAATTGAAGTTGGCGGGAAGAGCATAGACAGGTTAACAACTATGCATAGCAGAGAGAGCGTCTTTAGTCATCTCTTGGAAGGATCCCTTGACTACATATGTTTGAAATACTTCCCGAAAGGTTTCAACTTTAAAACTTTTTTCAGTGGTGCCTCTGTGTGGGTAGGACACGCCCTTGTGAGGAAGGTTAAACAAATGAAGTCAGTATCACTTAATCCAGGAGACAGGGACAACTATGGAGGCCCTGTCGTGATAACATTCGAGTTGCGGCCAAACTCTATCAGCCCTCCAGGACATCTGCTTGAACACGACTTCACTGCAGCAGTAGAGATCATACTCAAATCACAAGTCGACAGGTACATTTCATAATTTGCATTTGCAGATCTTATCTGTAATGCTGTGGATGTGATGAAAGAGGTGTTCCCGTTTTCGCAATAATTATATTTGTATCTTTTTAGATATGACTCTTAAACTACATGCTTTTTCATTGGCGTGACAGAAGTTTTTAACATTTCCTAGAAATCAACCATGTGATTCTTTCTGAAAGGAAAAGTACTTATGCAACACTGCCTTGATATGAAGGTCTATTGAAAGTAAATGTAAGAAATTTTAGTTACGATCTGATAAGTGTTGAGGTTATAACAGATATACAACATTACTTTTACAGGAGGACTGAGCTGATGCTGCAGATACTGGACACTCAAGGGACACAACTCGCACACAGCATAGCACTCTGCCAGCCAATGCCACAGTTTGGTAAGTATTGGAAGAAACAATAAAGGGTTAACGTGCTCTGAGTCACTTCAGCAGTGATACCACAACATGATCACTGGTAATGTCCATCTTTTCGATGATTTCGTATCGGTGTGCACAGAATAACGATCTTGAGGATGACTGCTACGCAATTCTAAACAGTGATTTTTCCAAAGCATCCTTGGAATTTCCTTCTTATCTCAAACATACAGCCTCGTTTCGCCTTATTTCAGCTTTTTTAGATGAAAAAAAGAACATGATTTTACAAGACATCGCACTAATATGTATGCCATATGTGTGTATATATTTTAAGGAAACCACAGACTTTGTTTTCTCTGACTTCGTTTATTCCGGAACAGGAGAACTTGTTAGCAGCAGCGAAAGTTTTGCTTTAAGTGCCTTCAGATTGAAGCTCTGTTGCAAGTAATCGTAACTTTAGATAGGACGACTTAAAGTTTAAAGTGAAAATTCAATCAAATTCAAATGCAGGAAATAAACGTTCAACAACAACTACATTTGTCTAAATAACATTATTACTACTCTATGTCAGATGCTGACAGGGCCGATTTATGCAGAAACAGTGCCACAGATCTGAGTGTGGACCAGGACTTTGGGAACCAACTTCAGCCGAACAATCGTAGTCAGAACACTGCGATCAGGAACGCCTTGGTTCAGCCATTCAGTCTTATACAAGGACCACCAGGTACTGTACCAAAAATGATAAAAGGACTCTTACAAAAAGTCCATCACTCTTCAAAAATCCTGTCGATTAATCAGATTTTCAGGTCCGTATTTCCATAAGAGTGAATTCTATGACTGATTTAGCAACTGTTAATGGTTGATATTGACACAGTTAATCACGGTTTTGATAATGGTAATTGTTTATTTTCATTTGTGAATTGATTGACTTGCACCTAAAATATTTCCATTGAAAGCAAAATAATTTTTGTCAATTTACACACTTATACTATCACTTGTACGTATGTGTGTATGCTTAAATGTTTAGGATTATATTTTGTCATAGTTCGTCTTGTATTCGACATGTTTTTTTCTGCCTACATTGGTTCAGACTTCCTGTACAATCACAATCATAATCATGTTTATTTTAGTATTTCAGGCCACATGGCCAATAGTACAACTGTAAGAGAAAATTATTACAATGTTAGACAGATGAACTACATTACATGTTTGCTAGGAAGATCTTAAACGTACTAGTGCACGCCAATATTTCGTAAACACAACGAATGCACAGATACTGCATATTTTTCGATATTACTCACTATCCTCACTCAAGTAATCTTCCTCATAAGTTATTTAACAAATATTCACATATTCTGGTAGTAAAGTGGATTTTTAAAGGCCGGAAGTATATAATGTTACGTTACATTAAATCCGCATGAACTACGATATCGGAATATTAAGATTTTGCTCATAACCAGAAAAGCGGAAACGGCAGCCGCTTTGGTCAATCAAATAACAATGTTGATACTGTGTTATTTGATCGGTTCACTTACGACATTGTTCTCATAAAACATATTTCATGATTTGTTCTCAGTTCAGAGTTTAGCTAAATTCAATAGCTGCACACAGTACTAGTTCAGCCGTTTCCAAGTGTCAATAATTTATCCGTTTTGTGCACAGCTAACCATAGATTTTTATATGTCAAAGCCGACAGCGGCAATCTTAAAGTTTCCATTGTTGATCGCAGGTAAATTGTAAAGAATGTTTACTATTTCATTGCATGGATAGAAAGTTTATGTGAATGCACAAATCCTCGTAAACCTTAAAATAGCCAATTTAAACCGTCAAAGCGTGCACTAGTGCCTTTAAGCCAAATATTTTTGAAGTAAGAACATCATCTACATATGAAGAAGACATGGTAATCATTCTCTACAGCATTATTGTCCCAGTAACCGAAAGAAGCTATAACAGAGTAATTAGTAAAATTCTAAAAAATATATTTAACTCGGAAATCGTGGAGAGTAATACGATATTAACAAATTGATCTGATCAATTTTCTTTTATCAAGTTTAAGGATATATGTTTCACATTGGATTTTTTTTTACACTGGAATTATTAGTTAAATATAACGACGATATATATCCATGAATGTTATGCAGACATATATACATGTAGTGGCATCGCCAACATTTGACATAGTCCATACAAAGCTGAAACCAGTAGAAAAAGCATCTCACTGACTTGTAATTTAAGCATTTCATACGATCTATTTAAATATTAGAGATTGCCATTCTTAACATTTTAATCAAATATTTTGCGACTTTAAACTGCTGTTTATGAATAAACCAAATTGTCCAGTTTCTCTAAAAAAATAGCCTTATTTGCCGAATATCCACCAACCCATAAAAAGAGAGTTTGTTTGTATTTTTTCGATAACTTCAGTGTACTGAATGCATGTTTTTAATACGTTATATATACTTTACCATGCCATCCAATTTTAGTTCTTCAAGCCTGAAAGGCCGAATATGCTTTGGCATGTCATGGCGTCCGGCGTCCCTCCATCCGTCCGTCCGTCTATAAAACTTAAAACTTGGAAAACTGAAATCTTATGTACAGACTCAAAAGCTTTTGAGGCTGAAAAAGATATTTTGAACATAAGACCAGCAAAATGAATAAATGGTCTATACAGGTGTGTTCTCAACGGAAGCATGCTTGTGATTAAACTATAAGTCTCTTCATGTCAAATCAGATTCTTATTCTTGATGGAATGAATTATCATAGAAGTTCAAGAGAGATATACCTTTGGAAATTGTTTTGGTTGTTCTTGCACATTCCCTTTAATTGCCAATGCTTTTGTTCACTGTCCTCGTTGCCGTGCCAAATCTGAGCTATTGTATGTAGTTTTATTTTATTGACATTAGGTTACGGTATTTTATCTAGATTGTGAAAGGAGAACTCCCAGATTTTTTAATTCTTTCCGATATTCGATCAAATGCTCCTTTTAGAATAGACTTGTGCTTTACGAATCATAATGCCTTTCTATAAATCGTTTTCCATTGAAGCTCGTTTAGTATCCTGTTTGTTGTTACCAATGCATGTGTGTGTGTTTGTACAGGGACTGGGAAGACGAGTACAGGGGTGAAGCTGGTTTACCTCTTCGACAAAATCAACAAAACCTTGCATTTTAAATACCCGAAGAGGAGGAAGCCACAGATTTTATTCTGTGGACCTTCTAATAAGTCAGTGGATCTTGTTGCAAGTAAGTTGGTTTTACCATTTTGGTAACATATTTATAAGATATATAATATAATATTATTATTAATATACCTAGAATATCCGTTGGTGTATATGATGGTTACAAACTAAGATTAACCCTCTAGAAAAGTTGGTGTTGTAATACTTTCTTCCAGATGTAAACATGAAGGCGTGTAATGGCTGATGATTCTGGCAATATTTTTATTACAAAGTTTTTGGCGCAAAAAGTTCAATAGGGTCATGTCCGACTCAGAACTTCTAAACTAAATGTATGTGTCAGGGCCTAGATTTTCGAAGCTCTCTTAGTGCTATGATGGTCGCAAGCCAAGGTTAATGAATGGTACTTACGACTATATTAGTGCTAAGAGAGTTTAAAAAATCTAGTCCCTAGTGTTGATGAACATTGTAATTGAGAAAGATTGTTGATGGGCAAAATGTGAGGAATTCTTAAGAAAGGCCAATGTCTGGATGATAGGTTTAATAACGGTAAACTACGTCATCGAGATGACAGAGAAAAACATAAAGATCGATTTGGATATATATGTTTTAAAATAGGATTTTCGTGAGCTTTAAATGAGAAAATTTTTAACAACCTGTAATCACATGTGTTCTCTGGATCATAACTTTGTGTGTTGGATTCTTTTTCATCAAATTAACAATTTAGTAGAACAAATTTATTCTATACCATGTTTCACAAATATTATTTGAATATAAATCCTTCTGGTTTGTTTAGGAATATTTCAATATTCAAACACTCCGCACATATTGATGAATTATGTTGGATCCAGAAACAGTGTGTGCCGGTTACAGAGGTTATTGCTTAACCATGATAGCTGATTCTTTTAATTTGAGAGATAAACAAATTATATTATGGCTTTGATCCCAAATCAAAAAACGAACGCTTTTAATCCAAATTTACTGTAACACAGGGTACATGAAGAAAACGCTTGGCAGCTTGTGTCCAAAGATACTACGTCTTTACGGCAAGACTATTGAAAACCAGGACTTCCCAGTACCGAAAAGGGATATTATCTCAAACAGGAGCCTCCGTGGGCTCAAGTCGGACCCGGATATACGGGATGTCACAGCGCACTTTGTCGTCAGAGAGCCGAAGAATCCTTACTCAGAGGAATTGAAAGAATATGATGAAAGATTCAAGAGATATTTTGCTAACCCCGTAGCGGTATGTGTCGTATTGTAGTTATTTTACCTTGATTTGTACCAAGGAAAGAATCGATATGAATTTTATTTTCTCCAAAATTCATGTAAAATGTTGCCTTTTTCTTTGACCAGATTGACATCTCTCTGGGAACCCTCAAAGCATACAATTCTCTTCTGGCTAAGGCTGAGCAAGAAGAACTCATGAAGTGTGACGTCATCCTTTGTACATGCGCAGTGGCCGGTAGCATGAAGCTGGCTTCCTGTACGAACGTAAGCCAGTGCATCATAGACGAGAGTGCAATGTGCACTGAACCGCTCACCATGATTCCAATCATCGCCAGACAGCCAGACCAGGTAGTGCTCCTTGGTGACCACAGACAACTCCGTCCAATCATTCAGTGTAGAGAGGCCGCGGAACTGGGCTTGGACCAGAGTTTGTTCGAGAGATACAGTCATCAGGTCCTGCCCCTGGACACTCAGTACAGGATGGTGAGCTACACTAAGGGTTGATTACTTCTCTTTAGATAATTACGGTCCGAGGCTCATTCTTTTTATGCGTGTGTTCTGAGCTTCTGGGCGAAGAATATAATACTGGTACATAAATGTTGCTTAAACAGTATAAAGCTCAAATCTAAATACAAGAATCCTTAAAAATTTGATATCATAAACTGTTAAGTTGGTGTCCCTAATAAGGATTACTTAATCATGATTAACAATTTTGTAAATATATTCATGAAAGTTATCTTATTTTCTTATTCTTTGAAACGTTGTGAGTGTGAGAGAACTGTTACAAGTTTTGTCCGACTCATAACTTCCCATAACTCGTCATCCTAAAAAATGGTAGTTCAAATAGTTTTCTTTTTTTTTGATTGTTTATCTCAAATTCATCATTGAGATCTTGTAAGACATAAGGGTCGGTTTTTAATATATGTATAATTACATAATTGTTTGGATAAAAACTATATGGCTCATTTGTATGGCAGATATCTAGTGCTGTTTTTATCTTTTTGTTTTATCATCTTAAAGTTAAGTAAATAAGCAACACAAAAACGAAATGGGACAGTATAGCTTTCTTCAAAACAGGTCACGAATCTAATTAGAAAAACCGCAGCTAGCCCATTTCAAACTTTCACAGGCCCTAGCTTCTTTTTGACGAATATCAAACGTTTTAAAACCAATCAACATTACGTCTATCTATGACTAAAGATGAAAGACAGAAATATGAATTCTCGATTCAGTCTCTTAAGTCTATTTCCAACACAAATTACCACAGATTTTTCCCATATTTCCACGTATTTGAAACCTTTTCCAGCACGAGACCATTTGTCGCTTCCCAGCCAGGGAGTTTTACGGCTCCCTGGGGCTGAAAACAGGCCCTGATGTTGCCTCTGAAGCCAGGTGGTTTATTCCTCCGGGTAAGGAGCTCTCCATCTGGCCTAATAGGAAAAATCCCAAGGCCTTCTGTCACGTAGAAGGCATCGAGGAAACTCTTACTGTGGCAACAGAGGAAGGGAACGAACAGTCCAAGTCAAACAGCAAGGAAGCTGAGAAAGTCGTGAGTTAGCTACCTATAGAGTATCTTCCCCTGCAAGGTTTTATATTGCTCTATCACTTGCTAATTTAAGCCTTGTTGCTAAACCGTCAAAATTGATTTGTTTTTTTTTAGTACAGCTCCGTTTTTGGTGAAAGTTGCAATTCTCATAATGATTTCTCATTGGAGTATCGCGATCCGTCGCAGCAGCGTGGACGACAAGCACACAAAAAATAGGGAAATGCGGCAAGGCCTATTTAGCAAGTCAGTGGGACTGTGGTTAGCATAGACTTTGCGTGTAAAGATGCCTGTAGAGAGACAATTTAAACATCATAATAACGTGTTGCATCAATGATCAGTCTGATTAAAATCGACCATGTTCCGAAGAATTAAAGTTTCAAAATATTGACTCTACCGAGATTCGAACTCTATATGTGTAGGCTATCTTCTCCACTAGGTCTGACCGCAGCCTAGTACAGATGTTGAAATAACTAGATTTTTCCCAACAAGGCCTTTTGAAAACGTTACGTTCACATAATGTACATTGCCTGTTTACAGGTAAAAATGCCAAAAATATGCACATTTGCAACACATCTAGCAGATGTTTATAATGTACGTCACTATCAGTAGTGAGTGACAAAATATACCTGCATTGCTGTTTATACGGAAAGGTACAGTTGCACATCAAAGACTAGTAATTTGTAAAACGTATTGTGCAGTGTGTTTAAATTTGAAACATGTTTTGATTTACAACACATAATACCATTTAAACACATTTCGCAACATGTTTTGAGTAAAACATGTACGCAACGTGTTTAAAACAAAACGCCAATTTTGCAGTGTATATATGATTGTTAACATATTCTAGCTTTCACCAAAACGTCCGTTTAAACTTTGAAAGTATTTCAAGTGGTAAAATTGATATGAATGGCTCTACCATAAAGTTACATTTTAAGCGGATCTCACCAAAACTGTCAGAGATAAAATTTTGGAAAAACAATTTGTCAGTGAATATTTCGCATTAAAACTGTATGAAATGATGTTCGGTTTTCAAATGTAAAACGCGTAGTGTCGTAGGTTGTTTTTTTATTTTCATCAAAGCGCATCGTATGCTTAATTTTAGATTATCGTTGTTCATCAAATTTGAAATGTGTAACCATATTAGGTCTTGATAAGTAAGTGATAAAGCTTTGAATCTTCTTCCACGTTAGGCATAACTCGTTAGACCATTTCATTTCGAAAACATTTCTCTGCTAGCTTTTCTGCATATTGCACCTGAGCTTGAGAGTTGACTCAGAAATTGGTTACAGGAGGGTGCTTCTCTTAAACCACGGATTTTATACGCCATGCAGCAAGGTTTTACTTGGTTAGTGATAAATAGTGCTTCATTTTAGATCCATTTGAGTCTAAACTTGATTGGCAAAACCGGAATGTCCTTGGGGTTATTTTTATTTCAGATAAGGAGCTGCACTCAATCACGACTTTGAATTGAGGCAAGACTAAAATAAATTTGTTTTGGGGAAGAGTTTGACTTACCTCTACCGGGAAAGCTAGGTGTAATTAGATTGGAACAATGTGCTCGTTGTTTAGTATCGTCTCATTTGAGGTTGATTGCAGGTGGAGGCATTCCTGTACCTGTTGGAACAGGAGAATATCCCTGTTGAGGAGATCAACCTTATGACCCAGTACAACGCTCAGAGGTTCATAATCCAGCAGAAACTCGAGGAAAGGTTAAACAATGGCTCAGCGAGTCGTGCTCGCTTGAGAATTGACAGTGTTCGAATCCAGACAGTGGTGGCCAGTCAAGGTGATGTGCTACCCCAAGTTTTGTTTCTTATAATGATTCAAGAGTAAGTTCATACAGTTTCTGATATGTTACATAAAAGAAAATTTAACCTCCCCGTCTTTTACTAAAAAGTACATAGTTAAGCTATTAATAATTTCAATAGCATAATGTGATACACGAAATGTACTGACAGCTTTTACTGATACTTCTAAAAGTGTAACTTTTATAGAAATAGAAAAAAAGGCAAAGTACCTTTCTTAATTTAGTACATGCATCATTCATGAAAATGCATAATTTTCCTACCCAAAATATGCTTTGATACTTCTGAACGTGTCAGTGATATTTTTTTAAGTTTTATGAAAACATTTATTTTAAACAAGGTGGTTATCATAATTAAAGCAAATGCATTAGTTATGAAAAGGAATAATTTGGGACTTAAATAAATCTGAACCCTATAATCTTTAAGAAAATTCAGTCATCGAAGAAATCTATGAACGAAGAATATATTCAAAACTGAAGGGTGAAATAATATCAATTAGAATTTCAATCTTACTTTATTTTAAGAGCATGTGTCAGGAAGTGAGTAATTCCTTCCATTTCTTGGATATCCATTTGGCAACCATCAACGCCATTTTGTACTGGCTCATGGATTTCGAATGCTTTAGGTCTCTTATGCGTTAAGGGCATATGGTAACCGTGTGTGTCACTGTGGTCATTAATGAAATGATTCTATATATTTAACATTTTTTCAGTTTTACTAATGCTTAGCTGATTTATCCTCGGCCACCGAAGGTTGAATGTTCTCCAATACTCTTCACATATCACCCTAGAGCTCTTATCAGAAAGCTTTTATTGAAATTAAATGCTATTGAATCTAGGTCTCTCGGCAAGAGATGATGGAAGTATGCTCAGTGACTTGAAATTGTAATGTCAAGGCCAACTTGCCACCTGCTTGACTTTAAAAACAAAATTAGGAACTAACAGCCGATTTCCGCAAAAGCATAACCTTGAGCGATGCTTTTTGGGAGGCTCGCAGGACCAGTTTACTTAGCAGTTGGATTGGCTGGCTCAAATACAGGGTTGGTACTTTTGCTATGCCTATTCATGATGAAAAGTCCCAGGGGTGTTAGAGCGTAGGGCTTCATTAATCTTTGGGTGACCGAAGATCAAACTAGGTGTGAGTTAATCATGTTAACCTACCTACACCAGGTGGCGAGTGGGACTATGTGATATTCAGCACGGTGAGGTCCCTGCCCCGTTACCGCATTGAGGAAGAACCGACCAGGGGCTGGTGCACTCATAACCTGGGTTTCATCACCGACCAGAACCAGATCAACGTGGCTCTCACTCGGGCTCGCAAGGGACTCATCATTATTGGTGAGAATAACCTACAGTGGCCATGCTTTATTTGGAACAATGTGCATTAGTCGACGTACGCTGCGTAACGTGGGTAGCGGCGTATCACATATTTAGACCTACTATCGCTGCAGAGTTACTATTTGAAGACTGGGGAGAGGCAGTGCGATATGCCAAAAAATCCTAGCGAATCTAGATACTACATTGAACTTAATTTAATTAATAGTTTAATTACGACGACTACTAACAATGTTATTTAAAAAAATGTTTATATATTGTCTTATTTTTAAAAAAAGCATCGTTTGCTGTTGAAATATATTTTTTTTCACTTACTCATTCTTAAATGACATATATATCACTCTGTTCAAACGACGATGTGCTTCACTTAGTCCAAGAGATAAGGTCCGTTTATTTACCCCGAAAGGTCAAAAAGGTTTTAACATTGGATCTTATGTAGAAACGTCTGAATTTTCAGAATATTTAATTCTTATACGTGAAAACCTTATGATGTAGGTAGCACTTATATATATTCACATTATCATTATACCTATTATAGATCGGTTTCAATGTTAGTGTTAACACGACTTGTATGAACATCGACCATGGCAAGTGTCAAATAGAAACATGAAGGGTTTCTTTCTCTACTTAAGATCGTTTATAAGCCATATTTGGTCTCATTTTGCTGTTTTTTAATCCTCAGGTACGGATATATGGAATCACGTGCCCGTATACTCGAATTTTAACCTTAAATTTAGCTTAGCATAAATTAATTACTATGAGACGTCCATAAAAAATTGTAACACTACGGGTTTTAGCTCATTTGGCTTGACAGGTGTTAAGCATTGTGGGCATTGTGTCCGTCCGTAAACAGTTCCCCCTTCCGACGTATTCTCCAGATCTTTTGGTTCTAGAAATCGAAAATCAAATTGTAGATATGGGACTCTGCGTTCCCCTGATGAGAACCTGCGGCCCCGATGAGAACCTGCGGCCATGTTCTTCTCCAAAACAAAAAACCCTATAAGAAAGATAATTAATTACAGATATTTTTACTTTTGTGCTGTATGAGGGTCCAGCCCCGTTTAATCCTATTTTCATCTTTAATCTACAAGTAGAAACCTTAGATGGATGAAATCTGGTGCAAAGATTTTATATCAATCGGATATTATTTATGGTTATCCGCAAGGGTCACAACCAATGAGGTTAAACACTTAAACCATGATATATGTGTCCAGATAATGTGTTTAATTTTGGTTTAACATTACAGTCTGATTAACTACATTTTCTCCCAACAGAGGTAGCTCCGTCATAAATTTCTTTACAACCTCCATCCTAATTCGAAGGTTTCTCAGTCTTCCGGCACTTTCCCAAAACGGGACAAAATTGCAACTTAAACTACCTGGCTATATATCAGCCAATGAAAACAACGAATAAATGAATAACGTTATGTGTGCTGTAAAGACGACTCAAAGTGTAAGGTGTATTTTCGAATAAAGTTTAGCTTTTGGGAAGCTTACGGAAACAATAAAAGGCGATTTAAATGATAACTGTTGAAACTGCGTTGCTTATTGCACAACTAACTTTGATTAAATCCAATCAGCGTTCTACATTTCGTGCACAAGAAACCTTCGAATAAAGACAGAGGTTGCATAAAAAAAATCATGACTGAGCTACCTCTGTTAGGAGAGAATGGATTAACTACAGAGCGAAGGGATCTATCATGATAAACTTTATTTAACAATATGCTCCTTCGTGATCCGCATTATTGTTTCAAATACAAGTGAAATAATACGATAATCGACGTATTTTTTGTTTTAACTTTATCATTGCAAGTCTGGATTGAAGAGTTTAAAATTCACCCCCTGTAAACTGATACCATGTTATATTTTTCACCTGATTCAGGTAACTCCCACCTGTTGAAGTGTGACCAGATGTGGCGGAAGCTGATTATTGAGTATGACAAAGAGAAATGTTTCACAAACGGCGACGAACTCCCCAGACAGGAATTGTTGTATCGGCGGCAGTCGAGCTCCTAGGGGTCTGGTTCTTACCTCTGGCCTAATTTTGCCTTTTACGGATCCTGTGAAGAACACCAACCACCATAAGTCGGATTCATTGAGGGATTTAAGAGCGCTTCCAATCAATCACGTGTGCCTTACTTTCAGTAACGTATTTATGGTTAGCGAGGTAGACGAACGAATACCTACATTACTGTCGACAATTCTCTACCCGTGCAACCCGACTGTTTTTTTCCAGTTGTAGCTGCGTGATTAATTCCTACACAACCTCTCCTCGGGCATTCAGCAGCAGCCCAATATTGCACCATGAACGATAATGCAATATTACAGCCAATGAAAACACTGCATGTATGGATGAAATATTTTGTTGCCACACAAACCTATACAAAGATGTTTTCTTTTGTAAAGAAGACTCAAAGTGCAAAGAGCATATTCGATATAGTATATTTTTTAGTTTGTTTGATATTTGATATTATATTTTGTGCCGAATTCAAAGTTTAAAGGTGCATAAATGGGCAATAACTGTGAAAATTAACAATTAACTTTCGACATGAAAGTACACCTTTAAATGATAGGGAGGATAACAGGTTACGAATTACTGCTGCAAGATTTTGATTCAAGGTATGAATTCATGCAACAAGAATTCATCACAAGTAAAATTATGTGGTAGACAACCAAAATAGAAATCAGCTTACATTGGACATAAAAATAGTGATTTCACTGGCCAAATGCAATTTATGTTTGCTTTTGCTTGTTCTCTGTTAGAATCACAGAGAGATAATTTTATTAATGTGTCACACGTTACATAAAAAACAACCCATTATGGTTATAAAACATGAAACAACCAGGCGCTCAGCGACTTACGAGAGACAATAAAACAATGTATACATGTACTAAAACATTAAAGATAAGATATACACATAATATATACACATGAATAGAAAAATTACTTAAAATTACAATAACAATTTTTAAAATATGCAGTACGAATATTTACATTATCTATATAAAATTTCCCTACGTTTATGTAAAATATCACAGCAGGTTCTGGAAACGATAAAAGTTAGGTCACGGATGCTAAAAATAAAGGCAAGTTTCTCTACATCAGGCAAAGAACTAAAATGAGGTAGGCTTATATCACAGGCAGTAAGAAGTCTTTCTCACATTCATGGCTCCAATATAGTACATTGCATAGATTTCTTCCAACAAATGAGCTTCTAACAAAAATGAGATACAAAGAATCAAACAAATGCACATTTTGCAAAACAGAAAATGAGTCAATTTTACATCTGTTTTATCATTTTAACTTTATCAAATCTATATGGGAAAAATTGGAAGAATGGATACTTGAAAAAACAGGAACTTCCATCATATTTTCTAAAAAGAACATCATCTTAGGATATTCCGAGAAACGAAACCATGTTCTGAATTTAATGACGATCATTGTGAAATACAACATATTTAAAATGAAACAACAGGAGAAAATCCCAAATTTTAAACATATTAAAGAGGAAATTAAATCTGCATATTTTGTTGACCGATTTAACGCCTACACAAACTGTAAATATGATAGTTTTATGAATTTCTGGTCAATTTGTCATACCCTTATCTGAAGTATTAGATTAGTTTTTAATTATTACTATTTTCAACCTACTGTCAGAATTTATTTTGAATATAAGATTGCCTATCCATTATATCTTGCATACATTAATGAAATATTACTTGTGTAAAATTTGTTTATGTTGAGAACTGTTATTATGATATGTGTTTTTTCTGTATGGAGTTTTGGAAGAATACCTTTGAAGTTTTATCGAAGGCAAATTATATTGTTTTAATGGATTTAAACGTTGGTTTATACAAAAAAAAAAGAAAAAAAAAGAAGTCTTTCTCTTATTGTCTTACAGTAAAACAGAACATGGTTTTCATCTTCCACTTTTTTTGGACAGTTAAAACAGTATCTCTCATTCAGTGGTAGGTTCTCATATCTTCCAGTCTCAGCTCTTATTGGAACCACTCCACAACGGAATTTAGCCATAGCACTCCTGTGGTTACGGGAAATTGGACATAAATGTAACACATAATTTTATGTTTCAAATTGCTCTTTAAAATTTCTGTAATCTCGTAACTTATTCTTCCCTTTCACAGATGTACCTGTTATCAAATTGAATCATTTTGAACAAAGCAGGTAACTAGTAATGATAACAATGGAGATAATTATATTGCGCTGGACTCACACGACATTTTCTATCGGGCCAATCGTAAAGTATTTATAAGAATGATAACAATTAATGACCAAGGATTCGAAAATGTTAAGTTCGGAGCTCAATATTCATATAGATCAAGGGAATGTGATGAGCAGCATGTAACGGATTCATAATTTGCTAGAGAGAATTATGATGTACATGTCCTCAATGGCAAGTTTTTCGATGTTTCAATATGTAAACTTCCTTACATGGTCTGGTCATTCATCTGTTTTGAATCAGAAGGAATGGCCGTGAATTATTTCACGGTATTTATTTGCATAAATCAAGATGATGAGAGAAATACTAGGGAAAATTGTCTGACAATAATGTTAGCCGGAATTAGTAATATACTATCCCAAAAAAGTTACGCATAGGTGATTTTTCATAACTGAAATCGAAATATTTTTATTTGTATTATTTGTATTGTCCAAAACACTAATGATATTGATGATACTGACAAGTTGCTTTCGTGTTCTTTTCCAAAAATGGATCTTGCATGGAAATGTTGACTTTGGTGAACATTTTAAGGATAAATAAAAAACATTTCGCCACAACGCAACACGTGCAATTACGCACGTGAAACTTTTGTGGAAAATGCACGCAGTTTGTGGCTATAAAAAGGGATACCCATTCGGATTTGCCACTTGTTTGGAGATTGATTATAAGACAATCCATAGTGCCACGTCTTGACGCTGCAACAAGAAACATCACCATCGCAAGACTTCAAGCTGGAGAGTCCCAATATTCGGTGGAAAGACGTCTCATTCTTAGCAAGAGCACCATTTCAAGACTTTTCGCCAGGTTCGTCCTGACCAACAGGACAAATGACCGTCCTCGTTCAGGCAGGCCACGTGTCACCACACCAACTCAAGATTGCTACATCCGGGGCATCCATTTGCGTCATCGCACAACTACTGCCGAGAGTACTACAGGCAACAAACCAGGACTGAGAAGAATTTCAAGCCAGACTTTACGGAACAGGTTGAGGGAGCATGGATTGATAGCCAGGTGACCCTACGTTGGCAATGTTCTACGTCGTCAACACCGTGTCAATCGACTTCGTTGGTGTAACAACGTGGGTGTTTGGAATCTTCGCAACTAGCGCCGAGTTTGGTTCGGTGATGAATCCAGGTTCCTATTGCGGAGGCGAGATGGTAGAAACCGTGTTTACTGACGTCGAAACGAACGTTTTGCCCTTTCTGTGTTCTTGAGGTGGACAGATTTGGTAGAAGCAGCGTTATGATGTGGGCGGCGATATCCTACACTGGTCGCACCAATATAATCCACGTTCAGGGAAATTTGACGGCCGTACGCTACAGAGACAACATCCTGCAGCCACAATTCCTGCCCGTTACTGACGTCCAACGTGAACTGTTCCAGGAGGACAACGCCAGGCTAGATACTGGACGAGTCACTAGGGATTTCCTTGCTAGAAACAACATTAATCAGTTCCAATGGCCGTCTCGTTACCACGATTTGAACCCAATTGAGCATCTTTGGGATGAATTTTATAGACATCTTCGTCAGCGTCAACAACAGCCACAAACTCTACAAGAACTGGCTCTATTTGTGCAGCAAGAGTGGCAGACGATTCCAAAACCAACGATATAGCGTCTAATCCAGTCGATGCCAAGGCGGGTGAGAACTGTCATCAACGCTCAAAATAGCCACAACAGATACTGACTTTAAGTGGACGTCTGTGAAATATTGTGAAAGCCATATCTAATGTTATTACGTAATTTTGTTAATTGATATCACCTTAAATCTGATGTAAACATTCACACTTTTAACTTCATTCCCTTTGATTTTATATGCGTTTGAAAATACGACAATTTCTCTTAATTTCTCTTTTTTTGGATAGTATATATGCCCTCCTGCCTTTATGGCAATTTCATTGTATTTTATAACTGCAATGCATCAAAGGATGAATAACAATTCTACATTGATCATAAATGGCAATGGTTGACGTTTTTTTCAGAACCGTACATTATTCTTACACCATTCGTGATTGCATCGTGATGGCGTTGTGTCAAGTTTGTGTTGATTGTGTGCAGACCATGTTAGAATCGTGATCTTTCGTGCAATGATTATACTCACATCGTGTACCTCATGTACAGAAACCGTTTTCACATAATAGATCGTAAAAACAACAACACGATACCAGATACCAGATATGAGTTTAGCTTAAGAGTGTGCCTATTGACAAAAATACGTGTCTATCTTAAATTGTTAGATTAAGTTTTTTTTTATCAAATTAAGATTAAATTGGAAAGTTTGTTTTGGAAAAATGGTTTTAAGATTCAATATGAGAGACAATATAGCAGGGACCAAATCTTCCAGATCTAGGAAAGTTATACCCCACTGTTACAGGTTTGAAATTAAGGACGTCAAATGATAATGATGAATGTACATACATACATACATACATACATACATACATACATACATACATACATACATACATACATACATACATACATACATACATACATATATAATATCAATATTTTCATGCTACACATTTAGAAAACATACATACATACATATATAATATCAATATTTTCATGCTACACATTTAGAAAACAGTTGTAAATCAAAATGAATATCAATAACTTCCATGTCATTCTCCAAAAACCCTACCTTGTAAAAGTGTTTTAGCAAGTATTTAATGAGATTATGAAGTATAATAGACAATACTAGAGATTCGAATCAATATTTTGATTGACTTGATGAACGATTAGTGAAATAAATGATCAATTAGGTATGAGACAAACCTACAAGAATACTGTAACTGTTTGCTTCAGGTGAGAGAAGTAATACAACAAATGATTTATACTCACCAACCCTTATGTCGTTTTAAAAACTAAATGTAATAATCTGTACTTTTCATTTTCAGTTTAATTCGATTGATAGTGCTTTTACAGTCTACTGGTTAGAAGGGAAGTAACTCGTGTACATCCAACACTTAATGACATAGGGCGTGACAAATGGCGTCATAGGAAAAAAATCATGATATCTAACGTAGGTTAGGTAGATTATATATTGAGCATGTTTTCAGGGAGCAAGTTATATATTTGATTCCATTAGGATGACATTGACAGCATTTTGAATCTTTATCTCTTATACAACTTGCAAAATATTGCGAAGGGAGGTAACTCGTGCATTCGCAACACTTAAAATCCTAATGATTATTATCTAGTTGTTATTTGCAGTTGTTATTTGTGGTATGCAACTTTAACTATGATATTTTAGGAAATTGAAATAAAAACTGTTCATAAGAATATATCTAAACAAGAACAAGAAATATAAATTGTTTTAAAAACTGTATGATACAGTATACAGTAATTGTTTACACGTACTCGAAATAAAAAATGTAGAATGAAAGTGTCTGATACAGTTTCATCTGTCTACACAAACAATAAATATAAAACGCTGTCGAATTAAACTTTTGGATACGGTTCTATCTGTGTATGACATAATAAATAGTTATAGTATGGAATAAACCTATAGGTAAAAATACCTATCGGTCCAAACATACAGGAAATTAACCAAAAATATGTCGAACAAAATCTCTGCCAACAGGAATATCCGTCAAAATTAAAGTATACGTTATTATTTTGTCTACAAGAACGAAAGAAAATGTTTTCAAACATTGATAAACTGTACTTTCTGACTAGATCTACAAGAATTGAACGAAATTAATTTTTTGCATACAGTAAGGTATGTCTACATATTGCAGCAGATAAGTGAAACTATCTAACATTGTGATAAAAGCATCAAACTTGGCACAATTACTACTTTGATGTATTATCTTTGATAAAAATACGCTGGAAACCAAATATTCAAGATGGTTACCATTTTTTTCGTGATGGCTGCTTTTTTAAATTTTCTGGACAAAAGCATTTAACTGCTGTGGATTAAGTTGATCTTGGTGTTATGATACAGGTTTTCATATACTACTACTGTTATTTAATTTTGAAGCTCCTTTTAGGAAATCAAGTTCAAATTTGGGAAAATATTAACAAGAACACAGAAACGACCATCTAATGTTTTTAAGAGTGATGAAAACATACATCTCTCTCATTTAAAATCTTAACTTTTGATGCTGTAATTGGCCTGCTATACATCATCAGCATTATATCTTCTCCAGTCTCTAAATATAATGCCCACCAAGGTTGGCCCTGTCTGTTTGGTGAACACATCAGCAGACTAAGAACATACATAACAGGTTTGCCATACAAACGTAATCCCTTAACACACTTAGAACTGAGTTACAACATCGCAGCCTGTGAATGCAAAAAAAGAAGAGAACTCCTTTTCTATCACTACTACTGTGTGTATGTTTTTGTATGCTTGACCTGAAGACCCACTATCATTCATGTGGTCATCTATCGTGCTGTTAACTGTGCTAAAGGCTCCCCCACGGGCCTCGAAGACAGCGAAATGTCTTAAAGAGTTGTTAGTGACCTGGCCCTTGAGAAGAGTTCGAATTAAAGACCAACCAAGATACCAAATTTGTCCTCATCATACTGTTCAAACGAGTCCGATTTCATATGATTTTTTATGTGTCAATTGAAGTTGTTTTGGAGAAGGAAGGGAGATTAAGGTATAGGTGTTCTGAAACGTTCTAAATCTTTTAATTTCCAAATTTGAGTGTTTCGCGTTACCCACACTGGAATGGTGTTTCACGTTATTTTGACAGTCGATTTTTTTTATGCCTTGATGGGTTTTTTTCGTTTCCGAAGTACAATATAAATAAAATATAAACCTCTGCATGATTCAAGAGCCCTTATATTACATGTATATACTAGTTGCTCTAAAATTTATAATTTCCTACCAAAATAAACAATTTTTTGCGCACATGTGAATAGTTGTTGTAGAAAATATTGTTTCACTATTTATCATGGCAGCCATCGTGAAAAATGGCTACCATCTTGAATTTCAGGCGAAAGTTAGGAAAGTTATGACCAAGCTCATATTGATCTCTACGTTAGGTAAACGTATAGCAATTCTGAAAGTACATGTAAGTGAAAAATTGCGATGTCTTCGCTTTTATAATGTAGAAACAACATATTCAAATCAGATTGATATCATTTATCATTTATATTTATCTAAACAACATTCTTTATATTGAAAAACACCTGAACAACATTTCTTCTATTCATTGATAAGAGTCTGAAAATCATTACTTCCATTCATTGATAACTATCTGAACAACATTTCTTCGATTCTTTAATAATCATCTGAAAACATTTCTTCTATACTTTGATAACCATCTGAATACATTTCATCTAGACTTTAATAATCATCTGAACAACATTTCTTTTATTCTTTGATAATCATCTGAACAATATTTCTTCTATACTTTGATAATTATCTGGATACATTTCTTCTATACTTTGATAATCATCCGAATACATTTCTTCTACACTTTGATAATCATGTGAACAACATTTCTTCTATTCTTTGATAATCATCTGAACAAGATTTCTTCTTTTTTTGATAATCATCTGAACAATATTTCTTCTATACTTTGATAATCATCTGAACAATATTTCTTCTATACTTTGATAACCATTTGAATACATCTCTTCTATACTTTGATAGATATCTGACCGACATTTCTTCTATACTTTGATAACATCTGAATACATTTCTTCTATTCCTTAAAATCATCTGAACAAAAGCCCTCCTTTTCATTGATAAAAACGATTATTATTTATCTTGCTATTCAAACGTCATATTAACTTTTCTTTTAACAACTCTAATTGCATTGTGTATTCTTTCAAATGACAACGTCCTATCAACCATGAGAATATCCATTATAAAATATTTTCATTATTTTTATTCATTCAAACATCTCGGTAACTCACAAATGAAACCTTGTCATTTTCGAAACGAGACATTCAATTTACATAATCATAAAGACAAGCATCCCTCGGTCAAGCAAGAGATTTGAACAAGTTAATCTTTTTATCGAACCATTATTTTTTATGTTTTAAATCAATCCAAACAAAACAATTAAGAGACGACTTTCGATCAATGTAAGAAAGAATGATTATTTTTCTTATCGTTTCTACTTCTTTATCTATATAATCCCCCCCCCCCCCTCCAAAAAAAAAGGTTTGAGAACAGAGCGGAACAGAAGAGAATTTTATTCTCTGGTATTTTACATAAGTGACATAGAGAACAATAAGATAAAGTATGAAACAATACTGTTAAATGAAATTATGAGACATACGTTTAAACGTGTTGTTTGGCGTCGTTTCATATAAAGATTAAAAAACCGCAACCCCTCTTTAACGAGTTTAGTCAAATTTTGATAAAAGGGGTTTATTCATTAGGAATAAGTACTTTTCAACTGAAGGATATTTTCAATAATATGAAGTATTTACTTCTTAATTGGTATAGAAAGGGACAACCAAAAAGGTATTGAAATTCGTCACCGACGGAGATATAACAAACTTATAAAACATCTTTTATTTTTTTCAAATTTACTCCATCGACAACTTTCAATTGGTATTATATGGTTTGACGTTTTAAGCGGGTAAGCAAAATTCGGAGACAGGGGTCCATAAGGGGGTTATGCGAAACTTAATCAATGATGTCATTTGATCGTGAAGTATCGACGGTATATCGTCCCAAAAGACAGAATTCCTAAAAGACATTGTTGACTAATCATGTGAAACATGGGCTCTACCCTTACCGTATCGATTGTTACCAAAAACATATATTTTAAAGCTTGTTGGTTATTCACAGTGACAATATGAAGGTAGAACGTCGCAATTGTGATCGAAAACCGGACAGTGGCGCCCGTCAAATTGTCAAACTTAATTTTGGAGACTTATCTAAAACAACCAGGAGTGCAGTTAGGAGTTGATAGCGTTTTGTTAGGTGTCCATGTATATTGGAAGTGATATCTACACCTTTGTGCATTTATAAGGATGTTTTTAGATTTTCATGGAAAACTTGTATTTGTCATACAGATGTCCTTTGGACATGAAAAGTTAAAATGTTTTGATTTTATATCACCACATATGACATTTAGGTACGTATCAAAGGTTAATAATATGATATGATAATCACGGAGTGGCTCTTTAATGGTCCTCCAATCCTAAAAAATAAACTCTATCACCTCCTCCTCTCTTTATAAACATCCTTTCAACCATTGACACGTATCACCTCTACACTAAAACGTCATCCAACGAATGTGTTCCGTTTTACCATGCCCTATGGACAGTCATATAATTTGATATTCTTTACACGTCCCTTTCATAATATTAATGTCACTCACAACGGATCTTAAATCATTGTACATTATTTTTTCCATTGCACTTTGTGCTACCATATCATTATGACTATTCGAGAAAGGAACCAATTTGAAAATTGATTGGTTTTAAATTGTTGATTGTACACTGTATAATTTTTACTGCCTTTATTTCACTTAGTAACTCAGCAATGAGGATACAATCTTGAGACGTTGAAATCGTGTAGTGGCTCTTAAAGGTCTTAACTAGGGGAGGATCGCGATCAATCTGAATAAAATCAATCGTGCCCCAAGGAATTTCTTTTTAAATAGACTCTACCGAGTTTGTAACCCTCTCCACACCTCTCTTTATTTGCATGTTCTCACACCCGTTTAGCGCAGACAAGACCTAGTAAAAGCGGACCAATCACATCATCGCGCTTTTGTCGCGGTCTTTGTGATTGGCTTGTTGAGATTACGTCAGAACATGCAACTAAGACTGCTTGTGGAGAGGAAAATCCCGATAAAGTGAATTCGAATAGCTGTAGATTCCATTTTTTTTAAATTTTCAATTCTCTGAACACAGTCGATTGTAAAGTTTTAGGGATACTGCAACCACTATGAAGATGGCATATATTGAATAGTTTAGAAAAAATAATTCCTAATCAAAAATGTAATCCATAAATTTGGTATTCAGATTCAGAGGAATCAAAAGGTTGAAAGAGTTAAATTTGTGTGGTAAGATATCATATGCAGTTTAAAAAGGATGTATTGAGTATCCAAAAGACTACTTACGTTGAATGGGAAAATTGCAATTATTAAGTCACAAATTATCCCTTTATTTACACATCTATTTTCAGCCCTTCCTCAGCCGGAAAAAACCTTCTTAAACTCCCTAAACGCAATATTATTTCATTTGGTTCATTTGGAATGGAAAACGAGATAAAATCAAAAGAAAAATGTTGATGAATGATTACTCAGAAGGCCTTAAGGCTTGGCATGGTTGACGTTGAAGCTTTTTGTAAATACATGAAATTGAAATGGATAAAACGTATGGCAAACAAAGATGGCCTCTGGCAACATTCAGCCAGGCGTTCAATAATAAATTTTGAAAATATCGATATCCTTAATTTTCCAAAACAGCAATTAAAAAAGGATAATTAAACATGTCAAAAATGACTTCTGGAAGAATGTCCTAGCTATTTAAAAAAACCTGCATACTTATGAGATAAAGAACATAGTCCAATTTAGGAATATCCCGTTAATGAGTTACGTTCCCTATGAGGACTTTAGAACATATATTAAATGGTCTCAATGTATAAATAAAATATATTTGAGATCTAATTACTGACCACTGACATTTAGAAGAATTTCATGTCTTGAAAAGTGACTTTTTAATTAAATTGAAAATCATATTTTTATAATTACAAAACGTTACATACAAAAGTGTCAATATACCCACACATCTCCCATATTTCTTCAGTTATTATATCAAATAAAACATTATCATAACATTGAACAATTCATTTGTCAATATAAAAGTGAATTTACTAAAAAAAATGGGCCCCATTGCATCTGTAGTTTGACTCAAACCAAACCAATGTATTATTTGATATGTGTGTGATAAGTGTAATCCATAAATTTGGAATTCAGATTCAGAGGAATCAAAAGTTTGAAAGAGTTACATTTGTGTGGTAAGATATCATATGCAGTTTGATAAAAGGGTGTAATGAGATGTGCATTGTGTTTGGTCTAAGTAATTTTTTTCAGTCCTATCAAATCAACCGTTATAACCCAAGTCAAAGATGAGACCTGACGGCTTGAGTATTGGGACTTTGTGATATCTATAATCCGTTTAACACAATGGACGCAAAATTATGATCTTATATATTATTGAATTTTACCTACGCATGATGAAGGATATGTATTCTATGAATTGTGTAATTTGGGATCTCCCTTTGCATAACTCAGGGATAATTTGTATATGATTTAAACTGCATTTATTTCTTGAGGGTACAGGAAAGAGGATTGATAGACAGGGTTGGTTTTAACTAAATTAAGCTAAGGACAGGACAGGTTACATAGAAAGAACATGTAAGATACATAATAACATGTGCCAAATCAATGTTATACTTATAGTATATGTAAATACAATAATCAACACGATCTATGGACATGTACTGTCAAAAAGAGAAATTAAAATGTTGACTGTCTGTCTGCGCTTGCAATTGTATATTAGTGTAAATTTGTCAATGATATAGCCTTTAAGATTAAAATGATTGTTTACCTTTTAGCAGAATAATTATTCAAAAAAATATAAATTCAAAGTGATAACTTCCTCTATCATTCCAAAACAGGACAGAAAGATTTTTAATTATTCACTGTGCATAAAATAAAAAGACAGGTTTTCAATGTATCCAAACATATTTTCCGAAGACGATATTACATTGAAAGTACATTGATGACATTTCACATGCTTATTTAGATCACTGTATTGCAATTTGATGATAAAAATATTTGGTGACAACCCCATGAACTGGAAACAAAGTAGCCACATCAACATAAATAGCTAGTATAGTATTAACTACGTCAATTTCATATGCATATCTAAACGTACAGCGCGAGCGACAGAATCAATATGGCTGCAATTGGCTCGACTCGCAATCATATAGCTATTGTGTCACGTGGTATTTCCTTCCGGGTACGCTGCAAAACACAGCGGAGATAGCTGTGTGTGTTGTCAGCGTCAGTGATTTTGCTATAAGTGGACAGCATTTTGTAAGTATCCAAATATGCCTTGATTCTCTTTATTTATTACATGAACAAATGTCATGTATAGTGTAATTATGCAATTAACGCGATGGCTGTCCACATGTTAAAGCGTTGTGAAAATATATCATTTTCCTATCAGCTATGGAAAATCGCCTGACTGTGCAGTACGATGTAACGCTTGCGCATTGTGCATTTATCCTATGTATCCATGTGCTCTCTTTAAACCGACATTACGTGGCCAACGTGTCGGTTTAGACGGTTGTCAGAATAGACTGTTTTGATGAGTACAGATTCGAAACTAATTCAAGCATTTGTCTGACGAGAAATGTAGGTTAGGAATGTCGTTTTACAGTAACAAGATGGTATTTATTACTCGAGTAGATGAATTTATTTTCCTTTCAGTTATTGCTCACTATGATCATGCGATGTTCGTTCTAATCGTTTTACCGCGAGACTAGAAACAGGCTGTTGTAAGTGATAAGATAACCGGGTGTCCCTCGGCCTTATACCACTTGTATTTTTCTTTAATATCTGGACGTAATTTATCAAGATATTTTCAAAGTTAAATTTCCTTAGGCTGTGCAACCTAGACAAATATTGAATTACCGTAAACCCAGTTTACTTGATAAATTCTTTACCTGGTACTTTCCAAAGTTTTTGAATGGTCTCGTATTAGTTTTGCGTTTGTTATGTTCATGAATATTGACACTTTAAACGATATAAATCAGAATAATTCTTCTGAACACCTTCCTATATCGAATCTTTTACCGGAATGAAGATGTGTCATATATAAGGAAGTCATGATTTTCTGAATAACTACTTGCTGAGTATGAAAATCACCGGACTTTGTGTTAGTAAACACTATAGGGAAGATGTTCTTGAAAATATGTTGTATATGATACCAAACCATTTTCTGTCAATTACTATGTCATTTCAACCTGATGCTATTACTTCTTCACCTTCTACAAGGCGTATGATGACGCTGTAGCCCTTGAAGTTCCATTGGGTGTGGGTAGTTGGGTGTGACAAGGTTTTTCAACTTGCACCCTAGTTAATAGCGTTCCGCTCCGGTTAAACATTTAACAAACTTGTTATTATTTGATTTCTTTGTCATTTTCTTGGTGAGGTCAAAATATTAGTCATTCAATCACAGTCGTGATATATCTTAATGAACTTAATATCCAAATCGATCGTCTTTCTCCACTGGATGCTACCAATTTGATCTTCAATGTGTTAAATTGAAAGAGTACAAAGTATTGCAACTTCAAAGCTATTCATCACATCTGATCATAGGCGTGCCCCACTACACCCTTGGAAGAGTCCGGGAAGGTGAAAGTTAGTTGCATGCATGCTTCTTTGTCCACCGGTATGTGTTACGTTTTGAAACGTTTACCACTGAATACTTTCACCCATTCCGGTTTCATACATTTAAGATGGATTACTGTCACACATCAATAAATCATTAGTTAAAATCCACCTCATTGAGTCTCATGCTTCATTAACCAGTGCCTCAGTTCACCCAGTTCAATCTGGTCAATAAACGTAGTGGTAAATGGTGCAAACATCATATTAGTCTAGGTTCGTTGTTTTATCACAACTTAAGATGTTCATTTGTGTCTCTCTTTAAAACCATAATATGTGTTATGATAACATCTAGTTTTTTCTTTATTGTTCGAAGTCTTGGGTCAAAAAAATTGGAAAATCGTGTTCTGCTTTCAGGCTAGGTCTCCATGAAATAACCATTTGTGTCGAACAATAGACTTGAGGATTTCAATCTCAACTTTCATGTAAAGATCATATGATGCATTACATCTCATCAAATTTAGATAGAAAACTAAAAATATATAACAGTGTATATATATATATATATATATATATATTTGAAGTGACGGTAAGTAAAAATAGAGTTCTGATTGATTTTGTTATTAATTTGTTAATATGTGTTAATAGTGAAATTGCAACAATCTTTAAAAGTAAAGCATGCTTTTCTGCAGAATATTGAAATTCAGGGAACGACATATTCCATTAGTTTTGGAAAGTTCAAAACTTAGTTTTAAAAAGTCGTTTACTTAAAATCAAGTTAAAACAATATTAGTTCATACCCGTCTCGTTGAATGAAATGTTTATCCTTTTAAGTTTAAATACATCAAATTAAAACAAATAATTCCCAAAAATATCCTTATTACATTATGAGTTAATAGTCTTCAATAAATCAAAGTTAAAATCACACACTGAATTCTGGCTGTAAAATCTACAAAATGATTGTAATGTTCTAACCTCAACAATGAAATGATAAATGTATATAATGTCCATAAACCTATGCTTAACCATACAATTCCACTCAAAACTTTCAAAAATCCTCGTATACGAATTGTAAGCTTTGATCACCACCCCTTAGTATTTGATATTGCAACGTGTACTAGTTAACGTCATGAGACATATAACATGTTTAACATTAGAGTCCAGGTTGTAATTAATCTTTTTGTTGGATATGTATTCTTAGCAACGATCGATCCCTGAAATCTACATATACAGTCAACAAAAGACTTGGTCCTTTGCATTACACTGACTGGTTTTTGTAATCAATATTGCAACCTTTAAGAAGTCTCTGAACACAAGTGTACTGTGTATATTTAAACCTGTTCAAACGTGTTTACGCCTCTTTCATTTTTAGGTTAGGTCACGAAATATGGTTTATATGCTGAATGACATATATTGAATACGATACATTACCATCTCACGGTGTGCTATCATCTGTCAGTGAATTGAACCATGTGACTGCCAAGCATTTTGTAATTATTTCACTATTGTGTGGAGCTTCATTCCGAATGTTTGTTCACTCACAAGTGCAAAAAGTCATCATTTTGTATTGATTGCATGTCAATACCGATGGCCTTAATTGCTCTGACTATCTTTTTTTCTTATCAACAATCATTATCTAAAATGAGATTGTCGCGTCAAGGTGGTAAGATTTGTATAATTCCTTCTTTCGTAATTAACCTTTAAAATTGATTAAATGAGAAAACTTGGATGAGTTAAAAACAATATTTATGGTGACACGAAAACATATGATCCCATATCAATTATATGGGGACTCGAAAACATGATTGCAGGTGAATTATATGGTGACTCGAAAACATATGATCACATGTGAATTATATGGTGACTCGAAAACATATGATCACATGTGAATTATACGGAGACTCGAAAGCATATGATTGCATGTGAATTATATGGTAACTTGATAACATATGTTGGCATGTGAATTATTTGGTGACTCGAAAACATATGATTGCATGTGAATATTATGGTGACTCAAAAAAACATATGATTGCATGTGAATTATATGGTGACTTGAAAACATATGATCGCATGTGAACTTTATGGTGTCTTAGAAGCAAATAATCGCATGTGAATTATATGGTGGCATAAAAACATAAGATCGCATGTGAATTATATGGTGGCTTAAAACATATGATCGCATGTGAATTATATTGTGACTCGAAAACATACGATTACATGTGACTCGAAAACATATGATCGCATGTGAATTATATTGTGACTCGAAAACATACATGTATATCGCATGTGAACTTTATGGTGGCTGGAAAACATATGGTCAAATGCGAATGTCATAATGGCTTGCAAGCATATGGACATAATTAATTGTTATGATGGCTCTTAAGCATCTTTTAGACTGCAAATGTCATTGTGTCCTGAATGAATTTGGTAGCATGTACAAATTATGGTAGTAAGTGATTATTTGTTGGATAGTAAACTTATGTCTGCATGGGAATGTTGTAATAGTATGAAGCATATTGAGGCAAGGCAATATGATAGTAATCATGGTAAAAATAACCCGATAGCATATCAGCTTGCGCAATGGCGGCTTGTGAAATGAAATGACGTTTTGTTAGATGGAGGCATGTGAATTAGGGGCTCTTAAAATCACAATCAATGTTCAAGACAATGAAATGTCCGCGGCTAATGGAGACTTCAGTCTTAGACTAGTAGCTACCCAATTATCAATTAGGGTGAATCTGATACTGAGGTTATATATATGTAGATATGCAGGAATGCTGATTGCAGAAAACTGCCTGCTTACCCACATGGCATGGTTTACACTTGTTCATTGAGTTGGACAGCGAGGTTCATTTTTACGAAGTGTAGCATATGATCCCTTAAGTTTCTATTAGTTTTGTACAAGGGACTCGTCTGTTGGAGGTCGCTACCAACTGCCATATTATTGGAAACTAAGTGTCAAAACACAAGACAAAAATATCTCTGATTTTGCTTTCACGTAAACATAGTTGCGTTTTATTACTTATTCAATGGATTTATCAAAATACACAGGCAACCTTTGAATACACTATTGGAGGTTTGACATTAGTTGATAACTATTGGATCGGATTGGAGACAGTACAGGGGCAATTCTTACACAACTTTGTTTTAACTATTAACATAGACTGGTACCTAATTTATATTTAGAGAAGGTTTCTATATCAATAAATACTTAAATCTGTTTATCAGATTTGTACTATTTCTAAAGGGTTTTTTTTCATAACTTTTCATAAAATGTTAAAATTGTATATTATTACCCACTTTGTATTTCAATGAATGAATGAATGAAATTTGTATTGGCTAATTACCTGAATATGAAAACACTGAATTTACTGCTAATTCAGTTACCTGCATTTCGTGAAGAGACATCGTGATTGAAATTGCATGGGGTTTGCTTTACAGAAGTGAGAGATTAGAATACAAAGAGTAATGGTGTTGCTAAGAGAAAATGCTCACTCGTTTACAACATGAGACAATGGTTTATTGTTCCTCCAAAATAAACCTACACTGTAAATGCGTTCATTGGTCTGAAAACATAAAACCATGACTCACATGACAAGTGTAGTGAAATGAATAGTGTTGTGAAATAAATGCCTGTACATAAATGCTACTCGATGATTGTAATTAGCGTACATTATGTATTTAGCTTGAGTTTGTAGGAGTTTGTTTACTTGTACTAGTTTACTACGTTAAATGTGATAAATCCATCATTGTGATTTATCCTTAACGTCTATCTTTATTTGCAGGTAGTTCTATGCGTGCATGATAATCCTCATTTTAATGATTATTATAAAGGAAACTTAATTTATCTTTTCTTATCAATGAATGTTATAGTGACGAATATATTCTTTAGATAAGCGACATTTATTATAGGAAAGATGTTTTCTAAAAATAAATCAACAAATCGATAAGTTTCATCGACAAGAAAGGAAAAAGAGAATAAATTAAAGTTCTAGCAAGCACATTTACAATTGTAAATTATTATATCAAATTCAACATTAGAATCCGGTTCACTTAGAAGGTTAATGCATCACCTCTGGGTCAACGTAACCTTCAGATAACACAAGCTGTACACTTAAAGGGCCACAGAGTGTGTTGTTGATGTCAAATCTGTCAAACTTAAGACATAGTTTTATTTGATCGAGGAGTATTGTTTGTTTCTGAAAATTACCATCTCAATGCTTATAAGTTCAGTAAAGTGACAATAAACAAATAAAATTCGAGATTTGTGATAAAAAATCGGACAGTGGCGTGGTAGAGCTTTATAGGTCATGTAACTAAAAACATGTTAATCGGACGCAGAAGTAACACTTAAGGCAGGTTTCAATTACGTTTGAAAACAGGAAAATATAATGATGTTGGTAGTTACGAGATAAAGATGCAAATTTAAAAGTCGATGTGAACTGAACTCAGTTCATATGCTATTTTTGCTCTTATTTCAACCACACTAAAGTTTACGGAACATGCTGTGTGTAAATTTAAAGGCACACATACGCGTATGAGGAGTATAAGAAATAAGAAAATTAAAGAAAAAAAAAGAAAAAAATAAAGAAATTTCCGTCAGAAAGATTTAAGGGAGTTGAGAGAGTTTTTTTCTAAATTTAAAAAACTTTAAGGCACACACACATGCAGATTTCGATGCAAAAGAGTATGAACAGTATATAAAAAAAACGATTATTCTGTGTGAGATAACTTACAACATTTACATGTAAGGGAATCTATGTTTTAAATTTATTTTTCAAGTGTCTTTTAAAATTTCTCCACATTTACAAGGGTTTTATTTAAAGGCACACACATATGATATAGAAGAGTGTAAATACTATTAAAATAAAGAAAACGTTTATTCTAACATGGCATGATATCTTGAATGAAAATACTGCTTTCTGATTGGTCACCACAATCAATTTGGGAGTGATTGTTTCGCTAATAATCACCTCTAAATATTTACGACCGATTCACATTCATACGCGCACGTTTACAAACTCCATTTGCTGAACTTACTGTTTGTATCGCCTTAGACAACAGCAAAATGAATTTTCAATAAATTCTATACAGACATTGAGAATACCGTATTTTTTAAATGAAATTTAGAAGATAAATCCATTCTATGGTGTATTTTTGTCGAAGTAGTTTATTTTTTTATCAATAAATTTAATATCAAACCGAGCTCCCTTCTTACCGTAACGCGGTAATATAGCGATTCGTCAAGTGAACAGAGAGGACGTACGTTATTTTTCAACTTTCCTCCCCTTTCCCCCTTTCATTCATAAGGGACCACATTTCCAGACAGTGTATTCAACCAAGCCAAACTGTAAAGCTTTCTTATTTAATCTGTTCACATCTTGCGTGAGAAGTTAGCGCTAGCAGTAAACAACTACTTTTAGAGTAACGTCCCTTGAATTGATTTGGTCAGTCCTTGTCGGTATTGTAGGGGTAATAGGTGTCCTATGTATTTACGTTCAATGTATTTACGTGAAAAACGTAACTCTGACGGGATAAAAAAATCTTTCTTTTGTTGATTTTATCCTCAATGAAATAAATACTTAAGTATTATATTTAAAACCTGTTGGTTTTATGTCTTGATATTTTCTTTATTATTGAAGCGTGTTCTTTGAAAATGAATTGTACCGTAGTTTCGCAAGCAAGTGGAACGGGTCTGTACCGGTTCGACCTAATCACATTGTTGTTGCGCAAGGCAAATTAGTTCCTCATTTTTTTCTAATTAGTCATGTTTAAATGGAGATAAATCCCTTCTGTTTTTTATTTTGGGGTTGTATGTCGTTTATTTTTCACCCCTAAATTAACATCGCAAGCTCGGCACGACATACAACCCGAAAATAAAAAACAGAAGGGATTTATCTCCTAATTCTGTCATACAGTTTCAGTCACCTTCATTACCCAAAATGTGCATGTGTGACTTTAACAACTGTCTGATAAGAGTGACTAGGATATTAATAGATTAACATCGTCAACATTGTCCGGTTATAAACACGTTATAAGGATTTATGTCCTGTTATTAAAATGCTCTGAAATGATCATATCTTAAGGGAGAAAAGATTCTAAGGAGAGGCATGTTTTAAAAACATAAATTTTAGCTCATTGGTCGTAATTTCTTTTTAACAAATACTCGGCATTTCACTACAAAGTTCACTATGGAGAGTTGTTATAAAAGGCCTATTGAAAAATAATAAACACCTTGTTCTTATTGGATACGCGTATGTTTTAAATTACAAAAAAAAGTTTTTAAAAAGCGATGTCATAAAAAATATAGATGTCTTGTGTGAAGATACATTGGGAACATATAAGGCCCAAGAGCTTAATGTCTAAGTCAACAATCTATGCGTAATGAAGATACAAAGTAAAATTTATTAAATACCTTAACATATTGCGTGTCGTTATGTATCATTGTGATGTATCCGTTACGTCCCCTGTCAATAGATACCTTACATGTATGTCACATTAGCCATACGCCTTATTTAAAGTTTTAGTTCAGCAGGTTCTCGATATATAAGAAACATGTAAGGACAATTGTTATGCGATGCCAACCGCCACATTTAGAAATCATTGATACTTTCAGTTTCCTGATGGCACACAGAAACCAATGGCCAATAAGTGTTGCAGCCAAATCAAAATTCTTTTACTCAGTGGTATCGTTATTTAAGGTTGGATATAAACATATTAATACAGGAACAAAACAATGAATCCACATAGTCAACATTGTTACATGTGAATTGACACTTTGGAATCAGTGTTTGGTTGCCAACCACATAATACTTGTCTCAAACACCCCTTATTTGGTATAACCAGATGAGGTGAGGTGATAAAGGTGACACCTGCAAGCATCGCCTGGAACTAGGGAACCATGGGTGGTACTGCGCTGAAAATTAGTGCAGCAATGCACCCAAACCTTACTGCTTGTAGAACAGTTCTCTACTGTAGACACAGTTGCCGAGTACCTGGCGGGTGGGTATGACTAGAATAGAATACAGCCGTTGAAGATTGATGAGTGACCAAGGTTCATTACTTGACAAATAACTTTTTTATCAATTATTTTTTCTAAATATATACATCCACGACAGAAGTAACAGGAGCTGAAAGACGACACTGGGGTCATCGCCAAGATCCAGCAGTTTACCTTTTCATATATACATCCAATTGAAAAGGGTCATTTCTCTTCTTCAGATAGTTCTCTTCTCATCGAGGGCGGATCCCGGATATATACGGTTCTCTATTTCTGTCCTTAGCAGCGTTCCATCCTTCTGGAGAGCCCGTCATCATGAGCACGCAACGTAAGAAGAAGAAAAAGAAGCAAAGTCAGCTTCAGGTTTGTGGTTTATTTTCAATCGAGAGTACGGGCTTGTAAATACGGAACACTGTATATAAACTTACATGCTAAGGGTAGGGAATTTGGATAAGAGGGGTTTCATATTTCAAGGGAATTGTATCTGATAAGATCGATTTTATGATGAAAAAATTATCTTGGTGTATGGAGACTGTCGGATTAAAGGGATGTCGGTTTAGAAAGAGTGCTCGGTATTTTGTATGGAAAATTGAAGAGGACCGTTGTACGGGAAAGAGCCTAAGCCTGCATGATCTTTTATATAAATATGACATGCTTCAAACAAATATTTATGTCAATCTTAATCCCTATCTGATACAACTCAAGTTTCAATTGTAAACAGTGTCGTTTTTTTATTTTGACACGGATATGTTTTCCGCTGATGCCGACACGATCGGTGAAATATATATATCTTATGCTTATGTTGATATTAACGTTTCTTATTACCTGCGTTGGCAAACATATTGGGTTAATACTTACCATACGATGAATTACGGCGAATTTAATTTATGTTATGAGGTTTTGATATTATCAATAATTCAACGACGACACGTTTCTATTATGGTTACGCACTTTAATGTTTGGTTGCAGCTGTACTTTGATTAAAATTGTATTTCGATATTATTTTCTCAATCTTAATGTTTGTGAACAGGTTCGTAAAGGTATCTTCTCCATAGGTATGGTTTAGTTTTTATTATCATCAAATATATCTCGTCAGTTTAAAGCCTTATAATAGATAGGGGCGGGATGTCGCAGTGGTTAGCGCGTTCGGCTTCGGATCAGGAGGTCCGTGGTTCAACTTTGAATCCCATATTCTGGAAAGCTTTGGCAACTTTGTCTGCAGTAGAGAACTGTTCTACACGCTGTCAGGTTTGGGTGCAATGCTACACTGAAATTCAGCGTAGTATCACCCATGGTTCGCTAGTTCCAGCCGATGCTCCCAGGTTTCACCGCAATGCATAGCCACAGTGGTGTTGCGGGCTTTCTCCCTGCAATAATGCTAGCAGCCGCGATATAAGTGAAATAATCTTGAAAGCGGCGTTAAACACAACTCACCTCACCTCACCTCACCTATAATAGATACTTCTATGGTAGCCAAATCAGCCTATCTTATCAGGATGGTTGATAATGAAATGTTGATACAGTCAGTGCTGACGCTGCAGTCTTACTTTGAAGTTGTGAGTTCGAATCCATCATAAGACTCGACCCGAAAAAGTACATAAAATTTAACTATTCCAGATAGTGTGATCCTAAATAAAGCATTTCTGATCACGATGTTTTGTTCGAAAGTAAGTCGCTCGAGTACTATTTAAACTATTTATGAAATAGCTTTATAATTCGTAAAATAACTACTATTCCGACACAAGATTATGTCAGTTTTAGCTCCATCTACTACCCACGCCTTTGTGACCGGACGCTACCCTAAAAGACAAGCACCATATATAAAATTGTTTCAATATATACATGGATGGTGAACCTATCGATCAAAACCAATAGAACATGTTAAGGCCAAACATTCCTTTCTGCAAATACACCGAAGGACGATTTTGACGCTCAAAGTATCACTTTCGGCACCAATGGTTTCAAAAAGTGGCAATACAAGGGGACATCTCAAAACTTTATTATAAAAGGGGGTTGCCAAATGACCCGAAACCTTTGCCCCATATGGACTTTTTATCTGAGAACCCAATAGCCTCATAGCTATAGCAAGCACTGATGCGTACATGTACGAGGGAGTCAGTCACGTCAACTATTACCGTTGGGTCTTTTTGTCTGTAACATAGTATAATCTTTGACTGACACGAACGACAAACGCTGAAGATAAATAACAAAAACTATGAAATAATCTTGAAGCAATCACCTAAAGCATAAGATATATTTTTCTCTTGATCTTTATCCCAGAGTAAGTAATGTAAAACTTTGTAAGATATACACTTTTTATCGAATTGTAAATGATCCATTGTTTTTCAATCAGATAGGAATAACTAGCTAGCTTTCCAGAGTATAGGATTCAAAACTGATATTAGTGGAAACTATTAGTTAACACGATTGCTGGGAATCAAGCACGTGCAGTTATGTTTTTCATATCAGCAGATGATTGTCAACCGAACTGGTTGCACATTCTTAATTTTTGGTTTAGAATTGAGAGAACTAAAATTCTTGTCGATGGATGGTTTCACACCTGGTTTTTCAACTTATGTTTTATTTTCATTTTAACTACACACACCAAAACGGGATTACAGACCAAAAGGTAATAGAGTTTGTTTGAATATTGCAAAATAAGCGTAAATGTAAGTTCCGTGAAAAAGAGGTTTTCTCAAAAACATATCCCCTAATTGGTATAACTTAGATATCTTGAATACCTTATGTTTATTGCACTACAAAATAGCGTATAAGCGTTCCATTTAAGACCGATGAGCAAGAAAGAAAGGAAATGTTTCGAAAATTGGTCGAAGCGGCAATAAGGGATGTGAAGGGGGACACCTTTTACCTCTCTTCTGCAACACAATTCGAAGCGGAAGTCAAACGAAGTCCCCAATTAGAAACTATGGATTTGGATGACGTCATGGCAGGACTTTCTCTGCTGGAGGATGCCTTTGAGCAGGTGGGAAAGTCAATACTTTCCATTGTTTTTAAATGACGCTAGTAAAAATAACATTTTCAATGTCAGGTTTGTTTGTTTTTTCATATATTTCTTAAATCTTAAACTGTCCATGATAACATGATGCTGTAACATCGAATGTTTTACGACAAAACCAGCTTTATCAAAAGCGAAAAATTATGTGAAAAGTATGGTTCGCTCTCTTACTCTTTAAACATTGACTGCAATGCTCGTCAAAGTCAAAGTCATTTTTATGTTTTACAGTGATTTAATTCCCATAGTATCAAACGAAATTGCTTTGGAAGAAAAATACTTCCTACATACAATATAGAAATGAACAATTCATTTAATACACATATCTTATTAGGTAATATGTTATGTTATTGGCCTTATAAAATGTACAATTAATGTTACTTATTAATAGAAAATATGCAATGCATCGCAGACTATTTGGTGCCTGTTGAGAAAGTTATAACATTATAAAAAAAATTACCTATCTTAACTGCAGGGCTGCAAGCACTTCTATACCGGACTGAGGTTTTTCTACACAGGTAATTTTTCATATAGATTAATTATTTGTTGACATCAAGTCTTTATGTGCCTACAGAGATATCCACTAGATTCCTTCTAACAATGAGTTTAAACAATGACGTATTCTCATTTAATGTCTCTGAGCCGCAATTGATAAAAAAAATACGAAATCGCTGCGTAAATAGTAAATTATATATACAATGTTCCACTAACACAGTTCTAACGAAGACAGCCACTGATATCTTAATTTTAATACTTGAACATTAAACAGGAACAATGTCTCAAACTTGATGAATAAAGAACTAATCTTCAGCCTTTTAATTTAAAGCAACAACTTGCACTTTAAAAATGTTGATTGTGAAGTTGCATGCTTTGTTATTGATAAACATAAATATCCTAATTATTTAAAAAATTAATTTAGACTTGATGAGATGAACTTGACCCGTCCTGAAAATTGTATAATTGCTACATGTAGGTTAATTATATTATTTATATATATATTAATATGCATCGGCCAATTTCAAAATATACAAAATGTCTATAACTTTTCATTCAAATCGTTCAAAATAACAAACTTCATAGTTCAATATTGCTTGTTATAGTTCTCTTGTTGACTCGAGAGGACAGCGTTGTGCGTATCGCCATTCATCCAGGAGACGATAAAGTGGACATGCCAGAGCTGTGCAGGAGGATTCATTCTCGCCTGTGGCAAGGGGTGCAAATCTCTGCTGTAAGCCAAAGTGAACAAGAACAAGAGGTGCAGTACCATTACCTTATGAACTTATTATATTGATCTATGCAGTACCATTGCCTTGTGAACTTATTATATTGATCCATGCAGTACCTTTACCCTGTGAACTTATTATATTGATCCATGCAGTACCTTTACCCTGTGAACTTGTATATTGATCAATACAGTACCATTGCCTAGTGAACTTAATATATTGATCTATGCAGTACCATTGCCTTGTGAACTTATTATATTGATCTATGCAGTACCATTGCTTAGTGAACTTAATATATTGATCTATGCAGTACCATTGCCTTGTGAACTTATTATATTGATCTATGCAGTGCCATTGCTTAGTGAACTTATTATATTGATCTATGCAGCACCATTGCCTTTTTGAGTTGATTTGGTGTGTTGATTTATATTTTAACGTTTAGATTGCGTGTAAAACAATAACTTCATACATTGTAGGGCCCAACGACTCTAACTTTCCACTTAACAAATGTTTTTTAAACCTTTTGGTAGCGTGTATTACTTGAATTTTGTGTTGAACATTCACAATGGAAAAATGTCTGACACATGTTTTTTCTTTTGAAGACTGACTGAAAGACGGTGAGAACTGTATAAATTGACATTTCCCATATTCTTAACTATTTCCTATGTCATGGGCATGTATTTGTCAATAATACATTAAAACAACATTGCCGCATTCTAGGAAACATTCTTATTCAATAAAGGAATACGCAATCATCGGTAGTTCACTGTTTGATCGTAAGACTAACACGCCTGTCAGACGATGAGAACGTTTGACACAGGCTTACATACGTAGGTAAATATTACTGATTGTCTATTTCTTTAGAGGTCTGTTGTGTCATGTAAAGTGTTTGTGTCATGTAAAGTGGAAGACGAGTGATGTGATAAAATAGTTAAGAAATGGTATATCTTGCTGCAGTACCCGCGGAAGGACGTTATTGTGTTATGTCAAGTGTTTCCAGAGACGGAAGACGAGTGATGTGATAAAATGGTTAAGATATGGTATATCTTGCTGCAGTACCCGCGGAAGGACGTTGTTGTGTTATGTAAAGTGTTCCCCGAGACGTAAGACGAGTGATGTGATAAAATGGTTAAGTTATGGTATATCTTGCTGCAGTACCCGCGGAAGGACGTTGTTGTGTTATGTAAAGTGTTTATCGAGACGGAAGACGAGTGATGTGATAAAATGGTTAAGATATGGTATATCTTGCTGCAGTATCCGCGGAAGGACGTTGTTGTGTTATGTAAAGTGTTTATCGAGACGGAAGACGAGTGATGTGATAAAATGGTTAAGTTATGGTATTTCGTACTACCGTACCCGCGGAAGGACAAACAATGAAATGCCAATGAAAAGTTACGGTACTTTTATGTCATTTCATGTAAGGTGAGATTAAGGTATGCGTCAAACCAGTTCTGTCGTTATAAATTTAAAAATCGTAAATTCTAAAACTATGTTTCCAAAATATGGTTTCTTTGAAGGACTTCCATTCTTTCAAAGAACAAACTAAATATTTAAATTATTTTATACGATTGACAAAAATTTTAGATTTTCGTTTCCTCAAAACGTTACGGTGTGACCGGAACCTTATGAATGTATTTAGTTTTGCTACGATGGTGACGTATTCAGTCACATGATGTTTTGACAAGTAAGATTTTAAATGACCTGTTTTTTGTTTATCGAAGGATTAAATATCGTGCTACCCCGTGTATCCAATGTCTGTTACCGCCAAATCTTACATATTTAAACCAATATGCAAGAAATGTATGAATATAAAATTATGTAATAAATTTTTATGACCTTAATAAGTTCTAAATGCTGATAGAAGGGTTATTATTATTGTCTCCTAGTTGCAAAGCCTTTCTTTTAGGAAGAATTTTAAGGGCATACTTTGTTATGTGTGATTTTTGTTTTCAGTGTGTATGATTTAAAGTTTTAATGCAGTCCATTGCATATCTATAAGGCACAACGTCATTTTAATCATATTTTTTTCTAGTTTTTATTCTTATTTTATGAATACAATTATTATAATAAGCGGAATAAATATACGAAGATCAGGAATTTATACAAAAAGTCAAAAGAATACATTAGAAGGAATATATCTCATTAAGTAATAATTGTCAAAACAGAAGGATCGCAATTGCATATGAATTTGCAAAACACATCTTTAAAAGGATAAAAAAGGAATATATGGAATACTGTTCACCAATATCTATGTAGATTTACCTTTAATATTGTGCTGTAATAATGACGACAGGGTATAACAAGCTGTTTACATTCTGGTATTGAGGTTATCAGAGATGTTTAGTTGTTTTGTAATGGGATTGCTTAATTGCGATGTGTTGCTTACACAAATACACACTTGAGACATTCAGTTCTTTCTTTGTAAGGGTTTGCATTTTAAGGGTTATTCTTGGTAGAGGTTATTAATATACATAAATACCCCGTTGGTAAGAAGGAATTGTACGCTAAAGATGTTGTAAATGCTTGGTTGTCATTTAGAAAAAAAGTCTTGTCGGCAGGATTGTCGATACTGATTTGTAATGGTATTTCAAGCTTTTTTGGTGTTTGCAGGGGTCGTTGATACTAATGATTTGATGACATTCAGAGTGTTTGTTAATTTAGCTATGTTTAATGACACTTATCTTGTTGGTATTCCAAGTGTTCATGTTGTTGGCACTGGCGATTTGATGACATTCAGCTTACCGTCTTCGGTGCAATAAGCGCTCTCTCTATATAAGCACGAACACTCCCTAACTACATCTGTAACTCGAAACATAATAAGCGCTCCGTTTTCATAACTTTACTATATTATAAAGCTATGGACTTCGTTACAACCGAGTCCCGCTCGTTATTACATTAGTTAGTGAGTTGCATTTCAAGTTTATTCATGCACGTAAGCGACTCTAAACGTTACAAAATCTTTGAAATATAAAAATGGTAGATTGAATGAAAGTTATCTAACTAGTGCCCTCTCTTTTTAATTTGTGTCCTAGGCACTTAATGCGTGGAAAACGGTAATACTGTAAGTCTAAGTTATTGCTGAAAGAATTACTAAATGGAGTGAAAGTTTATTTGTTTACAGGGGTTGTTAATATTTTCTTTTTCCTGCAAATGTTCATGTTGTTATCCGGGGTTTGTTGGACAGCGTTATTTCACATTTCATTTGGTGTGATGCTATTGAGATTGCCGACGTTGATAGTTGGTATAAAAATGTACACATCAAACAAATTGGTTGCTGATGTTCGATTGATATTAAAAGAGTTCATGTTGTTGACAAGGATATCCGATGGTGATATTTTTTTAGTATTTCAATATTATGTCATTGAAAGGTGTTGTTGACACCAATACCACAGATAAATGTTTAACATATTATGGAGCTGGCAGGGGTTGATACACTGAAATTTGTTGGTCATTGAAGTGTTTTTGTTGTCAAAAGGGCTTGATGGACAAGTTTGCATTTGTAATTGGCAGCAGTTGCTGACGTTAACATGTTGTATTTGAATGATTTACGTTACCGACGAGGGATTTTCAAATGGTTATGTAGCTGTAGGGGGTTGCTGACAGTATTTCAAAGAGGGATTTTCAAATGGTTATGTAGTTGTAGGGGGTTGCTGACAGTATTTCAACGAGGGATTTTCGGCGAAACCGCATTAGTGGTGGTTGGCCCCTTTGCAAGGGAAATAACTCGTGCGGTTCATCTAGAAGCTAACCAATTTGGTTTCGAATCCCTGCTGTAAAGTCCGATATCTATGATTCTAATTGGCCGATCTTTTCATAAAATATTACTAAGGAATTCCTTTTTGGTGTAAATAATTTTCATGATTATTTCCCATCAAGATAAGATTATCTCAAATGTGGTCCCCCTTCTTTCGCTCCTTATAGAGGCCGTAACGAGGGGGACCACATTTCTTACGAGACAGTTTTTGAAGCTTAATAACTTTAAACGTATTATGTAATGCCCCCACATTGTATTTGAGGATCAAGTACGACATTATTTAAATAAATAAGTACACTATGGGAACTATTCTACGAAGTAATGTGGATCCAAGTTATTTTTGGCCGACTGAGAGAAGGACGATCGTGTACACAGCCATAGCAACGAGCAGGGCTTTCTCATTGGTCAAAAGAAGGTCAGGTCAGGGATCATTGATCATCCGTCTACGTTCATTGGTTGATGCATTTGATACACGGTCAGGACAAAGTTGCGATGGAGCGTGGTTTCCATCTACGATTGAGACTAGACAAAAGTTCGCTCACATTTCAAATATGAAACAAAAACCATCAGAATCTGTTTCTACTAGTGTAAAAGAAAATGCAGTTCAGGACTTTTTAAAGTGTTGATGGAAACATCTCAATAAAATCCAAAACCATGCTATCATGTTTTCTTAAAATTAAATTGATTTAATTGTTTTGTTCCCCTCAATATGAAAATAATTTTTTTTATATCTTAACATGTTAGAATCCACATTTTCTGTATCAAAATCATGATTTTATAGTTTTTAAAAATGTGGGCCCCCTAATTTTGTGGCATGTAGGTGACTGATAAAAGAGGGCCCACGTTTAAGATATTAAACAAAACGCACTAGGCCTAGCTGTTTATAAATACCAGTGTTCCCCATTATATAAGAAAATGCAGTGAAGGATTTTTTAATTGTTGATGGAAATATCTCAATAAAATCAAGCAGGTAAGATTTCATCGAACTAATCATTTAATATAAGTTCTCAAATACCTTTCTTGTTTTCTTAAATTCAATTAATTTAACAGTTTTGTTCCCCTCAAAATCAAAAATAATAATTTAAAATTCTCAACATTTTAGAATTTATATTTTCTCTATTTGCATCATGATTTGATGCTTTTTTAAAATGTGGTCCCCCTATTTTTTTTCTTTATAGTAGAATGACAAGAGGGACCACATTTGAAATATTACACAAAAACATCAAGATTACAGTGTTTCCCATCATATAAGAAAATGCAGTTAAGGATTTTTTAATTGTTGATGGAAATATCTCAATAAAATCAAGCAGGTAAGATTTCATCGAACTAATCATTTAATATAAGTTCTCAAATACCTTTCTTGTTTTCTTAAATTCAATTAATTTAACAGTTTTGTTCCCCTCAAAATCAAAAATAAAAATTTAAAATTCTCAACATTTTAGAATTCATATTTTCTCTATTTACATCATGATTTGATGCTTTTTTAAAATGTGGTCCCCCTTTTTTTTTTCTTTATAGTAGAGTGACAAGAGGGACCACATTTGATATATTACACAAAAACATAAATATTAGAATCATACAAGCCTAGTCCAAAAGATGCAGATCTTCCTTCTTAAATGTTGATGGGAAAATATTTATAACGACAGGAAAAAAATGTTTAAATTAATTTTAAAAAATAAAACTTAAGGGCACCTGTTCATTAGTATTTCTCTTATACTAGTGTTGACCACGTTTTGACTTCCAGTTTAATATTAAAATTACATTTGTTTGATTTCTTGAAATGAGGCCCCCGGGGCTTGTCATCATTATACCTAGTACAATGATATGCATATGAAGTCAGTGGGTCCACGTACACTACAGTCTTTTAATATGAAGCCGATATTCTTTGACAAACTAACAATTATCGGAACGTACCTGTTTATTTATTGATTTTCAAAAAAAAAAAATGCGTCAAAGCTTTGAGACAACATACCTCCCGACCACGCGAGCGCGAATACGTAAACAAACCGATAGCTCTGCATACTGGATTCGACTTTGGAGTTACTTCCCTTGAAAAACGGCAAACCACCACTAATGCGGTTTCGCCGGATTTTCAAATGGTTATGTAGCTGTAGGGGGTTGCTGACAGTATTTCAACGAGGGATTTTCAAATGGTTATGTAGCTGTAGGGGGTTGCTGACAGTATTTCAACGAGGGATTTTCAAATGGTTATGTAGCTGTAGGGGGTTGCTGACAGTATTTCAACGAGGGATTTTCAAATGGTTATGTAGTTGTAGGGGGTTGCTGACAGTATTTAAACGAGGGATATTCAAATGGTTATGTAGTTGTAGGGGGTTGCTGACAGTATTTCAACGAGGGATATTCAAATGGTTATGTAGCTGTAGGGGGTTGCTGACAGTATTTCAACGAGGGATATTCAAATGGTTATGTAGTTGTTAGGGGGTTGCTGACAGTATTTCAACAAGGGATATTAAAATGGTTATGTAGCTGTAGGGGGTTGCTGACAGTATTTCAACGAGGGATATTCAAATGGTTATGTAGATGGCAGGGGTTGCACACACTCTCACTTTCATGGAATTGTAGTTTTACGGGCGAATTTAGTTGAAATGGAAAATGTTGAATGGACTGCTGGCACTGACTTACTTGTCGGTACTCCATGTGTTCATGTTATTGGCAGGCCCTGCTGACTCTTTTGGAGGAACTGCAGATTGTATGCATGAATGAATACGAAGAAAATCCAAGCGTATGTTACCTGGTGTGTGAGCAATTGGAGACAAGCTACGCTCTCCTCGATCCAAAGGACGCTCACAGACAACATCTCATCGCCTGTGTATTGCTGCTCAGAGCCAAGTGTGCCATGCTGAAGGTGAGTCGTGGTGAGTCCTGAGGTGGGTGATTTGGGTACGTTGTACGGGTTTGATGTTTTGGGTGAGTTGAATGATTTGGATAACCATGGTGAGTTAGGTTATTTAGGTGTGTTGGTTCACAAGGACATTTTTTATGAGATTTATGACTTGATGTTTTCGATAATTTGAATTCAGCTTATCGATGACCTTTGTTTTTAGTAAGAGTGAATGATTTGGATTTTTGGTTTAGTTGAAGGATGGTGGATCAGGTTGATGAAAGACGTTTATACCGGGTTAAGTAGATGAGTTGCATGATTTTGGGTGTAGTCGATGGATCCACTATATTATTTTATTGCGCAAAGCATTGTGGTGGTAGTTGGTTCCCATCCTTTAAACAAAGATAAACACGTGGGGACGGAAAAGAGAAGCAGGATACAGTTGAAACGACGATAGACTAGAAGGGAGACAAGTTGGTCGACAACAGGAAAGTCAAAACGGCGAAACACATATGTGATTTATTCGAAAGTCAAACTCCCTTTACTTTGAGTTTGATTCGTTTTAATATGGGCAGGTTGCTCGACTATTCATATTGAGCGCGCCCATTGTACGTTGTTTTCAATAATATACATCAAGATCAAGCTGATGGTGAAGTAACTCTTATAAACTTTTTTATTTCCATAGAGCAAGGCGAGATAATTAGAATAAATCTATCTGACAACTGAATTTACTATTATTTCTCAGTCTTCGACGGAAAAAGGATATGCAGATTTGCATATGTAATGTGAATATGTTTGATATCAAATTAACAACAACAACATCCTTCTTTCTTTTGCAAGTTTTGGTCACCTCTTTGTGTAAACAATTTTTGGGTTATTTCTTTTCACGAATGTCAAGTGTTTATAATATTTTAAGAGAAGAAATTGTATTTGTTTATATGTGTTTCACTAAAACCCGAACTTACGTAGTATACAGGAAAGGAAAATCCGCGTAATGTTATAATTCAGAAATATAATTACATCGACTTGTCGTGGTTATATATACTATTTCTCACATATCATAGTTTAGCTGACATACTCAATGGCCCTTTAATGCAAAGTTTATACGGTCTGTCCTGACAGTGTTGTCTGACTTTGAAGTTGAATTTGTGACGTGGATTTTAGATTAAGTGGATGGATGAATTGGATTTTGGGTTAAGTGGATGACTGACGTGGATTTTAGATTCAGTGGATGGATGACGTGGATTTTGGGTTAAGTGGATGAATGACGTGGATTTTAGATTAAGTGGATGGATGACGTGGATTTGGGATTAAGTGGGGAGTTGTCGTGGTTGTTGTTTTAAAATGTGATGACATGTGTATATTTGGGAAGGAAAAGGATGTAAGTTATCGGATGACTTACCGAGTCATAGTTTCGACTTAAGTGAAAAGCTTGAACCAGTTATTTGAAGTAAATACATTTGCTCAGTAAAGGCAAATTTAGGAAAACAAGATTAACTCCAAGCAAAGAAAAATATATTTAAGAACTTATACAATTTCAAATGATGAAGGGTTATTAACGTTTTCTTATTGTTATCCTAGAGAAAGTAAATAAAGAATTTGGTTATTGTTTCAGAAACGTTATGATTTGGCAGAGATAGCGGCACGACAAGGTACTATGACGATATATCCTTAAATATCTATATAGATTATTAAAGGAAACTTACGAAAAAAATGAATATACATGCGTGTATGTGTGATAGAATTCCATGTCTAATGATAAATCAAATGTTGTAACCTTGACCAGTAACTCGACAATCGAAATTATTTTTTTCAATATTTTGTTTCAATTAGCTAACACGACAACACATTGAAAAGATATGTTTGTCAATATGCTGACATGAACATTTATGAACATGTTGTTCGAACTAGTATGTTCTTTCTCATTTAGCTGTTCATCACTATTCTGGCGACAACCCGGAGGCAAACAGTTTGTTGGCAAAGGCATCTAGAGAAAAACTCAAACAGGTTTGAAATCTATATCTTGTTCTGCCTTTGTTTCTACATCTCACGCTGTGTATCTCTTTTGTCCCTTTGTTTCCATACACTGTCTTTCACTGACATTCTTTGTTCCATGTTAATTGACGCTCTCTATATCGGTCTTTCTTTCTTTTTTTCTACGAGCCATTGTGTCCCTGTATTTCTATACCCGTGTCTGTCTGTTTTAAGCCGGGATAAAGCAGTGGTTTGCGCGTTCGGCTTCGGATCAAAAGGTCCAGGGTTCGAATCCCGCTGTTCTACATGAGGCAAGGTATGGGTGCAGTGCTACAGTGCAGCCCATTCCAATCCATTGTTAGCTAATTCCAGTCGATGCTCGCAGGTTGAACCGAAAAGTTTTGCCATTATTGTATTGCGGGCTTTCTCCCTGTAGTAATACTAGCAGCCGTGATTTAAGTGAAATACTCTTATAAGCGTTGAACCGGTATCTCCCCAACTCTTTCTCTGTCTATCTCTGACATTAACTTCATTAATTATTGACGCGCTCTGTGTTCATACGGCTCTACCTCTGTGTCTTTCCATTTCCGTTTCTTTGTGTCATTTTCCATCCCTCTGTCTCTGTCTCTGTCTCTCTCTCTTTTATTAAAACTTGATAATAAAAAAACTGGACAAAAAATGATAATTAGTGAAATAAACTTATTGACTTTTCAAATTATGATAGGTTTAATTTAAATGTCTATCCTTTTTCGTTTTAGTCACAGAACGATGCGTCACAAACGAAAGGTACGTCCTTGTCATAACTTCAGTATTAACTCGAGGCAAACTAAATCAAATTTTATTTTGTTAAAAATATTAAATGGAAGACAATACTTGATTAAGATTTTTATTTATCAACAAAATTAAGAATATATAATATGATTGTTTTGCAACCGATATAATTGATGAATTGAATTGTCTCCTAAAAGCCTTATCTTCAATTGGCATCATAAATATAATTGTTCTTAATGTTACCTAGGCATTTTTTTGTTTCATGCAGGTAACTATAAACGAAGCTCCGCGGTAAAAACACCAAAAACATCATCCCTAACCACTGGATCAGGCAGGGAAGAAAATGTGTCTAGGACTTTGCAAGGAACTGGCCCTACATCTGACGTGGATCCGTGTTCAGAGGATGAAGTTACATCAGCCGAGTCATCTGAAAATGATACTACATCGCTTCACGACACGTGTTCCCTTTTATCACATTTTGACACGATTTCTGAGTATGACATTGCATCGGTAATGAGTGAGCTTGCTGACACAGAAGATGAGGAAGGAAAGCAAATCGAACAGGCAGCTGAAGAAGATTTAAAAGAGGAAGAATCGCAATCTTGGTATCAGATGAGTCAGGAAAAATACAGCAAAGGAGAGGAACTTGACAAAATTGTTGCTGGAGAAGAATTAGAAGTCAACCACTACCTAAAGAATGAAATTACAGGTAATGTAAAGTACAATACCATTGAAGATCCAGAAGTACTACAGCAGATGTTAAGAGCATTCCCTTTGAGGTACAAAAGATGCCGTATCAAACTTGATGGACCACACAAAGCCATTTGCACCGTTTTGGACGTTAATGAGAAACATACCCAAGTAATAGAGATTCATGGCAGAAAAAGTTGTGGACGTACTTTCAACGAGGACGAAGTTGTGGTTGAGATCATAGAGAAAGGGAATGACGTTCTAGAAAAAGACAGAGATATAACGTTTGGCAAAGTCATTGGTGTCCTTAAGAGCAAGTTCAGGGAAAGTAAATACCCCATCCTTGCCTGCCATGCCAATCCAAGACTATCATATGTTATGAATCCCATCTGCAATAGCGTGCCACAATTATACATTTGGACAGGAAAAACGAGAAAAGACTATCCAGGGAAAAAATATAGAATTGACGTTTATAAATACGGAACTGGTAAGGCATTAATTTTTGACAGATATTTTGATATTTTGCCCGAGCAACGAGGTCAATACATGTTCCTAGTTGTTTTCGTCATTTGGGATCCGCATTTTGTTTACCCTAAAGGAGCCGTGGTTAAGATTTTAGATGCTGGTCATAACTTTACAAATGGCGTTAATCTACTTGAGCATCAATTTGCAGTGCCCAGATACTATAATCGAGACACCGTAACCCTTGTTGAACAACTGATGTCTAGTCCTGATGTCCGGACTGTTTCAGATCACATGGATCTGCAGGAACTGACGGTATTTACTATAGATCCACGTCTATCCAAGGATTTGGATGATGCTCTGAGTGTCTGGAAAAAAGATGGAAGTTTAGTGGTGGGAGTTCACATCACCGACGTTGCTTCTTTGGTCAAGAAAGACGATGCTGTGGACAAAGAGGCGTGCAAAAGGAAAACATCATTCTATGCATCTTCAAAGCGGAAGTACCACATGCTTCCAGAACCACTCAGTGAGGATAGGCTTAGTCTTATACAGGGACGTAATCGATTTGCAATATCTGTTCTGTTTACTATGGACAAAAAAGGAAACCTTTCTGAAACCCAGGGGCCATTGAGAAGTATTATTCGTGTGTGTAAGAACCTTACATATGAGGAAGCACAGACTATTATTGATGGCAGCAACACTGAACACACGCAAAATCTTGTGAGTAGCATCCGAACACTGAACACTATTTCCAAACGTTTACGAAAAGAACGATACAAACGTTCAAGATTGTCTACACAATTGCAAGACTTTAGGTTGTTGTATTCTGTACCCGAATTTGATGCCAAAGATGCCCACAATCTAGTTGAAGAGTTCATGATATTGGCCAACAGTTTCGTCGCTAAATGGTTGATGGAAACAAATAGTTGCCCACTACCATTACGTTGTCAATCTCCTCCAGATTCAAAAAAACTGTCGAGTTGGATTGAACAAGGAGGATTTACTTTGGACATTCTAGTACGCCTACAGGACCGGAATATACAACCAGGATTGACCCTGGACGTTGAAAACCAATGTGAACTCAACTTGACAGAGAAAACAAAATATGTCACGGTTGAGAGGAGTGTATGGAATGATATAAAGAGCGCAGCTGAAGGTGGTCGCTTCTCTACAGTGAAGAATCTCATGTGTTGTGACAAGATGCACCCTTCCCAAGCACTAGCCTTAGATGGATGGCTGGATATGCAGGAACCGGCTGTGTACAGGTCCTCTTGTTCCCCAAACGGGACTTTGAGCCATTACACACTGGAGATATCTCCGTACACACACTTTACCTCTCCTCTCAGACGTTATGTGGATCTAATCGTTCACCGACAAATCCACGCTGTATTGGATCAAGAGCCTATGCCTTATGCTAGCAATGAGATAGAAAAATTGTCAGAACGAACCACTGCGTTGATGAAAAAAGGGTCAACTTTTGAGAAAAACTGCAAACTGACAAGAAAAGGTGTCAAGCTTTTCTTTAAACCAATCACATTTAGCGTTGTTGTGACCAGGGTTGACGAGAACGAAGCAAAGTTTTTTATTGCAGCCATGAATGATCTTCCTGAAGTTTGCAGAGTTTTGTCTTTCAAATTGCTCGACTGCTGCAAACGACCTGAAGCTGACCCAGGAGGTACATCAGTCACATGTTTCTGGAGCAAAAGACTCTATAGATACGAGACATTGTCTATAAGGAGACAAAAGGAACAACGTGCCCTGTCTCGCCCTCAGGTTGAAAGAGAACAACATCTAGATTCCACTATGCATATGGAATTCCTTCCTTCCCATGAGTTTGCAAGGACGCTGAGGGGCGTGTTTTTAGAGACAGAGAAGAGAAAACCTAGTACACATCATGTGAACGTTCCATATGTTGACGAGCAATGTCCTTTGAAGGAAAAAGGGACAAGAAAGCTTTCCTCTGAGAAATGTGGAGATTTACAAATTCGTCATCATTGCAAATTCAGTATGAAGTTTTTTGCAGGCCAAATCCTCAAAGTTCAGATGCACGCCAAAGCTGATCGTGGTGTTACAACTCCGTATGTACAGTTGTTTCACCTTTGCGATAACCTTAGTTTGTGTCTAGCTCACACAAAAGATCCTGTTGGTATATTTGCTTATTACGTCGAGACGAACATCAGGCAACACACATTCAGCTCGATTGAGGAATATCAACGACTGTGGCTTCCAATTGTAGCAATGGAAACTGCAAAAAGTTCAGTAGGAGGCGAAGCTACTATCGCTCTGGAAAATGTGAACGTAAAGCTCTTTAAAGCTGATCGCAGGTTTTTAGGGGCATTCGAACTTGATGCCAGATTTTGTGATTTTCGTCAAATTGAAGTTGGAGGAAAAAGTACAGACAGACTGGAAACCATGAGTCGCGGAGACAATGTATTTTCCAAACTCATGAAAGGATCACTCGACTACATCTGTTTGAAATATTTCCCCAAAGATTTCGACTTGAACTCTACTTTCAGTGACGCATCCGCGTGGGTAGGTCACGCCCACGTGAAGAAGGTCAAACAAAGACAGAAAGCATCGACTAACTCAAGTGCCAAGAAAACCAAGAAAACCGACGAGGATAACTACGGAGGCCCAGTCGTGATAACATTCGAGTTACGACGCAACTCACTCCGCCCTCCAGAACATCTGCTGGAACACAACTTCACTGCGACTGTCGAGATCATCCTCAAGTCAGAAGTCGACAGGTACACAAAAAATAACTCTTCTAAAACTAAGTGATCTGATCTGATCTGGCTTGGTTACAAAGTCATCTGGTCATTACTTTATAAATTAAAGTTGTATAATACATCGGAATATATATTTCTTAAGTAAAAATCAGAATTTTGGTCGATTGCCTTGGATTGACCAGTTTAATCACATTGCATTATCGATGTTTTCCCATTTCCTTCTATCAAATGCTAGGACATAAGACTCAACCCTCCCTAATACCTATTTAACATAGTTATTATTTAATTTTTGGTTCGTTATGAATCGGAAGAGATTAATTTGCAAATATTTACTCGGACTTTATATAATACGTATTTGTCATGTGTCATAAGATATACAGTACACTTTTAAGTAAATATTTGACTTCAATTTCATTATCATATACGTAATAAAAATACTGAAAAACTACAGTGCAAACCTAAACTGCAAATTGCATGATGGTTGAGACTAAGCTTGTTCTTTTAAGATGTTACATCATGCAAATGTAACCAACCAAAACAAATGACCTTTACTTTCAGGAGGACTGAGCAGATGTTACGGGTCATAGACACTCAAGGGACACCACTCGCACACAGTATTGCACTTAGTAGTACCCCGCCTCCATTCGGTAAGTATGTAGCGATTTATTATACCAACCTTCGGTAAGTATTTGACGATTTGGTATACCCCCGCTTACATCGAATGGGGGGTAGATGTAAGCGGGGTAGATAGCGTTCATTCTGTCCGTCCGTCTGTCCATCCGTCACAAATGTTTGGTCGGAATATCTTCTAAACTCTATATACATGCTTCATTCACTTATCAACCATTCAATCATGTTTATTCAATAGGAAGTCCATTTGCACACGTACATTACATTGTATACAATAAATTTCACAGTGACAAATCAATATTGACTTTTAGAATTAAATTTCAAGTTGTAATTTCTCTTTAAAAGAGCTTCCTTAATCAACCGAGCACAATTCTGCAGTATAAAGGGTGAATATGAACTAAGTAAATTTATGTATTTCTGTACAGTTACATTGTGTGATAATAGGGTGGGAGATATTTTAAACTGAAAGTCATTTATAAGGGACATACAAGCAAGAACCATGATCCCTTGATGTGCCTTTTGAGGGTAAGACCAACTAATTATTTTTAATTTTGGCGGTTTTCAACACGACTAAAACAGTGACCAAGTCCTTTCTCCTGAGCATATCTCCTTAACTATACATGCTAGCTTCAACAAACTTAATACAATTATCAACCATGATCCCTAGGTGAACCTTGTTAGGTTTAGACCAACAAAGAAAGTAAGACTATGATTTGTAGCGGGGGTATGTGAGCCGTGCTCACTTCTTTACTTGTTTGCATTATTTGTTGAATTGCATGGCCAGGGTAAGCTTTCAGTGAAGGGTAAAGCATACGTATACCAATCTAGAGTGTCGTCTACGCATGTTAATAGTGTAGTAAGATAAAAGAAAAATAACAGAACTGGAGGATACATACGTATACTGTTTCGAAATGATATCGATGATGTGATAAGCGAGTGAAAGGTGAACGACTAATTTGGCCAATGAACAGAAAATATGAAAATATATTATTGTTCCACTTCTAATTAGAATTCCTGGATTGGCATGAAAACTAATGACAAACAAAGCTGAATTGAAAGAGTTATTTAAGCGTAATAAAAAAAAAACCTGTAAAGAGAAGGATAGTAAAATAAGTATCTCATGAAAATCCCAGAAGTAAGTGTATTTAAAATGTAGAAAAAGAAAATGTCAGCCAAATGTTTCCAGATTTCAAATAAAAATTCTAATGCTTATCATCTCATAATAATGACCAAAATATAAGGTTTAAGTCGTTCATTATTATTTAAAATCGAACAATGGCGCACGCCAATAACTGAGGGTATTTGAACTTAATTTTTGACCTGTGGTATTAAGGCTGTGATCAAAGCCACATGAAACAAATACAATATTATCTGTGTCATTTAAGAGTTATATTCACATTGAAGTGTTTCATTTATATGGTAGACGTAGCAAGGACTTGTCTAAACACCAGCAGTGCTACAGACTTGAGTCAGAGTGAGAGGCAGTCATCTGGCGTACATATGCCGCGAAACAACCCAAGTCAAGACACTGCAATCCAGAAGGCGCTGGAACATCCTTTCAGTCTCATACAGGGGCCACCAGGTCTGTACCCGTTACATTCAATATGGAATTTAAATTTCTACTTATTCTTTCAAAGATCTAAATCAAATGAGTTAAGCTGTCCTAATGTTATATTTCTATCGAGTTCAGTGGAGCGGGAGCTCACACGTTTTAACCACGTATTTTATGACCCATTCTCAACAATCAAAATATCAGCTGATAAAAGTTGGTTTTTTTTGTTATACTTAGATCATCCTGTCTCAGGGTAAGACGTACAGCTGATGCTTCACTCTTCTTACCCTGGGTGTAAACCCCAGCAAATTTCGTGCCGCAATCCATGACTCAGCCAATCAAATACTTCTTATCGCGATGGTGTGCGATAAAATTTCAGCCAACCAAAGAGAGCCTCTCGCACAGGAGTTGGCTTTCGCTTTTACGCTAAATGGCGACGCAAATAAATAAACAACCTGAAATCGAATTTTTTTAATTGATCGACCATAGAGATAATGTCGTCAGTCCAATTTTGCGATTCTGGTTATTTATTACAACAAATCATATATCCAGTTTTAAGAGAGCGGTTTGATTTCCACAACTTAACTCAATGCCTTATCGTGGTGGTTTGAATGATCCAGAGACCCCTAGAGCTATGCCAGTCGGAGCTTACATGCTACTTGCAGGGGCACACAAGCTTGATAGGTCGTCTAGTAGAAGTCAGTTCAAATTTTAGTGGTTGTTTATCTCTCACAATGCCTTTCATTCCGTCTTTTCCCTCACCCTTTCGATCTTCTGTTGGATGCTTGTCATCGACGTCTTTTATATACTGATATATTGTTCAAAACACGTCAAATCCAAACTCACTCACTCACTCGGTTTGGATTTGAAGGATGGACGCTGCCATATTAAATTGCCGACTCGCCTTTTAAGCGCAGTCATTGGTTGATTATTTTTAGAAAGTTTGTATGGAAAAGGACACGGCGCAAAGTTTTTGCTGGGGTTTACACCCAGGGTAAGAAGAGTGGAGCGTCAGCTATACGTCTTACATGTATTCGAGAAAATACGGTAATAATGCAGGATGTCAATCTTTTTTCCTGTCGTTTATATTTATTAAATGAAGGTAAGTTTTCACTAGACTGCTGACGCAGTTGTTAACGTATTCTAGACATCCTCACTGACTCTATTTGGCAAGGGGTACATGGACCATGAAAAAAATTCTTATTGCCAAGATATGTTCTCCTACTCCCGTTGATAAAATGGAACTTACCGTAATAAAAAAAATGGTCAATACAATCTTCTATATCTAGATTTTAAAGTACGCATCCATCGGTTTACAGAGATGTAATATGTAAGTATGTTTTCAGGGACGGGCAAGACAAGTACGGGGGTGAAGCTGGTCTACCTATTCCACAAGATCAACAAAGACTTGCGATCAAACGGGTTTGTGAGTCAGAAGGTGCAAATCTTATTCTGTGGACCGTCTAATAAGTCAGTGGATCTAGTGGCCAGTAAGTTTTGTTTCTGCTATTATCACATGATACAGGTACGCTCAAATCATTTTCTCCTTTTTCGGAGACAAATAGAAATACCTAGTTATAATAGTGAGTTTGAAGGGGGGAGAGGGTTACCTTCTGGAGACATTATTTTCTTAAATTCCCAGACCCTCTTGCATCCGCCACATACGAGGGGTGTCCAATTAAATGGGCCTGATCGTAAATTTAAAATTTTTAGTTTTCGACTTAATCACCTTTGACCTCAATGCATTTGCTTTAGTATTTGCAACATCAGCAACCCATCTGAAAACCAGCTCTTATCACTAGACCCAAAAAACTCCTCTACTGCAGCAATGACGTCATTGTCAGTCTCAAACCTTTTGCCACGGAGCTCTGTATTCAGTGGAGAAAGAGGAATAAGTCTGAGGGGGCTAGGAGAATCCTGAACCCACAATTATGTGCTGCACTGACTGCAATTTGGGCGGAGTGAACGGGAGGGTTGTCCTGCTCAGAAGTTGCTGACTGACCGTGACACGTTTTCGCTCTTGGTCGTTAGATAACAACCCGGGAACCCAGCGTGCTGATACCCTATTCTTATGTAATTATTCATGTACAATGTATAATTCGTTCAACTGATGTTTAACTGATGTGGTGTGTATCAGCTTAGTATCTAATAGTCACTCGCATGTCTTGCAGTATTGTGTCAAGTACAGCCTTAATGTTTTCACCTGTGGTTACATCAGATGAACGACCAGGACGAGGCTGGTCTTTAGTGCTTACTCTACCCTGTTTAAATTCAGCACACCAATGTTTAATGGTGCTATAAGAAGGAGCAGAGTCACCTATTGTTAGTAACATATCCCCATGAATTTCCTTTGGATTTTATTTTTGTAAACTCAGATATTTGATGAAAGCCCTTCATTCACTTTTCTCCATTTCGGTAAAAGATGTGTGGGTACCTTTGAATGACAGGCTATTATAAGCATTGAAGAGTATGCATCTCGTGATTGTCATGCCATATACACGTCAATGAAGGTTCTTCATGCACGCACAATATGGTTGCGTTTCAGGCATGTTTTCATATTCAGGCCGGAAACGTTTTGGACAACCCTCGTATATCGACGAGATCTATTAAACAAAAAGAGGCTTACATTACATCAACGCGTGCTGTCATTTGACACCAGAAAACACGTTTACGAAATCTTATTCATCATTATCTTAAATCATTCTTTAATAGTTATAAGTAAACAAAAAATATGTTTGAACCAAAATCTGACATTCAGCTTTTGAACAGTGATCTTCAAGTCATAGCATTATGCGATGAAGAATAATTGCTAAACCTGATTTGAATACGGTATACTTTCAGGGTACATGAAGGAGAAGCTTGGGAGCCTGTGTCCAAAAATCCTCCGTCTGTATGGCAAGACTATTGAAAACCAGGACTTCCCGGTACCCAAGAGGGATCTCATCTCGGACCGGAGCCTCCACGGACTCGCGTCAGACCCGGATATCCGGGATGTTACTGCGCACTTCATTGTCAGAGAGGAAGGGAAACCGCACGCAGAGGAATTAAGGAAATATGACAAGGAATTCAAGAAGTATTTTGAAAATCCGGAAAAGGTAGGTGATTGATAATTAAATATCTTTTTCGAATTTATTTTTATCGCCAGTTTTAGAAGAATTTGGGGTAATGTTTTGTCTGCTTTCTTTACTCAGGTTGACATCTCCCTAGGAACCCTGAAAGCTTACAATTCTCTTCTGGCTAAGGCTGAGCAAGAAGAACTTAAGAAATGTGACGTCATCCTTTGTACATGCGCAGTGGCCGGTAGCATGAAGCTGGCTTCCTGTACGAACGTAAGCCAGTGCATCATAGACGAGAGTGCAATGTGCACTGAACCGCTCACCATGATTCCAATAATCGCCAGACAGCCAGACCAGGTAGTGCTCCTGGGTGACCACAGACAACTCCGTCCAATCATTCAGTGTAGAGAGGCCGCGGAACTGGGCTTGGACCAGAGTTTGTTCGAGAGGTACAGTCATCAGGTCCGGCCCCTCGACACTCAGTACAGGATGGTGAGTCATACAGCTTCTCAATCTCAACCAAATGAGTACATGTGAAATTATATAAGTGTGTGATACTCTGTGATATGGTAGAATTGTGATATATATATATATATATATATATATATATATATATATATATATATGTTTATGTTTATGTTTATGTTTATCTTGGAGATAATTAACTGAGGAAATTTATGAGTGTGATTTCTTTATAACCTGAGCAAAAACAACGTAAAAGAAATTTGGAGTGTGATAATTATTATTAATCTTTATAAGTCATTTATTCCGTTGAAAATTATCCAGAGAAGCGTCCTGTTGACCGAGCCTTTACCGGCGGCCTATTAAATAGGTGTCACGAACAAATGCTTAGGACGTCAAAGTCGCTGACATACATGCGAACATATGCTAAATAGAGAATGCTAAATGAAGTCCCGTTTACTACCAATTTTTTTTTTAACGAATGAATGTTTAGGTATATAACCAGAAAGGGCGAGTTAGATACCGATACTATTGACGAGTTTTATCATATGATATGTGACTGCTTATTTACACCATTCGAATACTATTTGGTATGCGATCAGATGCTTTATGTCATTATTGAACATACTTAGTGATTCTTTGAGATAGATGGTAATTCATTTTTTTATAAAAAAAATTATTTTGTCTACTTATGTTTTAGTCAAATCAAATACACGAACACGTTATCTACAAACTTTAAACTCTAAACATGGTAATGTTACTGTATATGTTACTAGTCATAGATATATTTTTGTGAATAAGCACATGGTGCATTAACTCACAGTTCGATTTCCACAGTTACGGGTCTTGCGGAAGAAGAAAAAAGCAAATATTTAATCTTTATCCATCTCAAAGTAATCTCTTAATGTTTTTCTATACAAAGTTTAGTCCGATTTAGCTATTTTCACATAAAATATAACATCTTTTCAGCACAAGAAAATTTGTCAATTCCCAGCCGATCAATTCTACTCTTGGGGTCTGAAAACGGGTCCAGACCGGGCCTCGCTCGCTAGGTGGTATATCCCCCCGGGTAAGGAGCTGTCCATCTGGCCTATGAGGGACAACCCAAAGGCTTTCTGTCACATTGAAGGGTTAGAGGAAACCCTAACCGTGGCGACAGCTGAAGGGAACGAACAGTCCAAGTCAAACAGCAAAGAAGCTGAGAAAGTGGTGAGTTTGTAAACCTCGCTGTTTGTATGATAAAATACCTGTATAACATCATTCTTAGATACCCAATCATTAATTACGTGTTAATGAAGGTATCTAGATGTAAATTACGTTAAAGTCTAACATCTTATTTAAAGATGTTTTTATCCTGTCTCAGATTAAAAACGTATACGCTACCGCAACTATTACAATTACCCTGGGATATAACCCCAATAAACGCTACGCGCTGTCCGATGACTTTTTGTTTTTTTGTCTATATTTTCATTAATTTTCTTTCAATTTGTTTGTTCTGGTAGCAAATGATTTATAACGAATGAAGGAATGGAACGATTGTAACGTTGTGCTTGTAGTATGGTATCGTCTCATTCCCGGAGATTGATTTCAGGTTGACGCGTTCCTGTACCTGCTGGAGCGGGAGAATATTCCCCTTGAGGAAATCAACCTCATGACCCAATACAATGCTCAGAGGTTCATAATCCAGCAGAAACTCAAGGAGAGGTTAGGCTCGGCTAGGCGTTCTCGCTTGAGAATTGACAGTGTTCGAATCCAGACAGTTGTGGCTAGCCAAGGTGATATGCTACCTCCAGTTTCGTTTTTCCAAATGATTTTTAGTTGAAAGTTGATTTGATTTGAAGTTGATTTAGTTGAAACTATTCTGATATTTTTACATAAAAGCAGCTAAAACCTACGCATCGTTTTACTGACAAGCACATTGATAGTATGTATATATTCACCTTAAAATTTGTTTAGCATCTTCTTCTACACATAGCATCGTTCAGCTCTTGAAAATGTCAATATATGTCTGAGATACACGGAATGCTGTCACGACTTTTGCTGATAACTCTAAAAGTGTCATTTTTATATTTTCATAAAATTAGAAAAATGCAATGTAGCTGTTTTGATGAAATGCCTCATTTATGATAAGACAGCTCTGGCGTGTTGAAGTGTTCGGCTTCATTAAACGGCCACTGAGTATGTGTTTATAGTGTTTCTTTTCAAATGATGATGTCAACTTTGGATTTAGTGAAAACAACAAAACAACAAAACAAATACAATTTAATTTCTTAAAATATTATAAGCACTTAAAATTCATGAAAGAAATAACCATAATCTTATTTACACAAAAAGGTGACCAAAACTGGCAACAAAATTAAACAATCCCAGAACAAAAAAGATTTTTTGTTTCTTGATTTCATATAAGACATATTCACAGTACATATACTAATTAAAAAGATCCGTTTTCTGTCGAAGACTAAGAAATTATAATAGTTTGAGTTCTCATTAGATGGGATTTTTCAAATTATCTCGCCTTGCTTGAAACTCTCTTGCCTTTGCTTGGAAAACAAAAAAGTTTATAAGAGTTACTTCCCCATCATCTTGATCCCGATGTATTTAAATGAAAACAACGTACAATGGGCGCTCAATATAGTAAACTAACGAGTTTGACTTTCAAATAAATCGCCGTTAATTTCAATCCAAGCCCCCCCCCCGCCACCACCACCACTTTCAAATTCGCTCCTACGCCCCTGTGACTTGCCATTTGTCAACCAACTTATCCCCCTTCTGGTCTATCGTCGTTTTAAATGTATCCTGCTTCTCTTTTACGTCCCTACGTAGGAGCCAAGTACGACCACTATGCATTGCGCAATAAAATAATAGAGTCGATCTATTTATAGACATGGGAAACACCATACTATTGAGTTAAGTAAAAACAATTAGCGAAAATTTTTGTAAAGATCTTTCAACGAGATTAATTTTGGGCACTATTTTCTAATTTGAATCAATATATTCTGTGGTCTTAAGATTTTGGTGATCGTTGGACCAACTTGTGAGTTCATCGATTCAACTTTCCCTATCTAGGTGGCGAGTGGGACTACGTGATATTCAGCACAGTGAGGTCCCTGCCCCGTTACCGCATCGAGGAAGAACCGACCATGGGTTGGTGCACTCATAACCTGGGATTCATCACCGACCAGAACCAGATAAACGTGGCCCTCACTCGGGCTCGCAAGGGACTCATCATTATAGGTGAGAATAACAGATGTTGGTCACACAGGCGCCATACTCTGAATTTACAATATCATGTTAGTATATGTACATGTAGCTATATAACACAAACAAGGTCTGACACTAGTGACAGAGTCGTGTCTGCAATAGGACCGGAAATGGTTTCCTGGCTCGGTTACCCTCTGTAATCTTCGTAGACAGATCCAAGTTCGCAGTTCGGTCGTACATGTATTGCAGACACGACTCTGTCAGACCTTTTTTATGTTATTTAGCTACAATAACATACTTTCATGATATTGTAAATTCAGAGTCTGGCGCCTGTGAGTGGTCATGTTTGATTTAGAACAACAGGCATATGTCGGCGTACGCTGCGTAACATAGGTAGCGGCTTATGACATATTTAGACGTACTATCGCTGCAGATTTCAAGTTATATATCAATCAGATGTTATCTATGTTTTTCCGAAAAGTTCAAAACAAATGATATATGAGTCTAAATAATGTATTCAATTCTGGTTTAACATTGCAGTCTGATTAGCTATAGAGCGAAGGTATCTACTTTGAGAACAATATTTTCCTTCGTGATCTGCATTATTGTTTCGAATACAAGTTGAAATAATAAGAAAAAGACATATTTTTTGTGTTAACTTTATCATTGCAAGTCTTGATGAAGAGTTTTATGGACAACACCTGTAAACTGATACCATGTTCTATTTTTCACCTGTACCAGGTAACTCCCACCTGCTGAAGTGTGACCAGATGTGGCGGAAGCTGATTATTGAGTACAAGAAAGAGAAATGTTTCACGTACGGCGACGAATTCCCAAGACAGGAATTGTTGTATCGGCGGCAGTCGAGCTCATAGGGGTCTGGTTCTTACCTCGGGCCTAATTTTGCCTTTTACGGATTCTGTGAAGAACTCACCAACCACGATAAGTCGGATTCATTGAGGGAGTTGTGCCATACGATTAGACAAAGGTTTATCTGGTGGCAGCTTGACGATTTGTGCTGTATAGAACTTGGCTTCGAGCATTAGTCCAGTTCATAGCGTTCTCACCTTGTCATCAGACTTCATTGTTCGACATCTGCAGATGAATGGAGGAAGACAGTCGTACACTAAGGGTGTTCTCTGTCTCGTTATTGGCACCATTTTGATGATTTGTGTTCCAATAAGGAATTCTTATTTCAGCAGCAGTAGAGCAGTGGAGAGTGAGTCATTGGCGACCCATTGAGCTTCCTTGGCATCATTTTGAAGATTTGCGATACAATACAGAGTACCTGATTACAATTGTTAATAGTACTCACAGGGAGGTCCTTTCTTCAGATTATAGACAAAAAGTATTATGCTGGTGGAAAGTTGACACCTACATGATACAATGAATTCGTGTCCACAGTTGAACTTAACAGACATTTATTATTTTTTATGCTTATTGTTGTCTTCCATGCCTATGTACATATTAGCTTGTTTTTTAAGCCAAGTGACTTTAAATGCTGCTGAAGATTTAGCTGTGAATTCTTATCTCATCCAGCCTCAAAGGGGTTAACGTTTACTCAATTTTCATTTGATTTTACTCAATTGGGAGAGCTCAGGAAATTATTTCTGAGGTTATGGTTCAGCTCAAAGAAAGGCTTACCAATCTATGCTGTAGATATCCATCATTCTGACATTTGTATTTCCAGTTTACTCACATCTGAAATAACAAACTGAATCATGTCCTAAGTAAATTCCCAAACATTTGCCATTTAAACCTGAGGCCTTTATACAATACACTGCCGTGTCTATTAGCCTTATTGGCATTAACGAGGCCAGACTTCAATCTAAGCTGGTTTCAACGAATCAAATTTGTTACATGGAACAGTCATTGTTGATGAATTGTGTGAATTAACTTTCAATATTGTTTGATGTCATGTTAAATCAAAAATTATATATATAATGGGATTTATCATTATGTATATTTTTAAGTATATTTACATTATTGTATGTGCCTTGCTTTTAACTGCTGATGTTTATCCAACCATTAACATGTATCAGAGTTGTAGTATCAAATTTTTATGACATATTTATGTTTGTTACTGAGCAATTTCAGATAGGTTTGACATGTTTATGATTTTGTGTTTGTTTCTGAGAAAATTATGAAAGCTTTAACATGTTATTTTATGTTTGTTACTGAGCAATTTTAAATAGCTTCAGTACAAGTTAAATGATTATTCTCTCAAATAACACAATTCTGAGTGCCAAAGGGAAAAGCCAAATCTGTTCTCAAAAGTATATTTTTAAAAACCTATTTATTTGTGCCAAAGTGAGCTAGTTTCTTTAAAAACCTAATTCCATTCAATATATCGATTTTATTTGGTTTGATCCATTGTTAAGATATAAAGTTTTAAGACTCACAGAGGTTTCATTCTTACGAAAAGTCAAATTGCATACTGTATCTTAAGTTATTTTAATCATATTCCCACCTACGAAGTGCTATAGAAAGGCTTATATAGCATTCTTATGTATCTCATAATAATTTTCTTGGACGCTCATCTTGTAAGTTTCTTTTAATCAGCGGATTGTTTCTTTGTGCCTTTTGAAGATATAACTCAACTTCTACTTACTTGATTTCTTTTTTGTGAAAAGAAAGTCTTCAATTAAAAAGATAATAGTCATCAAATACAAAATCAATGAGGATCCAAATATTCCTCTTGAAGAAATTGATCATCTGTAATCGAATTTGCAGCCTTTTTGCCATTGTATTTCTACAAAGTATATCTTTAGGAGCTTTTGCCAGAAAGCATGCATTCAGTAGAATATTGACCTTTTTTCTATGATTTTTTTTGCCCTCTATTATCTTCAAGCTCTTCATATTCATTTCACTAGAATTATCAATAGCACAATTTCATGACAAAATCATAAATGACCCAACGATTCACATATTTCAAATATTTAATGTAGGTTTTGTTATCCATTGAACATATTAAAAGATGGGCTGTGTAGAAATTTAAGAGATATTAAAGTTCATTCTTTCAGTGGATTACAGATCTCAAACATTTTTTTCAAGTATCTTTTTACATAATTTAATTAAAACTATATGTAATGATCTGTGAATACATCTAGAAAATCACTGATTGAGGTCAAGGTCAGCTGACCTTTGACGAAATTTGAACCGACCAATTAAATGAGGGCAGGAAGTCAGCTTCCAACCAATCAAATTCGAGGTTCTTTTGCATCGTTTACCTTACGTTTGTCTATGATCATCCATAAAAACTTATTTTGTGATATTTTTACCTAATTTGTTGATTTACTTTTGCACGTACGAACAAATAAACAACACACAACATTTCGGTCATTATCACAGAATTTATGCTGTCATTATATTTTTCAAAAATATACACTGCTACACATTGGTAACATTCGGAATTTGTAATCAAGGTGCTTAAGAACGGCGAAACAATCGCATTAACCTTCGATTCGAAGTCCTTGGCCAACTTTATTGTTATGAGCTGATTTTCAAGTCACGTGACAAGGAATAGGTGTCTGATTCTCTAGATGTAATAACGGACTTCGGGAATTATTGTATTGAAGCTAGTTTTGACTAGATTGGCTTTTCATTATCCTATATTGTGATCAAGTGACAAAAGAGTGTCACATTTTATCTATCAATCATTTTTATTGACATCAACTCAAAATTCTCACCCCTATTTGTAATACAGATTAAGTTATTCAATATGGTTAAGTTGCTTAAAATCCAAATCTTGTCTACCAATGAGCGACACACTTTCGGTGTGGTTATGTGAGCTCTGAATACATTTGTCTTGTTGAAAATACATTGCCTTCTTGAACGTGACAATTTGATCATTAATTTGATTTGTCCCATGAATTTGATTTAAAGGGATTGAGTTTTGATCATTTTGAGATACTTTTTGTTTTTTCTGTTAAGAAAATGCCATCTCCATCTCTGTTCTTTTGTCACTGACTGTGATCGACAGCATTCAGGGCAATACAATTTAAAACATTTATTTTGGCTCACAAAGTCTATAAGATCAAATGGCATATATATATCAGAACGGTCATCGTCCGGCGTCCGTGAGTAAACCTTTCACAATGTCTTTTCTGTCCCAAGAACTGCTGTACCCTGAACCCTGAAGAGGTCACAGTTTGTACATCGGTCCTGACCACATAATATATTTAGTCCTACCCAAAAATTTGACATGTCCTGATATAAATTTAATAGATTACGTTATTGTTTATTATAAGGGTTATTTGTGTAATTTTGAATATTGGTGACTCCCTACTGTATATTTCATGCATGGGACTGTGGGATACTACATACAGGATTTTTGATAACAATAATCTTAATCTTCGACCCGTCCAAAGCCTGATGTGCTACATAGATCATGTTTCTATTTTTAGATTTATTTTCGTTCCACTACCTTAATTACTTTGTGTTGTATCCTTTCTTGGCGATCGACAAAGATGTATTTCATACAAGTCAATATTTACTATTTTTGTTACTTACATTAAAGACTTCATAATGATTTAAACTTTGGTTGTTTTGTCTGTTATAAATAAGCCCCATAAATTCCTATTTTGATGTGCGCCGTTTTTATCATGAGGAGAACGTGCTACCTGGTTTGGAGGGTATATCATTTTAAACACTAAATGGGCGCCTTGATGCAATCTTAATGTAAATAGGCCATGGCTACTATATGGTCCTCTGTCTTGCCTTTGTCTAAAATGCGAAGAAAATGGAGATGGTTCTACGTTACAAAGAAATTTCTACTAAAGAAAACTTTTTCATTGCTGAGAAAACCCCGGAAAAGCCTACATTAATCTTTGAAATAAAAGACACATAAATAGTACAAATTGCGACGAAATGTGAACCCAGCGACAGATGGTTACCAGCACCACAAGCTTATTAAAAGCATGCTCTATCGCTTACCGCACATGATCAGTCATACGTGAGATCAAGATAAATGTTCACAGCTTTAGGCTATAAAGTTAGTTCTTAAGACCGGAAATATTAAATGCAACGTTGCACTTAATACGCATAAACGACGTTATTGATTTGTAATAATATAGATAAACTGATTCATTAACTTTGATAGGCATATTTTGTTTTACGATATGTACGAAAGTATACATAATCCACACATAATCACAAATATACCATAAGATGCCCAAGTAATTCAACCACTATCATCAATTTATTTCACATGAATATGACATTGCTTTGGGTACCTATAAGTGGACATATTTAATAGTCACAAATATACCATAAGATGCCCAAGTAATTCAACCACTATCATCAATTTATTTCACATGAATATGACATTGCTTTGGGTACCTATAAGTGGACATATTTAATAGCTTACACAAATACCGTATACACTTAACGTGATAATCTACATGTACGCTGACCACATTCCGCCAACACTACGTTACTAGACACTTGTTTACCTACATCTAGTACAAACTTTCAATAAGTATCGTGATTTTTTTTCTATTTATTTCTTATCACTGAAAAGTGATTTTAAACTTTAAAATAAATCTGCAAAACCAATAAAATATATATTTATGTATCCTGTTTCTCAAATGAAAATAACTCTTGAATTTCATCAGGCCAATAAAATATCCATAACTCTCTTATCAGCCAACTTACCTGTGTCAATAGTTCATCAGCCAATCCAATTATCAATACATAAGGAGTCACGTGTATAGAGCGTGATTGCTAAGTATAATGTTACGAACTGTGTCATATCTTTACTTATTTTTTTACTATTTCCTCTCGCCACACTTACTGACTTGACGTTGGGGACTCGCTTCTGAGCCTGCGAGAGGCACACTTCCAAACAATTACAAAGGAAGGATTTTCATTATTTTATTATAAAAACAGTTAAAGTAGTTTACATAATTACACAATTCCTAATCTTACCTACCTAACTATCAAACGTATCCCCATACTTACTCTACTCCCTTAATACATTACCCATCCTATCCGATGTTGGCACTACGTTGTCCAACTTCCTACTCTTCCTGGGTAAGCTCTGCTCTTCCGAAAAATTACTCTAATTGCCCGTGCATCCCCCTTTTAACCCTTGATCACATTAATCTTCTTCTGTGTATGTTTTTCTCTTGACCAATCATTTCTTTACTATACCCTATGACATACGTCAGGAAGAAGTGTACTCTGACCTTCGACCTCGATAACTTCGAACCTTAACCTTTATTTGACGTCACTACCTATTTTCTTTAATTGAATAATACACTTTAGCAAATGCTTAGTAATTCATAACGTCACGATAATGCATTTTATCTCTATTTTATTCTTCTTACCAAGCATAAGAATGACATACTGTAAGAATATGATTCCATGTTAGGCTTGGTCGTAAATTCATTTCTCCTCCTTGTTTCTCATGATTAATAACTAAAGAACACGCACCTTTTTAGTCAACTGCTCTATTATGTCTTTTGGCTACACATTTGCTACTTTTAAATAATATTTCACTATTCTAAACTTATTTAAAACATACTGAATATTTCCTAAAACCCCATATTCTAACTGACTTTTAATTTCACTACATAACAACTGTAAGTCTACCACTTGATAATATTCTGATAAGTTAGGTCTCCATAGGTTGGATTTTTTATATAAATAAGAATTGTTACTACCAGAATGTCAAATGTCAGTTACCTTCATTTTCAAAAAACAATGTGTAAAGACATTAATCAGTTGATAGCATTGTTCCTATTGTCACTGTTCCATATAAACGAAAGCGAAAGTAGCCGCCATGTTGAAAATCAAGGAAAACAGGTAACGGCGCTTGTTGCTTGTGAACCCTAACGACGCACAGGTGATAGTTCAATTAAGAAGCAGTTTATCAATGAGGCAAATCGGTGCCTGGGTTCGAACCCGGTTAATGTCAGACCGTCTGACTACAGGTGAGAAAACATTAACCCTTATCTCCATCAACGATTTTTTAATTATTGTATGTATAAAGCACGTAGTTTTCTATTGAAGTGTCAGATTTGTTTTGCTTTGTTGATAATCTGGCATGATATGATATACATTAATGTTTTGGCATTTGGGTATATTTGGCTCTGTTTAGCTATGAGTTGCATAACCAAAAATGTCTAATCCCCTGACGGGACGACCCTCCATACTCTCGATTTTCCCTTTAAGTGAGGATTTTTTGAAAAATAATTTATCAATTTTGGAAATACATGACGTTTTATTGTATGTTATCACCTTCATCAAGTTAAACGCGATTCAAAAGAAATTAATAATGATAATAATGTATACTTAAACGTTGTGTAACAATTAAGAAGATGTTTCCAAGAATATATTTCTTATATTAAGCATTGGACATGTCGACTTCGGTCTACCCGCATTGAACAAGTTGGTTTCACATACCTATGAATGTGCAATACAGCACGTATCAATAATGTGTCTTTTTACATTGTGTTCAAACATGCAGTACTAACAAATGACCCTTTTTATCAATCAATATAAGACGTATATAGTGACAATGGCGTGTATGGTTGTTATTGTTGTTATAGTTGTGGTAGTAGTAGTTTAATTATAGGCAGTAGAAGAAAAATAGAAGCAGAATAAGTAGTAGCAATGGTGGTAGTAGTAGTAGTAGTAGTAGTAGTAGTAGTAGTAGTAGTAGTAGTGGTGGTGGTGGTGGTGGTGGTGGTGGTGGAAGCAGCAGTAGGGGCAGTAGAAGTAATGAAGGTGGTGGTGGTAGTTGCTGTATAAGTAGAAGTACTAGTTGTTGTTATAGTAATCACAGTAGAAGTAGTATTATTTGTAGAAGTAGTGGTAGTAGAAGCAGAAGCAGTAGTAACAGTTGTAATAAGAGTAGACTCGTGTCTCGTTTTAGTTTGAGCAGTGTTGTAAGTAAACACACAGATAGCTTTTCCAATGAATTTAAATCGATAGAAGCCTTGCATAATAATAACATTACTTGGAAGTTAATGAATAATCAATGGCAGTCAGTACTACACATGTGCCATCTGGATTTCCTGGTTGTTATGACCACGCCCTCTAAATATTTTCACGACAACACGGTACAACACAGTGTGACAAGTCGTGGTTGTTAAAACTTGGACAGTTCGAGACTGGCAATAGTTAAGCTTTGCGTAGGTTTAACTTGGACAGTTCGAGACTGGCAATAGTTAAGCTTTGCGTATGAAGATGACGGATGTGTCGACACAATGCTTTATCTGTAAGATGAGTTAGTTGAATTTGGGAACAATGGATTTGGACATACACAAATTATTTCGATTCGAGTCGAGTGAAAGTCGTTACCAAATTCGCTCACTAGGTTCACAAATAGGGAAAAAATGTTTATTATTTGGTTACACTTTATCGCCGCTATGTATCTGTTAAACTCGATGATGTGATTAATTGGTCCCTTATTGACTAGGTCTCGTCTGTACTGAACTGGTGTCAGAATAAGCGGAACCTGTGGCTGCGGTAAGACCGCTTACTGAGGAATGTCTTGGACCGAAAGAGTTCGAATCTTGAAGATGTCCATATGCTGAAACTCTTAATCCTCGGAACACGGTTGATTTTAATCAGACTGAATAACATGAAAGAGTAACTTATTTTTTGTAGAAAAGACATATGGGATGCAGATTTCGTTCATTCAAACATTTAAAACGCTATAATTTGATGACGAGAATAAAATAAAGCTTTGTTGTTTTAGTAACAATACATACATGTAGTTGTTATGTTATTTCTACATTCATATCTCCATCATATGGACTTTGTATTTACTAGTTGAGCATTTTATGTACTAGGCCAACAACTAATTTCAGCGGGTGGCTATATCATTACGTACATGTAACCAATTTCAATTGACTTACATGTTAAGCTGTTGCGATAATAATTGTTCTGAATTAAGTTAAATTCTCTTTTCTGACATATTGTGCAAACAGATTGAAAATCATCTCAGCTGCAGATACATTATTTCCATTAAATGTTTTGATAATTATTAAGCAAATTGTCTCTTATATGATATCACCTTATTATATAAAAGCAACATACCGGTTATAAGTACGATTAACATGACTGTCAATGGGACAAGGTAGTCACAAGATGCTTAAAGAGCCACTCCGTGAGTTGTTGATGTCATATATGCCAAACTTAATCAATATAGTGTCATTTGATCGCGAAGTATCGACTGTTACCAAAAAGACACATTTTAAAGCTTGTTGGTTTTTACAGAAAGGAAGAACGTCGCAATTATGATCGAAAACTGGACGGTGGCGCGCGTCAAAGAATCAAACGTAATTTTGGAGACTTATCTAAAACAGCCAGGAGAGCAGTTAGGAGTTGATAGTGTTTTTTTAGGTTATATAACTAGTATACATGTATATTGGACGTGATATCTACACCTCTGTGCATTTATAAATCAAGACTGTTTTTAGATTTTCATGGAAACCAGTATTTGTCATATAAATGTCTTTTTGACATGAAAGGTTAAGGTGTTTTGATTTTATATCACCACATATTGCCACAAAGTAAATAATATTTTATGAAAATCACGGAGTGGCTCTTTGACCACGTGACATTCGATAACTAATCAACAGGTAAAAGAAATGTGTTAAAGTAGCTAAGCTGGTCTTACAAGCCGTCTGCAAAAAATGAATCAAAGGAACGTTTACTTGATTAATAAAACTTAATTACCTTTTATTCTCGAAAAGCTAACCTAACATTCATTAATAGACTATTGCCACCCGTTGAATAGCAGAATAAATTTTCAAAGACATGCCTGTACGATTTTGAAACATAATAATCAAATGAGGATTTAAAATGATCAGACCAATTTAATCATGGTCATTGCGAGTGTGACATTTTGTAAAAACAAATAATTATAGGCCTAAATCCTTTTTCGCTGCTCAGTTCCAGTTTTACCGTTTCTTGAAATACACTAGAGTTCGCTCCCTTTACAAAAATATTCTTTGACGATTGTAGGAACATTTTTCTGGTAACCAGGTTATTTAAATTCCGTCGTTTCGCATATAAGAATAGAAGTTAACAGGCCATAGACACCGTTCAGTTTTCCCGATTCAGTAGATCAAAACGTGAAAAGCCCCTTCTTAAACAAAAGCACTCGGACGAAGATATACGTGGCCCATTGTCGCGTTGAATCATTGAAGGGAAGTAATTCAGGATTGCGTAATGTAACTAGACAGACTGTAAGTAAGGCGACCTGTGTCGTACAGTCGTTATGTCAAAACGAGAAAGGGAGTTTGCCTTTACTACCAGGATCTTAATTATATGAATAACTCATTTGTTTGAGTAGTAAAATTGTGTTCTAAAACTTCAATCAATATCAATAGTTGCGAGATTGAATATAGGCGTTAATAGAACACCGACCTTTGTAAAAAAAAATATGAAAAGAAGAAACGAGAGAGATCTTTATATTTACAAAGGTAGATAAACACTGACGCACAGTACCTTAAACTTTATCTCTTGAACTGGTTTGTTGCAAAGGAGATGAAGAAAGTTGTATCTTCATATATGCCTATTTCAACACAAGCGCACTAAGAGGTAGGAACAGGGGGAGGGGTGGAGGTCTCATGTGGGAGAGGGGGGTTGGAAGCGGACGGTGTATAAGAGCCGTAACAAGCGTTGTTTTGTCATCCCCATCCCAAAGTAACATTATTTTGTATTGGTTCGTCATACTTCATAAGACAAAAACGATTATTCTACTTATTTGTTAGAGAAGCCAGCAGCCGGCGAACTTAAAGTAGGCTTGTTTCCCATTAGGGAACGAATAAAGCAAATGCAAGTGTCATATTCGAAGAAATACTTATTTGCATTTACAATATGATAGTTACAGCCATGAAATATTGAATGCAGATCGTGATTATTGATGGAAACATCGATCAAGTGCAACTACCGCGTTATAACGAGGACGGATTCTATTCTTGTGTCGTATCTAACGGGAGGCTCGCACTTTTGTTTAGGGTAATTGAGCCAGTAAAGCGGTATAATCCCTTAAAACAACAGGTGCTGGGTCAAATTTGCTACCCATGAAATAATTAACCTTAGACCTTAAGGAAAAAAACTATTTCTTCATACATACTTTTATTTGCATATCTAACAAATACAGTACTACTTATGTCAACAGACTGATCATTATCTGAATAAAGGGCATAACTGAATTAGTCAGCCAATGTAATTTTCAAACTCGCAACTATGCCATTCAGCTTTTATAGTCTATTGTTAATTTCCGAGTAAAGGAGATTGATTACGTCTTCTAGGAAACATATCGACAGTCATGTGACCAACACACGTTTTATACATTCCACAATGGATTACGCTTATCAAGTCTACCGCTACCTGCTAGGTAAGTGTTATAAATAACTCTCGTATTCGACTAATTTCTACTAACAATATGGCCATTTTACTGTTATCATCAAATATACATGTTGCATATCAAGTGATGGGTACATCCGTTCTTATCACGATGACGTGTTTCGGTTTCACTTTGACAACACGTCATGTAATCAGGGCTTTCTTCTCAATGTGAAGTAATATATTTTCTAGGAAATATAGCAATATCTACGTATATACTGAAACGTTCTACATAGCTATATGAGTGGTGATGACACGTCAAGCTCTTAATATTTCACCTGTGTGAGAATGTCTCAAGGTAAGATTTTTTGCTACGCCGATTCAGGAAGTCTTAATACATGATTTATACTCTTGACATGATGTTATTGAATGGTTGAGTTACGTACGCTTTACCGTATTTGTTTTGATAGAAATTCGTCTACAATTATCGGTGGTTTATTTAAATCACTGCCGTGATTGCCTGTCTCTAATACATGTAAATTTTTACATTATACGGCATTATCTACGGCTCTTAATTCTAGAACATCCCGACCTGTAATATTGGCCTACGACGATCGATAATTACGCTGATAACTAATCAATGGCGATATAGAATAAGCACGCTATTACAAATGTACGCCGATCTCCAATTGACGCCTATACCAATAAACGCCAATAAATACACACCGATCTCTACAATACGTCTTTCTTAGCCGAACTGATTTATATGCCATTCTAGTATACACGTGAGATGACAGAGAGAAACTTGTTTGCTTAAAAAAACGATTGAATATAGAACTATGGCCTCAAATAGACGCGGGTGCACAGTGTATGCTTGATAACATTTGCGGATCCAGGGGGAGGGTTCACTTTCGAGTTTGTTTTAAGAATCGACTATGTAAATCACCCCCTTCCCTCCTCCCCCCTCTGTTAGACTGACTACGGTAATAACGCACCGAAACCGTACCCTCTGTACGTGGCAAAGCGGCAGCCACTTATTGCGACGTTACTACACTTCGCATAATTTGATAGAATAAAACCTGGGAGGGGGAGTGTGAAGTTGATCAGACTGAACTATTTTCCCCAAGAAAGTCTGGACGTATTGAATAAGAGAATTGAAAGCTGTTACATTTAGCGCCACTTAACGTAACGAATGTTATTGAACATGCGCGTTGCTTATAATCAAAGTTGGCCTGCGCGAAAAACCTTTCGCTCAAAAGTAGAGTGTTCCATGCTTATTTCCATTACATCGTTGTAAAACGTTATGTATTTTATCACATCTTTTCTTATTTGGCAGAATAGTCCGATAAGCTATTAAGTAATTTTTTTAAACTGACCCAAAACGAATCTGTTGTTTTTACAGTGCGAGATTCGTCATTTGGTTTTAGGTCATTTTGAAAAAGTTAGTTATCATATTTGTATCATTCTGGGTCCCGTTGCATAAAACTCTAGGGTGACGAGAAGTCATGATTTATTAGTTATGTGTTATGATGTATTATGCAACGACCTCCTGATAAGTAAACGATTTTAGCGATAATCATACGGACAGACAAGAGACAATGACCACAAACAATGACTTTTACACCAGTATTTTCTATATTAACTGATAACTTTGAGCCAAACTTGATCATTGATTAACGATAATTTTATACATATAAACATTATTCAAGGGTGCGCGGTATTATCGGTATATTGCGATATAGATACAACACGATACGTACCGGTACACCCTTCTGAAAATATCCAATACATCGGATCATATAAAATTAACAATTTCCGTGTAAAATTGCAGAAAATATAACCAAAAAATATGATTTTACTGATAGTTGAAGTGTGATCTCGCAAAAAGGAAAATAGCACGGACATGTTAAAAGTCCTATCCAAGTCACTGAAAAATCTTTCTTTACAAAACGAGCCAGATGAGCATTGATCACTGTTCTTATTGCTGTTGTTTAGTCAAGAGAGCATGGAAAAATTTAAATATGAAAAGTACCAATATATTGCAATACATATTGCAATGCGCCTCTCTGTATCGCAATATATTGCAATACGGAAATGAGTAGCGGTACCCATCCTTATGTTTAATGTACATTTTTTTGGTGGAAAACCGATCAAACAATCAATGTATCCAATTATCTACGAAGTTTTAAATATTCCAAAATTTATTTTATTCAAAAGACGGATTCCTTCACGACTCAGATCCCTATTTTCATGAAATTATTCGATCAAGGTGGAAAGCTCATTGTATCGATTTTATCTCAAACAGGTTATTAGCACAAATCAACAAGACTGTTGAAATTAGACTTTTGTGTTTTAGTCCCAAAAAGGTTTCATTATCCTAAATTAATCCTTTTCAATTGCCTTCATTTCTTTTGTTTTTAGATTTCGTAGGCCCATCAGAAACCAGAGTCGAGGTAGGTCGGTTTTCGTTAAAATGACTTTAGCCAGGAATGCTTTATTCTCGCTTTCTATCCAAAGTTCGCCACGTATATTAATGATACTTTATCACTACTACTACTACTACCACTACTACTACTACTACTACCACCATTTCTTCTTCTTCTACTACTACTACTACTACTACTTCTACTACAACCACACCAAAGCCAACTCTACTACTACAACCACTACTATTACTACTACTACTACTACTACTACTACTATTACTACTACTACAACTACTGCAACTACTGCTACTACAACTTCTACTACCACCACCACCACCAACACTACTACTACAACTACGACTATAACTACTACAACTTCTACTACTGCCTACGCAACTACTACTACTATTACTACTAATACCAATAATACTACTTATACTACCACTACTACCACTGACATATTTTTTATAATATCAAATATCGGGGTGGTGCTTTACTCTTTTGATGAGTATAGTCCCCCTATCGTTCAGAACGCTCCTGCCAGTGGCTCGGCAACTTTGCCTGCAGAGAATTGTACTACACGCAGTAAGGTTTGGGTGCAATGCTATTCTGAATTTCAAAGCAGTACCACCAATGGTTCGTTAGTTCCGATGCTTGCACGTTCTACTGCATTTAAAGCCACCCTACTGTTGCGGGTTTTCTCCCTGCAATTATACATGCAGCCATGATATAAATGGAGTATTCGTTAAACAGCTGTTAATTCCCACTCATCTCACCTTGTTCAGGAAACCGGTGTTGAGGAGATCATCTATCAACGCAATGAAGAGTCAGACGAATCTGCGCCTCGCCAGGACGGGAGGGGTTGGGAAGAAGGAAGGACGAACCCCCCAAACTCCCCGGCGTCGGTACAATCGATCCCTTCGCTTCAACGTAACCCTGAATTTTCTCCACTTGACGAACAAAGCGCGACAACTCCCGACCAACTTGCCGTAAGTTCAATCGCAAGTTATTGCTGCTTGATTATAATTATTTATAATTTGGGAGACAACCGTACACAAAAAAGCTTTGAAGTGTGTGTTGTTGTGGTATTATAACTGCACAATCGATAAATCCTATTGCTCGAGGTATAAACGAATGCCCAACATCAAACTGTTACAACGTTTAATGTTCCAGATGGTATGAAATGTATCCAAATAATCTCTCAGAATCTCAAATGAACTCTGTATCATGTTATCTGTTATGTGAATTGAACCTGTTAAGTCAAGTGAGTTCTAATTACTTACCAAATTTTGAAGAGTCTCAGATAGTTTTGTACATATCACATGTAATGAAAATCTTTAAAACCACTATGGAGCCTTGAGATTGACGAAATGGAGAAGTTATAAACAATGCAAACGTCATGTCTCAGATATAGTTTTGCATATGTTACATGTAACGACAATCATGAACACCACTATAGGTCCTTGAGGCTGACGAGATGGAGCAACTTATCAACGCCGCCATCAAAAGTGTCCAAGACATGAGCTTCGACAGCACCCGGTCCGCAAACTTCACTTCCGACGCGTCGGCGCTCCTTAGCAAGGCCGATACGGCAGAAATCGGGCGGTTCTGTGGACTCGTTTGTGCTCGCCTTCATAAAGTGTTCATTCAGGAGGTAACGTCAATACATTATCATACTTCATTACACGGAGCTTATGTAATGCTAAAATGACCCTTCTTGCTTTTTCCAGTATATCTTTATCCGCGAGATTCTCACAATCCCCGGCTTTCCTCACTATGATACACTCTTTAAGTTCATCAATAACCAGCGAAACTCTAGCAAAGTATGCAGTTCCCGGATGAGAGAACCGATACGCGTCGTATGTTATACTAGTAATGAGTTACCCGCCAGTAGGGATATCTATTGAGGATTGCAGGAGCCTTGTGAATAAAATCACCGTTTTCTGCTAATTTCTACTATTTAAAAATATATTTGTGGGTTTGAAAACAACTATGGAACATAGGTATTTATTGAGATCATTGTATTTCAGAGATCTACCCAAGTGGTTCATGGTATTCGCTTCTTTTACACGGGTAGGTTGACCTCATACAAGTACAAGTGCAATAATATAGCTTATCGTAATATATGCAATCACTATGCTATCGTGCTTATGCTTATCATTGGTTGCCACTTTAATTTTAAAAAGGCATGTCTAAATAAACGTTTATTTCTTTCATTTTGTACTCTTGCATAATGTTCATATCTTCTGTTAATCCATTGCAATACCCGTGCATAAATGTTCATCACGATTCTGTTATTCCATTGCAATTGTCATTTTTAAACGTTCATCACTTCTTTTTAAATCAATTGCAATACTTGTGCATAATTGTTCGTCACATCTGTAAATACACTGCAATACTCATGCATGAATTTTAAAAACCTCTGTTAGTCCATTAATGTAAATTTACGCTCGTTTCTTTTATTTTGTACTCTTGCATAAATGTTCATCACATCTGTTACTCAATTGCAATACTTAAGCTTAAACGATCATCACCTCTGTAAATCATTACTCGTGTTTAAATGTTTGCCACATTTGTTAATCTATTGCAATACTACTGCATAAACGTTCAGCACATCTGTTACTCCATTGAAATGCTCGTTCATAAATTTTCAACACCTCTGTTAATCCATTGCAATACTTGTGCTTAAATTATCATCACCTCTGTAAATCATTACTCGTGTTTAAATGTTTGCCACCTTTGTTAACCTATTTCAATACTCGTGCATAAACGTTCAACATCTCGTAAATCCATTTCAATACCCGTTCGTTAATGTTCATCACATCTGTAATCCTTTGATATTCTCGTGCATAAATTTTCAACACCTCCGTAAATCCATTGCAATACCCGTTCATAAACATTCATCACATCTGTTATTCCATTGCAATTGTCGTGCATAAATATTCATCACTTCTCTCAACCATTGCAATTCTCGTGCATAAATATTTATCACTTCTCTCAACCACTGCAATTCTCGTGCATAAATATTCATCACTTCTCTCAACCATTGCAATTCTCGTGCCTTAATATCCATCACTTCTATCAACCATTGCACTTCTCGTTCATAAATGTTCATCACTTCTATCAACCATTGCACTTCTCGTTCTTAAATGTTCATCACTTCTATCAACCATTGCACTTCTCGTTCTTAAATGTTCATCACTTCTGTTGAAATACTCGTAGACATTTTCATCACTTATGTTAATTACTAAACACATGCATAATTGTTTCATCGCTCCTGTTGATGAGTTGCAATGCTTTTACGTAATTGTTTTATAAGATCTGTTTACCAATTGCAATACACGTGCATACTCGTTTCAACAATTTTATTTATCCATATTGCAAAACACATGAATAATTTTTTCTGTACTTCTAGTAATCAATTGAAGTGTATTGTCCTTTTTGGCCACGCATTGAACGTCTGTCCGTCAGTCCATTTGTCCCCAAATTGGTCCGAAGCCAATATCTGCTATACAACGACGTTATCTTGATGTGTTTTTGAGGGTTAGACTTATGAATTGGTTCTTATGGCAGCTACATAAAACTTGATATACTTGTCAAATGAGGTTTTATGTGCCTTTTCAATATCAATCATTGCAATCAAATAACATTTAACGTTAATATGCTGTCATATTTATAAATCGCTCGTGGATGACTTGACAATATAGTCCCACAAACAACCTAAAACTACTAAGTCTTCCCCTTGCAACATTGTAAATGAATGGTGTGTGTTAAAAGGTAAAAAAAATTGCTTTTGGAAAACTTAAAGTTTTTTATTCGGTAACTGATTTGTATGAATTGACTTTAGCCAACCGTATTCAATAGTTTTGATACGAATGCATGTCAAGACGCATTCATGTACACGTTTCATCGACAAGTCAAATACGAATCATCGCTGAAAAAAAGGCCACAGCTAAAGGTCAGGAAATACCAAAATTTAAAGGATATATTTCGATTTATTTAGGGACTTTACGGTAAATACAGTTTCTATCATTAAAGAAACTTTGGGTACATTTGGGATGGGATATTTACTCAATAGATCTGACTATGCATTAACAACAAACTTTTATTGTATATACGACACACATGGTTTAACACGTCTGTTACGTGTATAAAGGGCATATATGAATCTTAAGTTATACTTACACATAGTGAAATATTTGCATTTCATGCGAAACTTAGGGAGACGCAAACTTGCAATCAGCCTTTTCTGACTGTAAGAGTAACTAAAATGTAAACCGATAAGAGAAACATCGCTCGATTGGTTTTATGTTGTTTTTTTAAAAACTGGAGTTTGCAGTAACCGGCAATCCCTAAAAACCTGGGCCTAGATTTTCGAAGCTCTCTTAGCACTAAGATAGTCGTAAGTACCATCAATTAACATTGGCCGACGACTATCTTAGCACTAAGAGAGCTTCGAAAATCTAGACCCTGTATATAAGTTTAATCTTATTGGGGAGACGCAAACTTGCATTGAATATGATTGAATATCTAAAATGTAAACCGAACAGAAAAACATCGGTAGATTGGTTTTAAGGGTTATTTTTAAAACTGCAGTTTGCAGTAACCCGCAAGCGCTAGCCTGACATGACCGAAAGTAGGCCACTGCATGACGGATGTAAAAAATGATAACTTATTCCCTGACCGTCGTAATCGATTTAGTTTCGTCGCTGAGATTGGGTATGGTTTAAAAGGAAACATGCATCAAATCGGCATTAGATACACCTTCCTGCACCAAATGTCCAAGAAGACATGATTATATGTTTGTCTGTCTTTTATAAAGTATGAAATATATTTCAAAGGGTAGTAGCACCTATTTTAGGTAAACAACGTGATATCACGAAAAATAACATAAATGTTACCAATTGCAATCAGTGTTTTTCAATCAAACCGGGAATCCATTTCCCTATATTAAATGATTAAAAGGTGTTAACACTAAAATGGCCGCCAGAAGTTTCGCGTGATACTTGATACATGTACTTTCTTTTACGACTAAGGCTAATGGAGTCGAGTGTTTTAAGGTGTTTGACCCTCTGAAAATAATTGCATTTGGCTTAAACATATTTTATTGGGGAATTATTGAAAAAATTAAATTTCCAAAATAATTGTTACTGCCCCTTGGAGTATTGAGTATCTTCTGCAATGGGATGACTAACTAGATGTCTCAACTATGTACGTTCAGAGATCACATTTCCCTCTTCGCTTCTTTACAAATTCAATTCAACACCCTCCATTAAATTCTTTTATGGTAAACAGAAAGCTGTGCTTGTACTTTGTATGCCAACAGAAAGTAGCATGTTTAATGTTTTTTATTTACTGTTTATGAAAGGTTGAATGTAAGTTAGCAAGAGTGCATGAAAGTAGCGCTGACACTTACCCTGACAGCTTTGTTGACTCCAGGCGTCATTCATTCATTTCAATATTACTTACCTACGCTGCATGCTATTCTTCTTCTATCCAAAGGGTAGCATCAGCTACGACTTCGTCTACTTCTTCTACATGATGTTAATAAAAAAATATTTCATTGATTTATTATTTCAAAAAAATTCTAAGATGTTGCAACATTATCGTTACTGTACCGATATTGGTGATAATGCGATTTATTAACACGATTTGTAAATACTATTGTTTTTTTAAAAAGAAAGTTGTATGTCGTTATCTAAGGTTCTTGAGGGTTGATCTAGATTTTCCTCCTGACGACTGGTTGATACAGGACTTAGTGAGATGCCAATCAAACTCGAAAAGTCACGGGTTTTTTTAAAAATGTAAAAGATTAAGGACTTTTTTTAATAAGTAAAGTGACGTCCTTCACTGTTGCAGCACTGCTATTATCTCGAGAGGATGCCGTGTGGTTTAGTCAGGAGAAGGATACAGAAGTGTTGCTTCTGGTGGACGTCCAGCACATTGAACAGTTCCTCTGGAGTAAAGTCTACAGCAGAACACAGTTCACACCCTACAAGTACCAGGTCCGTATGCTAGGCTAGCTACACATGCAGTAGAAACGACAGTGCAACCAGCTTTTAATTTTGTTTAAAATAAATGTTGGATTATTTTTTCAAGCCCGTAAGCTAGGCTAGTGTCGACAATACTTTCAGTAGAAACGACAGGTTTATATTTGTTGAAAGGAAATGTTGTATCATTATTCCATTTGAGCATTTGTGCACATCTCTTCGTTCGAATCTGTTATCATCGGAACTGCTGTTATCATTCCTTGTAATCCTAACAGCCCTTGTGTCTTCAGTAAATACTGCTAATACCCATGCAGTTGAAGGTTAAAATGTTAAGTGGTCACTTTCAGCAGTGTCAATGTTGAGATATGTTTCCATATTTTCTTTGTGTTTTTGCCACATGACAAAGACATCTTTTTTTATTCCATGATTATATCAGAGTGGACGAGAGTTACATTTTGTGTTGTCCAACAAAACGTTTTGTCCATTGTCTCCCTTTAATATATTGAAATCATTTATTATTTATCATTACCTTTCCAGGAGATATTACAACTGTTGAACGAGTTACAGGGGAAGGTTTTGACCGTCTCCAATCAAACCATCTGTGCCGGAGTCTGTTACCACATGGCCAACACCCTCTTCACTGCCTTCCTCCGTATGAGGATGCGTGAGAAACTGTTCAAGGACAACGTGAAGCACCTTCTTCTCACAATGGTCAAATGTGCACTCTCAAAGGTACCAATGGTGCCATTATAGTCTTTACTATAACAAAATGTAGGCATAAACATCATATATCTCTTTTATGGACAATTTTACCGCCAATTACTTTTTATTGTTCAACAATAATAAGTACCTTTTGATAATAAAATTTGAAAAAATTTAGAGAAACTGGATGTCATGAGTATCACCGCCGCTAATGGCTAAAATATTGCCGAAGCGGCGTTAAACAATAACTCACGCACTCTTCCAATTTCAGGATCGTCCAGACCTGGTTAAAGACTTGGCCAGAGTGGGTACGTGTATGTTTCTACTTCATACTGTCCCTCTCTCATTCATTTTGAAAATAGATAAATTATTTTAAAAGAACTGTCGTTTGTTGTTGTAGTGGCCGAACAATATTTTGAGATGGAAAATTCGGAAGCTTGTGAGTTGTGGTCCCGATGTTGTCAACAAAGAGGAGATTCGCGTCGGGCAGAGGAGCTTGCTAAGTTGGCTGTCAGCATTGCAGTGAGTACATCTACTTGTTCAACAGTAAATGATCATACTGTGTCCAGGTGAAAGGCTGTCGGACTCCGCCAGAGGTTCAAACACGGAACGTTTAAACAATACTTAAAGGCGTCATGATCAACTTTTACCAATAGAGACACTTTAATAGAAAAAAATTAGAAGAAGTAGATCTATATGTGGTGAAATTTTGCATCTCACTGAATACCGGAAATTAGATATGTAACCATAATTCTTTGGTTTATTAATGTGATCAATGCCAAGTAACACCTGGTAGTAGCAGTGACTACGTTGACTTAAACTACTTTTCACGATTCTTAAGGTAGACCTTTTCTGTTTGGCATATTAAACCAATCAACTGACCTAACAAGGCTATTGAAAATAAATACCATTAACATTGTATAATGTAAAATTTTTGTAATCTCGGGTATGGCTAAAAAAGTCATGAGATACATGTCTGACTATGTAGTTGAGTATGTGAAGTTACTAATATCCTCATCTTGAAAAAGTTTAAGAAGATAATGCATAATTGTTGAGATTCAGCTTCCATTACATGTAAGATTCCTTTTCAGCGCAGGGAGGACAAACCCAGGTTGGAGGATTATTTATTTAGTTTACGCATGGATCTGGCGAGAAAAGAGAAGATAAACTCAGAGGTTGACCTTGACTGGATTAGAGCTACTGGTGTCGACCATAACATTGATGCTTGGGTGAGGGCATAGCTTGTCCGAGCACTCCGCGGTCCACATCTCCGAAAAATAAAAATGAAACAATAATCCATCTCTTATAGTGTCACAGAATGTTTCTTCATTTTGTATGTGGTTTAGATAAGAGCCACTACTCCACACTTGCAGCCTTATCTTTATAATGAAAAAGTATTGATATTTAATACGAAAATCGGCGATATTTATCTAAAAAGTAAAATTTCTGGGTTCTTTTCACATTATAATATGTAAATGACATACCCAACACTTTCAATCCAAATTTGTCATTTTGCCCGCTCTAAATTTGTTTCCAAATTTACGTATATTAAATTAAAGCGCGCTACTGTCTGGTTTTCTATCACAAATTACTACGTTTTCCTGTTTGTTTTCACTATACTGAACTGATATGTACCAAGAGGGTAATTATAAGAATCAACCACCAGTCTGATTAAAATCTGGTGGCACATTGCGTAGCTCAGTTGACCGCTATCAATGAAGTTCAGCAACCGGATGGGTGGGTTACCCGATCATTGCTGTATTAACTGAGAGTTCAAGGGTTATTCCCTGTCCCACACTGAGGCACGAGTTGTGAAGCTTGTGGTGTCTCCTTAGGCAAGAGACTTTATTCAAAATGTGCCTCTGTTCAACCAGCAGTACTAATTGGGTACCTGGTGTAGATTGTGTTGGAGGCGACCTTTAAGCGCTGTAACCGGCAGCTTGGGTTAGACCAGGGTAATAATGCAGGGAGCTCCTTGAGCATGCATTCGGTGTGGATATGTGCGCTATATAAATACACTAGTTATAAATGTTCCGAGGAATTAAAGTTTTTAAAATTGACTATAGTGGGATTCAAACCACAGGACAGAACCTGATAGAGTGCGATCGAATCCCTCTAGAGTTTATATTTAAAAACTTTTATTTCTCGGAACACGATCGATTTTAATCAGACTATCTCAACCACTACATCTCGATAAAATTATGCAACCTATTAAGAATGATATATATGATTCTAACAACATATTCTGTGACCATTTAATTTATTAACTAAGAAAATATTTAATTATTGGAATCCGCTGTAACCGCTAAAGGTGCTTGACTTCTAGGTTAGAACAGAAGTAACGACTTGAGATAAATCAATGGAGGAGAGGACATAAATGCTTTTATTTCCCTTTGAATGTTGTATATGCATATGTTTATACCATTTGTCCCGTTAATCTTATCAGAAAGCTCGGAACCAAAAGACAAATACAGAAGAGGATGAGAAGAAAAGTAAAAAGAAAGGAAAAAAAAAAGGTATGATGATATGATTATCGATCAAATTATTCGATAATATTGTTGCATGTTCATAAACTGATTAACATGATCTTAGTAAAATGAAAACTTTTTCAACAGCTTTCATATACATTGGAAAGGAATCGCGCTCCTCTTTTATAGATTTCTTTTATCAATAAAAATGAGTAATCAGTTTTATAAATAATCCTGAGGAAAATCTTGTATGTATTGTTTCTACCACATACATGTACATCATTGTTTCTTCAGCCGTTCCAAAGACCAGGGAGTCACAGCCAGTTTTCTACGAGAGGACCTCAAGAAGAAGAAGAAGGCATACAGCATCTGGCGCATGTAGTGTATCTGGGATCTCTGCTCTTGAGGATTTAGCTTCAGTAGAACCTCAATACAGACCAGTACCCGTCAGGCCACCGAGAGAAGAGGCAATGATTGAGGTTGATCTCTGGGCAGAGGATCAGTCAGAGTCAGAGTCTGAAGGAGACTACGAGTTTGAACCTGAGGACACAGGAGATGACGACGACGAGGAACAAGACCAGGGACCGGAAGAGGGTCCAGAACCTCCAACAAAGTCCTGGTTTGAGGAGAGCCAAGATTTGTATAATAGCGGACAAGAGGGAGAGCAGTTGATTGTTGGTGAAGGACTTGATATAGATTACTTCCCATCAGACACTTTTCAGAATCCACCCAGATACACACCTCTCAGACCTCCTCATGAATTGGATCATCTGTTGTATACAGAGCCTGACAAGTACAAGAGATGTCGCATTGAGCTTGAAGGACCTCACCGAGCTACATGCAGGGTTACAGAGGCTGGACAGTCAACTCACGTCATTGAAATCCATGGACGGAGGAAGTGCGGGCAGACTTTCAACAACGATGATGTTTTGGTTGAGATTCTACAGAATGATAGCACAAGGGAAGAAGATTCTGAAAAAGTTTTTGGGCAAGTAGTTGGCGTATATCACAGTCCTTTCAAGGAAGAGGATTACCGTTTGCTTGCTTGTACAAGCAATCCAAAAGAAGGAAATGTTATGCACCCAATGTGTAAAAGTGTTCCTAAGATGTACATTTGGAGAGGGTCCACAAAGGAACATCACAAACACCACCAATACAGGATTGACATCTATAGAATCGATAAAAAGCGTAAATTGAAGTTTGCTGAATATTTCGATATCCAACCAAACAAACGAGGGCAGTATGTTTTCCTCGTGGTTTATCTGACTTGGGGTCCACAGTTTACTTATCCACGTGGAGCTGTCCTTAAAGTTCTTAATTGTGGGAGTACCTTTAGTTCTGGTTTACCAGTTTTACTGCATCAATTCAACGTTCCAACATACTACTCAAAAGAAACAGTGATCCATACTGAAAAATTACTCGAGAAACGGGAAGAAAAAACTCAAGAAGGTTATACAGATTTAAGAGACGAAGAGGTCTTCACTATAGACCCACCACAGTCAAAAGACTTGGATGACGCCCTGAGCATCTGGAAAAAAGGAGACAATTTTGTCGTAGGAGTTCACATTGCTGACGTGGCAGCTGTGGTTGAGAAGGACGATGCTGTGGACAAAGAAGCATTAAAGAGGGCAACAAGCTTCTACACATCTTCTGACTGGAGAAACCATAACATGTTGCCTGAACCTCTAAGTCAGGACAAGCTGAGTCTCCTTCCCGGACTACAGAGATATGTTCTCTCCATTTTCCTTGTCGTTGATGAAACTGGCCAAGATGTCAAAGAGCCAACTGTGAAGAAATGCTTGATCAAATCATGTCGAAAGTTTTCATACCAAGAAGCACAAGACATCATTGATGGCAAAGGTGAGGCCGTCTGCTCTGAAAGCCTGAAGAACAAAGTCCGACAACTTAATATTCTTGCACGTCAAATGCGAACAAGGCGACTGAAAAACTCTCGATTTTACGTGGAGTATTATGATCCCAGACTCTCTGAATCAGAGGACAAAAATGAAGCCGAAGAGGCACATGCACTCATCGAGGAATTCATGGTTAAAGCCAATCACTTCATTGGGACATGGTTGATGGAAAGGAACAGAAAAGTCGTGCCTCTTCGTTGTCAGAATGCACCTGTTGAAGAGGAACTAAATCAATGGCTTGAAAACGAGGGTCATGTCCCTGACCTGATGGTCCGCCTGCAAAACAAACTCATCCAGGAACGAGAGATTGATGCCACACAGCATGATGGACTTAATCTTGGTGAAAGAACAAAGTATCTACCGGTGCAAAGGAACACATGGAAACAGATCCTAAATGCTTGTCAGATAGGAAATGTCTCTGCTGTTCAAAAGCTTCTTTGCTGTGACAGTCTGCACCCTCTGCAATGTATTGCAGGAAGCCATTGGCTGACAATCCTGAACAGTGCAGAATACAAGTGCTCCGGAGAGGGAACAGGCTCTGATTTGCATCACTTTATGCTTGAACTCCATCCTTACACACACTTCACATCTCCAATCAGGCGCTACATTGACCTTGTTATCCAACGCCTTGTGCATGCAGCTCTTGATGACAAACCTTGTCCATACACTTTCGAAGAAATTCGAGACATCTGTAATCATGTGACCAAGGCATCAAAGAACCAGAGAAGATTTGGCAGATGTTGCAAGGCTATTAAACAAGCTGAGAAATTGGTTGACAAACCGCTGATGTTCGATGCAGTTGTTGATACAGTTAGTGACAGTGGAGTTACAGTATGTATACCATCATTGAAGGGCATGACAAAACGGAGTGGCGAGGTTGCCTTCAACCTCCTAGATTTCTCAAGCAAGCCTGTTGAAAAGATTTCCGCAAACAAAACAGAGGTAATTGGATACTGGAATAAGCGTGTCTATACTTTTGAAACTTTAACAATAAGAAAAAGGAAGGACGAACTAGAAAGAGAAGCCATGGAAAGAAGAGGGGGCACAGAAGAAAGAGAAGCCAGGCCCGTCTATCTTTCGTCTGACATGCACATAGTACACGTTCAAGTGAGAGATTTCTGCAAACTCCTAAAAGCTGTTTTCGAGAATGGTGATGTTCAATCTATAGTGAGAAATGTGTCCCCAGATGGCGAGATCTGCTACTTAAGTCACAGAACTGAGGAACAAAGAAAAGTAACGTCTGATGAATCTGGGGATAACAATATCAAACATCACTGCAAGTTCAGTCTGTCCTTTAGTCCTGGGCAGATCCTCAGAGTACAGATGCATGCCCAGGCCGACCAGGGAGTCCTCAGCCCTTATGTCCAGCTCTTCCAGGTCTGCGATGACCTCCATCTCTGCCTCGGCCACATCCACGATCCTGTCAACACATTTGCAAAGTATATGACAAAGAGTATCCGTGAAAGCCGGTTTGAAACAGCAAGGGAGTACCGAGATGCATGGCGACCAATTGTGGACATGGAAACAGCTGTTTCATCAGTCTCTAACGAAGAGACCATTATTGTCAAGGACGTCGAAGTGACGCTTCGCAAAGAAGGCAATGCCGTCCTTGGATTCTTTTCTTTTGATGTGGCTTTCTGTGAAGCTAGAAGAATCATGATAGACGGCAAGAACATTGACAGACTAAAACCGATGTCTGATGAAGAGAGTCCTTATGATAGAAGATCACTGAATCGATCTTTGGACTATCTCTGTATCCGTTTTTCACCTGACAATTTCAATCCGAACGTTCTGAAGAGCAAGTCAGTTTGGATTGGGCATGCGGTCATCACTAAAGTCAAACTGCAACAGAAAAAAGTTGGACCAGTGGTTGTGACTTTCCAACTGACGTCAAATTCTAAACAGCCACCTCCATCACTACTGGAAGCTTCTTTCACAACCGTGGTTGAAATAATCTTCAAGACTGAAGTGGATAGGTATTATGAACAGTCATTGTTGGGTATCATATCATATAACAAATGGATTTCTAGTAAATGATAATTGATACACAAATATGTTGATATTTTAATTGACTTTCCATGTGCCTGATACAATATTTATTCCTTCATGGTAACTCTAAAAAGCTTGCGATTAGCGATTTAATCGATTTGTTAAGATGCATTTGATACCTTTATCATAAACTGACACTTTATTTGCCAATAGACAGACACACGCAAATATACAAACAGGGATAGAAAACAGTAGGTCATATGTTTTTGACTCGGTAAATTTTTTTAACAAAATGAATTACCATATTCAAAGCCCTAGATTTTTCTATATTCGCTGTTTTTAATCTGTCTTAATGTGAATGTCAAATCCCCATACACATTTATCATACATGTGTACAATATATCCACTTGTGTTTTCAGGAAGTCTGAGACTATGCTTGCCAAACTGAGAGACTCATCTGAATTGAAGAACGGGAAGGAAGACCTCGCATCTTTCATTGCACTCTCAAAGAGAGTACCACCTCTCGGTTAGTACACTGCAACTCCTGTCCGATTACGGTATAAAATATAGCAGTAACCTCTGAACTAACTAACTCCAGTCAATACGCAAAAACTTTAGCACGATTCCGCCTAAAGGAACCTATGCCACACGATATGCGTCATATTGACAGTGGCGTAATCTAGATTGAAATATTTCCTTACCACAAAAATATTGTCGAAACACTATCTCTTAAAAGCATTTTCGCACAATGATAATAATGCGCAGATACCGCATATCTTAATATTATCAATGATCCACAGTGAGGTAATTTATGATAAAGGTTATTGAAAATATCTACGTATTCGGGTTTTAAAGTTTAGTCTAAAGGATCTGTAGGAAAACATGCATTGTCAAATTGAATTCACATTAACCACGTTAAAGGCATATATGCTGAAGACTTAAAAGGGCAGCTGCAAAGATGCAATGATAACATTCAGAATAAGAAAAACGTTAATGATACAGCGGTAAAAAAATAAGGCTTAATTGAAAAGCTACACACTATCCTAGTTATGTGGTTTCAAACAATCAATATTTCTCATTTTGTGCATAACCGACTCTTACGAGATTTGATATCACCTTTACCCCTTTTAACTTTTCTTTATTGGTTGCAGGTCAAATTTAAACGATGACAAGTAGTTCATTGCTTCGGATAGAAAGTTTAAGTGAATTCATATCTCCTCATACGCCCTAAAATAGCCTACAAGAGTGTGAAAATACGTGGCTTTAAATTCTTTTTGAATTGGTCTGCAGGTGATAATAGACTGCTACTGAGTAGAGCCAGTCGTGATGATGTTCCGATTGAGGAACAGCTCAAGGTCGTTTCTGGATACATGCCACCCAACAACGCTAGTCAGAGAGAGGCTATTAGTAAAGCCTTGACAAGTCGGTTTAGCCTCATCCAAGGACCCCCAGGTTAACGAAGAGAATAATCATTTTTATGTTACCGCAAAACGTAATGGTGCCATTTGTACTAGCATTTCAAACGATTGCCTTGATTATTCTGAAAACATTCAAAACAGCATCTTCCATCTGTTAGGGTGCTATTCAAAGTCAACTTTTACCTGCTTGGTTAGAAGTTGATGCTTACTATAAGAGGCACACCTATCATGAAGAGCTAGGTTAACACAAATATCTTAAAGGTACTAACGCGAGATTCTGCAATTTTTTTCCTAAAATATTAATGTATGCAAAATCATTTTTCTTTAGACAAATATATTTCAGATTATTTCAGACAAACGTTTGTTAAAACTTCTATTATTTTATATAATTAGGTCTGAGGAAATTGAGATGTCAAGTTAATTAACCCTTTAACTGCAGGTACAGGGAAGACATACACGGGTATCAAATTAGTGTATCTCTTCACGAAAATCAACAAGAAGATGCAGGATAAAGGGTTCGATATTGAACAGAAACAGGTTCTCTTCTGCGGACCATCCAACAAGTCTGTGGATCTTGTTGCAAGTATGGCTTTACTCTTGGTCTTTCTTTGATTTCTTTGTTCTTACGTTTCATATACATGTTTAAGTTTTCCTCGGTTTCATTTTTTTTATTACACATAAGCTTAATGATGTGAGTGTGTTGACTGCAAGATAATGGTTATTGGACCCTTCTTTCAGGTGTAATGTTAGGTCCGTAGGGTTCGTTTCTTTTTGTAACAGACTTCGTTTAAAAACATTTTTTTCAAAAATAATGCTTGATAAACCACACAGTTTTGTTTTTGACAGACGTGTTTGACTTATAAAAACTAGAAAAATTCGATTAGCATTAATAAAAAGACAAATTTCACCAAAAGAATAGAAATTAAGAGGCGGCGCTAATAGATTTAATATATTCTTATTTATTGAGGTTTACTTTGCGTTAAGTGACGTGGCCCTGTAATGTCTTGAATTTGTTTGCCCTGTGGGCTCTTTCCCTTTCGTACCCCTTGCTTGGTCTTCTTGTCAAAGTATATAAAGTATAATTTGATAAAAACTTGTAGATAATTTCATGAATGTTTATTTCGTCGCCGAATCACCCTTTATACCTAATTGCCAAAAAAAACATTTAAAGGGACAAAATTCCCCTCCCCCCCCCCCCAAAAAAAAAGAAGATATATTTCAACCATTTGGCAAGAGAAACAAATAAGTGAAATCAATGACGTTATTGATGAATGATGTCATTTCTGTGCAAATGTCTTGCAAAAGATAATTGAATGGGATTAAAAGAATACCTAAGTCTTTCTCAACAATAAAATTTGTAAAAAATGAACTCGAATAGAACATTTTCTCAGAGATCGCCCAGTGATCTTCCTTTGCTGGTTTATTTTCTGTTCGGTTGAAACGTGATATGAGATTAAATGACCCGACTCCATTTCTCACAGAGTACTTAATGCAAAGACTTGGAACAAGCTTAAAGATTGTGCGCATGTATGGAAAGGCTATAGAAAACAAGGACTTCCCTGTCCCAAAACGAGACATTGTGTCCAACAGAAGTTTGCGTGGACTGGCATCAGACCCTGACCTAAAGGGTATCACCCTTCACCATATCATCAGGCACAAGGGTAGTTTTGCTGGTGCTATTAGAAAATTGGACGAGAAGTTCAAGAAGTACTTCCAAAATAAATATGAGGTAAGGTTTCCAAATTGTATGCTTAACTTTGATTTTTGGCAAGTACATATCTTTTGTTTTGCTAGTGATGTATTTGTTCATTAATGACTGTCGTTCTGGATTGAAACCAGGTGACCATTACCCAGGACGACTTAAAGGACTACACTCGTCTTGTGAACGGGGCTGAAATCGAGGAACTCAAGATTGCTGACGTCATTCTTTGCACGTGCACTGTGGGCGGGAATAGCAAGCTGATCAGACTCTCGAAAGATAAGGAGAAAGTAAGTAAGTTTTATTTAGAGGAAAGAGTCGAGGATGAAGACAGATAAGTCTTAGAGACAGAAAGGCACGGAGGAAGAATTTTGCTTTTATGATAAGATCAAAGAAGAGGGAAAAGAAAGTAAAACATTTATATAGATTCAGAGAAATCAGTTGACATTTTGAACTATTCACAATGTACCAGTTTTAATAAATATAGTTATTCATGCCAGCTGGTTGTTATTTGAACCAAAAGGAATAATTATCATACATTTGAAAGGGTTCTCTGCAGGATAATGTTAATTGATATGTTGTATGGCTATGCAGGTAGAGATGCAAGTTACAGAGGTAAAGTCTACGGACATTTTTATGATTACGATGATCATTCGAACATATGAAGCGTCTATAGTCCAATCATGGTATACAATAAATCATAATATAACTAATTACAATAACGCTCAGGGGCAGATACAGGATTTTTGAAGAGGGGAGGGAGGGGTTCTGATTCAGAATTTGACAACGGGGGGAGGGGGAAGGCATTGGGCTATTTGTTACGTTATAAATGTTTTACTATTCATACATGAACTGCCGCCCCCCCCCCCCCCCCCCCCCCCCCCTCCTTGGATCCGCATATGACGCTGACGTATTGTAAACTCTTTATATCTCATTCAAAACTTCAACAGAGTAAGATCGCCCAATGCATTATCGACGAGAGCGCCATGTGTCCCGAGCCACAGAGTATGATTCCGATCATCGCCAACAGGCCAGAACAGGTTAGTTCTTGCAAAGGACAAAAATAACTTGTTTTCCAAAGTTTTTAGGCTATCGACATTGACATAAGTTCTGATTAAAGGGGCAATATCATGCTTTTTATAGTTTTATTCATATTTTTTATACATGAAGTGATCTGATGAAAACGAAAATAAATGTTTTCAATTCAAAGACAATGATTTTATTTTATCAAAAGAAGCAGTTTTAAATTGACCGTAGTTTGCGTGTCTATTTCTCTACCACAAATTATTAAAATGTGCTCACACAGAAATGGCTGCCAGTGCTTTTTGCTTGATATTTAATTATTTCTTCTACGACTACAAATTATTGGGTTGAGCAGTGAGCTGTTTTCACAACTGAGATAATACATTTCGCATGAATGATTATTGGGGGGAAATATTTTTTTTAAGAAACGCTCTACTGCCCTTGAAAATGAATTGATAGAAATGTTACTCAAGGTAACACAAATATATATGTACTCAGTCTTGCACATTGCCAAGTTTAAACGTTTGTGGTTAGAAGTTGTGTGGGGTTTTATTGCTTTCTCTAGCATGAATTTAATTAGATTTGCACGTGATGTCATTCTATTTTTCTTTCGCTAGAATATATTAAGAATATACGTCGAGATATTATTTCGAAATTGTAATATCAAAACAGTCAATGGCGATACAAGAATTACAACCAATACAATCAAATTGCAATACAATCAATGGTAATGCAACCATGAGAAAGAAAACAATACTAATACAAGCATAAGTCATACAACCTAATCGCTGGTATCAATTGACATACCAACGTAGACAAAACATGAAGAGTTACAATCTTAAGCCATGCAACACATAGCGATACACACATAAGCCATGCAACACAAAGCAATACACACATAAGCCGTGCAACACATAGCAATACACACATAAGCCGTGCAACACATAGCGATACACACATAAGCCATGCAACACATAGCAATACACACATAAGCCGTGCAACACATAGCAATACACAAATAAGCCGTGCAACACATAGCAATACACACATAAGCCGTGCAACACATAGTGATACACACATAAGCCATGCAACACATAGCGATACACACATAAGCCATGCAACACATAGCAATACACACATAAGCCGTGCAAAACATAGCAATACACACATAAGCCGTGCAACACATAGCGATACACACATAAGCCATGCAACACATAGCGATACACACATAAGCCATGCAACACATAGCAATACACACAGAAGCCGTGCAACTCATAGCAATACACACATAAGCCATGCAACACATAGCGATACACACATAAGCCATGCAACACATAGCGATACAACCATAAGCCAAACAACCAAATGCGATACAACCATAAGCCAAACAACCCATAGCGATACAACCATAAGCCAAACAACCAATAGCGATACAACCATATGCCAAACAACCCTTAGCGATACAACCATAAACCAAACTACCTACAGCAAACTACCTACAGCGATACAACCATACAAACAAAACAACCCATAGCGATACAACCATAAGCCTAACAACAAATAGCGATACAATCAAAAGCCTTTTGGACCATTTTATTTATAGAAAAAGATAAACTCTGACATTAACCATCACAAACTGTCCATACCAGGTTGTTCTGATAGGAGACCACAAACAGCTTCGCCCAATTGTCCAGTGTACACAGGCAGCAGAGCTTGGACTAGATCAGAGTCTCTTTGAGCGATACAAGGCGGGCAGAGCTTTCCTGGACACCCAGTACAGAATGGTTTGTGTTTTGATATATAAAATTGATGTCTTAGAATTATAATGTGATCGTCAGGTGAAGAGAATATATTCCCTTAAGATTGGATAAGTTCATTTGGCTTATAATAAGAGCATTAAGTTAAATTGGGATATAACAACCCACAATCTCACAATTGTGTTACAATGCTCTTACAAATGTCTCAACAATCATTAGAATCAAATCTCTTTTAGCTACAAGAAAAGTCAATGCTTAGGATTACTTATCAGGTTCAGTTAGAATTGCTCTGGAAATGAAATTGTCCATTAATAGTTTTGATAAAATAACAACTTATGTAAAGAATTTCGATGTCGTGTGCGCTTCATAAGAGTTTCCTGGTTGTTATGTCGCCAGCACCCAAGTATATGCAAGTTCCCATCGGAAGAGTTCTACGACGGAAATCTTCAGACTGGTCCAACTCGTGTCCAGGACGCCAAATGGTACATCAAGCCCGGCGAGGAGCTGTCTATCTGGTCTGTCAAACATATCCCTATCCTCGCGCCCAGGTTTGAAAAAAGCACCAATCCGAAGGTGTTCTGTCACGTGACAGGGGCAGAAGAGACACTTACAGTGAACACGGAGGACGGAAATGAACAGTCTAAGTCCAACATGAGTGAAGTCGAGAAAGTCGTAAGTAACGCTTTTGGACCGTTCGACGAATAAACAGGGACAATAGTCATGAAAGATTTACAATTACAACAACATTAGTTTGTTACGTAGAAAAGAAACTGTGCGTTTAGTTTTTGTTTAAGTCAATTGTCGCCGTAGAAGCAGTGATTGTTGTACTTGTTGCTATCATTGTACTGGTAAATGTATTTCATGTAAACGGTAGTAGCAATATGTACATGTACACATATAATTTAATTTGATATAATATAATATAATATAATATATAATATAAGCATGTTTTTACATTATGCAGGTAATTACTCCTATCAAAATTGGGGGTTAATATTATACCCGCCGAAGTAAAGTGAAGTATCATCTCTACTTTTTAGGGGAAAGACAAAACGAGACAATAGATATTTGTGCACGAGAAAATATTTTATATAACTTTCTTAGAAAATAAGAGTGTTACCATACTAAATTTAGCAACAGTGATATGTGCACACATATTGTATATGTTATAAGTATGATGACACTGGTTGTGGTGTTTATATTTGTAAAACGGTAAGTTCGAAGCTGGAGATGTTCATTGTCAAGCATCTCAAGGCAATTAACATGCTCCCCTCAGACATATACGAAATGAAATATGTTTTTCTGGTGGTAGTTGATAAGTTCATTAAGTGTTTCTCTATGTTTTGTAGTCCGAACAGTGGCCCCTAAAATTCATATGAAACACTTCCTCGTGTAATAAATTCTACAAATTATTTCAACTCTTCAGGTGGAAGTGTTCCTGTACTTGGTTAAACAGTGTTCCGTCCCCCCTCAGAAAATCAACTTGATGACACAGTACAATGCACAGCGCAGTGCAATCAGAGAAAAGCTCAAGAAATATGGATACTTTGACAAGATCACAACACAAACTGTAGTCGCCAGTCAGGGTAAGATGATAGATGGAATGTCTAACGTGCGATGTATTTTGTCAGGATTGATGATAAAGAAAATTATGAAATTTGCAAATAATACAAATGCACTCCTTCTTATGTAATTTTGCTTAGGCCTTGGACGAAATATTAGTTTAATAAGATCAGTTTACAGATATCAATATCAGATAGCATATCATATCCGAGATCAATTATTAAACATTTTGTTTTACAGGGAATCTTAAATAAAACGGATTTAAGTACATTTTGGGGAAAGAAATTATCCAGCTTTAATTTAACCAACCTCTTGCTGTCTCACAGAGAGATTTTAACGTTTTGAAGAATTAATGAAATTGAGAAAATATAAAAAGCCATTCCCAATGTGTTAATCAGCTGTCATCGTGTTAAAAATCGACCGACATCAGAAATTTACCACAGTGAAATTGCAGGCAAATCACAGTTTTTTTGGTAATATCTTTTGTGCACAATTTTACTGTTAACTAACTCCCTATCCACAGGCGGAGAGTGGGACTATGTGGTGTTCAGTGCAGTGAGGTCTCTCCCCGAGTTTAAAATAGAGAGAAACCCGACCCCAGGCTGGCTGAAGCATAACCTGGGTTTCATCACCGACCAGAACCAGATCAACGTGGCTCTCACTCGGGCTCGCAAGGGACTCATCATTATTGGTAAGTATACGTGACAAGTTTATGTTTTAAAATGGTCCAATAATCAAGAGATGAGAATCAGAAATCAGAATTTAATTATCGTTCTTCCGTTACATAGCTGCATTGCCTCTTAGATTCTCCCCTAGATGTTATCCACCAATTGGTTCAGGGAACATGAGCATACATGTAGTCCAGACCCTGGTGCTAGAGTTAAGGGTTCTTCTTAGTCAGTGTTTTTTTTACAACCAAGAATTAGCTATTGTACGCTTAGCGCTGTTAAGCAGTTTGTGGAAACACACCTGTCACTTTGACAAAAATATGATTGTAACCCAAAGTTATCACTTAGGGCTAAATAGGTTATATGAACAATGTTCAAGGGTATCTTGAGGAAAAGCTGAAGAATGCTTGGTTTAACACTGTATAAGGGTCATCTTTGTCATCAAATGTTTTGTCACATTTATAATGTATTAAATATGTTGTTCAAATTCTATAACCTTCAGAAGAATCAAATCACTACGAAATGACATATGAAAATAGTGTCACGTAAACAGGAGATGCAGTATTTAAAGTAGGCCTGTCTTCACTCAGCAACACGTCTTGGGAATTTGTAATGATGGGAAGGCCGTGTGAAATTCTATGGCAGTGTTAATGTTGACACTGTCATACTGTTTCATACTCGCACTATCTGTTCCACAACCACAGTACATCGTTGCTTTATTTTTGGACGAGTATACAGTATACTTAACCTCGTGAATGATTTTGTATCATCCACTCGTTTGATAAAAAATGGATCAAATTGGACATAGCTAAATAACCTATAAAAGCTTTATGGATGGAAATATCATCAGATTCGCCTCTTATTTTTATGATCATAGTTGAGAAAATGTAATTTGAAGGTACAACGCTTCTACAAATGATAATGCTCTAAAAAAAGTGCGTTTTCTTTAGTTCAATACCGCCTTGGGTAATTCTGCCGTGTACATAATTATCTTCTTACCTTTTACCTGTGCAGGTAACGCACACCTGTTGCAGTGTGACCCAGTGTGGAGGAAGTTGATCACCACCTACAGGGCAGAGGGATGCTACAGACGCTCAGACCAGTTTCCCCCGCCTCTCCGAACATCGAGAGGATTTCTACAGAGACTCACAAGAACATAGAGCAGAGGTTTCAGTTTAGCATGTCTAGAATTCACATAAATTATTATGAAATTTCTCCAACGATAAATAATCCAATATTAGCTCAACAAAGCAGGTGTTTAGTGCATAGAAAAAAAGGTATCTGAACTCACTTCGCTTAGACAACTGCTGGACAGTAGGATGCATGCAAATTGTAAGGGGTGGATGGATTTTGTTTTATTCTTCAATAATGTCCTGTTTTGACGTTGTAAAGTTGGCAATAACTGAGAACTCCCTTGAATAAGCACTGCATATGACCTCTGTTACATATTCTCCCCCCTGATGCTTCTTAAAAGCATAGCTACTTATAGGACCTCTGCTCATATCATTCCAACCGAGCCTTCTACAGGCATATCTACTTGCTACATATTTCTCACAACCAATTATTCACGAAACAGCGGTATAAGTTTGCAGCAATGGTTACCTCCCTTATTCGTAGCCATCCAAACCGAAATATATTATATAATATGGAACTGAAATCATTTTTTTCGCAAAAGACATATTTTGGCAAAGCAGGTTATGAGGATCTCAATCCGGACAAATAGTTGAATATACTAAATGTTCGAATGAAACGCTGAACTATTGCTAACAGTACAACACGATTTTTAAAACTCGGATTGCTGGCTGTAAAATAAGCCATTTAGCCTTTACTGGGAGGAAAGGATGAGGTAGTTACTTAGGCTGAAAATTACAATGAATATAAAATTTTGTGCAAACAAAACCGACTATCATTATAACAAATATTCAATGATTGTTTTCTATGTGCCAATTCTATACCATAACTTTTAATAATGAGTTCCTTTTATTTCTTCATGATTATCCTGATTTAGTCATAAGTATCATTTATTTCATTCTCCATGACAATCTCATCAATACACAAACCTGATACGCTATGTTTTTGATGTTATTATTTCAGATCTTTACATTGATGTAATAGTAACTGGGCTTTCATCCATATATGAATCTTTATTTGTTGAATATGTTATTTTCTCAAATATGATATTGACATTCATACATAAGATGTAAGCGTTCAAAACTTTCGTATTTTTTATTTATGTCTATCGTCTAGTGATTTCTATGTTCATTGAAATAGACATATTTTATTGCCGATGTTTCTATTCTCAAATCAATTTCATCAGTTTGAAAATACAGCATGTCCGGGGTTTTCATGCATCCATAACTGAATCTTTATATGTTGAAATGTTGAATGATCTTTCTCATATTCTAAAAGCCGCTAATGGCTGAAATATTGCCCAAGCGGCGTTAAACAATAACTCACTCACTCACTCATATTCTAGAATGTATTATTGACATTCGTACAGGAGATGTTAGCGTTCAAAAGTTTCGTATTTTTTATATATGTCAATCGTCTAGTGATTTCTATGTTCATTGAAATAGACATGTTTGATTGCCGATGTTTCTATTCTCAAATCAATTTCATCAGTTTGAAAATACAGCATGTCCGGGTTTTTCATGCTTACTTTTTTTTGAAAGATTATATCTGTTTATGGATTTTTGCATGAAGAAATACACTGTCCATTCCAAAAACGTTTCAGATAACATGTTGATTAGCGCTTGATACCACATAGAAACATCACCTTTAGTATCATCATCGTCACTAGACGGACTTCCTTTCATATGCAAACCCATATCATCACATAATTTTGAAATTAGGATGTAAGCCTTTTAGTTTATGTTAAAAATGTAAAATGCGCCTACCCATAAGATGAGTTTTTTTGTTGTGTGTGTGTGTGATTGTACACATTTTTGTGTATATAACTCCTAACATTCCAACATAAACCTCTTTGAGGGCATATCTGTGATATGAACATTTATTTTTATACCGAATGTATTTTATACATTAATGAAATTAATTGTTGATACGGGTCAGCAATAATATTGTAACGGTTTTTATGATGTCCTTTGTTAATTATGATCTGAGTATGATCTAAAAGGTTTGACTCCTCAAATATGTTGTTTGAGCTATAAAGGGGTTTTTTTTAGCAAATCTTGAAAATCAAGAAATTTGTTTATGTTTGTAGGTAGAATTTAGTTCAATTATAAAACGGTGCCCATTTCAGATCCATCCATGACTTCATCGTTAAAGGACTTGAATTTGGATTTCATTCCAATTTATATATTCAATGGTTTTGCGGGCCTTCTCCCAAATGATACAAGTCGTTGGGATAAAAGTGAAACCTTCTTGAATCTGCTGTAAATTCCAATTTATGTTCATCTGAAAGTCATTTTTTCTAGATCAAGTAAATGGATGTACTTAGATGTAGAGTAACTAAGATGACGATGTTTTCATGTCATTTTACATACAATTTTGTTGCTCTCCATGTCAAACAGAATACTATGTGGAATTAACCACAATCCCTTCAGGTATAAGGGTCCATCGTGTTTACAACTTTTTGGATAGATTATTTTGTTACTACTATATATTGGCGTGTGACCTTTCCCTTTTAGAATTGACTTTGTTTGTGTCTCCATACCTTAGCAAAGTCTTCAAAGTGTTTTTAATAAATTTGTAGATAATTTTAACTACCGTATGAATTGTTTGTACCACTTTTTTCGAAATGAAATGGTAAAATTGATTTGCATAAATGATACTAAACAATTACTTGTACCTTTTGATGTATAGTTTGCTTTCGTCATGTGTGCCATATTTGTACCATTTAATGGTACAATTTTTTTCCATTGTTTGTTTCAATTATTAACCATTGTTTACATGTTTATTTTCATGTCGTTTCATTTTATCAGTTCATTAAACTGATGATTTCTTCTACAAATGAATACCAAAAGTTTGTTCACATACTGCTTTATCTTAGTGCAAAGATAATGATTGGGTTTAGTCTGTACCCCAAAAAATTCAATTCAAGACAGATCTGACAAAAGATCCAACAATGACCCCGAGTGTCATAATCATTCTTACCTTATTAAGGGGTCGTTTGGTCTCACACGCTAGATTTCGAAGTTTGGAATAATGAAAGAGAGAAAGGGTCATATTTTCGAAATTGCGATTTCCTAATATTTCGAGTTAAATATTCCATATTGATTCTTGGAGAAAGAAAATCAGCACAATCACATTGACTTTATGTAAATGACATGACATATTGTTTCTGCTGCAAATTGAATATGTTTAACCATGTATGATAAGAATCTATATTTGAAGAGAATAGTTTAAAAAAAAAACGCCTTTGTCCTTTTAAAGTGAATGTCATATTGATTCCATCCATATCATTTAAAGAGGCACAGTATGTTGGTTGGGTCAAATGTGTCAAATTCATAAATGATGTTATAGTATCTAGAAGTAGTGGTTGCTTAAGAAAATCAGATTCATAATGCATATCAGTTCGGTAAAGTGGCGATAAACGGGTCAGTGTCGTGACTTGTGATACAAAAAAAACTGACAATGGTGATTCAAACGTAATTTTGGAACTTATTTACAGCAGACACAAATACATCCATTGGTTGATAGTGTAGAATAGGTCTTTTAACTAATAACATGTTAATTGGACACATAATTTCGAATTCTTAACAAGTATTGGGCCATTTTCAGATTATCGGTGAAAACAAGTTAATAAGAATTTAGGCATTTTAGAGAAAATGAGGCAAGTTTAAAGAGGCGATTTATACTTAAGTCAGTTCATAAGGTATTTTTACTCTTACCAAAGGCACAGTAAAGACATGAAACATACTGTGTCACTTTAAGTACATTTACAATGTCCAAATAACACATAATATTTTATGCTTTGCCGATCAATGGTAGGTCATTTAGTAGCACGGTGTGAGAGAAAAATATCTCCTGCTGTAGTCCAACCAGCACAGAGGGAAAGTTGGATAAGCAAGGGTGAATAAAGGAGTGAAAGGTTAATAGTATTCATAATAAGGAAAAATTTCAAAATTTTGTTATGCAAGGATATGTCATAATGCCAATCTAGTTAAAACTAGATGTATTGATCCGTCAATACATCTAGAGACTTACTGATTGAGGTCATGTTCAGCTGACCTTTGACTAATTTTGAACCGACCAATAAAATGAGGGCAGGAAAACAGCTTTCAACCAATCAAGGACGGGTTTCTTTTGCATCTTGGTTAATGTCACATCCAAACGTTTACCGTACGTTTGTCTATATTTATCCTTTAAAAGTTCTTTTGTCATTGTTTGACAAAATGGCTTCATTTGCTTTTGCAGAAATTACCAAATAAACAACCCAAAAATATTCGTCAACATTATCAGCACAGAATTTATACTGTCATCATATTTTTCAAGATAATTCATTTCGAAACATCGGTAACATTCGGATTTTGTAATCGAGGTGCAAGGAACGGCAAAACAATCGCATTGACCTGCGATTCGAAGAGCTGGGCCAGCACGTTTTTGATTGGCTGATGTTCGCGCCTGCTCGACACGGAATAGACCTGTAATTCGCTAGATGTAATAACGGACTTCGGGACGTATTATATTACAGCTAGTTTTAACTAGATTGGTCATAATGCCAATGTACAAACGGAATTTTGAAATTAAGTGCCAATATATACTCTTTTGTGGTTTTACAAGTACACTTTTTACAACTTTATTTATGAATTGACCTGTGAATTAGATCTAATTTCATGAAGATAAAACGTTATCGTTGAATAACGCATAACATGATATTTAGAAAAAAGGAAGATGAATATGTAACGCAGAAAATGGAAAATCTTAAGAAATTCAATTTCTCTTTGTTAAGAATTTATTACGTAAATATTTGTTATTCAATTGACTATGAGGTTGCAGATTTTACATTGATATTTCGGTTCAATAAAATTCATTTGTATAGCCTGTTTGTTGTTATTTACTAAATGACAACTTAAAAATAATTTTATATGTAAGTTACGTATGCTTCCCTTTCTTTGGGCATGTGTCACATGTGTTTGAGTAAATGTGGCGTTACGTGGATATAAAGTTTTTTTTGTTTAGATTGCAATCTAACACGAAACACAGAGTGTTACATTTGATGTACTTCCATTTGAAACTATTTATTCATGAAACATGTCAGATTCGTAAATTCTGAGTATCGAGAAGAACACTTTTCTTTTCTAAAGAAATAGATAAATGAGAAACTCAAATAAAGAGTATTATTACGGACCTTTTACAACAGACATATTTGCGAGAAACCAGGTCATGAAATGACAATATTAAGTGGAACATGGTTGCTCAGTTTAGTCTGGTAACGTAAACACTTGGACACTTTATACAACATGGACAGAGTAAATACTTTAAGTAGCCAGGTCACAACTCACAAGTATCTACAGGTTTACCCAATGGGGCAGTTAGATATTTTGAGCCATTAGCGTACCCTCCAAACAAACTTGGTCACTGCAGGTCAGTGCTAATACTTCAAAAAGCTTTGTCGCTACTCATATGTGCCCTATGGTACAAATGGACTCTTTCAATGGGTTTAGCCCTTTTAAAGCCACAAGGAATCGCTTTGGGTAGCGTAGGTGTCCCTTAGGAAGGGAACAGTTGAATTGATTTAAGCAACTACACCACAAAACCTTCATGGTTAAGATACATGTAGATTCTCGACAGGGCAAATACTAGGTTTTTTCAGTATAATTGTGATAATTCGAGATCAGTATTGCAAATGTCAGCAGTGTAACTGCTAGCACATCGTGTATGTTTAACAACACAGAGTTGAAATATTTTGGAATTTGAAACAAATTGAGGCCCTGTTTAACGATAATCTTTGCCGTATGTCAATATTCAATCGAACAACAATATTGTTATCACTGTTCAATGCAATCGGGAAATTTCAAAAAGGTCTCGAGCAGTATATGAAAGTCAAAACAGTTCTTTAAGACTCTCGCAGTTTTCAGCCCAATGCACATGTCATAAACCAACCGACGTCATGGAATTCGTTTGAAATGAAATTCTCCTGAAAACAGCATTAGTATATGCTTATAAGCTAAAAATCATCGATATATCCAGTTGAGATTATTGTACAAGTAATATGTAGTTTGAAATAAATGCGATTCTGTAATTTTTCTGCATTTTGTTGCACATCCGGCTTTTTAGTCGTATTTGAATCCGCCGGGTTCCTACATACAGTTTCCAGTTAAATGAGTTTTATTGTTTCACGTTTAAGATTATTATGTGCGAATTTTTCAGTTAATACATGTATGACTTAGTACTTGTCACTTGAGACAATATGAACTAAATCTTTTTTAAAAGGCAATGTATGATATTTTTGGCAATTTTAAGGTATATGAGGATAAAAGCACTTACTTTAGCTTTTTATCTGTACGATTGACCAGTATTCAACAATGAAAAAGTAAAGACGGCAAAGTTGGCTTCGACATTTCAACATCCACGAACATGCTGTGCACAAGAAGATTAAATTTGGGCTGTTAAAAAAGGCTTCACTAGTAATATGTGCAGCTTTTGAATTTAACCAACACTCTGAACTGAGAATAAAGGATGAAAATATTTTTATCAAAGAAATCTTGTAACTTAACCGATTTGAAATAAAATTAGTATAAGCGTTGTTATTGGAAAAATATATCGGCTGTGAAAGCGAAATTTTAATATTTCCGATTTAATACATGTAGTTCATGAGGATTTAATACAACATTGCATAACGTTAAATAACTTTCGAGGTAGATTACCTGAATGTTGTCGAGAGATATTCATTATTTGTGCATTCGATGTATAATATTGGTGTGCACTAGAGCCTATAAGGCAAAACCACAACTACGAGAACTTGCCATAGATTGTAAGATATAAATACTTACAGTCAGAGTAGGAGTGGTTACATAACTATATATATGTGTACGGTATTAAATATGCATCGACTATGTAGTGCAATAGTCGAGTATAAGAATTTGAGTTCGAATCCCGCAAATCCATGGCAACTGTAAAAGCTTTATTGAGCAATGTGTGATGATATTATGATTTCTTTTAAGGCTTGTGATAATTATTGGTAAACAGGTCAAAGTAAAATCTGATATTAGAATAATCGGAGACATAGAAGTGACTTCCCTGGCACATACAGTTTACACATGTGGTATATATGTCACATCCCAGTAAAAAGTAATGGTAAGAGAAACGTAAATAATTCATACTCATTTAAGATATTCAAACAGCAGATTAAATGATGATGTATATAGAATTGGTCTTACAGACAACCCTGGATGTCTTTGCAAATCTACTTGTGAAAGTTCTCATCATTATTTTATTGAATGTACTATGAATTCCAATAAAAGACATAAGTTGTTTAAAAATATTAGTACAATATGCAATGATAGATTAATGGTACAGATCTTTCTTAAAGATCTTTCAGGTTTTTAGTAAAGTCCTTAATATATATCATTCTCGGGTAGATTTGATAATAAGATAATTCTTTGATTACTTCTCTGTGCCATTTTATTCTAACTACCCTTTCCTTTGTCTGTATTTTTGTAAATATGTATGATATCATCTCTATATATTTCCATGTATTTATATATGTATGTAAATAAATATATCGTGGCCATATTATATGTAAGCAATGTATATAGGAGAGGGTTTCACTAAGTTGGATTACTTGTGTCCAATACTTTCTCTTGAATCAATGTTGAAATCAAATCAAAAAGTATTGTAATCGTGTGTTACAATCTTGAAAAGGGCTGCCTCTAATTAAACGTATTGTAATTTGATAGACATTTGATAGAAAGGGACATAACCTTACCATATTCAATATCCAGAAAATCAGTCAGAGAGGTTTTAAAGTCCAAATGAAACGTTTTCTGACTGAGATCTATCCTTTGATATGCTTATCGAAGTCGAAAGACAGATTTTAATTTCGTCACGGGAAATATGATTTTATATTGCATTTTAATCACCCCCTCAGTTTAAATACACGTACTTTTAACCATCATTTTTATTGCAATGGGTCAATTTTGGTCCAAACGTCGCCCTGAAATCAACCAAAAAACCATTCCAGTTAAAGATTATGCTTGACATTGCCTAATCATGTACAGCAACTTATTTTTGAACGTTTAGCATGGATCAATCCAGGTTACATGTGTAACATTTTAGATTAACATGTATTTTGTACGTCTGTTACCCAATTAAACAATGTTATTGTGTGTATGAAATTCTACAAAGGCAAAAGCACCCTGATACTTGTGTAATGACATGAAGATGATAAAATCTTTATTTCTAATCTTGTGACGTCATTTTAGCGTAATGTAACATAATATGGCGTCATAAGATGGCCGTGATCGAAAAAGAAGATCAATTATGATTCTTTTAAAAATTGTCATTTCAAATGAAAATTAAAAACGTTATCTAATTAATGAATTTATTTTCATGAATAGTGGAAGGAGCACGTTTTACTATTAGAAGAAATTCGGTACTGTGTGCAAACAATTCACACAGAACAAGCAACACAGTTGGTGTTTTGCTTTCTGAAAGCTATTAGTTTAACAAACTAGTTGAATAATACAAGTGTAGAGTTTCATGCTTCACGTTTCTCAAGGCACATTAACAGTAGTTTCTATTGTTAAGCTACCACATTTATATGAATCTTTATCATAATAGGTCAAAAAGAAACCGTCGATGGTCATTATAGCGTGTTACGGTTTCAAAACTGTGTTCAGTAAATGGAAACCCATTTGTCTTGTTTCATTTAACTTATAGATATAGTTCACAATACATTACCTTTACCACATTTGGTGTTTGTTAAGTCGTATGGAATATAAGTCATATTGAGTTATGTCGTTATCATTTGATTCAAATGATTTATTTAAACGACCTACAAGATAAACATTTTTTACGCTTTACATTTAACACATTAGGTGTTTCTTAAGCCTGTTTTGAATAAACATTTATAGCCATTATTGATACAAAAAAAGACCTTGCTAGATGGCGTTCAGCGAATTGCTACAATTTGTACTTTTGATATTTCAAATAACCCAGCGTCATTTCAACCACAATTATTGTTACCTTAAGCCTCGTCTGAATATATTACACAGTGACGTGATATCTGTTACACTTTTGGGAGCCGTTCATGACGAAAGCATATAGCACAAATTTAATTGAAATTCGTCCGACAAGTTCGTTTATCCTATACAATATGATAACATATATATATATATATATATATATATAACAATATTCTATTATAAGCTTTTTCTTGTTGCATTTCGGCCTGCATTTAAGTATATGTATTGAGCAGAAGCATTAGAAACATTTAAAACAATTTGTAGTCAATCGAATATTTCCATTCAATTTATTATATACATTGCTGTAATACTGCTTTGAATACAGGGGGATTTGGAGAACACGTTTACTTGTCAATTGTTACTAAAATTAAAAAGTTATATTATTTTGACAACAAATTATGATAAATCAAATAGAATTTTATTGTCTTCAGATCTTTCACCAATCCATTTACTTTCAATACATAACTTCGTATATAGTGTCTTATCAAGCAATATGTATCACTGCGTATGTAAAAGAAACTCAAAAATGGTCATGATAACCATTTGGTTGCACAGCGCTAATTATTTAAATTTATTTGTTTCTTTTTTTAAATCTAAAATCTTCCTATCGAAGGAATTACTTGTCTCTCTTAATACAGATCATTTGGATTATTGTATTACATTTTTTTAAAATGTTATTATATGTAACTCTTTATTCTATAAGTAGTACAAATAATGAACGTGTAATTATAAAATAAGTAAAATATCTTCCTTTGGCTTGGTGATTTTGACACAACAGAAAAACTTTTATAAGTAGCTTTGTTTTGCATATAGTTTTGGACAAAACTTGTAAAAAAGAATGATGCACGTTACTGGTATATACCTCAATACATAGATTGATTAATATCTTGAAAATTATCAAATGTTGTATATCTAATATATTCCTATTCAAAAGTGAATGTGACCTATATAACACAAGTCCTGAGCACAGCATATGTCCCTTTATTGGACTCTTAGTGATAGTTGACGAGTTGATTTGTTTAGTTCGTGTTTATAGCGGGTACAAAGCAGGTGTATAATGATATATCAAGGCGATATAGCCGGGTGCTCGGTGACAGTGGATTGGGGCCGTCTCTGAAATTGAGAGGGGTGGGAGGAGGGGGAGGAGGACAAACCATGTGATCTTTAGTTCTGACTGTGTACCTTTCTTTGGGTTACATAGAGAGAATCAGATCTAATATAGAGTTTTCATATAAAGGGAAAATATACACGACCGATGCTCTTTGATTTCGAACAGTTGTTGAGAATGTCATTTGGACACATGATAATCATACATAAAATACATAAACAGGAATGTTCTAAACGACATGCTTTTAAATACTTTAATGAGTCTGTAATGGAGGCAGAATATAGTATTTTTGGAGGGCGAAAATGTTTTGGTAAAAGTGTTTTACAATCAATGACGACTTGTTGGTTATACGAGATTTAGTAATGAAATAACACCACTTTTGTAACATAGAATAATCAAACGTTTTTTTAGAGAATATACGGTTAAAGTTCCTAATCTAAATTGTTGATTAATTGCCGTTATCTGTATAACGGTTAGTTAGTGTGACGTCCAAAACCATTTTGACCTATGTGTAATGTAGCTTTAGATAAAAATGTTTACAGTTGATAAATATAATTTGAATTGGATGATAAAGCATATATTGATGATTATTATATACTCTACTGAAGCTATTCAAGTTGTTTACCATTGGCACTCAGGTCATGAACCGATTTACGATTATTTAGGTTATCGTTGAGTTGTGACGTCACAAGCTGATGTTATTGGTGTAAAATATTCAATAGGTAGAGAGTTGTTATTCATAACCAAATGTGGAAGATATGAGCAAATATGAACATGATAACTGATAATTGAACTAATACCCATACTCTTCTTATTTATTCAAATAATAGTCTTATTTTAAATGGTAATCTTAAAAAAGCCCTGATAATTAGAATGTTCATATTTGATATTCAGTTTTACTCGATAGCATAAACATATGAAATAATATAAGATTGTCTCTATTTGAAAATTCATGTCGTTGTTGTGTCGGCTTTTTTTAAAAAAAAAAAGATAAAGAGCAGAAGAAGTCAAAATACTCTAATGTGATTACGTGTTGATGAAACATTAGCAGGAGAAACAATATATTCATAAACTATTGCAAAACTATATCATTTTCAATTCGTGCGCGAGATATGAATCATTGCGAAGGAATACAGTAACACAATGAAACCGTTATCATTGTTGTTTGGTTGAATAGAAGTAGGTGTGTCACGATATCTCTTCTCACCTAACAATGCTATACTTTCCGCTTTCAATCAAATTAAAAGCTATTAATTTGCTGTTATAAACAGCTTATTTTCGCTTACTGTTGGTTATTTATATATTGAATTCTTAAATTTCAATATTGAAAAAACGGAATGACCTTTACTTGTTCGTTAGAAAATGATATACACATTTGGTGTAACCAATAGCAATTCAATTCTAGACCTAATCAATATGAGAGGGTTTTGAACTATCATCTTAACAAAACACAAAAATTGTTTTTTTCCTATTTCCAAACCCCAAAAAAAATTAAAAAATCTAAAAATATTAAAAAATTCCAATTCAAGTCATGAGATTAAATTTGAAATAGGTATCTAAGTGAAAGCTTTGAAATGTACCGTGTTACTAATTGTCATTTATTTAAGTAATGGCAATGTTTGTTTTCATTAGATATAACATAATAGATGTCTCTATTTTTAAATCAATTATCGAGACTTCTTGAGAAGGAGCAAGTACAACATACATAAATACAAATGCCATTATATATACATTTTAGGAAAATTATTGTCATACGAGTAGAGAATGGTGTTAAGAAGTCTTTCTACTATTGAGATAAGGACATTCAAATACAGTTTAAGGATGGGTATATTTGGTTTGTAAATATTGAAATGAAAACGAAACGGGAGGAATCTTGAACTTGGATACATGTATTTAAAATTATCTTTGCTAAAAGTCGACTGTACGTATTTTCTAATTCTACAGAAATGAGAGTCTTCTCGTGTCATTCACAAAATGCGATAACCATATTATTTTCTGTTTAACATTATTTTCTATGATTGACAAACAATCAGTTGTCTAATACTGAGCACTAATGCAACAAATTGATTTAATAAAAAATATTTGGTAGAAAAGTTTTTCTAGATAACAATTCAGGGCCTCATGAAGGAGAATTCATATACTCCGAAACGTCGAGAATTTTGAAATTGAAAATGTTGTTAGCTAAAAAATCTTGTCTTCCTTGTGTATATCACCTCTAAATGCCCCACAAATATTTGATAAATATATTAATGCTTATTATGGGTTTAAAATCCTGTTGAAATTCTTGGTGTGGATGAGTTGTCATTTTAACACGTACACACAAGATCATGTGATGATTGTATCACGGGAGATCATCCCGCAACTCCCATCCGTATGATACACATATTGTATCACATTCCTACAGTTGTCTCATCGAATGAAATTGGAAAGGTTTCTGATCACAATGGCATTCTTCACGCATAGGTCTCACACATATGTCACATGATATTTACCACAAATATGGTGGTAGTTCGTGTCTGTTGATGACTCCCACATATTCATCACATATACATCACATATACATCACAAAAATGTTAGCCATTTTTTACCACAACCGTGATCACAATGAGTTGTCGATTGATGAATACTTTCATCACATATTTTTCTAAAAAAATACCTCATTTATCATAAATATTTTCCACAGATTTAGCATAGATCTTTTAGGAACCAATCAATACAGTAACCGTCCTTTGATCGTTGCTACACACTGATTAGAGTGCAATTACAAACCGTACTTTTCATTATTGATGTAACACAGATCGTTTCGGGACTAATAAATTCAGTTATCACATATTGTTAAAATATTTATCATATATTCATCATATACATTTATCACATATTTAACACAGATGTTTCTTAGAATATCAGGTGAAGTTGCAAAAGGGTAGATGTATTGCAGAAACTGTCGAAGATTTTATCACAGATGTATCTATTTTTTTTATCACAGATCTATCACAAATTATTATACTTTAACCATTTGACGAAAGGGTATAGGGTTACACTAACATCACAGATAGAAAGTTGCATTTAAGTTTTCCCATAAAAATCTACAACACATTTCCAATATTTCTCAATTTTAAGTCAAATGAGAAAACACATAGGCCTTGAAATTTACAACGAATGGATATTAAAGTGACACAGAGTATGTTTCATGATTTTTTATGTCGGTAAAATTAGAGTCAAAATATCATGAGATCCTCTAAACATTCAATTTTATCTCAATAAAATAACAACATTTATGAAGTTCGACTTGATTCCAACAACATACTCTGTGGCCCTTTAAATCGAGGATTAACGTATGGATACACGAAAATGTAATAAAACATGGAACTGGAGCTTACAAACAAAGTTCATAAAGGTTTTGAGAGTAATACTGAATGGTCATATACTATAAGAAAATAAGCACAATGATAAGATTACTAATCTAAACTGAAAACACGTATCTTTGGAACAGAACATAATACGATGAAACAATATCAAGTTTATATCCAAATACCTATTCACCTGGTGCGAAGAATCGCAATCCACAAACAGGAGTAACAGTGTATAACTAAACAATCACGCTACTTTCGTAACAATATACAATTGGACCAACATTTACAAAACACACACGAACCTTCCGGGGACACGATAATTATGACACTTACTACATGAATTATATCTCTGTGCGTCAGAGTTTTGTTTTTACACCATTTACTGTAGTTTGTTTATAGGAGTTCAAGCTCTCCCACATCGGGAGTATACACGGAGTTCCAAAAAGCACCTGCGTTTGGTCGCCATTAGCCATTTGCCAAGCAAAACATTTCTTTTTCTGAATAACAGCCTTTGACAACTCGCTTTTAGTTGCTCCAGTCTCTAGGGAGCCAGGCACTGACCTACCTTTTATCAGATGGTCGGTCGGATCTGCCGGGAATATGAACCCGTCCATTGTGTACACCTGAGTGACCGGAAGTTCCCGGAAGTTGTTGTGTCGGTCAGGGTAGCGAGATTCTGTCACGTTTGGTAATGAGGTAGATACAGGAGAACTAGGCTCATACTTAGGAGGGGATTTTTTTGTCGGCGATAAACATCGTACCAAGGGTTTTATTTGCGTAGTTTTCGTGCTATGGTGTATTGGTTTGGTCACTCTTACTTCTTTAGCTCTCTTAGTTAGTGGGACGTATTTTTCTGGCTCCGTTTTCTTTGGAGCTTTTTTCTTAACAATTTTATGCTTACATTTAGACGTGTCTGATTTTTCCTGAGAATTTTTAACCACTTTCTTTTGTTTGCGGTCCCGGATGACGTGTCGTTTTTGCTTAGGTTTTGTGTTATTTGTAGGAGCGGTAACTCCAGTGATGGACGCCACAACATGAGAGCTTTTGCCCTTTGTCTTGGATACTCCATAAGAACCCTTCACCACAGAATCCAATTTCACAGAGTTGTTCACTATAACAGGAATTGCGTTACTAGTCCCCTTATCACCTTCTTTATTGTGCAAAGCGTCATCATCGTCATCATCATCACTTTCATCCTCATCATCATCATCATCCTCACTATCGTCAGATGACCCACTGTCCTCTTCGTCTGACGTCGGCTGTTCGCTCCTGGGAGGTATTTCTCTGATTCTCACCAAATTCTCCTCAGAATGAAACTGGACACGTTTCTTAGACTTCCTAGAAGGAGTGATAGGAATGTCGTCTGCTTCAGTTTCAGTGTGTGCCAATGATGACGTCAGCGAAGGAACAGGAGACAGTTTACCGTCCTGCGTCCTGCTAACGGTATCAGGTGATTTACCTTTTTGAGGAATTGGTTGAGATCGAGTCGGGTCGTCGGTCATAATTCTAGTTTAATAATTAATAAAGGATTATTTTGACTTGGTTAACATACTCACAAGAAAGTCGTGTCATTAGTTCATTTAATAGATACTTTGTCATCCTACAAGGTAATTGACCCGTGTATTTCACAGTTTAAATTCCTCTTCTGTTCCAGTATGTTTCTCGATGTTCCCCGTGTCCTCCTCGCATGTTCTCCGTGTGTAGCAAGTTCCAATCTCACTCACAAGAAAGTCGTGTCATTAGTTCATTTAATAGATACTTTGTCATCCTACAAGGTAATTGACCCGTGTATTTCACAGTTTAAATTCCTCTTCTGTTCCAGTATGTTTCTCGATGTTCCCCGTGTCCTCCTCGCATGTTCTCCGTGTGTAGCAAGTTCCAATCTCACCTGATGCGATACACGTTTCCAGTATGTACTCCGTATGTTCCCGGTATATTCCTCGCCTGTTCTTAGTTTGTTCCTGTATGTACCAGGCACGTTTCCAGTATGTACGCTGTGTGTTCCCGAAGTGTTACCAGTATGTTCCTAGTATATTCCTCGCCTGTTCCTAGTTTTTTCCCGTATCTACTAGGTATTTTATCGCCTGTACATCATGTATTTCCTCTATGTTCATACAGAATTAACAGAACACCTATTGTTTATCCCAACAAGGAGCAACAATGAGATTGTACATGTACCCGATACCACATAAACACTATAACTTCAGAGGTTATGAACTTTCCACTGTGCACACAAACTATACAACTGCTTCCGTCACACACCTACGTGGGAGCAAGGTTGTATGTCAAACACGGCGGTTACAATGAAACAATGGATCACTGGAAGCTAGAACATTAATCCTCTCAGGCAAAACGTTCCAGCGATTTAGATTAAGTTACACCTCCATTAACAGCCATTGTTAGCATATCGACGATCAGAGTAAGTCCCTCGGCTGACTCTTCAACCAACTCCAAGGAAAGCGTCTTCCGTTGTTGTAGTGACAGAAACCAATTGGTGGGATACACACGTTGAGGTCAAAGGTCAACCGGTCTCTGCTCAGTGCCCCACCCCCCAAGGCTTCAAGGAGTTACCCGCTGTTCAACAGATATCATAAGAGATAGTATTCAATCGGCGTTCATTGCACAAAATGGAGAGGGTGAGAGAGCCCGATACGCAGAGTCCAAGTCAAGAGTTGCATTGTGTAGCCTACTATGAATAAAACGGCTTTATGTCGATGTTGTATACTTACGCTTTGAGAAATCGACTTCGCAAAGGGTTGTATTGTGAGTCGATTGTTGTGGTAATATCTCGCTTAATACCCGGTATATACACTAGACCATACCCCATCAATTAATCATAACAGTCGTTATTGCCAATCACTGTCACTATTGAGACCACACGTGCCAAATAGAGAGTAAAACACGCAAACATTTCCTATCCAAATATCGTCCAAATCTTCAAATGCATATTAATTGATACATTTCCCGATACGCAGGGTATTCAGGCCACTCGTGTCATAACCAAAATATTCATTACCAAGTGCAATTGGTACATTATTTCTAAAACAATTTTGTATATGTGTATTGCTTCGATATTGATAGGTTTTAGCTTACTTATTGGATATAATGTTTTGTTTACTTTTTGATCCATGATAGAGTTTTTACGTTTAATTTAAAACGGACTGTAGTGGTGGACTCACAGTATGTAAAGCAACTATCAAAAAACGCCCGAAGGCAATGAGATACACGTAAAGAGGTTAAATCAGGCAGTGAGTAAAACCTGTACAGAACTTCTGCTAGGCACAAATGAAGCTGCATTGTTATTCGAAACGCACGGGGTTCGCCCTGAGCGGGACAAAGTCATTCTACAATCTACACGTCTGACTTGAATGTAAACGTCGATATACGGGATGATATATCTAATTCTAAACTTCGATATACACTGTGATTAATAATACGGGATGATATATTTAATTCTAAACTTCGATATACTCTGTGATTAATAATACGGGATGATATATCTAATTCTAAACTTCGATATACGCTGTGATTGATAATACGGGATGATATATCTAATTCTAAACTTCGATATACGCTGTGATTGATAATACGGGATGATATATCTAATTCTAAACTTCTATATACGCTGTGATTGATAATACGGGATGATATTTTTAATTCTAAACTTCGATATACGCTGTGATTAAGAATACGGGATGATATATTTAATTCTAAACTTCGATATACGCTGTGATTAATAATACGGAATGATATATTTAATTCCAAACTACGATATACGCTGTGATTAATAATACGGAATGATATATTAAATTCTAAACTTCGATATACTCTGTGATTAATAATACGATATGATATATTTAATTCTAAACTTCGATATACGCTGTGATTAATAATACGAGATGATATATTTAATTCTAAACTTCGATATACGCTGTGATTAATAATACGGGATAATATATTTAATTCCTGCTTGAGTACATTACGTTAGTGACACAGAGTATGTTTTATGATTTTTTATGTGGCATAAATAATAAATAAACTGCCTCAAGTCCAGAGTTAAACTTTCATCTTTATCTCTAAATTGTCAAAATTACGAAATTATATTGTTTTCAAGGATTATATTGTTTTCAAGGATACACTTAAAACAGCCATATAAATGTCATGAACGCGAAATTCTGCTTCCAATTTACATGAATATTAGTTAAATGACCTACTTAACACTACCAATCAATATTTGCCTTTGAGTCTGTTGTAAATTAGTTTCCAAAACTACGTTTGAGTCATTGGCGCGCGCCATTGTCCGGTTTTCGATCATAAATCATGACTTTAATCTGTGTTGTCACTTCACTTAACTTTATAAGCAATAAGAGACTGGTTTTTAGAAACAACCACTACTTTTCGATGAAATATCACCAAATATGAAATTTATCATTTTGACTCCAGCAACATGTGGCCCTTTAATTGTCGTCACCTGTCCTTCCCCTAGCCCCTTAAAGTCATAGTCTCATTTTTGTAAGGCAACTAAACTGAACTAATTATTCTTCACGAACAAAATCTGATCACTAACACAAATATTTCCTGTCGCATTTGCAAAGATTTTCATTTTTTATGCCCGTTTTACAGTTTTGGATGAAGCAGCTTATTGGCGTATGCCGTTTCAGACCGATGAGGTACCGAATCAAGTGCAATGCCATCGCGAGTACGAAATACCGGAAATCTAGTCATCGCAGCGCCGATACTTATGACAGACGCATTCTTCACTGAGTTTACCACCTTTTTGTTATTTCTGTATTTGAAAAAGCGTAAGCTATTAGCTATTTTCATTGGATATTCAGCTGGGAAATTTTATGTGTTCTTTGTCACGGCCTTAGCGAAATGACGTGGTAAGGACTAACGCTCGCAAAAAAACATAATACTCGATAGGGTAGGGTAGTTTGAACTTCATTATTGAGGGCTAGAATGCCTGCAGAGTTCTGAAAATTGTTGCAAACGTCAGGGGAAAGATTTCTGTGAGTGGTGAACTATTTGTCCGGAAGTTATTACAATTTGCCTTGCAAAAATGAGACTATGACTTTAAGGCAGCGTCCTAACATCTGCTACATTACCTGTAAGTTCAGCGTTAAGCCGGATAATAGTTCACCCAGGAACATACTCTTAGTGCTAAAGACGCCACTGGCACAAAGTTAAACCATTGAGGCAAATTATTTCAAACCAACGTACGAGAGCTCTTTGCAAATTATCTAGCTGACGCCTTGCAGGAGACCGTTAATGACGTCATCTCCGTTTACATGGTTTGCCTTTTTTACACTCACGTACATATTACTTAAAGTTTAATTTATCTTGTGAAGTCATTTACGATATCGAAACTCAATAACAGTGGGTTAACAATCATTTTATGCTAAATCAGTTTGAAAAATACGATATATATAAAACCTTCAGCAGAAGTAATCTATTTCATCCTGATGAATAGCTTACAGTGTACACATAAATTACATTGCATAGCTCAGCCGAAGTCGTTAAGGTAGATATTAGGTCGTTGTATATCCCGGACGTAGGCCTATATCATAAAGGTACGTAGATATTGGGTTAGGAATTTACCTCGAGTGATCTACGGTGTCTATTTATACCGATAAGCAAACTAATCAGATCGGTCCACATTTGTCTCTCTTGACAAGCTAAATCTCAGTGACTTCGCTATGCAAGGCAACCAGTTAGCAAGTTCAGGTTCAGACTGGGTATACACTAGCCTCATTGGAAATGTTGCCATGGTTCAGAGATACGATACGTAAATGATACATGATGATTGGATACTGATATCTGATACTGACATGATTAGTGATACATGTGTTTACCAATCTAATTAAAGATGAGCGAACACTTATGTAAGAGATTTTATACCCTGTGACAATAAACACATTTAATAAAGTTATTTTCTTTTAACCAAAATTGTATTAAACGCATTGCCCTCCAACTTCGATCCGTCCTAGCAAAGATTTTTCATAAAGTGTACATAGTGATGTACTTGATGCTTTGATACAATAGTGTTTTGAATATATAGTGAACACCAAAGGATACGTGAAATCTTCAACTTCTAATTCGCTATCAGAAGTGATTGATATGCTGACACTTATGATTCAATTGTAAATGGGTTTATTTGTCTCAAAATATCCCTAATCAGAATTAAAGTCAGTGAAATGTTGATCTAATAAAATATATCATGTTTCCAATATCGTTTTGATTTGCGTTTCTTTTGGTGGTCAGTATATAACTTGTCAGCGCGAAAGATCAAGGGAAAATATATCGCACAATGACTAGAAAAGACGTCGCTTTAGCAATTAGTTCTCATCAAATTGATACCCGCAAAACAAGTAATAACGGTCTTATAATGGCGAAATTTCCTACATTGGTCTGTATCTGTATGTATTTATATGTATGAGTCAACGCCTTATCCTTTCAGAGGAATACGGTACGCCTTTCAGCATAGGGATTATATTGAAGTGAGTTACAACCGTATATTGCTAAGTGGCGCATAAAGGCCATTGAATAAGGCCATAGCGAGCCATTAATCCGAGGAGAGGGCAGAACGAGACAGGCAGGTGGAACAGGCGGTCAGGGTGTGTTCGTTGGTGAAGCGTCAGGAACAAATACTTGGCTTTCAAAGGGCCACAGAATTTGTTCGTAGGGTCAGATATGTCAGTCTTCATAAAAGTTGTTATTTCATCGAGAAGAAGTGGTTATTTCTAAAAACTATCATCTTACAGATTATTAGTTCAGTATAATGACACTAAACATTTTTTGGTTGAGATTTGTGATCGAAAACAGGGCTTTGAACTTAACTTAACTCTTTTTCAAGCCGCATACAAAATTTAAGAAACATACTCTGTGTCACTTTAAAAGGACAGTAGCACAGGTTTTTTTCAAAATTTCTTCAAATTTTCTCCAATAATCAATAGTTTATGGAAAATGTATTACCTTCAGAGGGTCGAAACATCTCTTTTCTCAACCCGATCATCCCTAGTCGTAGAGAAAATGATCAGACATGTAATAAAAAATTACCCGGTACACAGCGGTTATGGCAAATAAACTCGCGAGGGCGTAGCCCGAGCCGAGTTTATTGCCATAACGCGAGGCATTCGGGTTATTACTTGGCTGACACTCTCGCGGAATAACTAAATTATTTATATATAATGAATTAACCATGAACAGCCAGCTGTTTCGGTCTTTCGGACCTCATCAGGATGGTGCGTGTGGAACATGGTTGGACTCTCAGCAATGCAACGTCATCAACGTAGCAAAGCAATTTAAGAAAGTCCCACTCATTTGCATAGATATATAAGAGGAAATCAGTGTAGACATGACACAAAAAAAGAACCTCAGCTGACATCCTCGTAAGCTCAAGTGCAGAGGCGTTGCTTGTCAACAGAGAGGTTCTTGGTTCGAATCCCACTTACGCACTATAAATCTTATAGTTCTAGCTTGTTGAAATTTCAAAATTGTACAAGTTCATTTGTTTGTATACATTGAATATCTCATAACCGACCCAGATGTTTAATAACTTTAATATTGTTAAAAAACACGTAAGCCTCATCTTATCTACTCACTCATAACCGACCATGGTAGTTATGAGATAACCAACCTGCGAACATGGCGGTTATGGCATATAACCTTCAAATTAAACAAAGGAAATAAATTCCCAAGGGGTCTAACAAGTAATGACCACTAGCGACCATTTTTGTGAACACATTTTAATCTTTTGAGGTCAGGGGTTGGATTCGCATAACTTAACTGTTCACGGCACGTACGCGTCTGTTTAAAACTACTTCTTTTGATTTTGATTTGATTTGATTATTATCGCTTTTGCAAGGTGATTTTATTTCCAAACAGGGATCTAGTTAATCATTCACGTAATCCTTTCCCATGACGTTTGCAACCATAGTAAGAATTGTGCCTCCATTCTAGACCTCAGTATTGATCAGCTTTTTGCTCGTGAAGATTAATTAGTTCAGTTAGTTGTCTTGCAATAAGTGATCCTATGACTTTAAAAGACATTGTCCGGTTATTAAAAACATTTATTTTCGTTTTTTTAATTTTCTTGATAATTATATATTAGTCAAATGCGACGTTTATATTCTAATGAGATTAACCCTTGTTTCGTCAAAGACTGACATGTTATAACTAACTCTGCTGGGTTACAATTTATTAAAGGATAAATGTCACTTACTTCAACTTGTTTTCTGTTAAATCGAAAAACTTTTAAGAGTATCAACTTCAAATTGCGTAATGCATTCTCCTAGATAGGTCATAAAGAGGAGCGCTTTGTATTTACTTGAAGGTATCTGCGGCGACCAATGAGATTTAGAGGTCAAACTGAGACAAAGGTTAACCTGAGGGCCTGAGTGATGGAGTCTGCTTTAATCTGCGTAACTTAATGCAGCGATATTAGATTTTATTTTAATGAGATTGCATACATGTAATAGGGAAGTGTGTCAAAAAAATTTCAACGTCCATATAAGACACAGTCAGAGAATAGTTGACGTATTGTTATTTCTGAAATTGTGTATAATATCCCATTTCGACTCAAATCACCAAATTATGATTCCGTTATTAAAGATAGATAGTGGTTGACCCTCTCACTGCGCTCCTGTGACAGACTTTACGTCAGCTACACCACTGAACGTCTAAACGTAGAGAAGATTTAATTTGTAGGAAGAGAATATAGAAGCATGGTACCCGGGATCTTTGCACAATACAATCTGGACACTAAGGTTCTAAGATACTACGGTTAACGACACTAAGGATACCTTAGTGACTAAAGGTTACCTGAGGGTTTTGTTCCACGGGACCCTTGTCTTTGCTGTGTTTTGTTCCACGGGACCCTTGTCTTGGCTGTAAAGTTGATGATTTGACTGTCCAAATCAACTCTTTTAACAATTGCTTCAATAAATGAACATAAGAATGTTCATCCATTGAAGTTTTTAGTGAGATGTAACAAATCCGAATAGGTCCATTGCTTTTCCGACAGGTAATTAAGTGATAAACTGAGGCTGAGAAGTTCGGTGTTCCATTCCACTATAGAAAAAAACAACCTAGTAGTGAATAAGTATTTCATCTCTTAAGAGTAGGAGAGAAGGTAATCCGCCCACAGGTGCTAGAAATCCATGATCTCAGTTTCTTGGTGACGATCTTGATCTTGAGATTCCAGTGAAAAATTGTTCAACTGTTCCCACTGGCATTTCAAATCCACAGAAAGTTAAGACTCTTGTGCAAGTTGGTCAAACGATATTTTCTTTTCATAGTGCCTATAGTTTTCGGTCGGGGGCATTTCAAAGAGATCCACCTGACCTAAATTTATCCTATCAAGTATTTCTTTATATATACGCGATCATGAGCTTTTCTTACTTTTCAACCCTAAAGGACCACTATTACAGTGTGTTAATAATGTTTGAAAGGCCACAATTGTTTTCACCCACAAGCTAACGAGTCTAACATGTCATATGTCTTTTGTTGTGTCTTTAACTTGTCATAACACATGCCAACTTTCTGTTATGATTAGTGTAAAGGGACGTCTGCAACATCTTGAAAGTTATTGCACATGTACGTATACTTTTAATTATATGTTCAAATTTAATATCTAAAAAAACCCAACTGATTTGTAGTAAGCAGAGAATTTGTGGCGTAATTTCTTAGTAATGATTGAGATTTTGGTGGTTGATTGGGTAGTCAGTGCTGACGACTGAAGCTTGATTATGATAGTGCTAGTTTAAATCAGTAAAATAAGGAACTGTAAAAAGCTAAGTAGTAAGTAAGCATTTGTAGTTTTGTATTTATAGTATGGTGGTGCAAAATGTATAAATGTTTCATTTGTTTATTCTAGTGAAATATATTTCAATCATAAAAATTTCGCCATTGACATACTATAATGCAGCAGCAATTTTGTGTTGCTTTTTTTAGCCATTGAACTAATAATGATAATAATAAAATGTTAAAGGATAGCCACAATTAGCTGCAAATAAATTTCATTCTCAGTATGTCCTGATGTGATTTTCTTTTATAGTTGTCCCCTGTGAAACTGTACTCTCAAGAAATCTATCCTTTACTGTACACAATGCTGTTGTGGTTGTGGCCATGGCTGTTTCTAATTCATCACTGCATGGAGTATGAAATTCTTCAAACGCATTTAGGACTTGATGACTTCTTTTTAATTCATTTCATGCCTTCTTGGGATACGTCTTCTGGTGGGTGCACCTGATTGAATGGCAGGAAGTATACCAATAACATTGTTTGAAATAAAGAACTTGACAGTTTTTACCAGATGATATTAGATGGGGGAGAGGGGAAGGGTTGGGGTTTTGTCTTTACACAAAGCAACGTTAGTACTAAGGTTAGTTATAGGGCCATTCTTCATCATTGCATTTAGGCGAGTGGATTAAGGTAACCGGTAACGTAAAACATGGTGCAAGAAGGCCCTATCATATATATTCCTAATATTTTGAAATAAAAAATCTGAAACTGTTTATCCAGTCAGCAGCCTTAAGCTAATTTGATTAGTTTTCATTTTTTTAAATGAATTTTGTATGTGGCTTAAAAAGAGCCAAAATATCAAATGAACTGAGTTGAGTTCAAACCGCCTGTCTAAAGTTGCATCTTTTTTCTCAAATGTCAAAATTATGACATTTCCTTTTCTTCCGATTGTGAATTAAAATCGGCCGTATAAATGTTAAAAATTTGAAATTCAGGGTCTCAATCACATGCATATTAACTAAATGACCTACTGAGAAATAGCAACTTTTATTTCTCGTTGTGTCTGCTAAAATAATGTCATAGGCAAGCACCATTTACCTGTTTTCCACCATAGATCTCGACTTTTCCCGTTTATTGTCATTATGATAAGTGATAAGCATTGAGATGTTGATTTCTAGAAACAACCACTACTTGTCGATGAAATAACACCTTTTATGAAGTTTGACATATTTGACACGGACAACATACTCTGTGTCCCTTTAATGGAAATATTGATTAGAGAAATATCCTTACTTGTTAAAATATCATATTAATATAGTTATCAAGATAACAATGAAATCAATATTTACAAATTTCAATGTCTTCATGCTATAATAGCATAAATGAACAAATAAGAACACTTGTTTTAGAAATTACTTAGGAAAACCTCTTGGTCACACTGTTAAAAACAAAACACACAAAGTAGCCTGTTCATGTAAATATACTTTATTTAGTACAAATCGTGGATACTGTGAGTTAGCATAAACAGTGATAATTATAAGAAGCCATCTTGGGTGATGAAAACAGTAAAATCAACCAATTGAGTGAAAATGTACACATCAGTATTCCCAGCTTGACACAATGCCAGGAATGTCACACAAGGGATCTATGACACGCAGAGCTGTTCTCAATAAACATTGATGACACACTGCCTGTCTATTGGTTGACAGCTGTGCTCATTGGCTGTCTATTGGTCAACAGCTTTGTACACTGGCTGTCTATTGGTCGACACCTTTGTACACTGACTGTCTATTGGTTGACAGCTTTATATACTGACTGTCGATTGGTCGACAGCTTTGTACACTGGCTGTCCATTGGTTGACAGCTTTATACACTGGCTGTCGATTGGTCGACAGCATACACTTGCTGTCTATTGGTCGACAGCTGTGTGCGATATGCTACCTATCACATGTACTCATAGCTTCTAGATTATCTGCCTAGCCTGGCCAACCAATGAAACAGAGACATTCAAATGTTAGCCAGTGAGAATGCTTGGAAGTAAAAGGGCCCAGCAGGATTGCATAGACAGAAATTGTGCTGCAGCTCATAAATGAAACACACTCGCTTGTAGGAGTGACCCTCTGCTGCTGGTAACTTTATATCCTAAGCTCAAATATCAGGTAGCCTAACATTACTATCTGTGGACGTTTGAGACAGTGACACAGTACTAATTATTAAGTCCTATTTTTCTATACAATTTCCCAAGGTTTTGAAGCTTAATAAGTCTAATGAAATTACATGTACATGAAATTGATTGATTGAAATTGAAACCTCACTAATCATTCAACAATGTGTGGATTAGTCAATGAGAAACTGGTAACTGAGAAAAGTTTATGTGATTTCCTCTCAAATTGCATGCTATAGTAATATCCTATGTTGTAGTCATATCTTAAATTATAGTCAAATCCTTAGTTTAGTCATATCTTAAGTTGTAGTCATCTATCAATATAGTAGTCATATCCTTTGTTGTGGTCATATCATATGTTTTAGTCATATAAAGTTGTAGTCATATCCTACTTTTTAGTCATATATATAAAGTTATAGTCATATCCTGTGTTTTAGTCATATAAAGTTGTAGTCATAACCTATGTTTAGTCATATATAAGTTGTAGTCATATCCTATGATGTATCCGTAACATAACATACTAAAATATACTATCACATCTTGGTTTTAATTTTTTTGGTTAATCGTAACTTTAACCTGTTTTCATATCCTTGTTTTGTAACCATACTCACAAGTTATTTTCTTACCTTATTTTTATCATATAAAACTAGTTGTCATATCCTTAAGTTATTGTTGTGCCGTAAAGTCATTATCCGAATGTTGTTACAGTGTTATGTTACAAAGGAAGACAATTCTAGCGAGCAATCACCAGTTTGTAAACGCTTGCTCTCAGACATTCAAAAACAACAATACTGACAGCTTTATACAGTTTCTATGATAATTCTGCATAATTGACTAACAAGTTCACTATAAAGCCTGACCTTCATGACCTTTTGCAAACCAAAATTCCAATAATTTTTAATTTGCAATATAAACACTCCCCATACGATTGTAGCCACACCATTACTCAACCAATCAAAAAAGTCAAAGGGGCTGGTGAGAGGTAAATCTTAAAATATTTTTTGTAAAAGTCCTGGTAAACTTCTAGAGGTATCAAGACATATTTGTAATCAGTGATCCAACAGTTAAATTCTGTGTGCAAATGTGAATTTTACCCCAGACAAGATATGATTATCAAAGGGTAACTATCTGATGCATAAAAAACTTGTACAAAAATGAAAGAGATAAAATTGAATAAGAAGTACATGAAGATATGTATTTATATCATCATCCCCTTTTTGTGAGAGCTGGCTGAATTCAAAGATGAAAAAATGAAAAAGTAACAGTCTTTAACCTTTATTATACTCTGCCAGTGCTTTTCATGCAGAATATCAGTATGAACATTATATAAAATCTATACTTCCGTTCAAATCCTTTCTGAACAATAATTGAATTAAATACTTGATATAAAATGTTTGTATGAAGTTCATTAAAAGATAAATCTAAATTTTAAACATAAACCGTTGCTTGATAAATGACAGTGAAAACATTTCAAGCTGTATTTAGTGGAATGAGATATCAGAGATTCAAACATGTTAGTAGATGGGAGTTATCTCCCCTCCCTGAAGGTCAATGACAGTTGACAAAGCACAAAACCCAGAACCAATCATTCCACCAGACTGATGAAGAAAAGAGTCTTACTTCTACCTAAAGGAATGTAAAACCTATTAACACTAGAAATTTGTATGTACATGTCTAGAAATGATAATCACTTAACAATGGGAGAGTTGGTCACTTCTGGCGTGCATTTGTTCTACCGTCTGTTGCTCACACGCTCATTGCATAACATCGTAGGTGAGATGTGTGATCCTGTTCAGGTTCGTCCTTTGGAAGGGACTTTGGGATATGTATCTCCATGGTAAATTCTTGTTCATAAATCTCTCATAACAGAATAAAATCTCACTATCACAGATGCATCTCCTGTACAAAATGAAAAACACTATTTATACATCTTTAAAAATAACAGTAACAGGACAATTGTTCCAATCAATATCTTAGAATGGCAGTCAGAAGCTTGGAAAATGAAAGATGTTACTATGATCAAACTTGAAACAAAAGCTGCATCTGACTTGATGTAATACATGAACCTTGCTTAACCTTCTTGAGTAAATAAACAACATCTTTGTGACCCATTTCTGTCTGCAAATTTCATGACTTTCCAAACCATAATTTCAAGGATTTAATCTAATTTCTTTAAAGGCTAGATTAGGTTCACAGATGCAACTAAAGCCACATGCCCTAGTTCTGTAGCTGCTATGACTGCCCCCCTACAAATATGCTAGCTCTAGTTCTACGCTCAGTTCACAGATGCCCCTGTATAGATGCTCCAGCTCTGCAGGCAGTTCACAGATGCCCCTGTACAGAAACTCTAGCTCTGCGTACAGTTCACAGATGCCCCTGTACAGATGCTCTAGCTCTGCATGCAGTTCATAGATGCCCCTGTACAGAAACTCTAGCTCTGCATGCAGTTCACAGATGCCCCTGTACAGATACTCTAGCTCTGCATACAGTTCACAGATGCCCCTGTACAGATACTCTAGCTCTGCATACAGTTCACAGATGCCCCTGTACAGAAACTCTAGCTCTGCAGGCAGTTCATAGATGCCCCTGTACAGATGCTCTAGCTCTGCATGCAGTTCATAGATGCCCCTGTAGAGATTCTCTAGCTCTGCATGCAGTTCATAGATGCCCCTGTACAGATACTCTAGCTCTGCATACAGTTCACAAATGCCCCTGTACAGATGCTCTAGCTCTGCATGCAGTTCATAGATGCCCCGATACAGATGCTCTAGCTCTAAATACAATTCAGAGATGCTCATTACATATACTCAAAGTTTTGAGCAAGGTTCATAGATGCGCCTATACAGATGCCTTATCTCTATCAGTTCACACAGCCCTGACTAATTTGATATTTCTGATTAAAACTAACTATCCTGTCTCTTCAACTCCAGCAACAATGCCAGGTACTTCACAACCATTTTAACATGATAAAACCATCATAACTTAAATGATAATGTAACCATGATTAATAGAAATACTTTTTTTTTCAAACTTGCCAAGAATGACAATTGAGTAAATCCCTTAAAAGATTTATATACACCATGAGCCTGGTTTCCTATGACAGATTTCGAGGTAAGTTAATTATATACATCTACCAGAAGCATCCACTTAATCTGACCTGAGAAACGTAAGTCCTCATAAAGAGTGACATAGAACACACTTTTAACAAACATTTCAAAAGTAAAAATACCTAACAAAAATTACAGATATTGAGCAACTTATCCTAAAACAAATCAATGGTAAGATATTTGAAAGAATATGGATGCAATTCAATAACCACTTCTCATTGATCAAGTCTTTTGCTATCGAAATTTGTGTTTCTCTCGTTAAGAAGACGACAGTATTTGGTCAAATCACAATGGCATGCATGAGGTTGCATCCTCCTCCATGACAGTTTCATACAAATTTTTAACTGCTTCTTTTCCAGAGCTCAACATATGGTCCCTGTAGCGCTTATTCAACACAAGATATCTGTAAACACATGGACTAATCATCTCTTATCATGACATGACCTCATGTTCTCGTCAATTTTGACATGACATGTCAGGATGTTACACTATGCCGTATGTATTGAGACATGACATGTCACTGTGTTGTTATCATCACATCTGTCATGTGACATTATATTGTTATGGATTGAAACACAAGATCTGTCATGAATGTCGTGATCGATTTAGACATGATCTCTGTCATGTGACACTATGTTGTTGTCAATAGAGACATGACATCTACCATGTGTCACTATGTTATCACTTGAGACACAACATGTCATTCTGTTACACATTGTTGTTATCCAGTGATGCATAAAATCCAACATGATGCAATACTTAGTTCTTATCAATTGGGCATGATATATGTTATGATGTGACACCATGTTGTCATCCAGAGACATGACACCTATCATGACAAGACAGAGAGAGTCACTTTCCCACGAGCGTTCTTCAGAATGTTAACAGCCTCTTCATGAGTCAAGCCATCAAGACTCTTGCCATTTACTGCGAGGATTTGATCCCCACGTTTGAGTCCGCCGTTATCTGCAGCTGCACCTTTGACGAAGACATTCTTGACATAGATGGGCAGGTCACCGTGAGGACTGCCGTGACCTCCGACGATGGAGAAGCCAAGACCATCAGGGCCGCGCTCCAAGATGAGGGTTTTGCACTGTGGGGCTGAGCTGAGGACATATCAGAAATAATTTTTTTTACATGAGGCCAGAATGGATGAATCACATCACTAAAAAATTATTTTATCATTTTCCAGAAAAAACACCATGACAATAAGGATTTAGATTTTTTGGATGTTCAGGCATTTGGATGTTTATACAAGAATGAGGTGATTGAGCCTCCTGAAAACTTTATATATATCAAATAATTTAAAATAGAGATAAACATTGATGACAGTGTTAACACATACCCGCTGGTATCTGTTGGGACAGGTGGCATGTCCGCAGTATCGTTGGTCATGTCACCGCTGACCTGGCGGGACCGACTCCCGTTGATGCTGACCGCAAGCTCTTCCCCCTGGATCACCTGTAAGGTCACTGGGGTCGTTGACTTGAGCACCGACACGGCTTCATCGTGAGACATCCCATCCGTGGACTTGTTGTTGATCATCAGGATCTTGTCCCCAACCTGTTAAGATATGTCATGTGCATTTAGTATGAGCGGAGAAGAGTACCAGCTTCAGTGGATAGGGTATTTATTTGCGGAATGATGGATGGAGGGTAAATATATTTAATACTTTCAAAGGCCAATGTTTTTAAAACTGATTTGTTAAAATTTTCCCTAGTTGTATATTAGTATATGAAAAAAAATATTTTAAGAGTGTAAAAATCCATTTACACAACTCTATTATCTGTAATAGTAAAATAAGGTGTCACATATAAAGGGAAAACTGTATTGGCAATTTTAGAACACCTATAAATTATTCGAGTCGGAAATGGATTTGTTAAGCTTACTTAACAAACATTTATTTATGATATCATTGTACTAATTTGATACGATTATAATTAGTAAGACTGTTTTCTTTTTTCGTTAAATACCCTATATTCAGTTTACAAAAATGTGCCTTTGATAGTCTTCAAATTAACTCCCTTTATAAATGATATCAATCAAACTTGTTAAGATATCATGAGTAAAATCTTATTCTCATAAAATTTTTAAGGACAAAATACACTGACATTGTCTTACATGATATATAAAGGTTTATCAATACGAAGGAATAATAGAAGTAAGGTACAACACCAGGTATCTTCTCATCCAGCTACATCAGCGTATTTGTCTCCGTCTAGCTCCATCATTTACCCTGATATCCTTTGGCCTAAAACGCTCGTATCGCTAAATATAGCAAGCCAATGAAATGACTCGCATTCAGCGATAGCGGCAGAACCCAGATGTGAACAAACAAACAAATGTCCATGTAGGCTATAAATAGCCATGAGTAACCAGCCGTAAGCGATAGGAGCATTTTAGGCCGAAGGATATCAGGGTATATGATGGAGCTAGGCGGAGACAAATACGCTGATGTAGCAGGATGGGTACCTTCTCTGTTACTGATGACAACTTCCAGATAATGATCCCGTTCCGGTTATAGGTAACACAAGCAGTCGAGGACTTAATAAACTTAAAAGCTGAAAACCTCCTTACCCTGAGCCTGCCAGATTTTGCAGCCGGCCCCCCGGCAGTGACGTTAGCGAGGATGATGGGAACGTCTCCCAGAGGGGAGCCAACGCCTCCTGCGACACTAAGTCCCAGTGAACCACTCTCATCCTGGTGAAGTTCTACCGTCCGTAGATGCGACCAGTCCACACTCACAGCTGCAACCAATCAGAGTGCTCCTTTAGTTTGTTGAACGATGAATCCTTGAGATACAGTTTTGTTGAATTGGTAGGTACATAATTCTTCCTTATATTTTCACAGTCAACTGTTTTAATTCTTTCCTGTTTTTTTCCCTAAAATTTTTTAATTTTATGAAGACATCATACCATGTTCAATTGAAAACTATGAAAAAAGAAAATGAATATTTACTAATTTTTTTCTACAAAACTGTTATAAAAGATATAGCTTGTGAAATCAATCAAAATCTTGTAATTCTTTCATGTTTTAACCAAAATAAAATATTTTAACAATCAAGACAAAATGATTTTAGTTTAACAAAATAACATTCCAATCCAAAATGAAATAAATCACAAAATAGGCTTCTAGTTTTCCCAAAACCACTGCAAATATCCTTCAATATCATGCCTAAAACTAGAAATAATATTTCTTCTTTAGAGATAATTTTGGGGAATATTTATAGGAATACATGCACCAAAGCCCATGGAATAAAGGTAATAAATGAATTTGGCTTATAGAAATAATATCAAATACAATATGCTGATATTCATAATTAAAATCAAGAAAAAAATAATTCTAATTACTATGAACTAGATAAAAGAAACAATGCATGTATATTCCAAATGTATATTTTGCCAACAACCTTATTATAAGAGTATCTATCCTTTATTAAGTCATAAAAGGATATTTAGTAAGAATAAGCATTTTGATAAGTTCATCTGGTATAACTGAACAAAATCTTGGTTAATGTAAGACATGTATGAGACTCATTCTCTTCCTACAGTGGTTACTGAAGTCATGGCTGTCCCAACTTTCACCGCAAGGTATAGACCATGCTAGTCTCCATCACTGGCTAATTCAAACCTTGCTGCTAAGCACCAAGTTTGTTGTTTAAGTGCATGCAGAGCTTTACTTCCCCAAAAGTTGCAATTCTCTTCAGATTTCTTATTTGAGTATTGAGATCCCTAGAAGCCATGAGAGCAAGCACAGACAATTTGGGGATATGCTACAAGGTCTAAATGAGTTAGTCATTTTTGCTGGTGCAAATATGGGGGAAGTTGTATCTTCCCATCAAATATCTGTTGCAATACAGGGTTTTACTGACTCCAACACTAGACACACATGATTGGTTGCAAACTTAATTTTGTGCCCATAGTAGTTTATTGGCCTTTTGTTTGCTAAACAAGAGGAATTTGTTCCGAGCTGAATTCTGATTGGTTGCAAAGTTATTTGTGCAATCAGAGATATTGTTTCGAACTTGGCAGTTGAACTGTTCCTGTTATTTTTGAGAAATCTAAAGTTCCTTCCCCTGTGTGGAATGCACATGTATTTGTTTCAAGACAAGAGTTAACAGATAGAAATTTCTACCAGAGGCAGCGTATTATATGAAACTTTTATTAATTTTTAAATTACCCAAGCAAGAGTGAGGGTTTACACACAAATTCTCATATGAGTTTCATAAAAGTCACACGAAGCACTTCCGAGTGCAATCTTTTCTTTATTACAGATTCTATTCCATTTAAAACGCATGGAAATAGTCAGATAAATTAATGGCCTGCTTCTCTTGTGACAACCTGCTATGGCTTTATGGTTTCATTTGTGTTGTGTTTAATGTAGAACTTGTGTCGAGACAGAAGTAGTCAAGAAATTTTATATTTGTTTGCACAAAAATTAGGCCATTATTTGTAATGCAAATTTACATCTTGATATATCCAGAACAGAGAAATATGGTCCACTTCCTACAGAGGTTACTTGGAAGGACATGACTGGAGAATCCTTTGTAGGGAGAGAATGAGATACAGATAGATGTATTGACACACTCTGAAATAAACCATCATGCACATCATCAACTTGAATCTAAATGTCATTCAAATTTCTACACAAACATGCCTACCATTAACAGCAGTAACTATCAGTAATTATTATCAAGTCCTGAACGGAAGCAAAAAAAAAAACATCGAAAGGAAATCATCTGAAAATAAAACATCAAATCTCTTTTCACATGATGAGAAAGCTCTTATTATGGTCAGGTGACAGTCTAAAGTCTTGCTGAAATGCGAATGTGATGTGATCAAAATTTGACATTTATAAAGCCTTTTAAGTTCACTTTTTAAACCAAGCTTTTTGTCAAAATAATACATTTTATGCCAAATCCCAAACCAACTCCCATTTGCATACAGACCAATCCAGTAACACATGGAACATTTTTTTAGTTTGATTGTACTGAAAACTCTGTGATCGCTATAAAATTCTGTTTTGATAGGCAAAGTTTGAAAACTGGGGTAGATTAAGAAGTTATTTCATGTAAATAAATTTGTATATCTAATAAGCATTTGAAATAAAAAAATAACTGATTATCTTCAGTTAAAACCCAACCACAATCCAGATAGTATTACCCATATGGAAAAGGATAGTTCAACCACATCATATTTTCAAATTAAATGAATGAATAGAGTACTGATGCTTTAATCCTCATAAGAAAAAATACTATCACAAATGTTCTGAATAGACTACATTTAAATCATATATTTATAGAGGAAATGCACAAAAAGAAGTCTCGCAGAATAGCTTTTTCAAAAGAATACCTTATCCCTCTAAAGCTTTCCCCTTTATCAAAAGTTTTGGATAACAAACTAATAAATGCAGCTTTTTTTATGCCTGTAGCAAGAGAGAGCTTTCTAGGCAACAAATTTCGAACTAACCGAGACAATGTACATGCACATTTCAGCAAGCAGCATTAGAGAGCCCCGCCCATAGCGGCAGACATTTTGGTAAGTGGATACACAGTCCATACATGAAGATAAAATGTTGATAAAAATAGCAAATAAACAAAGACATGCAAAGAGAAGGAGACATGTTCTAACCTCTTGGTGCGTTCCGCTTCCAAAAAGCTACCGGCTATCTGATCTCTGGCCTAAACTATACCTAATTCTTTGTTTCTCTGAATATCACTGACAAGGTACAAAATAATTTTGCAAAAAAAACCTCAAAGTTTTACATTATCGTTTGGGAATTCTTTTAATTCTAGGGGAATGATCGTATGATCTTTGATATGGAACCTAGTGCATTGCTACGACAAGCACAAACACTGTCACTTCCGAACATGAAGCATACAAACATATATGTAACTGTAACCGCGGCTATTTAACCCATTAAATTAATCATATGCCAGCTAAGTATTTAGCATTTAAGATTAAGGTTTGAAGAAAGGTGAACCTATTATCATATTTTTGCAATGAACAAGAGAAACATCACTGAGAGGAGATTAAGTTAGTACTGTGTTTACTGTACTAAGGCTACCTTAGCAAGTTAAAGTTGCCTTTAGGCAAGAACTTAGGTTTTGTAACCTCTCTATGTGTTAAGACAGAAGCAAGTTAAAATCAAATTACTGTGCCTAGCTTTTTTCTCTGCGAACTAAATTCTAAGATTTCTAGATAGCCATACAATATAAAAGTTTTCTGAATAAATCTTTAGATGAAAAAGCTACACATACATAGAACCATGAGTCACAAAGTATGACAGCTTATTCCAATTGTCATGACTGAAAAAAAATCAACTGTCTTTTCTAACATGTTCCAGTGATTTATGAAAGAGCTTTGAAATGTTGAGCTAGGAGTGAGGTTTGGAATACCTTGGTGCATTTCAATTGTCGCTCTAAATTAACCGTAAGGTCGCTCACAACTAACATACATTTTGATTGAAGTAAGACTTTCTTCGTGTGAGAGAGCTTTCAAAAGATTGGGCTATGAGTAAGACTGTGAATTAGGTAGCATATTAATCTAATTTTTCTTTTTGGAACAAGCATGATATTTTAGTTGCATAAATGATGAAAAGCACATATTACGTCATATAATCACAGCCACACATGATCTATAAATAAATCTCTGAATCCATATATATATTTGTAATATAATCTGTAAATTTCCTCCATACATGATAATAATAAAGCGCTTGGCTATGTACAATTATTGGCATGGTTGGAATGATTTATGAGAATTTCAAACACATAAACATAAACTCTTTGCTAGTGAAGGTAAAAAACATTCATTTGCTTGAGGAAAGAGAGTGATTGCCCTTTATCAACTTTCAATGAATAATCAACTACTAATATCAGATTATTTTACAGTTGTGCAAACAAAAAATAAAAATCTGTTCAACAACAATTTTCAGTAGACATATAAAGTAATTACTGGGAAATAAGAACTTTCAAGATATATCTACATATTTTGATTTGTCTGGTAACGGCTACTGAAGTACTAGTATCACACACCCATAACATGGATAAAAACTCTGAATAAAGAACCTTATAATACTGGATCATTGATTTAATTACAGATATAAACTTTCAAAGATTTAAAAAAAAATTTTGGATCATAAACAATGAATGACAACACTAAATTTTATGAAAAGTGAAAAAAATTATCCATACAACTTAAGAGAAAAAACTGCTATTTTTCATGAAATTGAGAATAGATCCAGATAGAAGGAATTGAAATCACCATTTTATCAACAAAACTTCACCATAGAGGAAAACGGTCACTGCTCGTTTTCATTGAGATGAAAAGCTACAAAATTGATTTTAAAGTTTAAATTCCTAAAATATAATTTCAAAAAGTAACTCACAATTTTTCATATGGGATGACAAAATCTAATTTGTAGAAATAAAATTTTAGATGTTAAATTTTAACAATGAATTTTTTTTATCAAATTTTTAAAATTGCATTCTGATTTCACAGAAGACTGAGGCTTGCAAAGACCAGTGTTAATATTGCTTAAGGAGGAAACAAGGTGCGAGAGTGACACAGTTACACAGCTATGGTGCGAAGTGAGAGAAAAGAGAACAAATGTTTGTGTTGCCATAGAAACGAGAGACGAGAGAATCAGACATTAGTAGCTTTTGGAAGAAGGCAGACCTGTGAAGGAAAGACTGGCCAGTGAAAATGTCCAGATACATGACATGGAATATGGGAGAAAAGTTAGAACAATATCTCAAGCCTACACTAACATTTCAACAGGCTAAGGATATTTTTATTTTAACTATAAATATCCTACACACTGAAATCTAAAATATATATTTTAGTAATCATTATATTAAACACTTAACAACCACAATGCTTTAGAAGTCATTTGCGTCATGACAGAGTTATCTCCCTTTTGCAATTAAATATGGAATCATGGACACATTTTAAGATTAAAACTAGAAAAGATTATCTGACTGAATCTAGTGACTGTTACTGGCCAATTTCTCATATAATTTTAAATAATTTTTCAAATTAATATCAATTAATTTCATCAAAATGAAAAAAAAAAGGTTTCCAAAAAAAATTTCAATTTCTATGCTGAAAATATTCATAAATACAAAAAACCATGGAGGAATATATGATAAACGGGCAGTTTCGCCTGAAAACAATTTTTACAATTTACGCAGACATACCCCGAAAGAAAATGATTAGTGATTTAAAAATCAATAAATTGGGCTGATGAGATGCATTAATTAGGCCAGTCAAGTGTGAAGTACATGACACAATGACCACAATACGAGTACGGAGAGTACGTAGAGTACAGACAGTACGCATGCTGTTTGGTGGGTACTGTCGTCACATGCAGAGTGCGGTGATCAAGTACATGAGGAGAGCCAATTGGCCAATAAGACAGTCAAGCTAGACCAGATCTAATTGTCTAACTTAATGATTTATGAATACAGAGTCTCAGCATTGCTAGAGAAAAAGCTAACCTAGCTCCTAACAAAATAAGATTCTATGAGTCAAGAAATAAGGACAATGCTTAGTGGCTAAGGAACTGCTTTCTGCACCACTTGCATATCAAATATGTTTTATAACGTCATTGGCAAAATGTTTTAGTAGAAAACAATACGCTCAACAATATAAGTTAAGGACCACCACTTCCAAAGTATTTAATCTGGATGGTCTTTAACTTATTTTGTTGAGTGCAATTCTTCATTCCAACAGGACTGTAATGATTCCAAAATTGGGTTAATAAGTAAGGATTTAATGATACATGAGGCAGTGATATGATATTTGTTGAAACAAGTTGTGCAGAGAGCAGTATGTGGAAGAAAGGTCAGCTCCTGTGCCTACTTTTGGAGTGTTTTCCACGTGACCGGTTACTGGCGCTGGACTCTGATTTCTTCAACGCATTCCCAGGCGAGTTGGAATTCCGTCGTGAAGACGTCCGTGAACCGGCTTTTAATCTTCCAACTGTCATTGTCACCTTCCCCATCAACGTCTGTAATAGGAACAAAATTGTGGCATGGATAAAGATACAATTGCAAAATGCGTCTTTGTCACTGCACTGTTGACTTGTGGCCATTTTGTTTTGGATTTGGCCAATTTGACTTTGTGATGGCAGTCATTTGGCAAGAAATGGCCAAGATAATCCATTCTTATAATCAAGGAATATTGGTAATATCTGTCATATTAATAAGAATAAATATTTTATGAATGACAACTTATTTTTTTTGGAAGTCATGATTGAAAATATATACAACGCACTGCTGACAGAAAACTGAAAGAGGAAAGGCTGCAAGACAGAGACATGAAGATGTTGCAATGAAAGCTGCTCACCTTGAGTACAGCAGCTGCATATTCCTGAGTTGAGTTGCGCATATCCTCCCCATTCACACACAGAATCTGGTCCCCTTGCATAAGTCTCCCGTCCGCTTCCGCCACACCTCCCTTCACCTGCGGAGCCAAGTTAATTAATTAGTTCTTAATACTCTACATTTCAAAATAAAAAAACTGTGTATGGGGAAAATGATTTGAAACTAGTCTTTAGATCTTTGTCTTTGTCGCTGCACTGTTTTTGATTTGGCCATTTTGACTTAGTGATTGCAGTCATTTGGACAGGATATCTATTCATGATTTGCACAAAAAATCAAGATACTTTTCCTCATTTTTGAAACTTAGTGATTGAACCGGTCTGGTGATTAGTAAGTCATTATACTGTTACTTCAGGCAAGGTATTGAAAAAGAAAGTCATAATTTGTACATAAGTTCAGGATACAAACACACAAATTACATTTTCATTGCTATTTGTATCATTTCAAGATGAGCTAGATAGGACTTGCCTTGACTATCTCATGCTGATCCATTCACCAGTTGAATATATAAACATTAACCATTTTCATACAAAGGACTGGAAATAAATACAACATTTTCTCATATTTTACTCACAATATCTGATATGTAGACTCCGACATCATTCTTCTTGCCCACAATACTGAGGCCCAGTCCCTTGCCAGGTTTCTTCATGAGCTCCACAGTGAAGATATCGTAGATGTCCTCCTCCCGGACCTGGTTGTCGTCCCGGTAGACCAGGATCTGTACGCTGGCCGGGGTCTGCCTTAGGACCTGGATTGCGTGGTCGTGTGTCGCGTCTCGCAGGTCCTCCCGGTTCACCTGGAAGGATAGGATCAAATAGGTTCATGTATGTGTGTTACATACAAGATACTTAACGACCTTCCATTACTATTTTTATTAAACGAGTTAATGATTTAGTATGAAACGAGCAAAAGCGAGATTGATACCAAATCATTCACCACTGTATTAAGTAGTGTGTAGTTGAGAATTCTGTTTAGTACTCGCCCATATAAATAGGCATATTTGCCCAAAAAGTGCCGAAACTAACATTTCCCCTCGTTGGCTGTCATTGTGACGGCGGTGCTTATATTGTGACGTCACAACTACACATTATTCTTTCCACTATAATTTAAAGGTAAGTCCTTTCAGTCATGGTTTCTCATCGACTCCCATAACTATTATAGAACAAAACCTTCCATTAGCTACTATAAACCTTAGATAACATTGGCTATGTCTCTTTGGCCTTTATAGTAATTAATTAAAATATTATCAAATAATTCATATGGAAGACTATGAGCATGAGTCAAAATATTAAATGCAGATTTTTGCCTATCCTGTGAGTTTCTGATAAAAACTGATGCAAACATAAGATTTTATTTAAGTTCTTGAATTATTTTTTCGATTCTTGATCAACAAGAAAGAAAGAATTAATAAACCCTTAAAGTCAATTCACTTTTTAACTAGAAACATATCTCACAACACTCACCTCCAAGATTTGGTCACCAGCCCAGAGTCGGCCATCTTTGGACGCAGCACCATCTTCATACACCTCATGGATAATGATTGCTCCCTGCACCAAACAAATAGTCGAGTCATCATATTCAAACTATATTTCTATTTTGCTTTAGCCAAGCTTTTACATAATGCTGAAACAAATCAATGGGTGGTCCAAAAGTGAGGTTAAAACCAGAAACGCTAAGTAAGGTCAACCCAACCTTTTGGTAGATAACCCCTCCAATAAAAATTCCTTGATCAGCTGCATGTATATCGACTAATTCTTACCCTCTCTAACAAATAAGATGAAAAGTGAAAATCATTATGAATGTGAAAAAATCAAAGAGATGCTGAACTATGCAAAATATCCTTTATGTAATACATACCAGTAGTGTATCAGATCCACCAACTATACTAAGTCCAAGGCCTGTGCGTCCTTTCTCTATCACAATACACGTCTCACGGCCAGGAAGTACGGGACAAGTGCGTGGGTCTGTTGTTACAGGCGGCGGTAGGGGGTCTGTTGAAGACTCGTCTGGAACATACAAACAGGTGAAACAATCACATACCTAGTTGGACTGTTGCGATTAACTCTTCCACTGCTGAATTGTGTCAAAGATATACCTTGAATCTTTAGCTGCAAATATTTAATTTTATTTTGAGTGATCAATTTACAGGGATTATGACTGACTTGTTCACAAAGGGGGATAACCCAGCATTAGCCACCTGCTAGAAATACTCCTTAACAGATTATAAGTGAAAGGGAAACTATTTCCTGCTTCTTTATGGTAGTTAAATTTCAGGAAGAAGGTATGCCTGCAACAGATTTGATATCCAATACAGACTCATCTAGCTTTGTATGTGTTTCAGATTTGAGTACAATGTTTCCATTTTGGACTCAAGCATGTTTATTTAATATATTTCAGATTTGAATACCTAAGTAAATGTAGATTCAAGTACCCAAGTATGCCTTAGAGACAAGAGTATTTGAAAATCCATAACTATCACATTTTGATTTTTATATGTAACAGACTCATGTTACCATCATTTGTTTCAACAAAAATCCCTAGGAATACATCAGAACCATAGATCAGACATTCTCTCCCAACAAAGGTAGCTCCGTCATAAATTCCTATACTGCCTCTGTCTTAATACGAAGGTTTACCGGGCTTCCGGCAGTGAAAGGTGCATATTCCAATAAACTTTAGCTTTTGGAAAGCTTACAGAAATAACTTAGGCGATTTGAATGAAAACTTTTGAAACGGCGTCGCTGATTTCACAACTAACATTGATGGATCCAATCAGCGTTCTACATTTCTAGATCAAGAAAAGTATGATTTAAGGAATAAGGAATTTATAGGAATTAATGACGGAGCTACCTCTGTTGGGAGAGAATGTAGATCAGGATAAAAAGTCCAACTTTAATATCAACCCAACGTAGAACAAGTTGAGACAACTTACCCAAAGTGTTTGCAAGTTTGATTGATTCTCCGCTGCGATGTTTGCCAATTTTGCGCACCTTTAATTTCACGCTGCCCTGGGATTGTCGCAAAATATCGATTGCCTGAAAATCAAACAAATAAAGGATAATGAAGCAATTATGCAGAAATCAATGAACATGGAGGAATTACTTTGAATACTGTATAGATTACAAAATCATTGAAATATGTCATTACAATTCAAATGGTTCTGAATAATGGTTAAGGGATTTTGGATATTTCAGAGATGTTTCTATTGATAATTCTGCCAAAAAGAAAAAAACCAAACTTTTGCTAATCTTAAAACCTTATTAAGATAAAATAAATATTTTGATAGATTAAAACAGCTAAATTTTTATATGCGCATCACTCTTTTACACAAAAGGCATGTGTTCCAAGTTTAAGAAATATGAGATCATAATATAAGCGCCATGGCTTGAACCATTGAGGACAGAAACTGACCTTATCATAGTGGACACCATGAAGTGACCGGTCATCCACTTCTAGTATTTGATCTCCGACTGCCAGCTGACCATCCTGCAACAGAAGGTTGGAAATTGCCTTGAGAGGATTCTTTTCCTTTTTATCAAATTAGCTATAGCAAGAAAGGAAGTTGTTTCAGAAAGCAAGTTGTGATTTCGGTTTCTCGTGACTTTATACAGTTAAATGATATTCATACCTTTGCTGCGATGCCGCCGAAGGTGACGCTCTTGACGTATATGCCATGTCTGCCATCCCTTTCCTCCTCAACGATCCCAAACCCGAGTCCCTGTGGCCCCTGCACAACAACAAAACTCTCTTAAAGGGACAGTCACATCAGAGTATTTATATAAAGAGCAAAAAAAAATCTAAACGATAAACTTCTTTTGCATTTTTGTCATTGTCAAAAAGTTAAAGACATATTCAAATCAAAACTTGATAGCAAATGTTTTAACAGTTGAGCGAAATACAACAAGTTTAAAAGATTATTGTAATTTTTTTTGCAGTATATCTAGATCTTTACTGTTCAACTCATATGCAAGTTCAATTGATAAGGCCAAAAACAAGCAGTAAGCGATTCTTTGTTGGAATTAAATTCCTGTCCATGTAGGCCTAGCTGTTCATCTAAACTTGCTTTTTTAGTCATGAGGAATAACACTGTAAATCTTTAGATTTTCTATACATTGAATATTTTTTTTAAAACTAGAAACTATAAATATGTTAAAACTTTAGGTGTCTGATTAATTATAGTAATAAATGTAAACAAAAGGCATTTTTAAGGACTGGCCATTGGGCTTAAGAGGATAATACTCAGTGCATAAAATTCCTGAGAACCAAATATCTGCTGAAGAGTTAGTGTTTGCCAAATAAATGGACCATGACTAAAATGAAAATTTTGGGTTGGATAAATCTCAAGTTTCTATGAAAACATAATAAACATTACTTTTCAATATTACCAAGGGGTTGACATGAGTTTTATACCTTCTCTAGAGTGACTGTATTTACAACATCAAGGGGTTTGACCTCGTCTTTGACAGGTTCACTATGAGCTGCGACTGTTTGAGGCTCCGGGGCAGGAGTAGCAGAAGCCTTTCTCGAACTTTGTCCCTCGTGCTCCTGAAAAACATGATTTGAGATTTCACAATCACAATTCAATAACCTTTTGACCGAATTGAGTTTATAAATTTTAAATTTTTTATTTTCATTAGATTTTCAAAGATAATTAGGTTATACTATCTAGTTGTCAATGGTGAAATGTCTCAGAAACCTAGGACAAATTGCATTAAAAATATCTAAAAATTTCAATTAAAATTGAAGTTCATGGAATTCTCTGAAGGATTTATGGTCAGAATTATAATTTTCATGTCAACAAAAGTTCAACAAGCAGTTCCATGACAACGCTATTTTTAGAAAGATTTACAGCAATCGATCGTTCATGTTAAAATCAATAATTTCTTTACAAAGGATTTACATGAGTACATGAATAAAAGATAACATATCCAATTTTTACATGTTGGATAATGAGCATGATTAAATCAAGTGTATTCAAATTTTAAGAATTATTAAAAACATTTTCTAGCTATTACACTTCAACACTGAATCTTAACTTGAAAACCTGAGGTTTTTTGGCTAACAAGAAAACAAAAACTTTAGTCCATTCTTAGAGATGATTCACAGAATTTCTGCATGTATTAACACTTACAGTCTCCAAATTTCATTTTTTTAAAAAAACATTACAGCATACTAAACAAGAAGACATATTGTGATCAACATCCCCCAACAGATATTTTTCTATTTTATTCACAAACTTTTCCTCAATGTCCTATATCAGAGTTAAAATAACAGAACAAGGGCAATAACACCATAAAAAATGGCTGTGGCTTCTCACAATCAAACTCCATATTGACACCATAAAGCCATTCCATCAAGGTATATTGACACCATAGAGCCATTATATTCCATCAAGTTATATTGACACCATAAAGCCATTCCATCAAGGTATATTGACACCATAGAGCCATTATATTCCATCAAGTTATATTGACACCATAAAGCCATTCCATCAAGGTATATTGACACCATAGAGCCATTATATTCCATCAAGTTATATTGACACCATAAAGCCATTCCATCAAGGTATATTGACACCATAGAGCCATTATATTCCATCAAGTTATATTGACACCATAAAGCCATTCCATCAAGGTATATTGACACCATAGAGCCATTATATTCCATCAAGTTATATTGACACCATAAAGCCATTCCATCAAGGTATATTGACACCATAGAGCCATTATATTCCATCAAGTTATATTGATACCATAAAGCCATTCCATCAAGGTATATTGACACCATAGAGCCATTATATTCCATCAAGTTATATTGACACCATAAAGCCATTCCATCAAGGTATATTGACACCATAGAGCCAATATATTCCATCAAGTTATATTGACACCATAAAGCCATTCCATCAAGGTATATTGACACCATAGAGCCAATATATTCCATCAAGTTATATTGACACCATAAAGCCATTCCATCAAGGTATATTGACACCATAGAGCCATTATATTCCATCAAGTTATATTGACACCATAAAGCCATTCCATCAAGGTATATTGACACCATAGAGCCAATATATTCCATCAAGTTATATTGACACCATAAAGCCATTCCATCAAGGTATATTGACACCATAGAGCCATTATATTCCATCAAGTTATATTGACACCATAAAGCCATTCCATCAAGGTATATTGATACCATAGAGCCAATATATTCCATCAAGTTATATTGACACCATAAAGCCATTCCATCAAGTTATATTGACACCATAAAGCCATTCCATCAAGGTATATTGACACCATAGAGCCAATATATTCCATCAAGTTATATTGATACCATAAAGCCATTCCATCAAGGTATATTGACACCATAAAGCCATTCCATCAAGGTATATTGACACCATAGAGCCAATATATTCCATCAAGTTATATTGATACCATAAAGCCATTCCATCAAGGTATATTGACACCATAGAGCCATTATATTCCATCAAGTTATATTGACACCATAAAGCCATTCCATCAAGGTATATTGATACCATAGAGCCAATATATTCCATCAAGTTATATTGACACTATAAAGCCATTCCATCAAGGTATATTGACACCATAGAGCCATTATATTCCATAAAGTTATATTGACACCATAAAGCCATTCCATCAAGGTATATTGACACCATAGAGCCATTATATTCCATCAAGTTATATTGACACCCCAAATCCACACCAAAAATATGGCTACCAATCTTTAACCGTTCCTGAAAGAGAGAGAGAGAGAGAGAGAGAGAGAGAGAGAGAGAGAGAGAGAGAGACAGACAGAGAGAGAGACAGACAGAGAGAGAGAGAGACAGACAGAGAGAGACAGACAGACAGACAGACAGACAGAAACAAACAAAAAGACACACAGAGAGACAGAGAAAGGGGAAAAAGGGAACAGAGAGAGAGACAGAGGCAGAGACAGAGAGAGAGAAATGTGAAGACAGAGATGAAGAAAGCAGAAAGCGGAGATAGAGAAAGAGACCACGAGACAGGCAAGAAGACGGTCATGGAGAACGAAGTAATCAAACTGTAGCAAACAAGCCTGGCTCGACTTGCGACCATATTGATCCATACATTCTTCATACAGCAGCAGTGGTCTGCTTAGAGCAGGAGATTTAACAGATAGCCTTGTATTATTGAATTTCCTTGTCTTCAAAGGTATGCAGTTATCAAGTTACCGATATGAGAGGGCCATACTAAATTGACCTTCCAATCAGTGAGGATGAGCTGGGATTGGATTGTGTAGAGTATCAGTTTCACTTGATTTCTAGGTCTCAGGGTTGATTGGTACATGGTCTTCAATAGTGTATCACTGCTTTGTGTTGATAAGTAACAAAATTTATTTTTAGGTTTTACTCAGCAAAAGTGGCTTCTTTTAAATTTTCAAAAACGATTTTCAGGTTCACAGTAACATAAAACAAAGTATTCAAATGACACAGTGGTACCATGCTTTCATAATGGCGTAATCAACTGAATGTTTGGAGCTGCTATAGAAATGTAAAAAGTAATTTGAAATGACACCATAACAGATGAGATAGGGTGAATTGATTTTGGGGTCAATGCAGCTCTCATTCGTGATTCACTTATATTAACAGTGTAGTGATATCGCAGGAAAATAGTCATTAATACCATTCTTGTTACACAATGCAATTAGTGCTGTGATTGCAAGCACAAACAAGATAACCCATGGTGGTTCTGCACTTAATTTCAATGTAACATGACACCAAAAACTTGTATTATTGAGTGTAGCAGTTTTCTCAAGTTGACAAACCCTTTATTGAATTGAATGCCCTTTGAGGTAATTCTCAAGCAAAGTTGCCAAACCTTTCATTGGATTCAAAACCTGATGTGGTAGTTCACTGATGCATATGCAAATCCATGAATGGATTCAAACCCTTAGCAGCAGTTTTCTAAGCAAAGGTGCCAAAAACATGTATGGATACAAAATCCTTCGTAGCAATTTCCTCAGGCAAAGTTCCCAAACCCTTGACTGGGTTCAAAACCCTTTGAAAGAGATCTTTATGCAAAGTTGCCAAAGCCTTGATTGAATATTAACTGCAACAGTTCTCTCAAAGTTGCCTATATTTCATTGGATTCAAACCCGAGATTTGAAGAAGTAAATCAAACAGAGGAAATGCAGACTCACCTCAGTGTGTAGAACTGGACCCAGTTTGAGGGGCTTCACGGCCATGTGTTGTTCATAGTCTTCTCTCCTGCAAACACAATAACATCTTCACTCACATGGACACACATACAATCAGATACCAGACACAACCTTAACATGCACATCTCAAATCTGAGCCATCCTTTAGTGGGTTTACAGGAATGACCACATTTAACCAAGCTATAGCTAATGAATTGCAATTGCTAATGATTAACCGCATCAGAATTCAAAATCTTAATTACCAGCAAGATTAATTAATTTTCTTTCAATATAAATCTTTGAAGGGCATTTATAAGTGATATCAATAAGGAAGACAAAATTTTCATGAAGGAGTAACCGTATACTCCAAAACATCATCAAATTCACAGTAAAGAAGTTGTTATCGAGAAAATCTTCTCCCTCAGACAATATAAGGTTAATATGAGGTGACTCAGGGTGTAATGTCACTTCGAAGATAAAATCCCAGCCGGTAAACATAGAAGAAGCTTGCAACACAATTAAAAGTATATGCATGGGAATGAAACCAATTACTTATGAACTAAATCAAGCTAGCTGTGTCGTACTACACAAGAAGGATTAACCTTCTTGACATGTAATTGTTCTGGGGTGTCCAACAAACCACTTGATCCCTCCCCTTCTGAAATACAGTTGTCTGTAAGGGCTAGAGCAGTCTGATTAAAATCAACCGTGTTACGAGGAATATAAGTTTTTTTTAAATGACTGCAGCGCCGGGCTTTCCTCTCCACAACGGTCTGAAGACAGCCTCACTGCTCGCACGTGCTGATACCAGTTTAGCGCAGACAAAACCTAGTCATTAGCGAACCAATCACATCGTCGCGTTTAAAATAAGGAATCAAGGTTATCGAATAGTAAATGGGAGTTACTTGCCCCTAGCTACTGATACCGAATGCTTTTGCCGCACGCATTATGATTGGTTAGCTAAGTTTACGTAAGAACGTGCGCTACAGTAGGCTGCGGTCAGACCGTTGTGGAGAGGATAGCCTACACAGATAAAGTTCGAATCTTGGTAGAGTCAATATTTTGAAACTATTATTCCTCGGAACACGGTCAATTTTAATCAGACTGGGTCTAAAGCTTCCTTATCCATTGGGTGAATCTCCCTTAACAAATTTCTAGATGTGCAACTGCATGCTTTAATCCTCCTAGATTCAAGAGAGGCACAGTCAGATAGACTTGGCTACATACCTGAGGAGGACAATCTTGACACTAGGTGTCTTGATCCCCTTGATGATGGCCGACGCATTCAGATGGGAGCGCCCATGTAGCACTAGTCCATTCACCTGGTAACAATCAGAATGACAATATGATAAGAAGTTAGGATCATCTCAGGACCACTGGACCCAAGGACCCAAGGACCACAGGACAACAAGAAACCTAATTTAAATCTGAGGCATTATCATTAATTCATTAAACCATTCTGTATAACAAGTGGATCTCTTTGAATTTTATCTTCACAAAAAATCTAGCCTTTTGTAAGATAGACCTAAGGACTTGACCAGCATTTTCGAAGGTCATAAGTCAATATTAATAAATGGCATAACCATCGTACAGAGCTTAGAGAAACTGTGCCAAAAAGCTTTTCGATTCCAACCATTCAGAAACAAAGTGGATCATGTGACTTTTTATCAGTATCTTCAAATATCTCATACTATTGGTGTAATGAACAATGTATCAAAGGATTAAATAAGTTCCATTACCAGCGATTGTATCTCATTATTTTACAAGCTCTGCTATGACTGAAATACGATCAAACAGCTTTCTCATTGTTCACAAGAAACAACTATGGTTCAAACATTATACCTTGCAAAGTGAACTGCTTTATCTTAACTATGGTCAAGGTTTTGGTAAAGATAGTATTTCTGGTTTATTTGATGCTTAAAAGGACAGTCCTATTGGGGTATTTTTTGTGGAAATGAAATCCAAGGGGACATTCTAGTTTATACATTAATTTTATTAGTATAAAAGCATAACATTACTCAGCTGAATCATGGCAAAATGGAATAAGAATGAGAAGTGAATCCATTTTCTGACGTTACCAGTGTGAAAAGCCTTACTACAGCCATTACAAGGCATTGTTGATTAGTCTTATCATAAATTTTTTGTAAATGTATAAATATTATGCCAATGATAATAGTTTGTTTTTATGATATTGTAAAATTGCTAAAAGTAAAAATATAAATTGAACGGGACTTTCTGAAATTGCTCTGCCGAGAGTCCAATAAAAATTGAAATTCATTACATGATCTGATTATGCCCGAAGACTCATAAAGCTTCCATGTAACTGCTCAATAAATATACATAGCTGTAAAGAAGGTCAAGGTCGAAGCAAACAAGCGCACATTAACTCAAAGCTAGATTAAATGAACGGATCAAAAACACTTCTTAATATCTCAATGCACTCCTCCCTCTGTGCCACAGATTGAAGTGATACTGACAAACAGGAACTGAAGTACTCAGTACTTTGATCAGAACGTCTACATCAGAATCAATACTTCTACTAATAAACAAAGATTGATTCATCCAAGGATTACAAGTTTCTTGTCTTCATCAGAAACATTACCAGACAGGCCGTGCAAAAATCACATAAAAAAGTTCAGTTGAGATGCTAAAATCAAAGTTATTCTTCTAAGTGAATTAATTCAGCCTAGTTGAATCAGTTAGTTAATTGAAAAAAGCCTTCGACTTGAAAACTAAATCGGATTATATGGTTGTAAAGGAGAATCATTAAATCTCCGATCTACAGCACATTTCATGCTGTGTAATTAAGGAATCTAATTTAAAAGTATCTGTTTGAAGACAGACATCTATCATCTGCTTGTCGGGATAGCAACATATCAAAAGTCAGTTCTTGATTTCATCAAATCAGGATCCTATCCAAGTTGACAGAATTGGGTCGCCTCTGAGCAGGACACCTCTCATGCAGTGATGTCCATTTATGTCCCTAAATGTGACAGAATGGTGATCTTATTCTCTTTATCAGTTTATCATTTTTGTCTTCCCATTGATACGAGTACACATAACTCTTTGAGCAATTGATACGAGAACACAGATCTCTATGTAGCCATTAATACGAGTAAACAGATCTCTATGTAGCCATTAATACGAGTAAACAGATCTCTATGTAGTCATTGATACGAGTACACAGATCTCTATGTAGCCTTTGATACGAGTGCACAAATCTCCATGTAGCCATTGATACGAGTACACAGATATCTAAGTAGACATTGATATGAGGAAACAGATCTCTACATACCCATTGATATGAGAACACAAATCTCTATGTAGCCATTGATACTAGTACACAGATCTCTATGTAGCCATTGATATGAATACAAAAATATTTGTAGCCCTTAAAACTACTTATAGAGGAAAGAGGATATTTATATTTTATATAAACTCATTTCAGGGCACATAGATAAAAAAAGAGGATTTTTTTTGGTTTAGAAAATCTTATGCCATGATGGTGGCTGTGCAAATCTGTATGTATATGATTTACTATAAATACTGGTTAAAAGAAATAAGCTAAGAATAAAAAAAAAATTATGATTGATATTTTATCAGTATGTGAACAATTAAATGAATCATGATCGATGATATCAAAATTTACAAACAGTTGCAAATTGTTAAGGAAAACTGCACAGGACCATGAAAAAGTGATTATTTAACTGGCATTTTCACTAATCATATATTAATTTTGAAAAAAAAGTTACAATGTGACTGGAAAAAATTTCCTTAACAAGTTGCAACTGCATACCCTTATTATTGCTGTCAAATATATATATATATATATATATGGCCATATATCAATAAGCTAATATGACCACACCCACCTCCAGAAGTTCATCCCCGACTTGTATCCTGCCATCTTTATCCGCAGTACTTTCTGGCTGGATGCCGGCGACAAAAGCACTCATGAGGTTGCGGTCTTTGTTTCCAGCAAGACTCAAACCCAGACCTGCAGATCCTGTCTGTAGATCCACCAGGTGGATCTGCCCACTCAACTCTCCATACTTCTTCTGTAGTCTCTCTGTTGGGGAATAAACAGTTGAATAAGTAAACATAGGATAGTTATTGACCAAGGCCTCCTTTCATAAAGGTCAGTAATAGATCAATGAATTATGAAAGGGGGGCAGGGGGTGGGGTGTCACCCTTGGGGGTCACCCATTTAACAAATGATTTTTTAAATTATTTTCCAAAAGGGGTGATTCAGACCCCCTGGATCAGCTACTGAATTTGATCTTAAGGTAACATTAGTGCTTTATAGGAATGGTGGTTAAGGCTCACCTAAGTAAAGGTTGCTTTGTAGAAATAGGTCAAAGCTTGTAACACATAATGTATAAACTGCTTCTACAGTGGGTTATACTTAACCAATAACCTGCAGACTATTTGGGGTAAAACAAATTTGAAAAATATTTTTCTCTCATCTTGGTCATGCAGTTTTCATCCTTCTCAATATTAATGACTTATGAATTATTTTATCAGAATGGTTAAGCTCATCGTATCTACAGCAGCTAAGTAATTTATTCTTCTGCAATTGTCACGAAACTCAAGGATAATCTAAATGCTATGATGTTTATTTTATGTAGCATACACATGTAACATTTTATACTTCTGAATAACATAAATATCAAACTAAGCCAAACTTTGTTTCATAGAATATAAATTTTCAAAAACTTGACCAAACTTAATAAATTTCACAATTTAACGTGAGTTACATTCTCCTAGAGTATCAAATAAAATCAACTGAGAAGAGGTATAACGAAAGCTGTTAGTGTAGTAACTCAACTAGCCAACCAACAAGGGCAGCTACTTCAACCAATCAGCTGATCTGTGAAGCAAACACATCAATTCCCACACAGTCCAAGGAAACTATCATTAGCATTGCAAGATAACTGACTGAATGGTATGAGATCATGTAAAACCTGTGGCCTATACCGAGGTAAGATTAACAGAATACAAGTCTTTACATTTTCACTCTGTCTTGATTCCTGTATGATATGGGACTAGTTTTAGCCCTTTGACCTATAATGCAGCAAGTTTCCAAGTATAACGGTATTTCAAGAGTATTTCACTTATATCACAGCTACAAGTGTTATTGCAAGGAAAAAGCATGCAATTATATTGTGGCTTTGTATGGCAGGATCTGAACGGTAATCTTAGCATTTTTTTCTCTCATCTACTCAAAGATTCTAAGAGTCATATCAGTAATACAGAGTATTAATTGCAGGCGTTTTCTTGCAATTATATTGTGGCTATGTATTGCAGGATCTGAACAGTAATCTTAGCATTTTTTTCTCTCGATCATCTGTTCAAAGATTCTAAAAGTCATATCAGTAATACATGATTATCACCTCACACATTAGTTAACAGAAACACAGGTGTCGCGAATACAATTAGGCTGCTCACTACCAGGGCACTCAGCCCGAGCAATTAAATTGTGATACTTTGCGTCTTGCGTTAACTCATTACTTGGTAACTTCAGTCAATACCAGCTGATATTATTGTCGGCTAAGCTTCAAAGGTCAAAGGTGCTACAGTGTGCAGAACAACCTTGAGCCTTCGACGGCTGCAAGGGTCATGTTTTGAAATGCCATCCACAAATCCCAAAATGTGGAGAGTTCTCCTACATCATCAGCTTTTTCATTTTGAATCTTTAAAAGTCAGACTGGTTATAACTGGCCCAATGTGAATCTGACCATATTTCACCAAAAACTAAACTTTGGCCTCTTATACAACAACCAAGGAGAAATGGTGTAGGAAGAATAGTTCCATAAACTGTGGAGACGACTAAAACTCTTAGGCTCAATGGGAATTACTAATAACAGTATTCCGGGTCATGCACACCTAACAAAAAACAGCCCTTATGAAAAATATTATTCAATCAAAAGATTTCTACAATAAATTGACATTAATTTAACCATACCATGTCAACACTCTATGAAAAACTTTTCAACTGAAGTTATCTACAATCCACAAACACTTACAAATTTCACCATAAGACATTGACAATCCATGAACATATCTTCAACCAAAAGATGTCTAAAATCCATAAATCCCTACTCAACCAAAAAGTTACCATCCACTTGTTCAAAAAAAACATATCTACAATCCAAGAAATCAGTTAATCAACCAAAAGATACCATTCATACCCTTTTTCAACCCAAGGACACTTAACTAATTCTCCCTTCACCCACTCAAAGATCACATATTATCTTCAGCTGTAGTTGTCAGGTCCAGTTTCGGTACAGAGACGGTCAGCCAGTCAAGGGTATGGATTTGAGATTTATGGAACTCTCAGTGTGCTAGCAGTTATTCTTCCATTACTCCTGGTACAAGCATCAGCATTGCAAGATCACTGCTAAACAATCACCTCAGATATGTTCCTTTCTCCATGAGGGATGATGATCAGCATCAACCAGACACAGGACCATCAAACTGCCATCAACGTCTGTATCAAATCCTCACAACAAATATATTATTTCCCCAAAGAGCTTATTTTTCTAAAATTTCCATAACTCAGCCTTTTAGAGGAATTTTACATTATTTTCAGCAGATAAACTGGATGTTTTTGAAAATTTGTTGCCGAAGAAATGCTAAATGTCTAAGCTGCTGATGTTAAGCAGTTTCTTGGGCAACAGACTTTCAAGAACAGCCAGCTAATTCCTTACCATAACATTAAGAGAAGGAATTTGTTAAAATCATTTCCCTATCAAATATATGTGAAAAGGATCCAGTTTCGTATTCGTTTTTAATCAAAAGGATCCTTTTAAAATATGTTATTCTATGATGAATAATTTTAAAAGAATTTTTTGATGACCACATAAATATTAGTTAAATATCATGCTTAAAATATTCATTTTTTTCATACTAGAACCTAAATTTATTGGAGATTAGAGTGTCATATAACTGACAATATCATACATCTTTGATTATTTATTTGTCTAAAGAATAATTTCATCAGGACAGCATCAAAAGAGGCCAGTGTTTATAATTTCCTCAAAGCATCATCTAAAGAGAGGTCAGTGTTTATAATTTCCTCTGAATAGCAATTATACCACTGTTTATAATTTCCTTTGAACAGAAACATAAGAGGGTAGTGTTTATAATTCCCTCGAAACATAATCCCTCTTTGATTTCCTCAGAAGAGCATCAAAAAGGCTATTTTTATAAGTTCCTCAAAGCAGCATCAAAGATGCCATTGCTTATTATATCCTCAAAGCAACAGCAAAGAGGGCCATTGCTTATAATATCCTCAAAGTAGCATCAAAGAGGCCATTGCTTATAATATCCTCAAAGTAGCATCAAAGAGGCCATTGCTTATAATATCCTCAAAGTAGCATCAAAGAGGCCATTATAATATCCTCAAAGTAGCATCAAAGAGGCCATTGCTTAGAATGTTCTCAAAGCAGCATCAGAAGTGGCCACGTGTTTAAAATGTCCTCGTAGTTACATCAAAATGGCCAGTGTTAACAATTTCCTCTGAATAGCAAAGATACCACTGTTTATAATTTCCTTTGATCAGCAGCATAAGAGGGCAGTGTTTGGAATTTCCACGAATCAGCATCAAATAGGGCCATTGTTTATAATTTCGCAAAGCAGCAAAGCGGCCATTGTTGATAATTTCCTCGAAGCAGCATCAAAGAGGCCATTGTTTATAATTTCGCAAAGCAGCAAAGAGGCCATTGTTTATAATTTCGCAAAGCGGCCATTAATTTCCTCGAAGCAGCATCAAAGAGGCCATCATTTATACTTTAGCAAAGCAGCAAAGCGGCCATTGTTTATTATTTCCTCCTAACATCTTTGACCGACAGCGTCTGACACAAACAGACATGAAGCAGTATGACCACGCTGTCAAGACAGTAATAAGTCACGTCACTTAACAAGAAGTCCCTCAGAGAGATGGCTGATGGAAGCTAAGACAGCACTCTGCTGCAGATGGGATTAGCAATTCAGATGGACCATTTGATTGTATCCAGTTCTTGAGTCTGCTTTCCTGTTGTAAGAGCAACAACGGGTTATTCTCAGTGCTTGCCACTTACAGAGGAGTTAGGCATCAGTAAATGTTGGGACTGTGGATCATTAATGTAGTGGAATGTTTAATGAATGATATAAATTGATAAGATATCATTCATAATATTTTGTCAGCAGTGCGTTAAGTTGATGAAGTGAGTTTGTGAGTTGACATTTAACATGTTTCAAATTGTTGAAGTTTCCCTTTGTATCTATATATCTATATTCGTAAAACACTTACTGACAACCTAAGATTATCCATATTGTTCGACATTACTGTTCTTAGAAATTGTTGTAATATCTGAGCTGAATCCATGACTTATTTCCTAACTTTTGCTAACTGTCAACTATGTATGAAATGGCAAAACTTCATTCAGTTTTGAAATGATATAGAGTAGACAAAAATCTTTAAAAGGAATTTATGGATTTTTAAAGACTTATTGGAAAAAATATTTAACATGAAGTTAAACAACATTTAACTTAAATAGTAATTATGAGAACAGATTTTCAAAATAAATGAAAATATTTAGTACACTGCATAGCTTTACAAAATCTACAATATGCTTATGGATCGCCTTTTAATGATTGACAAATTCATTAACATTTTGGCTCGTCATAATTACTGCAGTCCCAGGCCAGGTTTCAGACCATTTTTCCTCGAACTATTTATGCTACCCATGGGGCAATTATCCCTGGTTAATCATCAGGTTAATGACCATACATATCATTTCAACTTCAGATTCCTTAATGCAATCTCCATGGCATAAAAGGCCTTTAGGTAGATGAGGCTGATCTAGTCGGATTGAGTTAAGACAAATTGAGGCGAGGTAAGGCGGATTGAGACAAGGTAGGGTGAGGTGAGGTAGGAATTGGATGGGGTAGGGCTAAGTGAGGTTTTTGAGTAGGTCGAGTCAGGTCAAGTAGGGTCAAGTGAGGTGGATTAGGATCAGTGCATGGGTTGAGATGAAATGAGGCAAGGTTGAATGTGATTTTTTGGTTATAAATCCCAGCTTTCAAGGAGAAATTCACTTCAATTATTATTTTAACCTATTGAATTGAGAAACCCTACCATACAATGTAACTGGTGAGCTATGGAGGCTATTGCACAAAAGTTGTTCATAACTTAGAACCTTAGCACACAATCCTAAATGTATATCGAACAAGTCTAAACATCTCTGCTGTGACCCTTATCAGTATATAATTATCTCCTATAAGGATTCAACCACAGAGGTCTTGATCAGACATCAAATAACCAGAATTGCCACAGAGAACTGCTTTGCATTAGGGTTAGATTTTGCTGCATTGCTTTGGAGTTATGTGCAACAGCTTGGTGATTAGACTTAGGGCTCTACAGCGATATATCTAATATTATTCATTTATTCATAATTTAATTTAAATACAAGCAGAGAACTTGTATTGTGTGGATAATGGTTCATCATCATTTGTTATCAGATACTTTCCTAATATCCTATCCAGATGGGAAATCATAATAATAATCCTTAAGAAAAGATATTTTCACTATAAAAACAAAAATATATGCACAGAAGAAAAGAAAAAATATCAACATCATTTTGAATTATATTTATCATTCACTACTAAATATCATAGTGATGAAGCACAATATCATGGCCTTGTTGAATTATCAATGAGATCATTATGTTTTGAATATTCTACAAAGACGACAACTACCAATTATTGGACATACCACAAAACAAAATCAACATTATTTTAAATTATATTAAGGGTTAACATCCACTACTAAATATCATAGTGATGAAGCACAATACCATGGACTTGTTGAATTATCAATAAGAACATTATGTTTTGAATATTCTACAAAGACAACAACTACCAATCATTGGACAAACCATAAGGCAAAATCAACACTCTAATACTCAGCCTGTGTGTGCTCAGCAATTAGGAATCATTAATTAGCACTGAAATCATGAAATTCACAGGTGATAAAAACCATGGCAACATCCGCTGCTCTCCAGTAAAAGAGAAACACATTTCCTGTAAGAAAATCTTGTTGGTGATTTACCCCGAGAGCAAGCACAGACTCACGTTCAAAAGGTTCCTCAAGCATTAGATTCATGATCCCAAAATTGCTGAGATTCGAACAATTGCCTAATAATTTTGGCGACTCGGACACATTTGCTGGAACCTCCTGGAGATTCTAAAGGAGGAGGATGATGAATCTGAGCCAAACTGCATAGTGAATAATCCATAAACTCCGCAGCACTTCGAGGCTCATCTCAGGTGGACGGTAGGGTCCGCGCCCATATGGTCTGTCGTTCACATTGACACTGCATTATTGGTACATATAAGAATCCCACCCTCTCAGTGAAACTCTGTCAATAGCTGAACCGACAGAAAGCTTGTCGGGGTTGAATTCGATCAATATTTCCAGCGCTTGAAGAGAGCTCTAAGCTCCGTGCAGGGTCGTGGTGTTCCGACACTGTGTGGAGCTTCTTCAGTCGGTGAACTTCAGGAAGTGGTCTTGTAGTTATCAAAGTTTTAATTAATCTTTTTTTTTTCCTTTGGGAGTTTAGATTTTTTTAAATTGGATAATTAGAATAAATCAGTGGAGATGTGAAAGGAACATGCTTTTGTGTTGCTTAATTAACAGAGGTTAAAAATCATCAAATCGTTCCCACAAGGATAATAAAGCATTGTTTTTAACTGAATGTGGAATTGTAAATTCAAATATTTTTCTCAATTATTTTTCTATTTCCTGTCTTGCAAGATGTATAGATTAAATCTGCGAATTGCAGAAAATTTGTTTTGAATTATTTTCTACTCGTCAATGGTTATTTTGGATATCAATAATAATTATAGATTATCTGAGAAATAAAAAATCCACTTTTTTCAAATTTCAAAAAATTACCTAATAAACCAAAATGACAAAAATCATAATTTCTATTTTCTTACAGTTAGGACATTTCAAATTGCATTTACATATGTTTGAATTGCCTATATATATATATAACTATTGACTAACTGTCGTAAATACGATCAATAACTGTCATACACAGGACATTTAGGCCAAAAGTCTACAGTTATAACCAATCCCTAAATTATATGTCGCCATGACAACCTGTCTAATGTCAAACTTATATCTGTCTACATAACGGTTGTAGATATAGAAGATTTATTAAAAATTAAAGTATACTGTATACTCGGTATTCAAATATTTTACCATCTCGTGAATAACCTTTTTCAATCAACTGGTAAATTAATGACATCATTACATTCACAATGGGAGAGTTCACGATCTGTGCAGATTCAATCACTCAAAGTTCTAAATTAGTCAACGTGATTAGAGCGGCCAATTTACAAGAATCATACTCGTCAAAACCTGGGATTGGCCATGGCTAAAGATAAGCCGAATAATTAGGATGCTAAAACAGTTGGTGTCTATAAATTTGCTAGGCCAGTTTACAAGAATCAGAACTCGTTTAAACCTGGGATAGGTCATGGCTAATGAATCGGAATAAAAATATTATGAACCCCCAACAAATGGAGGACCAATGCAATGGCTGCAAAGAAAAATTAATCATCTCTGGCTATCTGATCTTGGAACATTTATTATAAAGTAGGGTCCAAAAAAGGGTTAACCTTTCACCTGCTGAATACATAAGTGTCTATGAATCTTGTAAGGCTGAATCACAGGGAACATAACTTCTTAGCAAAGTTTCAAGTTTTGTTAAATGCTGATGATTAGCATAATGAGAATGGACATGCATTTTTACATTTGATCAGAGCTTAACCTTTTACCATTTCAAGTACATAGTGTTTGAAAAAGCTAGCTGCCTGTGTGGGAACTGCTAGTTAATTTCAGGGAAGGTTTGTTGAAGAAGAGGTCAGCATGCCCTCTTTGTCTGTAAGAATTCAGATTTACCAAGTGTCATCAAATTGCAGAGCTTGATACATAGATGAGCGGGCTGTTATATTTTTCAGACCACAAGCCCTTCCTGCCTGTAAGGTCTTAAAATATTTCACACACTGGTCTGACATGCAGGAATTACAACTCAGGTAGAAAAGGAATACTCAATGTTTGACAAAGAGTTAATGATAGACAATACTACAGAATCAAGGTAAAGGGTTAATACACGAGGACGTTAGGAAAGTAGTACTTACTGTTTGTGTATCCAAACTCGTCCTCTGATTCGCTGTCACTAACGGACTCCCCTCTTGATTCCGAACGCAAATGTGTCTGGAGGATGAAGAAAAAAAGTTTATGAGATACTCTCTCAATTAGCTTATAAACCTTTTTGCTTGTTTTCTTAGTACAAAGGACAATACACAACTTTTCAAAAATCAATTCAAGTAACATTTGTGATGAAAAGTAAAGATCATTATTCAAATTTTGGTCAGGAAATACAAACTTATATTTCATGCTTCCTAAAACAGACTTAAATCTTATTTTCAACCAATGACTCCCTGTATTATATTCACCTCAACAACCGATGACTCCCTGTATTAAATCACCTCAGCACCCGATGACTCCCTGTACTATATTCACCTTAACACCCCACGACTCCCTGTGTTATATTCACCTCAACACCCCACGACTCCCTGTATTATATTCACCTCAACACCCCACGACTACCTATGTTTTATTCACGGCCTGGGTTATATTCACCTTAAATCCCATGACCCCTAGGAAATATTAAAGGCTTGGTTTATTTAACCTCAATACTCAATGACCCACCAGGTATCATTTGAGGCCTGGGTTATATTCAGGACCCAGGTTGTAGTTAAGGACGTGAGGTATTTCTTCATAACAGATATGCTAATTGCACAAACATACCAGTCTGTCTGAAGGCTTGGTCTGTGTGTTGATGGCTGTCTGAGATGAAATGGACTCTTCCAGAACTGACATCCTCTCTGCAGATTCCAGATCTCCAGGCTACAGGAAAAATAAATATATGACAGTCGAATAATCAACATCAACATTCATCCTTGAATGATTTACTTCAACAATAAACTTTTAATAATCTTAAAATCCAAAATGATTTGTGCTTTAAGTGTGAAGCGTGACTGATAACCAAAATAAAAACTGAAAAATGGACATACACTACATTTGATAACCCATCCATCATTGTTAATCTTCCAACACCAGATTTTAAAATTTGCTGTGACACCAAAGTTAAAACATAATAAGTTATTGAAAACCAAATAAATCTTGACCATAGAAACAAGTTTTCTACACCTCCATGCCAACAACCATTCCCAACATAAATATTTTGTCATTGTGCTTCTTTCAAACCAAAATTGTTAAAAAACCTCAGCAGTAAGGTTTGTTGCTGGAAAAATCAGTAACTCTTTCTTTAATTATCAAACATGTTGGTATGTTTGCTTAAGAAATCATTGTACCAAATAAACACTAGTTCTACCTCGTAGAATTATGTGAGTTGTCACTAACAATCATACCATGCTGACCTTCAAGCTAATTGAAGTGAGGTGATTTGGGTCTAATGCCGAAAGAGTATTTCACTTATATCGCAGCTTTTATTTTCATTGCAGGGAGAAAGTCTGCAACACCATTGTAGCTATGCATTGCGGCAAAACCTTTGGCTGGAGGTGAGGTGAGTTGGTGTTTAACGCCGCTTTCAAGATTATTTCGTGGCGCTTTGGCTGGAACTAGCAAACCATATAGGTGATACTGAAATTCAGTGTAGTATTGCACCCAAACCTTACTGTGTGTAAAACAGTTCTCTACTGCAGACAAATCCTGACCTCTTGATCTGAAGGCAAACATGCTTACCACTGCACTATCCCGCCCCCCAAGCTAATAGTGCGAAACGCATCGTCTGTTCCTGATAAATCAACAAGTGCAAAACCACTGTCCAGTTGTTTTTTACAAGAAACCTGGGCCTTGGGCGAAAATTTTGTGGTCATAACATGAATGTAAAAGAATAAGTTTGTACCAATATTGGTTAAAGATCACCTCTCACTTCTTCTCAATTGCCTCAAAAATGCTTTCAATGAATCTGAACAAAACTTATTCCCATCATTCAATTAAGATCACAAATGTTTGATGGATAGAAACCTTGCGGGTGTCCTCAAACGTTGAATCACTTCTGGACTCATTAACTTCTGTTAGGAAATCGTAAATGCATTGACTGAACTACCTTTTACAGAAAAGAGCTTACGATGTCTGGATTTTTGCATAAAATTTTCAACACTCTTTAATGTTAAGTTTATACTAAGTTAATGTAACTGTATGGTTCTTTCAACAGTAAAGATGTAAGAAAATCTGAGACCAAGGTTCAAACATTCAATTGCCTCTTAGAGACCAATTAGGAACAAACAAGTTTATTGCATGCTGCCAGTGACATATACAATCTGAGCCATTTGCTTTGATTTCTGACATCAATCAGTTCAGAAGACTGAACAGAATAAAAAATCTCACGTCAGATTATGTTTTAATTGGCAAAAACATTAATGACATTTTGACACTTAAGATTCTTTGAGTATGACATTCTTTCATATGTTTAAATGTTTTGTATTGTTAAGTGCTACAAGGGAAGTCCAGATTAAGTCCTGAAGTAAATGAAGCTCTGTTATGTTTCATATATCGGTCACATGAAGTGCTCACAAGTTCCCTGGTGACCCACTGAGAAGACCATGTTGTCAACCTGTCCACTATGATAAATCCTTCAGTTAACCCCCAAGTACTCATTCATTCTGTGTGGACATAATGTGAAGAGCTTTAATAGGTTAGACACTCTCTGTGGTTACTAAACATAGTCTAAGGGCAAAAATGAGGAGTTCCAACTTACAACATAATAGTTTGTTCTGTTTCTTCAGTAACAAATGCTTGGCATCAAATAAGAACAGGAGTGGGACAAATGGGACCGGACCCCACACTATTTTCATGAAAACATTAAATCGTAGCTGCTGTAGATCCCCAATTTCTATATATTAGTCATCATTTAATGTGAAAAAAAAAAGATGAAAAGCTGAATGTGAGCTGATGACACAGATGTCCCCGATCCAATCCCTTTGAGATACACATTTTATTTCGGCTCCCTCACTTCAAAATTGGTGCAACAGGTCTGAAGAAGATAATCTACCGATACAAATGCTTGGCATGAATTGGGCATTTTATACAAATGCTTGGTATGAAAAGGCCATGTGTATGACTGATACAAATGCTTGGCATGGATAGGGAATTTCATACAAATGATTAGGCCATGTGTATGACTGATACAAATGCTTAGCATGGGTAGTGCATTTCATAAAAATGATTAGGGCATGTGTATGACTGATACAAATGTTTAGCATAAATAGGGCTTTTGATACAAATACTTGGCATGGATAGGGCATTTGATACAAATACTTGGCATGGATATGGCATTTGATACAAATACTTGGCATGGATAGGGCATTTGATACAAATGCTTGGCATGAAAAGGGCATGTTTATAACTGATACAAAGGCTTGGCACAAATAGGGCATGTGTATTACTGATACAAAAGAATGCTTTACATCAATCAGGAATATTATACAAACACTTAGTATAAAATGAACACGTAATCCACTTACAAAAATGCTTGGCATCAATTGCATGGGCATGTCATCCTCATGTACTAATTGCTTGGAATCAATAGGGCAACTGATGCACTGTTTAATATAGTTTAATATTCTCTCAATAAATATTCAGTATCAAAAGTTCTCCTAGATAGTTTGATTATGGTGTCACGGACAATTTAGTTTCTGACGGAAAGTATTTACTGACAAATTCTGATTTCAGCCATTGAGTTTCCTAATCAAAGTAAAAGCGATGTTTAATTTGGGAACCGCGTTTACCGCTTGACAAAACGGAAAATTACTTCTACGAATTTGAAACCAACATTGTTTTACTGATAAATATCTCAAACGCAGGTATAATTCATGGGAACAGAGACCCTAGCACAAGCTATGATTCTAGTTGTGGTAACAGACCCAAGCATAAGCTCTCTTACAAATATATCTAACCGACCATTGACTGGCCAGGGTCATTTGCACAGCTTGGAAATGTTGCTGCCACTTTAATTTGGACGATATCCATTAGTCGGAAAGGGGGGGGGGGGGGGACTGAGGAGAGAAGGGGGGGAGGAGGGAGGAAAAGAGGGGAGGACTGTGGCTGAACTGTGTTCATCAATCAAACAGCAAGTCAGGGTTCACTCATCAGAATTATGTGTAACCATGGCAACCATATAACTAAAGGAGAGGAATCACTAGCCATAAGGAATTGATATTGAAATTTTAAAATTTTCATGAGTTAGAAATGCAGTTAAGAGGTAGCAAAGAAATGGTTATCCCCACAGCCAAATTGAATTGATTGGAAGTGAATTACCTTATACTGAGTTGGGGCAGAGTCCACAACCTGGAACATTCATACAACTCCCCATAACATGGATAATAGTTTAGGGATTCCAAAACAAAACTAATTGCACACAAAATAATAAAATAGGCAATATCAAATGAAAAAGGGTTTATTTTAGTGTCTCCTGATTTTTTATGACACAAGAATCCAGTTGAAAAAAATGAATTATTACAGTAGAGATTTATATAAATAACAAACTCCAACTTCTAGAAATAAAAAGGATTATATTCTTCTGATGGCATCTTGTCTTATTTACAGATGCTTCCATGAAAATAAAAACTTTCTAGAGTAGAGGTTCAACAACTAAATCCCACAATAAAATGGTTGCCAGGCATACCCAAACCTGAACTCACAAATATAATTGAAAAAAAAAATGTAACCAGCAAAATTTGTTGGAAAAGTCCTTAGGGTTTCAATCAGATATTCAATAGATACAAGGAAAAAAAAGAGAGGAATATTTCTATTGAATCTTAAATTGAATTTAAAATGAATACTTACACAAGCTGAATCCGAGAGGCTCTGCACCACAAACGTGACCGGAGATGTAGCATTTCGGATGATTTCCACGGCCTCGTCATGAGTGGCGTCCCTCACATCAACACCATTCACCTGTAATTATAATAACATGGTTAGGTACAGCACTCTTAGTGGGAATACACTTGGCAGGCATAAATTGGAATAAAAGTACAAGACACAAATCTTGGCCATTTCAAATCCATTATGAATCCAAAAGATTAACAAGGTTTTTTTTTTATCAGACACATACTAAAGTATCTGATATTTCATTTGATCACACCAATACATACAAGGGTCAAGTGTATTATATATCATTTGCATTGTAAATTAAACAAGTGTAGAAGTTTTCGATGTAGAGGAACTAAGGGTTTTTTATGATTGCTGAACCATCAAAGTGAACCTCTTCTCAAAATTCTTGGCTACGCCACTGGGTCCAATACTGATCGTACATGTATTCAAACTATATATATATATCTTTAGTCAGCAGTGAATGTTTTGTAAATATCAAACATTTATAAATTCATGATTATATTACTTATGAATAAGTTTATGAATTAAGAAATCTTTCCGTATATACTGATTTCTCATTGAGTGAATTACGCCATTACAAAGAAAACAAAATGATAAACATAAAGATATTTCTATAATCAGCTATTTTTTGTTCTAAGATTCATTACCCTGTCTCTTGCTTTTTTTTAGCCTTTTCAAATGAAACAGGAACATTTCATCGACTTACATTACCCAACACCAACTAAACAGAACGATAAATATGATGTACAATATACAGCAAGGATTATCTTGCAAGAGGCTCATCGGCACTACATACATCACCACATTGCTGTATGGAGTTTGATGGAAATGTCTCCATATCCCAAGGGACAAAACTTCATTTCCTCTCCACCAAATCTCTTTTTTACTGATCTTTTGGCAAAAGAATCTGATTTTGCACAATGATGTTAGACATAGACTCTGGGCTATATGACTGTGATACACCAGGAGATGTATTTGAGGCTGATGGAGACTTGAGATAGACTGCCTGATTAGACAGTTCAGTGCCAAATCAGGTGGAAGTATTGCAGTTTAAGGTGGAAAGATTTTTACTCAATGATTTCCCCTGATAAATGATATGTTTGAAATTAATACATGATCTATGAAGAAAAGAATTTAATGAAATTATTTGAAATGATTCGTTGTTGTGATTTCTTTAAGGGTTTGAAAAATTTGATTTTCATGAAATGTTCAAATGCTAAGGTCAGTAAGAACCCAAGAATTGCTAAATTGTTCTGCTGTTTCAATTACAAAAGACACACATGTAATATAGATGCTAGAGTCCTAGATGAACTTCAGTTCAATACCGTTTAACAAAATATTACAACCTTCAAAGAAGATCTTGAAGAGTCCTTTACGTTATGTTTTGTTAGTTTCAGTGGCCTTGATACTTAATAGTCATACAGAACTTAAAAACATTGGTGAAAGTCTATTTCATTTTTGTAAACTGTTTTTCATAAGAGATATCACTAGTGTAAGGTCAAGAAATATTTACTGGTTGTTGGTTTTGACAGTAAATTATATACCATCATCGTCTGCATGACAACACGATGCCTTGACATCACTGATGCATTTATGACTTACAATACTAAGACACAAAATCATGAAGATATCAGAATACACTGACATCTGACAACACATATGGCATCCAATAATATTAATCTATCTCTTCCAGATAAAATCTGAAATATTTTGTAGTTGAATGTATCGCAAGGTAGCATTCAATAGTAAAAGTCATAATTATGACAATGATAAAAAAAATTTGGTGTCTGAATTTGAGTATACCTCAAGTATCTAAAATTTGGACTATTTTGACACTTATTAGATTTTTATAGAGGGCAAGAACACAAAAAAGAAAACAAACCAGAGAAGCTCAAGTTACCTGCAGGATTCTGTCCCCTGTCTTGAGGGTTCCGTTCCGACCTGCGGGACTGTCCTCCACGACATGCTTGATGAAGATCCCTGTTATCGTGTGTTCTTCTGACACGTGGAACAAGTCAACGCGACCGCCTGCAACATTGCCAAGTTTGAGGGATCTACTTAGATACAGAATTTGAATAAAAGATTATTAAAACTACTATTGACTGTTCTAGTTCAATATTATTTTTATTTCTATGAAAGTTAGTCATGCAGCATTCTCCATTTCAGATAGAATTGTGATTATGGAAAAAACACTTGGACACAACAATGATAACTATTGACTGATTATAACATAAACTGGGAAACATTTTTAATGGAAGCATGCCCCACATAAATACTTGTATTGATTACCTACATGGCTAATTATATTGAACAAAAAACCTTCTCTCCAAATATCATTAGGCTTACTGCTAATTATCTGGGTGTGGCATTGCAACTAATAAGCGGCAAAATATATCAAAAACACAGGATTTCTCCATCACTGTGTATATAAGTGTTATTTCACATGTCACATTTCATATTCTCAAAGTGTTATTTCACATGAGAAACTACATATCCTTATATCATCACAGGGGCCTTGTTAATTGCATTAAAATGGCTGACAATGGTATGTTTAATAAGGATCCGTATCGGTCCTCATTTCCATATCGCAATATATTTCGATACAGAAAAGCGTATTGCAATATATTGGTACTTTTCATATTTTAGTTTTTCTATGTTCTTTTGACTAAGAACAGCAATTAGAACAGTAATCAATGCTCAAGTAGACGTCGTTTTGTAATGAGAGGTAATTCAGCGACTGGTTTCGTACTTTTAACATGTCTGTGCTTTTTCAACTTTGCACGTTCACACAACTTTCAGTAAAATCAAAGGGCGATTTTTTACGTTTTTCTGCAATTTTACACGGAAAGTGTTTATTCTAAAACCTACGACATATTGGATCATTTAAGATGATTGTACCGGTACGTATTGTGGTGTTTCTGTATTGCAATATACCGATAATATCGCGCACGCTTATAATTCGAAAAATGGTTGACAATGCTATGATTGCATTTAAACAAACATGCATTGACTGGAATGGGTAAAACATAGGCAATATGTCACTAAATTTAAACTAAACAAATGTAGTGACTACCATATCGTAAAACTTTAATGAACATGTTAAAGAACATTCAGAATTTTAATTTCTATTCATTCTATTTTTAATCAACAATCCATTTTGGTTGCAATAAACATCAGCACCATCTTCCTCAAAACTAGCTAAGATTTGTTACTGGTTGAGTGGTTAAATATGTATAAATATTGTTATAATAGCTTTAAGAAACGTAGAATCGCATTAGCATACTGATAATCCTATATACCCACCAGTACATGATATATTGTAGCATCCCGTAAACTCCTGTCACAATTTGACTAAGATGAAAATTTGGGTAAGTTTAAACGAACATAAAAAATAAAACAAAAGTTGGTAACTTGTATAACAAATTTAAATAGACTGAACCAGATAAACCAACTTTATTGAAAGTAATAATTGAAAGTAATAATATTAAAGCCATAAATGTGAACAGTTCATTACAAATCTAAAGAATTCAAAACTCACCAACTATACTGATCCCAAGGCTGCGACCAGGTTCCCGGACAAGCTCCACGGTCCGAGCTGGTCCCCAGGCGTGATTCCCAGTGGCTGGAGAGCCATCTGAGGCAAGGGACTTCTGCCTGGGTGACATCTGCAAGGCTGACACTTGTAGAGGGGTAGGGACAACTTCAGGGGGAGCTGGGGAGACGGGGGGACTGCTCGCAGAGAGTGTTCTCCGAGGCGAGGTACTGGCGCTCCCACTGAGGACAGAAATTGGGGCACCATTGATTTTTTAAAATCTTACTCTGATTTTTAGAATCTTTTTTACTAGTTGCTTTGGTAAAAATATCTTGGTATTCCTATATGAAACACATCACTTTACGTGTAAAACAGGTCAATAAGAGAGTTTGAATGATGATGGATTACAGAAATCAGAACATCAAAGGAATGTTCTAGGTTTTGTTTTTTGGGTAACTATATGCATACCTTCACTATCACTACATTGGAAGGTAAAGAGCATCTTACACATTCTGAAAACAACCTAGTAAGGGTAAATGAAGTCATAAATACATGTACTGTAATGTTTTGTTGCTGTAATGGTGTTTTTAAACCAGGTTTACAGTTGTGTCCTGCGATAAAATCAGATACCCATCTAAATATTCTTGCATGTAAAAATATCTAGTTCTCTGGACTCTGGGTATCTTATTTTAAACAGTTCTAATTTTAAAACCCACTTTCTCTCACTAATGTCTGTTTTAATTTTTTATTATAATTAATAATTTTTGTCCATATTTCTCATGCATATGGACAAAATCAATTATTGAAAGATTTAAACTCTCAGGAACAAATGTGATGTGTAATTTTTTTAGAAGTTGATCTTTCACAATAGATAACTAAGATCAAGATTTAAAATGTTTGTTTGAGAGAAAAAAGTATAATTGACATGAATTCGAATCACTCCAACCCATGCAAAATTTGCTGAATATAGAAATGTTGAACGATGTACAGCTGATTTGTCACTTCTAGTACCATGTCCCATGTGAGCAGTCAGTGGATACACTAAAGTGATTTTATAATAAAACACTGTTACCATGAGTGGTCTCCAGTTTAGGAATTTTGTGTACCTATGTGGTGTGAAGAGAAAACAACAATAATATCTACTACATGTATATCAAAATATGTTCCAATTCCATATACTATCCTACCGGAAGAAAACCAACCCAAATAATATAAATATAAAATATATCAACATGTTTCTTTCAAACATGTACCAAGGGTAAAAAGAAAGCTTTCTTAGATTTATTATTATACATATTTCATTAAATTGTTGACATTTTCAATAATTACAATTGATGTGAAATTTGTTAAATAATTAACATAACAAATGTCATTAATGATATTTAAGATTTATAATATCAAAATCTGATCCAAAACCTTTGAAATGCCAAGTGTTTTTCTTTTTTCATCACTTTTCCCACTATCAAGAGGGCAAAAATGACCAAAAATAACTACATCGATTCAGTTTCTAAATTCAAAACATTTAAATCATGCCTATATGCAATGTCATTGGTAGAAAGAGAGAAATTCTTATTATTTCAACAGATAGATAAAAACATAATTTGATAGATCACATTTGTGAATATCACAAAACACAAACTTGAGAACTGGCATTTCATAGTTTAAAAGAGCAAAAGTCCACTCAATGCTTGAAGACTTCTTGCGACACTAATTGAAGCTTACAATCAATTGCTTCAATCCAACAATGAATGCAACACCGATAGACCAGAGAAAACTGTTGAGTGAACGAAACAACAATGCAGTTGATCTGCACATGCTAAACAGGAAGTGAGTGAGAGAGCGAGAGTCAGAGAGAGGCTGTGACCTGACAACCCACCGCTGTTCCGCAGAAGCAGAGACAGCTCTTTCCAAAAGTCTCCGTCTGCAAACGACCATGATTAAGGTACTTTGTAATACTTTGTAACACTGTGTAATACTTTGTAATAATTCAATTTTGTTTCCAATATAATATGTAAATGTTTTTTATTGTTAACATATATCACATGTCATTTCCATATCTTTGCTGTTTTCATTTATTTTTCACCATAGACATATATTAAACTGTTTTGTGTAAGTTAAAGATTTTAACAAACAGATTTAAAAGTGGAAATTTTCATGAAGTGGCAAAAGCGTTTTGAAAAAACAAATCCAAAAGTGAGCATTTTCAAGAAATGGTTGAAGTGTTTTGAACAAAGCTAAAGGAGATAATTTTTAGAATATACAAAACTGAGCTTTTAATGAACTGACCCTTGTCATATTAATCTGTATTGAATTTGTGAACCCATCCCAAGTGTTTCTAAGTGTAGATGACAAAGAAGCTTTGTAAATAAGTGTGTGATCTAAAAACAGAGAGAACAAGATTTTCATTTGAATTTTTGCATTTCTTGCTTTTGATCACAAAATAACAGGTTGTAGATGTGATCTTATTTTCAAGCTTTTCCCATGCTGAAATGCTGATGTTGCCTATTTTGACCTTGAAGAAGGGTGACAGAGTTACTTACCTTGGAGAGGGCATGCTGGGTCGGTGAGAGGGACTGCTCTCAAGGCTGCGATTGGTCAGGGTTTCCTGATGGGTGGCTGCATCAGCACTGGTAATGTAGGTGATACTGCAAGAAGAGAAGTTAGGATTATTTTTTTTCATAGACTAGTTCTCTCAGCATCTAAATGGACAATACTCTTGTTTGATGTAAACTGATTCCATAAGCAATATATGAAATAAGCCGGAAATGTTACCAGTCCAAAGGTATGATTTATCAATAATGAGGGCAAAGTTCCAAATGTTACCAGCCCTACCAAAATGTTACCAGGGTATGGGCTTGTGGACGGTCCTTATTTCATACATTGCTATTAATCAAAATTAGGAGAACCAGGGTCTTCTTGTGGAAGCATGAATACAAATGAGTGAGTTATTGTTTAATGCCGCTTGGGCAATATTTCAGCCATAAGTGGTGAGTACAATAATAATAATAATAATAATAATAATAATAATAATAATAATAATAATAACAACAACAATAATAATAAGGATATTTATATTGCGCTAAATCCACGTCACTGAGGGATTTGCTCTAACCGCATCCTGCGAGGGCACTAGCCAAATTCTGCATTTATGTCAACAGCTCATGATAAAAATGCACTCAATTTGAAAGATGATTTAAGAACATCATAAAGATTGATATTGTATGCATATAAGCAAATACAAGACTTGCCTCTACAAGAAATGCCCCAAAAGAACTATCACCCCTGTGGGCTCCAATTTAAATTATGGTAATTTTATCTCTTTTAGGGAAAAGACAACCAAGGTATACCAATAGAAGCCAAAATTGGGAGGACATGATCGGGGCAAAGTCAACAAATCATTCCTAAAATGCATTCAATTTAAAAAATAACATAAGAATCTTACTTGATAGACATTGGAATTGCACAAAGTTTGTATTTTTAAATTTCTGTTCCACTGACCCCAGGGTCCTAAACTGGATGAGATGTGTTAGGTTAAGGAGGATGTTAAATAGCTGATAGTCGTTGGAAAACGATCTGTCTGAACAGCTCATATAAAATAATATCATAAGTCTATCTGTCTAGAGAAGTTTTGTAGGATGATTATATTGCAACTGTAACAAAGTTCAGTCAATGAAGTATCAAACATCCGAACTGTAACTACAAAGGCCTTGATTGTTTGTTTGAACTGAGCAATTGAATTTATTTGGACAAATTTCATAACATGATTACTTGATTTGTTAACAATATTTCAAACACTGAGCTTTGACATATATTTCCTTTCACATGAATGGCAGAAAAATACTGATTAGCTTTCAGCGTGCTTGATTGCTTTTTCCCATATCTACTAAGCACATCTGTAAACTTTGGAGGTCATGTCAAATCTTTAGAAGTGCTTTCAAAAAACAAACAAATCTTCTCAACATTACGTTAAAATATACTATATACATTCAAACAACAATCTAATCTACTTAATATTAAGTTGAAATATATATTGGTAAAAATTATCCTTTCAATTGTCAGTCAAAAAAAAAAAAAATGATTGGTGTCATCCAGGTTTACTAAAGAGCATTAAAACCACATGCTTGTCTTTGAATATTCTAATAAATCATATCTTGTTAATCCCTGTGTCAACATGTTGTGCTTCCTGTATATTGGCCACTCTGAAATGTTTGACACTAATTTCTTCAGTAGCTAAAGTACCTATATCTATATATAACCTTCATATCAATACAATAGTATGTAATGGGTTCAATCAGATAAACCATTAATGCATCCTCAAGTTCTGATTAACCAGGTGAAAAGGTAATCATATTTTCAATCATAACTATCAAACAGAAAAGGATTAGATCAGAATAATACCAAAGAATGATAAAGAAATCCAGCTACTGTAAGTAGAAGGACATATATACCACAGTTTGTTAAAAAAATCCAGCAGATGAAGGGTTAAGAAAGATCCAAATCATAGAATGTATCAAATGGTTTAATCCAGGGTTAGAATATATCATCATCAAATAAACATCCTTAACAGCCACTGAGGTCACTGTGACCTGCGAGCGTCTGACATGTGCTGTTCAGTAAGTGTCAGATGTAAGCAGATCAAAGAACAGCTACAGAGTTACAAGACGTGAGAACATGACAACAGCCTGGAGAAAACACCTAGTGTCAGATACAGAAGGGTGTATGTGTCTTGCTAAGGGTTCAAAGTACACCAGATGATTTAAATCAAGGCATGCAAATCATATTGATCATATCAAAACCGAATATCAGATTTGTTGACTACAAGACATGAATGCTGGAATGATAGTCCGTTGGAGCAAGAGACTGCTTGAAGACAATGACAGTACATCAAAAGTCCATTATCAAGCGTGACAGGAAAGCTATCAAATAAACAAACAGTGACAGATTGCCATTTATCTTAGAGCCGTCCCAACTGATGCTGATATTCATTAGACTAAGACACGGGAACAGTAGCAGACCCTAATCTAACTCAAGAGTATCATTCTCACCTTGAGTTGCTGGGGAACAAGTCTGAGTTTAAATCCTGATACAGGGAGTTGATTTGCTAATCCCGAACTAGAATCACTTCATGTCACGGCGCCATTATCACCATCAGCTGAGATGGTGCAACCGAAACCAGGCAGTGTTTCTTCACCTTGGACAATTACCAGTATTCTTGCATAATCAGACCTTAGAGATGATGCTGTAGCAGTGGTATCCTTGGACTAGATGGTCTGTCTGGATCTACTTCATGAGTGAGGGACCAGACTGACAGACCGCAACGGTCCGCATGCAGGATACATTGGCAGTCCAGCAGGCAGCAGGCCAGAGAAGGGATGTGAATGGTGTCTAATACAACAGAAAATCAATGAACAGGGAACCTGAAGACGTGAGTGCCAAACTGGTGCCGCTCTCCTAATTCACCAAGATGGGAATGCAAGACAGACTTATTATAAAGCAGTGCAGTCGCCATCTACTCCCAGAACATAATGAATGGAACATAACAGCAGACATGAGCTGGGTCTCAGTGCAACAGGATCCTACTCCTTGGGTTGTTAGAGCTTACACTTGTCAACAGTTCCATTTCAGCAATTTCTTTACATATTTTCTGGAGTTTATAAACAAGATATCTACTATATTGTGGACTATCCTTGACTGCTGTGAGCTCATTGCAGTTACATATCTCCCAGAGAGGCCTCATGTGAAAGATTCAAAACCTCATGATTAAAGAAAGCCTGTCACACCATCGTGGTATCGACCTGTAGTTGCAGTGGAGGAAGTGAGGGAGACCTAACAGTCATTGGTTGTACCGAGCTTCTTTCCAAAATTACTTCATGTAATACAGCTCTCCTCTTCAGACAAATCTTTCAAACCCCTACCATGACTTAAACAATGACCTCTGAACAAGGTCACTAGCGCAAACCTCTACACCATCCAATTACAATTCAAAATGATAAAAGGTATACGGACATGTAATAATTCCAAACTTGACATTTTGTTAAATCAAAATTAAGGTTGATAGAGTCCTATCAATTCCGACTAAGCCCAAATGCATACCATCTTCATGATTATGTCCTCTTTATGGATTCAACAAGTATTTTGCGGCTGCCACGTGAATCGTTACATTTTACCAGCTCAGCATTTCACTACTGGCCATAGGCTAACACCCTAAGGCGTATTTTTAACACTTACTGTACAGAATACACCAAATTGAGATTTACATAAGATAATATACCCTATAGAGCAAGATTATTCACTAGCTAGGAGAAATTGAATAAACAACAGCTTTATTGCACTGTTTTGGTCATTAAATGTCTTTTTCGCTTCATTACATCTTCATTATTTCCTAATTAGCAAGACATTTTGATAGCAATATAACACATTTAACAGATACATAAAGTCACAAGAAAAATACACATTTGCTTATCATATTGATTGGAGGCAGAATTATTTTCGTTTCACGTTTATAATTCATAAAGGACTTGAATTAAATGCTGAATCAAGTTAATGCGAGGTCTTGCAACATTCGGTTGCCATCACTATTTTGCTTATCAACCGTAGAATGAGAAGCTTATGGTCAGTTAAACAGCTCTGTGACAGATCGAGCAAAGGGCGGTTTGGGGTTGGGTTGTCGGGTACAGGTAGGTTCTTCACCCGTTCACTCTTGGAAATTTGTTTTAAAAATAACTTGCAAAATGAATGACTCCCCCCCTCCCTCCTCTTTTGTAAAAATGAATGAGTTGAAGACTTCAAATACAATATTATTGGTAATAACTTATCAGACATAGAAACATACCTTGCTGTGACTTGATAAAGAATCTAAAAATCACCAAAAGTAAAAATTGGGTCTCACCAACATTTACAAGAACCGAAGTTGAACAAATATCATCAAGTTGTAATCCAGTTCATGCAGAAAACTAGAAAAAAGAGACTAAACCTTAAAACAAAGCAGAGCTCCAGAAAGCCAGAGAATCTATGATCCTCATTATTCCAATAGTAAATTAATGGATCAATATAAATTCAAGTTTCTCGCTGTATTTATATCACACTCCCCAAAAACTAAATCATCACTTTGATTCAAACTTTGTAAACTTTCCACCAAATGCCAGCGTAGCCTGGCAGCGAAATCCTTTAATCCTTTAACCCTGGGCCAGACTCCCCGCCAATCCAAGCTTCTTCTCTGTGCCTTCTCACTGAACTGTAATCTGCCCAACTCAATACACAATTACCTCAGTTCACCTTCAGCTAATTTTTCTAATGGAATCTCTAGGTCAGTGAGACCAGAACATGAAACATCTCTGCCCTAAGGCAGCGCTGATGCTGGGTTACTGGGAGGTTTGAGCAAGCTATTTAGACACTTCTCCAGTTTCTCAACATTGCCAGAGCCTGTGTATTGACTCAGTCGATGGGATTCTGCCAGGAGTCTTCCCAAGCAAGAGCTATTGATCAGGGTACTTGAGACCTGTGATGACCAGCCAATAGGTATTGACTTGGATATACTTGAAATATTGGGTATTAGCCATCCTGCAGGTCCCATCCTTGTGTAAGAGGGGATGATCCTGATGTTTCCAGTGAAGTCTGTGTCCATCCCTTAACCCCTCACCTGCTGTTTCCTAAATATTCAGAGGAAATCCTCTTTCGAGACAAATGCCTTTTTTGGATATTTTACTTTGATATTTGGTTGTGATTTCTATATATGTAACTATGAATGGTTTGTTACTAACAGATTCTGCATCTAAAGTTTGAATTGAGTCGGTTTCAAACATTATCATGGTGTCTGAGAATTTTATCCTTTTTCTAAAACCTTTTTCTGTTTAGTTCATGAATTGTGAAACCGATTGTGATCCTGATATTGCTATTGAAGTTTGTGTAAATCTCTTAACCCCTTACCTGCGGTTTCCTGAATATTCCAAGGAAAAGTTTTTTCTAGCAAGAGGCCTTTTTCCCAGAAGATAAATATTGATAATGGGTTGTGTTTCCTGTACATTGGTGACTATGAATACTATATCGCCAACTGATTTTCCATCTTGAGTTTATTTTGAGTTTGTTTGCATGCGATCCTTTTTTTTTTTTTACCACTCTATTTATTTTTGTTCACACATATATATATATATATATATATATATATATATATATATATATATATATATATATATATATATATATATATATAATTAATGTGATTCTGATGTTGTCATTGAAATTATTGCCATTTGTTAATCCTTTACTAGCAATTCCTTGAATATTCTGAGCAGCCATTTCTGGAATATTTCCTTTAATGATGAGTTGCGTTTCTTCGAAATTGGCCATTAGGTTAGCTAGGGTACTAATTGTTCCACATGTGAGGATAAGAAATTAGCTGGTTTTCAAATAATTGCTTGGGATAAATTTGACTTGCAAAATTATCTGCAAACATTAACAAGAAATAGTTATTCAGAACTAGTTTTGAACCACATCAAAAATAATTTTAATTCATTTTGGGTAATATCTGAGATGGTTTTGAGAAAGATAGCAAGAGAAGAAATTATTCAACCATCTCCATCCTTCATTTGTTTTAACTGCAAGACAATTCTTAGTAATCAATAAAGGGTATATAAACAAACTTCCAAACTTCAGTTAAGGTACGCAAATCCATTTCCTCATGTGAAACTTAGGGGTTCACACTAAAATGGCCATTTGAAATGAAGTTTTAATTTGATATAAGAAGGCGGCGCTTGACGACCTGTCTAAATTAAGTTTTGTTTAAGGATAGCAACATTGGGATCCACTGAAGGATACTGAGACGGTACCAACAGAAGTTTTGTAGACTAAAACTAATAAAAAAAAATATTCACAAAATCAGTACATCCCATTACAACTCAGACCAGCATTTCCTGTTACGGCAACTAAAAAACTGAGAAAAGTTTTGCAGTATGTTTGACATATCTCAACCAGACCAGAACTATCTACAGAAGATATTTTCAGTGCTTCCAGACACACATGACAGGATTGATTTTCCACCTGTCACAGGGTGACAAGCTGATATGGACTGGTAAATCTCGTTCTTTTGGAGAGTACATCTGCCTCGGAATTCTCTGCAAACAGCGGAGCACCAATCTGAGGGACAACCGCTTAAATTAAATTGTCAGCAGGTTGATGCCAATATCCCACATATTGATTTTTCTGCTGACTGGAATGTGCATACTCAAGTGGTCTGCGAGTTTGCATCTCCAGCAACAGTTACCTCCCCTGAAATGTTACATGCTTATGCAGTGATCTAACATTTATGGATATCATTTGCCCTCTCCTGTTCTAGATGTTTATATAATGGGGGTATTCACATTGGCAGGCATTGATGATAACATTAAAGAGGTCATAATAATACATCTAACTTTCTACATGGAATTAAATTTGAAAAAGACGTAGTATGATATTGACAACAAATGGTCAAGGATGATGTAAAATAAAATGTGTTTAGTTTCAAAAGTTTTTGCTACCAATTCTGTTTGACGATGGACATGTGACGATGTGTTGATATTGCAAGAAAGATGGCACACAGATTTTCCTTTTCTGGAAATGCATGCTTGATAATAGTGATAGTATTTACACTAAAACATCACATCTCTTTCCAATAAAGAAGTCGTAAATCCATAGAATTTTTTATTTCTGCATGAGACCAACTTCTGAAATGCCATTCACAGAAGTCAGCCATGCCAAGACACTGTGTTTCTGGCTTGGTATAAAAGGGATAATACAGCGATGAATCATGGTGCAATCACGATGCAAGGGTGGTGTTACGATTCATCGATAGTATCAATGTTTGCATCGTCTACTACTTGATACGAGGGCATCGATACAAAAACATTAAGACAATATTTCAGGATAATTATATCGAGAGGGTCCATGATACAACAATTTATCACCATGAAAGACAATAAATTCCAATACCATCAACATAATTTGTTTCAAATAATTTACTATATAATTGTTGAAGGTTCCTTGGCAATACATCCATGATATATCGTCTTGCCTGAAACTAAATAAATCGGGATATATCGTCCCCGCATTGAGGCCACAATCCACAGATCTAAAATGCAAAGAAGGAGAAGTGTATAGACACCTACTTAATGGAACTGTTGAGAAGTGAAGCCCGCCGCTGGATGGCCCGAGCTTGAGCATTGGTGATGCGTCTCATGCTTTCGTTGTTGATACTGACAATGAAGTCCCCCACTGCAATACGCCCATCCTTTGCAACCGCACTTCCTTTGGCGATAGACTTGATAACACAACCATTGATTCCCCGGTCCACCGCCTCTATGCTTACACCTAGCAACAGAATGTTCAATGTTGAAAGTAACTGTGAGATTAAATCAGTGACTTCTTTTTTTTCATGACATCGAGTTGAGTTGAAATGTTGCACATCAGGAATAAAGAAGTTGTAATCCAGAAATTTCTCTTCATTATCATTATTCTATCATTAAAAATGTTTCTCGAAGCAGCTTATAACAATTGACATGGCAATGCTCAAGCTGAAATTCTTACATATGAAGTCAATTTTTATCTCAAGAATTCAGAGCATTGAAATTTAAATGGATCGAAGGAATATTTTCTAGATGAATTGTTTCCATTGCAATAAGATTCTTAATAACACAATGCAAAGCTGATACAATGAAGATACTTGTGTTCATGAAAATGATCTTTTTATCTTGATTGCAAATTTGAACAAAATCAGTCAACTACATTAAGAACAGTCATATTCTTTCCTGCCAAAAAAATGAACACTAAGAGAGAGAGTTACCTAAGTTAACATTTACACACTTTATGTTGATGCTTATTGGTTAATTCAAACATTACTAGAAGTTTAGATGAAATGGTGTCAAACAAGGCTGTGTTCTTGCTCCCGCTGTGTTTAACATGATGTTCTTGGCAATGCTGACGGATGCTGTCAATGATGAGGATTCCAACATCAACATCAAAAGATGCAAATATGGAAAACTGTTTAACCACTGTCATCTAAAAGCACCAACTAGCATCCAAATGTCAAAAGTACAAGATCTCTATATGCTTATAATTGTGAATGAAGATAAATTCTGACGTTAACATATAGCAACAGAGTCTTAATTTGCCCTCTTACCTAGTGGGTCGCTGCCCTTCTGCACCCGGATATTCTTCTCGTAGGAGGTGGGTATGGCATCAGTGCTGGCAGTTCTCCATCCCCTTGTGAGACTGGGGGAGGCCAGGGGGGACATGCCGGGGGAGGCCGTGCTCCGGGGGGTAGAGGGGGGCGAGGAGACGCCCTTAAGGTCACTTGAGGTAAGGAGGTCAGAAGATGAAGATACCTCACTGTCGGCGCTCTCCGACTTGCGGTGTGCCACGACCACACGAGGACTTAGCTGCAGAAGAAGAGATGGTAACTTTTGATATAGCACCGAACTCAACCCTTTATTAATTTATGTATGTATGTATGTATGTATGTATGTATGTATGTATGTATGTATGTATGTATGTGTAAATATCAATACAGGGTGAAATAAGCCTAAAAAGTTACTAACCCAAAAGCGTTTTGTAAAATAGGAAAATTCTAAGAAAAACCTCAATAAGTTACCAGCTCGGCAAAAAGTATGAACAGTTTACGTACAGGCTGGTGGAAATTTCGGCCTTAATACTTTTATCAGCACTAATGTTAATTCTTATACTGTGCTGAATTCCTCACCACAAAAGAGCATATTCAAAGCTTCACACAAAATATATCCCTCGTTTAAAAATTGTACTGTTTCATTCTCTTTCGAATCATTCTTGACTTAATTTGTGAATGAAACAAAGCTGAAAATAAAGGTGCTGTCATATTGCTTATACGAACCAGGTAGCCAACTGTACTGCTGGGTGAAGTGAAGCACATTTTGAATCCTGTCAATTGTCTTAGGTAACACTACTAGTTTTATGACTCATATCTCAGTGTGGGACAAGGAATTAACCCGTCAAACTTTTGAATGATCCAGCCATTGAACAGGCCAACTATATGACAAGCCAAACACATTGTCGTTGAACTACATGCCACCACTTGCCAAGTTGCCAAGTTTGTAGCCAGATTAAAAATATATTTTTACAGTACGTAGTGATATCACCTCATTTATCACAAGGTGCAGAACTTATGTTGAAGAGTATAATCTATAACATATCCATTTCCTATCAGTGACCGGGTCATTATGACCTCATACTGTTGTCAAGTTGATTTGACATGCAAACAGATGTTAGAGGAACAAAGGCATGAAAATATGAAATGGAAAATAGCAAATGCCATCTATTAATCAGCGGAAAATATCAGAGGCCAAAGCAATTCACAAAGATGCCTAGATTGAATGAAAACAAATACTCTTGTATGACATTTTCTGTCACTGCAATGTTGAAATAAAGAGAAAAATATATTAAAAATTCCATGTTTAAACTAAAGCTGCCAATAAACCAAATCCAAACCATTCCGACCGGCAAAACTACAGGACCACACTTGAAAAATAACCATATTCTCAACAACAAAAGTAAAGGACTACCTAACTATTCAATATTGAAGCATAATGTAGATGACAATATTAACTAAAGAAAATTGCAATATGTGAAATAATGGTGGCCCAAACTACTTATTATGAAACTGAGAAGGCTGAAGACCTGAGGCCTGTAGTACATTAGTGGCTCTTATGGGTAGTCAATAAGTAACAAGTTCTTTAAAATTTGGTCTTCTTGTTGAGTATGTACATTGCTTCTGTCAATCATTAAGATTCCTATAGACTGGCAATTTTGAACAGTTTGTCAAACATTAATTCAACACAGTTTGTCATTTATAAATTCAACTATCAAAATGTGAAGACGGTTCATTATTCATGCAATTGTTGACAAAATCTACAAAGCTAAATATTGATAACCCTCAGATGAGAAAACAAGAAACTTGACCCTGTATTTGTAAGCTCTGTCTATCTAACTCCAACCAAGCTGTTGCTGTCTGTATGTTTAGTAATGAATACATCAGTGCCACCTAAATGGCCACACAAACACATGACAGACAGTTTTATGAGAACAGCAATATTTTCTGGATAACAACTTATTAAGACAAAGACAAAGTGCTGAAGAAAATATTGATTTACTTATGTATGCCACTTCAAAATGCACTTCAAAGATTTAATTGCATATCAAATAACTCATTCAGGTTAAAAGTGACCTTTGATTATTTTGTCTTTTTTGCTTAGAAAGCAGTTGATTTTAATCCTTTTGCAAATCCACATGTCTTTACTTCCTTGTTTGGTGTCGCTGTTGCTAACACATGAGTAAATGACCCACTCTAGATCACTATGATCATAGTTCAAGTTTAAAACTAGGAAGAACATGAGAGGCAACACAATACTGTTGAAGACTTGTCAATTTTAATCGATAGGAATAAAATGTGCTTGGTTTGGTGACAGCAATCTTGCAAAATTTCTAAGCATGTCTATTAGTGTTTTGATTACTCGCATGTTTTGATATCATCACGTGTTTTGATATCATCACGTGTTTTGATCTCATCACATGTTTTGATCTCAACAGATAATTTGATCTTAACACATGTTAGAATTTTCTGATCAGACTTACAGGTTCTCACAAAGGCATCAATATCTACTAACAAGATTTTTTTTTAAATCAAGAATTAAATTTACATCAAACACCAACAAAAAAGTAAATCTTGATAAATAAGATGTATCTAGGTATTCAAGTGAACCCAATGCGTCAAGCAGTAGATTTAATTGAGAATCAATTATCAACTTGCAATTCATTAACTGAATACCAATCACTTAAGTATGAAATGCCAAAACAAGTCTGTAATTTTTTAACTTTTTTCCCCATATAGTTAACATACAAGAAAATATCAAAGCGCCAGTATGGAATAACAATTGATCTTTCAGTTGTTGAACAAAACAAAATTAACTAACTGGGTAACAAATAAACTGAACAGCATATGACAGGAAAACCAAATCTGAATAAATGCTGTTAAAAATTTATCTTTTTATTGTATTTAACCAAAGTATATAGAGAATCTTGCCCATGTGTCTTCAGATATCAAATATATCTTCACAAATATCCAAGTCTTGCCAAAAATAGTTTTCAATACATTTAAACAAACAAAAAGTACATTTTGGACATTGCTATACCCTAAGACTCCTAGAGCGGTGATATCATAGCTTTGTGACGTCATGTTTATGATGTCATAGCATTGTGATGTCATTACTTGACAGAAGAACAATGATCTCCCACAAGCAATATCTCCCGAGGAACACAGTTTGAATGATAAATAAAGTTTTCAACATCATTTTTACGTATTTACAAAGCCCAGACTCTGGTTACTGACACTACAAGTAAGTAAACGTCAACTCACCCTGGTTTCAGACTCGTATGCTGTTGTCTCTGTGACGTGGGGGGGAGCTGCCATAGGGGGGGAGGAGACCGGGAGAGGGGGAGGCGGCCCATCTTCCTGCAATACACAACAGCCACAGTTAAACACTAAATACACAGAATAAACTGTAAATATACATAAGACATCATATCAAGGTCATGGGTTCATTGGACTGCTTGGTAGCAACAGAGTTAAGATGTCCTACCCATTTGGACAAAATTGGGATATAACGAGGTTATCAAGGTAGAAGGATTTTAAAAAAAAATGTTCTACAGTTGGCAAAAGTTTTCTGAATAACGAAATCCAGACATATCATTTTTCATATCAACAGGTTATGTAATCACTAAAAGCCTGCAATGAATCAAAGCTAAAACAAAAACATGCTGACATAACAAATCCATTACCATCTTTGCCGACCCAAAACACAAGTGTACGTGATAAAACATGATTTTGATTTTATATCCTGCCTGCCGGATTCCAACCCTTATCTCCATCTTACACCACTGACACAGTAACCTACTTTAACTAACAAAACACTTAATGCAATAATCTAACTCAATGATACAAACCAAATAAAAAAAACAAGACATTATTTGACCAATTTTCGCATCAAAGTGTCACTAGGTCTCTTATTGGCTAGTTATCTGACCAATCACAGCTCACGCAATGACCTGTGACCTCCCCGAGCCAATATTCCAGTGCCCTACTAAGGCGACCCTTTGAAAGGCTTCTGTCAGAGAAACTTGACACAGTGACACATAGGGACATGAGAAGAAATTGGCGGACTAGTTTCTCAATATATTGATTTGCTTCAAATACAGAGATCAGACCAACAGAATACTCCTAAGATGAGTGAATTGGAACTCTACTCATATAGGATCTTCATGTAAGACAGTGGATGTGAATAATCTTGCCATAACCATGAACTGATTCAGCTAATTTGATGATAAGTTTCAAACAAGTTAAATCTGAGAAAAATCTTTCAGAACACTTTTAATGGAGGATTTTCAGTAAAACAGAGGATGTTAATGATCTACCCATAAGTTCATAACACTTTTAACGGAGGATTTTCAGTAAAACAGAGGATGTTAATGATCTACCCATAAGTTCATAACACTTTTAACGGAGGATTTTCAGTAAAACAGAGGATGTTAATGATCTACCCATAAGATTCATACAAGTTAAATCTTAGACAAATGTTTAGAACACGTAAGTGATCTAACGATTTCAAGCTTAATTGAGATAAGTTTCATACCAGTTCTGTCCAGAAAAACTTTTTAAACTCTACTCATGATGGACAAGTACAACTATTGGAATGATTACTATGGATCAAAGAATATGTGTCCCTTGCAAAAACTTCAATGACAAGATGGAGAAGGCAAAAGAGATGCATATTGAGTTTATTATCCGAGGAAGTGTGTCATATGACTTTTACGAAATGAGTGTGAATTTTTTCATTACCCAAGCGAGAGTGAGGTTTGTACACAAATTCACACGAGTTTCGTAAAAGTCATATGAAACACTTCCGAGGATAATAATTTCTTTATTACCAATTATATTCCTTTTCAAACGCAAGGAAATATTCAGAAAACAGCCTCCTTCCCTTGCGACGTCCTGCTACAGTGACGTCATGTACAATGGTTTTGTGACGTTACAAACGAACAAATACGGTCACTCCAGCTGAAACAATCGTTGCTCGGCAAAAGTGATATGTGCACATGTGCTCATATTAAAAATATGTCATTGCTTATGATTAACCACATGGGTAATAAAATGAAATATGACTTCAACAACTACAATATATGGAACTCACAGGGGAGTGTTGGGTCTGGGCCTGCCAATGAACAGTGCAAGTACATGATCTAACTAGAACCATAGAATGATTCAGTCGATTTGAGAAGTTTTACACAGGTTAAATCTGTAGATCAACTTCCTTAGCTGAAACCAGTCATGAGAGGACCATAGCAACTGAGGACTAAAATGACTCTTCATCACTCTATAAGAGTAGTGCGAGAAAGCTTTTAGGGGCTCATGGAATGTTGGAACATTAAATCTTTAATCCAGATCCACTCAAGGATGCAAAGATGACAGACTAATGTAAAACACTAGTATTAGCGATGATCCACCCTTAATTTACCTGGAGGAGTTAACAATTTAATGATTTAATTCAATTGTGAGAATAAGGCTTGATGAGTCAAATGTTTATAAGTAACTTAATCAATAGTTCCTCAGAACATTCTCTTAAAGCTCAACTCAAATGCATGTGACAAAATCTTTTTTAAATTCCCGTTCTTCTACCTGCTTATACACCTTGACCATCGTTCTAGTGAATGACCTTGATGATAAGTAGATGAGTGAGATCTTTCACACAAACAAAACCAACAGCTTACCAGCTATAGTTAGTCACTGGTCTGTATGCCCTTAGAGAATATTAGTAAAAATTGTCATAAGAGAAAACACAGCATGTTGTGTTCAGATTCATATCAGCTTCAACTTCCTGTTATCCGCCTGCGGACCTGCATGACCAATCAAGCTTTCTCTCCATCAAGCAAAATATTTTCTTTGTACCTTGACTTCGTTCAAAACATTTGCAATATACATATATATACAATTTTTGCATTATACCTGAATCAAGTTTTCTGTTTAACTCGATGCATTCAATCAAATTCCTCCTCATAACTGAACAATTTGCATATTATTATTGTCATTATTATTATTATTATTATTATACATTATAATTATTACATATTATTATTATTATTATTATTATCATCATTATTATAATTATCATAATTATTATATATCATTATTATATATTATTATTATATATTATATATTATTATTATTATATGGGTCATTCTCAAAAAATGGAGCAATTAAGCTAACAGAGAATTATTTTTACAATTTGATGATTTTTTTACCCCATTTGTGATTTCTCCAGGTATATCGTTCTTGTTTGTAAAGAGTAGAACAACAAACTCTTTAATCTCTTCAATATTGGTGTTTTTAATGTCAATAAAAACATGATGTTATGCACGTTACGTAACTAACAATGGTCATAGGTCACTATTTACATCTATAGATATAATACTCTACATGAAAAAAAGCCAGATGTTATGGGTGAAGTCTGAAAGGAGTTACTCATTAATGCAAAAAAAAGTATTTCATTGATGTTAAGTAGGTTCTTATCAAGATATATGAAAAAGAACAGGTAACACAGATTTGTGTCAGTGATGTTACCATGTACAATTTTGATGAATCCAAGAGTTGTCTCTCTATGATGAAGAGGAAATAATGATGTCTCCTTTTCAAGCACTTCTTGTTCTAAATGATGCATGTGGACTTAGTTGTGTCAACATGAAATTGAACTCAGCAGATATATAGAAGGTGAGTACACTTAACAAGTATGACTTTTTATTGTCAGTGATGTTACCAAGATTTCTATAATATATTTCATTCTTTTAACACTTTGGTCAAAGCTGTAAGCTGCCTTCATGAATCTCCAGCACTTGCTTCTCTCTCCTTCTGTTTTGGGAGTAATCATTGTTCATACTGACCCCTTCATTTGAAATTTGTCAGTGATGTTACCGTCAGTGATGTTACCATTAAAAAAGTAACATCACTGACAAAAAAAAGTAACATCACTGATAACTCATAAATCATGATATAATATGTTTGATTGAAACACATCATTCATCATTATTACTATGCTTTACTCTGTGATATATGTCAAAGTTTAATATACAATACAACAAAGAAGTAAAAGGTAAATCTTAAAAGGTACATAATGTTTTATTAATTATGGTAACATCACTGACATAGAAAAGTAACATCACTGATACATCATAAGTTTTGATACGATATGTTTGATTGAATCACATTATTCATCATATTTATTATGATTTTACACAGTAATTATTTTTATTGTTTGTGAAATTTATTAAAACAAAGAAGTATCATGTAAACAGCAGCAGGTATACAGCTATATATTACTTGAGGTAACATCACTGACTTAAATGTCAAATCCCTGATAAATAAAAGACATTAATTTTCGAACTGAACAAACATACTTTGACTTGCAAATGGTAAAATGAATAATATTTTTAACTTGTTTGATAGTATTAATATTGGTAATACTTTAAAAGTCAAGCAAAGACTTTGCGATTGAAAAGGATGAGGCAAATTATATAATGTAATAACATACAGTATGATAGGTATGTCCAATGTATACAAATTAATTTTTCTCATCAGCAGGGCACTCATTGCAGCAGAAAAACAGGAAAGATGCGGACAACAGAGAGAAAACAACCCTGAGAAGTGCCAAGATTTTCTTTAATGTCATGTTCATGTTAGTCATTTTACCTGTGGTGTCAGTGATGTTACCATTCATTGTTGATGTATGGTATTATTATTTTTTCAGAGATTCCATCAATTAACACTATTCAGTTTGGCATTTACATGGTCTTATAAATGATGACACCAGTGCCTCACCCATTATATACTACACCTCTGAAAAAAACCATTTATATTATTCATTGTCAGTGATGTTACCTTTTCAGTCAGTGATGTTACCATTTGAAATGTTACCATGACAAAATGTTGATCTGATCCAAAAAATACCCTGTGTGGGTACATTATCTAACAACAGACTATGTAAACTTTACCATTAAATAATAAATAGTGAAGCAGGTTATTCATCTTTGACAGAAATACATATTTTCTTTTAGTAATGTCATATCATTGATTTTACCTTTCCTGTCAGTGATGTTACCAAAAATATTTGATGTATAAAATCATTATTAAAAACCCATAAAAAGTGAATCAACTAACACTAGGCAATTTGGTATTTTAAATAATTAATGAAGAACACATCAGTGCCTATTTTTGACAGTCTTGCACCCTTTAGAAATCTTTTTATGAAATTTCTTGTCAGTGATGTTACCTTTATGTCAGTGCTGTTACCATTTGTGAGATAGAAATTTGTTTCCTGTGGAAAAGATCAATTTATATGAACATGTTAAGTTAAATCTGTCTGTCATTTTACATTAGATAAATAATGAGTTAAACAATGTTTCATCTTTGGCAGTACAGATGACGTTATTAAGCTTTTATTCGACATGATGTCAGCGATGTTACCCTCCTTGTCAGTGATGTTACAACTAACAAAGTCTTTTATTTCCAGAGAAATAATAGCCAGAAACGCAATCCACCTGTTACCGTATTACCAATTAACCTTTCTCAAACTTCTAAAGTTAATTTAGCATTTTTTAATTGTATTTGCACTTTGTATACATAAATTTGTATCTCATTACGTTGTCAGTGTCACATTTCACAAGTAAATTCATGAAAAACTAAATTTGATGATAAATTTTTATAGATTTTCTTCAGGCAACCTAAAGTATGTTATAGATACTAAGCTCAAGTAAATGTTTTAAAAAAAATAATTTATTAGTTATCAAGAAAGGCTAAAAATTGTTTCGGTAACATCACTGACATATATCCTCAACTCATCATGTTAAAAAGTAAATATTCATATAACCAGACATGTTTAAGATTGCATGATCTGTATTTTTATTTTCAGGGATTACCTTGTTCAAACTGTTCAAATAAATTTGAAATTGAAAAGAATTTTTGTTTTGTTATGGCATCCACCAAATGACTCCATTTTTTGAGAATGACCCATATATTATCACTATTATACACTTGCGTAGAAGAAGTATGAAATTCTAAATATCTGTTTCCAACAAAAATCTTGTTTACACTTTACACCACATATATACAAATGCATCATTTCATTTTATTACTTTATAATCATTAATCTTGTACTGGAATGTCAGCTGTTGAGTTTTCAAACACATTTTACATTTTTTTGCAAACTCAACAGCTGACATTCTGAAACAGGATTTAATCAAAGCTCACATGAATAGCTTATGACAAGTTGACCAGAATTTACAAAATATAATCAATAATCATGGAACACTAAGTAAAATAATATTATTTCCTTATCTCGTCCTGAAATGTTTTGAATGCAGGTATTCTTTTATTACTTGGTTCAGGTTTAATGCATCATATCTTGTCGAAAAATGGACCTACTATACTTAATTTAAATTAAACATGGACCAAAGTATTAACATTTAAATGGAATCTTATTTTCACCATGGAAAATATAGATAAATTTCATTTGTAAAGTTAACATATTTCTACCTGCAGGAACTATAAACAATTAAGATGACATTAATTATCACAAATTAATAAAATGTCATATCATTGTGCAACAGACATTTTTATGTTAGTTTTATATTATTTCAGCCAACATAAAAGCAGTTTCATAATATTTCATAAAAAAAATAAATATTTAATACAATATAACATTGATGATGATCTTTTTTTGCACAGGAGAAATTCTGATCTTTTCAATGGGTAGAGCAAACACCGTATGACAACTAGTGTATAAAGAGACATAAATCTCAACTATAAACTAGCTGAGTGAGGTACATGACATTCCAATGCAGAAAGAGCCCTTAGCTTAGTCCAGTGTGAAAAAACAATAGATGATTCTCTCGCTAAATATGAAACAGGAAGTCCTCGAGCAAAACACAATGTCTAAATGCCAGTTTGAGGGAACAAAAGATTTATGATCCCTGGAGGAGTTTAAGACCAATTCAAGAATTGTCATTACTGTATTTCCTCAAATACAACCTGGGTCTCAAATATTACCCTGGCCTCAAGTACAACCCTGGAGTCTTGAGGTGCTGAGTTAATGCTACTCCCATAAACCACACGATTATAAAAATCGAACACAACCCTCTCTTTGAAATGAACACAATATGAAGCGAGGTGATTCGGGGTTTAACACCGATTTCAAGAGTATTTCACTTATATCACGGCTGCTAGTATTAGTGCTATGAGAAACCCCACATACCACACGATTATAAAACTTGAACTTGAACACAACCCTCTCTTTAAAATGAACACCAAAAAAGGCGAGGTTATTAGGGGTTTAACACCGATTTCAAGAGTATTTCACTAATATCACGGCTGCTAGTGTTATTGCAGTGAGAAACCCCACAACACTATTGTGGACATGCATTGCAGTGAAACCTACAAGTGAACCATGAAATACAGCATAACATTGCATCTTAACCTTACTACATGTAGAACAGTTCTCTACTGCAGACAAAGTTGTCAAGCCCCTGACAAAAACCATATGTACCAGAATCTTATGTTGAGAACTAAACATATAACAAAGCTTATTTCTAAATACACAAACAAAGATGTATACACATGCTCTTGAAGCCATGCCATTTTTCAGAACTGAGTCAAGTTGAAAAAGGTACAAAAAGATTGTATGTTTAAACATGTTTCCTTAAAATCAATACGCACTGAGTCACCTGTTGTGTACTGAAAATCAATAGGAAGATACACATAGACTTTACTCGCAAAAAGTAAAGAGGAAATTACACATGAACATAACTGTTAAAGTCTGTCTCAAAACAAAGACAAATTGTGGCATTAGTGTTTGACATACAAGTGCAGTTGTAGTGACGCCAGACATGAATAATTAAAGGGGCAGTTTGAGGCATATTTATTCTGAAAATACTTCAGAGGGTAATTCCAACTTATATGCATGAAAACATTTACCATCAACATTGAACATATTTCTTTTGATATTTCACCAGCATTTATAGCATAAGTACATGCAAAGGAGTATCACTTACATGTTTGGTCTTCAAAAACAATCCTGTGGTACTGTACTTTAGAGACCTAACATTACATGACACAATTCATACACAGAGTATTCATGCAGGCCCGAGACCTAAACTATGACAGATCTTTCTATAACAATAGCGTAACACCTAGCCTATGACAACATTCCATGAGACAGTGACACCAGGTAAATGTCAGCTGTTTTACCTGCCAGGTGTACTAACAAACCTACCTGGATTGTCGGTAACAATGCCATCACCTGAACACAATCATAACCAATGCATATCAGTAATCACTGGAAGCTTTACCTTCCTATCTACACAGCCCAGGTGATCAGGCCCTGTACTTGAAACCTGTCACATAAATCTGGGTCACTTCAGGTATAAAAACAGTCACGCTTCGGCAAATCCATGAGTGAATATTTTAAAACTCTATTACTTTACCGTTGTGGTAGTTGATCCGTGCTTCGAAGCAAAGGTAGGTCTCCGAATGGTTGATGTTGAATAGGACTTGCGACAACACAGATGCATACTGAACACTAGTGAAACTTATATCATCAAAACTTAAACAATCAAACAAGGGTTTAGCTGGGCTGGAGATGATTGTCTGGTCTGAAAAGCATCCTGGTGTGGTGTGTTTGAAGCTTGCTGGAAGCTAGGGAGGAACTCATCCTGGATTGTGTTCTAACAATCCGATTAGCTCCTGCCGGTTAATCAGTTGATGCTCAGGTACATCTATAGCATGTGACACATTGTGAGGCTTCAACATGTATCTCCAGACAAGTGGTCGTGGGAATAACATGGCTCCTCTGCAAACAGTTTATGATAATTTTGGTTGAGGAGAAAACAATCCCTACATTAAGACGGAACTGAAACAATTTTAGGAACTGGACAAATATGTATGTAGCATGTAAGACTTTCATAAGTTTTAACATGCATCTCCAGACAGTGGTCCTTATCTTCACCGAATTCAAAAGAGTGAGTGAGTGAGTTGGGGTTTAATGCCGCTTTCAAGATTATTTCACTTATATCGCGGCTGCTAGTATCATTGCAGGGAGAAAGCCCGCAACACCATTGTGGCTATGCATTGCGGTGAAACCTGCGAGCATCGGCTGGAACTAGCGAACCATGGGTGGTACTGCAATGAAACTCAGTGTAGCATTGTACCCAAACCTGACTGCGTGTAGAACAGTTCTCTACTTCAGACAAAGTTGCCGAGCCCCTGGCGGGATTCGAACCACAGACCTCTTGATCCGAAGCCGAATGCGCTAACCACTGCGCTATCCCGCCCCCTAAATTCATAACAAGGCTCCACCATAATCAGATGATGATTATTTTGTATGAGGCAAATTCAACCTCTCGATTATGACAAAACAAAAACCATTTCAGAAACCAATTAAACCAAATGGAGATTGTTGTCAACTCAAGGGAAAAACAAGACTCTTGTGCAATCAGTTGATAGAAGCTAAGGTTTCAAATCATCAACACAATTTTTGCAAACGATGAAACCATGTAAAGGAAGACGTCTGGAACCTAAGTTGCATGTAACATCAGAGGATCATACATGCATTTTCTGTAACAAATGGTCCTTACCTCATGGGAATTACAAGTTTCCAAAACAATCAGTGAGGAGAGTTTTTGGCTTTTGTGAAATCTCTCACTCATTTGAAAACAGTAACTGAGTATATAAACTTATTTTCAAGCCTCCAGGTTTAAACACAAGTGAGTAAATGACTCTTAAATAAGATTTCTCTTCAGTTAATATCAATGACTACATGTACCATGAGTTTACTACATGGACTGTGGACTGGAAAGTCTGTCAATTTACAATTAGTTGGCATTTGACTCATTGCAGAAGATTGACAACGAGAGTGATCAGCTGATTGTCAAGGAAACAAACTGACTCATAACTAGATGATCAAGAGATATTTAGAATGAATCAGTGAAATCAGTTTACTTAATTGCCAGCTAATTCCGATACATGCCATTTTTAAAGCATCATATTGAATATTTCCTAGATATAAAGTTAGAGAGTATGCATACAACTTTTTACGAAAAATTGGATAATAAACAGAATAAGATACTGGAATTTTGGACACAAAATGCTAGCTCATTAGGGCCATTAGGCATTTCTAATTGACATTTATGTGTCAGTTAGGAAGTGATTGTTCAAATTTAAGATACATGAAAATGTTTAGAAAGCTTGCAATTACATAAATGCAAATATGACAGTTTTCATTGTGGATTATGTTTTGATTAATCTTAAAGTGCATATGATTGTGACTCTGGGTAATACGTGTGCACATATATTAGACAAACCATGTGAAAAGCATTAAGATAAAGATGATATTCTCTATAGTTGAACTAAATCTGCAGTTACAAAACATATATATTAGTCACTAGGAAACATATTTTTCAAGAGAAGAATTATTTCTTGGGGCTCTTTTGAAGATATTTCATATGCCATAGATCAATATTTAAGAAAACAAGAGCTAATTCTACATGACATGAGTAAAGGCATGGTTTGAGACATAAAATATTTACGAATTTAACATAATGGTGTTCAACAAACCTTCCCGCACAAACATTCTCTATTTTCAATGTACTCTTATGGCACACAAGTCACACAGAACGTGTAAATGCCATCTCAAATGACAACTCATTATCAGTTGTAAATTTGTTTGTCAAAATTTATGCCAGTAAAAAGTTTTGAGGAGTTAATGTGATAAGTTTAATAGTTTTATGTTCAAAGACTTTGGTCATTCTTATTGTCTTTTCATAAAGAAACGACATATACGTGCAAATGGTACTTAATCTATTTAGTTTCTTTACCCTCATGAAGTTCATACACATATCTATAGACAATACCAACAATGCTTAGAGTACTTTTGACCACAAGAGTACACCAGGGACGTCGACAACAAAAGCACTCAAACACAGACATCACAGCATGGGTGAAATATAAAGTAGGATACCCATGGGAATGCCAAGTGGTAAATGTGATCAACTTTGCCCACAAAGAAAGGTGCGACTATACCAACAGGCTATGCTACTGTTCACATTAACACAGTGTTCTATAGAAAAGGATATATAACACATACTGAGAAGAGAGTTGACGCACACCACCAATGGTGATATAATTAAAATAATTGTATAAAAGAGATCATTATTTAGTATATTGTCAATACAAATTTATTGCTTTTCCCCGAAGGCTTAACACAATTGGAATGCTTTGATTAGATTTTGTGAATTTGTAACTTTTAGAATATTTTTAACTTTTAAAACTGACATTCAAATGTTATAATTACTTTTTATCTAAATGTTCAATTACTTCAACAATAAAGCACAACAGTTAGCAACAAATGTCTTTTTAACTATTGTTATCGCTAAGAATCATTCAAGTTAGTTACAAGTATGTTACCCATTTCTTCGATTATGAGGCCTTATAGTGCGCTACAAAAGTCTGGTACCCATTGCAGTAACTATAAAGCATTACTGTGAACTGGGAAGTCTGTAACCCATTATAAAAACTATGAAGCATTACTGTAATCTACTGAAGTATGGTTCCCATTATAGAAACTATAAAGCATGTGATTTAAAGGAGTCTGTTGCCCACTATAGAAACTATAAAGCATTACTGTGATCTAGAGAAGTCTGTTGCCCATTATAGAAACTATAAGATATTACTATGATCTAGAGAAGTCAGTTGCCCACTATAGAAACTATAAGATATTACTATGATCTAGAGAAGTCTGCTGCCCATTATAGAAACTATAAAGCATTACTGTGATCTAGAGAAGTCAGTTGCCCACTATAGAAACTATAAGATATTACTATGATCTAGAGAAGTCAGTTGCCCATTATAGAAACTATAAGATATTACTGTGATCTAGAGAAGTCTGCTGCCCATTATAGAAACTATAAAGCATTACTGTGATCTAGAGAAGTCTGTTGCCCATTATAGAAACTACAAGATATTACTATGATCTAGAGAAGTCTGTTGCCCATTATAGAAACTATAAGATATTACTATGGTCTAGAGAAGTCTGTTGCCCACTATAGAAACTATAAGATATTACTGTGATCTAGAGAAGTCTGTTGCCCATTATAGAAACTATAAAGCATTACTGTGATCTAGAGAAGTCTGTTGCCCATTATAGAAACTATAAGATATTACTGTGATCTAGAGAAGTCTGTTGCCCATTATAGAAACTATAAGATATTACTATGATCTAAAGAAGTCAGTTACCCATTATAGAAACTATAAGATATTACTATGATCTAAAGAAGTCTGTTGCCCATTATAGAAACTATAAGATATTACTATGATCTAAAGAAGTCAGTTGCCCATTATAGAAACTATAAGATATTACTATGATCTAAAGAAGTCTGTTGCCCATTATAGAAACTATAAGATATTACTATGATCTAAAGAAGTCAGTTACCCATTATAGAAACTATAAGATATTACTATGATCTAAAGAAGTCAGTTACCCATTATAGAAACTATAAGATATTACTATGATCTAAAGAATGTCTGTTGCCCATTATAGAAACTATAAGATATTACTATGATCTAAAGAAGTCAGTTACCCATTATAGAAACTATAAGATATTACTATGATCTAAAGAAGGCAGTTACCCATCATAGAAACTATAAGATATTACTATGATCTAAAGAAGTCAGTTACCCATTATAGAAACTATAAGATATTACTATGATCTAAAGAAGTCTGTTGCCCATTATAGAAACTACAAGATATTACTATGACCTAAAGAAGTCAGTTACCCATTATAGAAACTATAAGATATTACTATGATCTAGAGAAGTCTGTTGCCCATTATAGAAACTATAAAGCATTACTGTGATCTAAAGAAGTGTTACCCACTACTTCAACTAGAGGATATTATGACAACCTAAATATGACTTTTACCTGTTATTTCAACTATTATGCATTATGCAGAAAGTAACAAAAGCAAGCTTCCCAAAATTTGAACTAAATACCATTAAAAAGAGCTACAAAAGTCAGCAAACTATAAAATCCAAGAAGGAGACATTACAGAAACCTCTTAAAATTCTGGAAATTCAACTTGGAGGTGATACAAAAACTACAAATTAAAGGTTTAATGGAGAGGATTGGAAATTCACTATACATAAATCGTTACCTTTTTGGCGCCTGCCCTTGGCCGAGGGCTTGGGCGTGGTAGGCGGGGTTTAGGAGGAATGGGGGGAGGGGCCTGGCGTGGCACCCCGTCTGTCTCCCCAAGTCCACTTGAGTTTGCGGATAGTGTGAGACTCCGTGGGGAGAGCTGGGTGTCGGTCGCAAACAAAACTACATTAACAGCATCAGCAACAACACACATGCTTCTAGTCTCAGCATGCATATATACCTTAGTTCAATAAATTATTGAAAAATACTTATTAAAAACTCAACTTAAGTTTTCGTCAATGGGGAACTCTATACAAGAATTCATAAAATCACCATTTGTAATAACATGATTAGACTTAAAATGAGAGCATTATGTATTTTTAGAGGATAAAGCTAGATTAATCACATAAAGTTGTATCTTTAGGAATTCTTTTCTAGATGTTCATCTAGGTATGTCAAACATTTAATAACTACCTCCATCTCCGAGGCTATTTCATAAGAAAACCTTTGTTGAAAAAATTACAAAGATTTATTGACCATTCACTCTTTGGTCAATCACAAATCTTAGATGAAATTGATTCACCTCGAGCCTTAGCATATATACTGGTGAAGTCAATAAATCTTTGTGATTTCATCAATAAAGTATTTGTATGCTCTTAAAATATATAAACTTTTTTCAAAGTTAGACCCAGTTGATGAGGTTGAATGAAACCAAGCCCTTCCCACGGTGCAGTGAACATCTTATCACATGCAAAACTGACACTTAAATGAAATAAGGTTTAAAATGCGACAACTCCAACATTTACAAGCAATGAACTGTTAAGCATTTATTAGGATGATAATATGCATTTCTGCATTAGCAACAACATTAAATAAGCTAAGCATGATTGATTATTTCAAAGATTAATATCATAAAGAATTTATTTTGTCTAAAAAGTAACAAACTTGTTTAAAATGAGATATTATTTTGACTAAATCAAAAATTAATAATACATAACAATACATAAATAAAACTGATATGTGTGAGGTGACAGGCAGCATGCTTGGTGTTTGTCTGATATATATAAAATATACATATAATTTTTACAGTAGTGTTAGTGACCTAGAAAAATGCTTATCTAAATGAAGACCATGCCTACTTTCGCAACAACTCAACTGAAGAGAAAGAGATTTTGGTTTTTGCATGTTGATGCTTCAGCAAACTAACAAATAAATTCTACATTTGCAAAATTGCAATTGCCCTTAACAACTAATGATATAAAGGGAAGACTACGTATTTGTAATAACTAAACTAAGGTGGTCAGGAATCTATAGTTCCTTGTCTAATGTCAACGGTGACAATTTTAGTCTTTCACCTCTCTTAGGCGAACAGTGGACAGCAGATCATTCAGCTGTATTATGGCTCACCAATCCATTGATATACCATGCTCATTACTTTTTAACATTACTGATGGCAGTGAACGTAAAGGAGCAGCGTGGGAAAACTCCTAGATAAAAAGCTCAAACTATGATGGACTGCACCTTTATTAATGTATAGAATCACACTCCATTACCAATGGTGTGGTTAATGCAATGTCAACAATCAAAAAGTTATGATTTCTTTACATTAGATGGCTTGAACAGATCTACTGTCAATATCAAATACACCAATTTTGAATCTAAAAGTCTCAGATTATTCACAACTAATTATTACTATTTCTAATAGACTATATACTAATTTGTGTTTTCTACAAAGCTTTCGGTGAACACTAAAATAATCAATCACTAAGAGTGATAGAGAGAAAACAAAAAGAAAAAAGAATTTATTTAACTTGAAATCTATATTGAGAGCTGGGAAAGTAAAAAGAAATGGTGACAGATAACCCCCTTGCCACAGCAACCAAAAACTCAAATAGTCCAGGTATAGTTACGTATAAATTCTTCCTGAGGTTATAATCCTCACTCGAAGGTAAATTGATATCCGATCAGAAACGTGACACACCCTCGACTAATTCTCTAAGCTGATTACTCACATAACCAACTCACGCCATTACAACATTTGCGTACTGATTTTTGTTCATGAGTTACAAGGAAGAAATATTCACTGTCATTCTCATTTGAGACATTCACCAATAAAAGCTACAGAGGAGATTCATAGAACTAGCCAAAATGATCATCTCCTCTATAATATTTTTTTACAATGATTGTTTTATCAAGCTCTTGATCAATATATTTATCTCAAAATAAAACATGTGAATTTATCCATCATCGTGACAGAACTATTGTTTTATCAAGCTCATGATCAATATATTTATCTCAAAATAAAACATGTGAAATTATCCATCATCGTGACCGAACTATTGTTTTATCAAGCTCATGATCAATATATTTATCTCAATATTAATCACATGAATTTATCCATCATCATGACCGAACTATTGTTTTATCAAGCTCATGATCAATATATTTATCTCAAGATAAACCATGTGAATTTATCCATCATCATGACCAAACTATTGTTTTATCAAGGTCATGATCAATATATTTATCTCAAGATAAACCATGTGAATTTATCCATCATCATGACAGAACTATTGTTGTATGATTCTAAAATGTGCAGAATCACCTTATGAGAAAAGCTACACAACCTAAATAACCCCTGATTGGTCAATGTGACCCAGTGCAATATCGATATGACCTCTACTTATCAAGTTACTAAAGTCAGAGAGATTATAATTGACATTATACCCTGCCCTATGAAACAAGTGTGCAATCTCATCAGGATATATGCAATTCAGATTGCATGGCATTTGTTGAGGTCCTATCTTATTTTCCTGGTTTAGATTTTCGAAGCTCTCTAAGTGCTTAGATAGTTGTAAGCAAGTGTTGCCTGGCTCATAATCCCTGATGTTAACCTCCTATAAATGTCATTAGAAACGTTCCTATGGCTATGCACTTGAGTATTGGTGGGACGAAAAGGACCAAAGATATCAATGTAGAAAATACGCTCCAAAAAAGTGTTTTGCTTATTTGAGATTTAATCCCAGACCTTCATATCTGAAGCAAAATAAGCACATAACTTCTTTATATAACCCCCAACCCTTGTCTCAAATTAATTCTTTAAGAGATTCGCTCATATCTCATGATTCCATTTGATGTGACAAATCTCATTAGCTTTCAAGCAGTAATTAAGCCCTAATACAAGTGAAGAATTAACACAAATAAAAGCCCGGTTTTCACCTAACAGTTTCATGTCTAGAAAGATTAAGCGGGAAGGAGATTTTACCGATGACACAGAGTGAACTGTTGATAGCATGATGTCTAGTTGTTGTAGCACACTATTTCTATGAAGGGTCTAGAGCCGTTAAATCCTTGATAGACTAGGAATCATTTCGTCAGTATCGATTAACACTTTAAATGCTATGCAGAAATATTCTGGATCAGCCAGGTTGCCGCCAATATCCCTCATACTGAATTTCTTAAATGGTTTGTGAATATACTCAAATAATTTGAGATTTGGCATCTATAGAGACACATACTCTCGGCTTAAATTAACCTCCTACTACAATTATGTTTCTGAGAAAGTCTTTACCACATTGCCAACAAAGTCTCATTCCCTCTTAGTAGAGCTGTGTTCAAATAAATCCAACACTGTTTTATATGTCATAATCTTAGTTCACTGGTAAAGGGCAAAGGGACTTTGTTTGTTCTTTGACAGGAATTGGAATAAAACTTTTGAAATGAATTTTTTTCCATGACCCTGACACATACCATTGCTCGTTACCTCTTTAAAGAGTTGGGTCCAATTAATTGATCATATGGCTCAGCACAGCCTTATCTCATAGGTAAAGGGTAACAAGACAAATCTTTGACAGGAATTGGAATAAAACTTTTGAAATTAACTTGTTTTCCATGACCCTGACACATACCATTGCTCATTACCTCTTTGAAGAGTTGGGTTCAAATAAACTGATCAGAACAGCCTGATCTCATAGGTATAGGGAAACAAGACAAATCTTTTACAGGAATTGGATTACACAATTTATGAAGAACTGGATTTTTAGCAGTAAAATGATAAGATCACTCAAAACTGAAGAAACCAATAGAAATTTGCCATCACTGTTACAATTGCTCAGAAAAGATTCAGTTGTTGGACAGAATGATATTCATGATATTATACAAAATTCAGAATATCAAGTCACTTGGGCGTTAACTCATGGTCGATCAATATTGTTTTATTTTGGTCTATAAAATAAGGTATTGACCTTATTACCAGGCTATAATGGTTTTTTGATGACTCAATGACTTAGAAAAAGTTCCATCGATAGGCTGAACTAAGAAGGCATTCCTTGAAATAGGATTTGACACTGAGCTTTTACATTTTCAGGATAAACAAGAACATCTTAAGAAGAAACAAAAAATCCTAAATAGCAAATTTGGGGAATTGTGGACTGGCAAAACATTCAAAAAGCCTAAGTTAAGATATGCTCTGGTGTTTTCACTGACTAGTTGGACACAAGACAACTAGTCTCAACACCAACTATCGAATTGTAAATGAATGTACATTTCCTCCCCACTAAAAGTTGCAAGTGATAAGGGAGGTACTTGTCAATCACCTTATAACATGCACTATTTCAAAGTACACCAGTTTTAGAGTGTAACTGATAAAGGGTGTCACTTGTCAATCCCAACATTTTTCATTGAAAACATACACATACACTTTGAGTCTCGACACCAACTATCAAATCAAAATTGGATGTACATTTCCTCAAAGTTGCAAGTGATAAGGCAGGTATTTGTCAATCACCATATGCAATATTTCAAAGTACACCAGTTCTAAGGTGTCACTAATAAAGGATGTCACTTGTTAAATTTCAAAGTGCAAAAGTGATAGAGTGTCACTTGTAAACATCTTCTTAACTCCCAATATTTCCCAAGATAAAAAGTGTCACTTGAAAGTTCCCTCATGTCTCCTAACAAGTGAAGAAGGGACGGAGTAAAAGGACGTGTTAATTTCTACATAAACTCATAATATTTCTAAGCACAAAGCAACAAAAAATGTCACTTAAAATTACCACATAACTCTCAATTTGTGCATAAGCAAAGTATCACTTGAAAATTCCCCCAAAATTAAAATCCTCCAAAAGTGCAGTCAACTTATAAGGCCAAATGGCGTCAAAGTGCAAAACTACTATATATGTGTGCATATCACAAAGATTAAACTGTCAAAATCAGGATTTATATCATGGTTACTGCAGTACATGTATACTTCAAAGTGTATGTTAAAAGCAGGCCTGATATCATTACAGCTTGCAGACAGGACACATGTAATGAGGCGAATGACAGGTAGATAGATAAAGATAAAGATATTGATTTAGTATAGGTGAAACCTGGCATGCAATATGAGACCGGCAGGCTGATCACTTGGCAAAAATCTTCTCACGTAATGTGATCTTCAACATACAAGGTATTCAATACAAGATTGTCCTCGGAAATTTTATTACACATATTTTATCAGTTTATCTTTAGTCACATTCCTGGACAGATTATCTTTAGATAGAAGCTGAAATTTTGCTTTTTAATGAACGCTTCCAGTAAATGACAAGTCCTAATGGCTTTTTTGCACAAGATGAAACAGTAGTTACATTGAATTTGTTTTGGAAAATTACTTTTCTTTAGTTCAATTCAGATACAATTGATACATTTTGTTCAATTCGCACTTGATGATTTCAAGTGATGCCTGTCTGGTCTTTGGTTAGCATTATATATCTAGAAGCATTAAATACACCAGTGAGAGTGTTAGCATAGGAGTTGATATGACATGATGAAGATGTTGATGTAACCTAAAACTTATATATCTGAAATGAGATACCTCTGACAACAGTACATTAGATCTATGTACCTCGCCAGATGATACAGAGGATATTTCTGACAACACATGTAGGTAGCTATCTATGTACCTCGTCTGAATCCAACTCCACCTGGTGATGTAGTTCCTCAGCATGAAGTTCGCCCACTATAGCACCGTGTGAGTCAGGTCTAGGAGGGATGGGAGGTCCATCATCATCTTGCCAGTCGTAAAGTTCAGCGCCAGGGGGCGCCACCTCTACCCCGAGAGTAGCCTCCTCGTATGATGGCAAGGGCGCCATTTCTAAAGCTTTCCCAGCATGTACTACTGTACTCTGTTCCTGTAATATCTCAGGTTCCATGTTCTCGTAATCAAATCTCCGCACCGATGTCTGACTCACGGAATGTGTGTAACTTTGGGGTGATGTTTTTGGAGGCGATTTTCGAGGCGACAGTTTCTTTGGAGAGATTTTACGAGGGCTTCTATGCACAATGTCTTCATCACTCTCGTAAAAACTGTCCTTTCTCTTAACACTTTCATCAACTTTTGTTTCACTGGAAACTGTGTGTGTCACGGGGGAACTCTGAGGGAATGCGATTGTGGTTGAGTCAGGGAGCTGGTCCGTGAAGTGATATTCCTGTTGGGCATGCTCAGTGAACGAGAGATTGGAACCAATCGGTGCAGAGAACAACGGCGGCTGCAGAGTGGGAAAAATGCAGAAGGAGTGAATAGCCACTCAGAACATTCAAAAGATTATGGTCAGAATCCTCTATACTCACTTCCATTTGGAGCTAAAGTAAAGAGCATTGAGTATAATGAACAAAATAACTTGTCCAAATACGGTGATAACCCTAATGGCAATATCCCGTTATCATTCAATTAAACTTCTTGGTCCAATGAAAGAAGAATCGAAATCATAACTGACTCATGATTTATCTCAATTGTTTCATAAATATTTATCATTTTTCATATCATTTTTTATGAATATTCTTATTAACAAAAATCAAAAGTCAGCGGTGTAGAGGATTAAGACTTTGCTAACTAGAGGCGTCACCAAGAGAGAGTCTCGTCAGAATACTGTGATCAATGTCATAAGCACCCATTATCATACCTCAATTTTAAAGAGGGATTAAAGGGGGATAATCAATGATATTTCATGATCATTTTGAGAGAAATGTATATATCAGGACGTGTAACCTTTACAACAATGAAATTCAACAATATATATCAGATAAAGGTTGCTTGCTGCACATGGCTTTTGTGTAACAGTTATTGATTTGGGACTCTTTGGGAACACCAAGTGTGTTTATCTTTTACAAGGGGTGCTTATAGTTGATTACAGTGAGTTATGAATTCAACTCTCTCTTTTATCACCTTCCAAACCAAACTCAATCAAGAAAAGATATGGCATAAATAAAAACAAAGCATTTAACCTTATAAACAACATGCTCATCTCCATTGCGAAAATATCTACACAATGTTCAACCAATAACTTTCAAACATATTGGCTTGACTCACAAAATTTATGAAAATTTATTTTTATGTGATTTCATGTGGTTGCATTAGGCTTTGATCCAGATATATATTTTTTTTATGCTTAAATCTGCTCTGTCAACAACTAAGTTTTTTCTAAATAGTCAAACTATATCAAATATCATAGATAGCGGCCCAAAACTGAAAAATCTTTGACCTGACTTTTACCTTTTTTAATTTCAATTTAGCTTCAGATTGAATGTTGTTAACATGTGCAAGGTACCAATTATGAAATAAGAATAATAATTTATGGAAATGACATTTAAGCATTTTAAAAACTGATCTAATTCATAAAGATCAATGAATATATATTCACAAGAATCCAAAACTCGTAACATTTGTAAAATTTAAGATTTACACTCAAAATCTTAAAATATTTTAATAGACAAAGATAATTCATGGCTTAAACTAAATGATATAATAAAGAACTGTGGACTGTTAATGCAAAAGGCATGCACAATACAATTAGCAAAGATATTTTTGCACATCATGAGCAGAATAATGTTAAGAGAATCAGGAAGCAACACACATGAAATCACAGCGATGCACGTCGCATACGGTGCACATGCACATGTAATGTACAGCAGCAAAATGCACAATACAGAGCACAAAGTCGAATACTGAACATTTGTAGTTGCAAGAAATAGCCAATATATTTGGTGAAGTTGAGCTGTAAATATTAATCCGATCCATCCGTTTCCATGATAACTCACTACTATATGATTGGTAATAGAGGATTGATTATGATGATGATGTTGATGATGATGATGATGATGATGATGATTACCCATTTTGTGTGATGAAATTAGAGAATATGTGTAGCTCTAAAGAGCAAAAGTGTATTTGCGGCAACTGCATGTCTTGTGTGACAGGAAAATCATGGAAATGAGGAGAAAGAGTTTTGGAATGATTTTTATGTGAAACTGTTTAAATAAAGAAGTATCATTTATGAAGAAACCTGAAATAAACAAAAGCCCTACAGGTGAAGTGGTGTGTGTAGAGAGTGTTTACAGTAAAATTTTTAACAGTGTAAGGGAGATAACTCTTCAAATCCAAAATGTCCGATAGATATTGACTTGTGTTCTGATCCGTGGTAGACTAAAGTGGAATAAGTTTACAAAGACTTGTGTTCCCATCTCCTTGATATTGTCCAGATTCAGAGATCGATGTTATGTATTTTGTTATAAAAGAAGAGCTGTAAATGATAAATTTCCATATTTGTTTGAAAAGACTGGTACTACTATCGCCTGAGAGCAGGTAATGACAGCTCGTGTATGCTATTATCACAAAATCACTTACCTTATATTTTCGTGTAGGTAATCTTATAACAAATTCGCCTATTGATATGTTCACAAACCTGGTTATCCTGTTTAAAGGTGTCAGCGAGGGGAAGAGGTTTGGCGACCCCTATTCTCACCACCCCTTTTGGAGCACCTTTGAGGGCTTGCACAGCTTCGTCGAGGGTCGCATGTTCCACATTATTGTCGTTGACGAAGATGAGACGATCGCCTGGCACCAGCCTCCCATCCAGTTGAGCAACACCTTTCGGCACCAGGCTTCGGATCACTATCACTGTTTCATTAGTATTCTGGGGGTCCTGCAAAAAACATCGATATTTATAAATGGTGAACATAGAACTTGTAGCAGGCCAGACGTCACTAACACATTTTCCCTGGTATTTTGGGGTCCTGCAAGCAACATCGATATTTATGTTGAATAAGATATCAATAATTTTCTAAAGTATTTATAGAAGGCCAGATATTATTAAAAAGATTTGTTAATCTTCTGGCAGTATTGCAGAAAACTTTGTTACTAATTTAGAATAAGATTTAGAATTTATAGAAGGCCAGATATTACTGTCCTGCAGAAACATTGATATTTAAATTGAATTAGATATCATAATTTAAGGAATATTTGTAGCAGGCCACATAATACCGAAACAAGGGGTTCTTAAAGAAGCTCCTACACTGTGAAAGACATTTGTAATATTTTGACCAATGGCTATCAATGAAGACCAAAGGGAGTTCATATCTGCAAAGTCGATGATTGATGGGTAACCTGAGTCAATCAAAATAAATTAGGGCTTTATTCAATAAAAATGTTAATCAGAGAACACTAAGCTTCCAAGGATAAGTGATTTAGGGTACCGGGTATGTGTAAATTTTACAAATGTTAGACAAGTAACACCCATATTAGAGGTATTCACAGGTTGGATTTCCCCACAGTGACGTACCTCCTAGAAAAATCAAAGCTATATAGTCTTTAAGGTCTGATGAAGAAGGCTAACGCCGTCGAAACATGCAAATTATTATTTTGGACTTTCTGCGGATAACTCAATGCATTGATTGTGATCTTCTCTCTTTTTAAAGCTTATAGTACAGTAGTTTACTTCAAGAAGTTGAAAAAGCCAAAAAGAATTTAAGATACAAGAAGTCAGACCTTGCCATTACCACAAAGGGGCTTCCAAGCCTGATGAGCTACGTATAAAGCATTTGATCACACTATTTGCACATGCACAGAGTGTGGGATCACTATCAAAGTATCCATGAAACTCTAGTAGCCTTGTATCAAAGAAGAAAATCAATCAAATGACGGGTGTGGCAATGAAGCATTTAGCAAGATCGTTAAAAAAATTTCATCTTGGGATTTTAGTTGTCTAAAAATCACAATAAGCTAGCATAAACCTAAGTACAAAAAGGTTACATTTCTCTATCAAGCATTGCTCATTCAGTTTGAGACATCCTCCAGTAAGAGGCTTAGCAACGACCTCTTTAGCCAGACAGGAAGCAAGAACCTAAGCTCCAATCACTGAGATAAACTCTCATCTGGTCACTGGACTGCGGTGTCACTTGCTGACTGTGTCATTTCGCCTACATCTTCTATCCATTGGTTTATCTCATACACTTTGTGAAAAAGAGTGCCAGCACAGCAGCTCACCAAGCTTGTGATAGTGAGTAAGTGAGTTGGTGTTTAACATGTTTTCAACAATATTTCAGTTATTAAACACGTGGATGAAAATCTTTCAAAAGAGAGTGGACAGATCACGGAGAAAGGGATCGACAGGATGAGGCATAGTGAAAGTTAGTTAGAGCTAGTAACTCAAATTTGGTCTGGCTTCTACCCATCGACCTTTCCGGACTGGATATCCCTACCAGGAGCATGTAAGCTCCAGCTGGCATAGCTCTCAGGGTCTCTGAATCACGCAAACCACCACACCATGATAAGGTACACAGTCAAATGGTGGACAAAGCATATATGATAAAAGATACCAAATTAGTTTGAAGACTTTCCTGTAAATTTCAGTTTGGATAAGTCAGAACCATAGTTTACAGTGCGAATCCTTCTATTCAGGGTCCAAATAGTACATGGTACCCAAGATTTCAGCTTTACAGGAAGAAACACACAAATAGGATTTAAGGCATGGCTCCTATGTCCCTTCTCGCGCACAGATGATCCTCACATCTACAATTTTGTATTCCATCTGACCAAGCAGCCTGACTAGAGCCTTTACTTTAGAAAAGATGAAGACCATAGTTTTTTTTACAGTTTGACCGCTGAGGTGCCTTTTTTCTTTGCTTACGTTGGTTAGAGAAATCAAGCTCATTTTCTTAGACTAGCCCCCTGTACAAAGCTACTAACACTTAGATTTTTATCACAAATTGTCAAGCGAAATGGAGTTGGAAGGTACAAGGTATGCTAGACATAACCTGGAAGTAATGCTAAGCACACACTATAAACAATACAAGTGTTTGCCACTAACATGGCAATGTCCCCCGCCGTTAACAAATCGGAAAAGTAGGTGCACGTTAACAATGTATTAGAAATTGGTCAAAGTGTTGTAGTCTCCTTGAAAATGACGTCAAGGTCACCAAAGTCGACTGGCATCTTAGTCTTCCTCCATTGAAAGCTGTCACCAAATATGAACACTTTAGGTGCTAAGCTTCACGCGTTTGTTGTTGTGACCTTGAAAATGACGTCAAAGTCACCAAAGTCGACTGGCGTCTGAGTCTTCCTCTATTGAAAGCTGTCACCAAATATGAACACTCTAGGTGCTAAGCTTCATGAGTTATCGCGTTAACAAGAATCCGGACGTACGTATGTAGGTACGGACAGACGCCGCTGAATTCATAGTCCCCCGTACTGCGTTGCGGCGGGGGACAATAAGGGCACAGTACCATCAGTGTATTTGTTTGAATAAACTTTTAAATTGACTGCTGCTGTTCTGGAAATCACACTCCGCAGTAACTTCATCATAATCATATCACGAAATTTTAGCAAAAAGGCAAAAACTAGCATATCCCCCCAAATTTTATTTCAACAAAATGTATATGATATACCCTGGTATTATTTTCCCATCAAATACTATAAATTTTCCTTAAGTGTTCCCTCAAAGTATCTAAAAATACAAATTAATATTGATTTATAAAGGTTACAGGTAGATGAATTTATGTCTTAAATGGTGTTGCAATACTTTTTCCAGTTGTATATACATGTGCTTTCAATCAAAGGCTACCCTGGTCTGCCTGTTTCCTTAACTATCAACTATTAAGTAATGCAACAGAGAGGTTTACAGATATCTCTTTTCAAAAGGGTTGCAATACTGTATCCAGGTGAACAGACGACATCACAACCCACCTGGTAGTCAAGAATGCTAAAGCCGAGCCCCTTGTCTTCCTTCAGCAACTCTATACAGACGGGCTCGCTACTCCACATGGCCAGGTTGGTGAGAGGTTCTAGCGACCGAGACTTGGTTTTGTTGAGCGAGTTTTGTACAGCAGTGTCAGTGGAGGAGAGCGCCATCTCTGATTTGGCCTTGACCAATCGGTCGCTGGCGGGCAGGATGGTGTGCACCCCGTCCGTGTTGAAGACGCTCGAGAGGAACTGGGCGTCCTGTTGTGCATAGGTTTCGCTTGCGGGCTGCGTCTTCCGCCGTGCGCACACGAGACGCACATGTTGAGGCAGGTCCTTCAGGATGTTGACCACCTCCACATGGTTCAGACCCAGCAGTCGCTTGCCATTCACCTACAGAAGAAGGCGGTCAGTCATGAAATGGGCTAATTGCTCATATGTGTAACCTGTTGATGGTTCAAGGATGCTTGTACAATTTATCTCAGATGATTACATTTTGAAGAACATCAGGGAAGGTGTTGTTGTATTCAACTTAACATATTAATATACTACATACCCAATATTTGCAAAGTTTATTTAGTGATAGTTGATTGGGCAATAATATAACCCTTTTGAAAGATAATGGAAAAATATTCTTTTGAACATAAATTTTTTTCCATCTTATTGTTATTTTTAAAATACCACACATCCTCTAATAAACACATTGGCGCCTATTTTCAGTACCTCTTAATCTTAATTATTGGACAACCGGCGTTTATCTCCTTGATAGAAAATTTAAGTTTACATAATGTGTATAATGAATAAGGGAGCATTAATTGTTTAGACCTGGCACTTATTAGTGGCCCAGTGTTTATTTTTTCAACTGTCCTTGACACCTGGCATTTATTAGAGACCCGGTGCTTATATGAGACCCAGCTCTTATTGGAGGAAATACAGCTTATCAACCTACTAACTACCATCTACAACCCATCCCTCCCATCAAAGATGTTCCACCGAGACCAAATCTCACCTCGAGCAGCTCGTCACCACTGATGAGATGTCCATTGAGTCCCACAGGACCGTCGGGCAGGATGGAGCGGATGTAGTGGTGGGGTCGTACTTCCACCCCGTTCTCCACATCCACCGTACCCTCCAGGCTGATCCCAAGACCACCGCCCTCCTTGAACTTGGACAGCTGCGCCACCTGTCAGGAGAAACAAGAAAATATTTTAGTATTTCATTGGAACAATGGAACAGATGATAGTTTATTTGAATTTTTTTTCAATCTATTTAACCAAATATCTGTGGGTATTAGGATGATACAGGATATCCTTTCTTTACACAGTGACCAACTTCACATGTTTCACTCTGTCAATGAGATTTGATTCCAGTCAACTGATTTCTTGAAATAATGTGACACAAACTGGTTTATGAGATAATGGTAATGTAAAGCCTTATAGGAGTGGCAGCTAAAAGAAATCTCTTTATAGAAAAGAGAAAAGTTAATATTATTTTTAGTCAACTTCAGTGGTATAATTGCACACCTTTCCTAAATTTTTGTAATTCATAGTATTGGCTGAAAAAGTGCTAAAACAGCACTAACCCCTCAATTGACCTGATAGGATATCTGGATAGTAAGGCTGAAAAAATCTGCATAGGACTAAATGACACAATGGTGTTCATCCATTCAAGTAACAAAGCAAAATTTCCCCAGGGAATAATACCTGTTTTCATTGTAGTGAGCAGCATGAGTTGGTTGGAAACTAGAAAACCATGAGTGGCATTATACATTCCATATTTCCTTTAATAAGTGCCCATTCGCTTATTTTTCCAGCACCCCTTGACCAACCGCAGGTTCTGAGTTTATCAGAGACATGGGGCTAATTAAAGGAAATACAGTAATTGCATTAAACATTGCACAAAAACCCTACTGCATGAAGTACATTCAGCACATACAGTTCTTCTGGGGATTTCAAATTGAACCCTTTCTATCCAATACCAGTGTATGAAATAAGCTTGATAAGTATAGCCAGCCCGAAAGTATCAATTTGGAAATCTTAATGGAAAATCACCAGAGACTCAGCAGTATTGTGTGCAGTAGAGAACAGTTCTACATGCAGTAGAGATCGGATGCAATGCTACACAGAATTTCAGCCCAGTACCACCCATTGCTTGCTAGTTCCAGTCGATGTTTGCAGGTTTCACTGCAATGCCAGGCCACAACGGTGTGGTGGGTTTTCTCCCTTAAATAACACTTGCAGCCATGATATGCGTGAAATACTCTTGAAAGCTGTTTTAAACTCCAAATCACCTCACCTCACCTTAACGGTAAAATTAGAGAGAATCCACCAAAAGTTACCAAGCCGGACCAAAAGTAATATAATCAGGTTATCGAAAGTGGCACATATTTCATAGACTGCCATGGAATACCATGAATATTAATATAAATCTCTAACCTCTGCTGTATTCTGATCTATTTTAACTGGTGTTTTACAATATTTAATCAAAAAGAAGTAATTTTAACAAGAACAAAATATACTAGAATCAGGGCGGCGCTAGCCTACGCTTTAGAAATGGGGTTTGGTTAGAATGGCAAAACTATGGATCAATTGAATGATTCATAACGGTACAAAAAGTTAAATAAAGTAAAGGGGGGAGTACCGTCAAAACACAGTAATGACACTTGTAGAAAGTTCCACATTTTAATGCAACGTTTCGGGGGTCGTTGGACCCCCTTCATCAGACCTTCATCGGGTCTGATGACATTAAAATGTGGAACTCTTAACGAGTGTCATTACTGTGTTTTGACAGTACTCCCCCCATTTACTTTAAGAACAAAATATGTTGAATAAGAATTCAAGAGGATACCACAACAAGTTTAATTTGATAATGGCAAAGAAAATATTTTGGGATTAATTAATGAAAATCAATAAGCTTTCAGCATTGTTAAAAAAAGTCAGCATAATGTCTTCAGTAGTAAAGAATATAAAGAATACTGAAAATAAACATCAAAGATGTGGAAAGATGTGGAAAGATATGGTGTCAGTTCAACAAAAACTTCAAGATAATAGATGTGCTTTTGAAGTTTTCATAAACACATGATACAAAGAAACATCCTTGCAAAATTCAATAAGGCCTTCTCCTAGAGTAAATATAGTTTTGGTATTAGGAGTCATAATTTAATATTTCTGAGAAAAAAACTAATAATTACAACAGTCCATTTCATGATATTTTTTTTCAAATGACCAAAGGACTTTTACTTAAAGGGTTAGTGTTTTATCTCTGGAGTCTGTGGTATATATTTCATGACTTCATACATTTTCAAAACTACACTGAAGAGGTTTTTTCGAATTTAATTGTTTGGAGTTTGGAATTCTTTGGAACTGTCAAAGACCTCACCTCCATGTGAGAGTGTTGAAATGTCAACTGTCAACTCTTGTATCCATTAATATTAGCATATAAAAAAACTTCAGAGAGATTTCATGGCAAACACGCAAGAAATTTACCTTATGAAAATTTTTAAAAATATTTCCTCAAAACATTTTAAAACTATTTAACAAATTTCTCTATTTAGATACAGTCAACGGAAAATAACAAAACAACTTCAGAAGTCTTTCAAACTATATACTATAATGCAAAGGGTATTTACTACCCTGGTAAATTTTGAAGATTTAATCCTAGATTTCAATCCAGATCAACAAATTTCTATCATTCAATAACTCTTGTCAAAAATCTTAAAAAACATATCATGTCCAATTTACAGGAACTCATTGAAGAAAAGCAAAACCAAGAACGGACAATGTCTATTACTGGACCATCAAATTTTTACACTTCAATTAATGATTTTTCCAAATATTTCAAACTAAGTGCTCTTTTGCCACCTCAAGGTGTTCATGCAAGCATTCATAATGAGCAGTTATCTCTGGTGGGCTGGTATGTAATGACGGCAGTTTGCCGCATGCAAGCGATTCTGTAACCTATTGATTTGGCGGTATCAGGCACCATGAACACAGTGCATCCTGCCACGACAAGTAATGTATATGATTACCCTACTTTGGAGAAACAAGGACTACCGTCCTTCCTGTACCAGTTCCATCAATACATTAACTCTCATGATTTTCTTGTCCAACCCCGAGTGCAAACACTGCAGACCTGCTTTCGAATGTGACATTTTTATGAAAGGACATTATCGAGTTTGTTATAAGCCTTTTTGTTGGGTCTTGCTCGTCGAGAGTTTTTAACTTGGTCAAAAGAGCAGGAACATGATTTTCCTTTTGTAAAGGCAGATACGGCTGATGAAATGCAAATATTGTCCCATAATGCTGCCTATAAATCAGATAGCCTTTTCAGTCTTTAGTTCAACGAACATCCGTGATACAAATAGTTGGTCCCAGTTTGCTCATTCATTACAACTTGTTCTCTTCGAATTTTGTCCAGGGACTCCATTGAAGATGGTTGCTCAAGACAACATTCCGTGATTTGAAGAAAAAAATTATGGTCATCAAATGCACAAATCGACCTGCTTAAACTTGAATATTATTTATCTTCTCATAAAGAAAATATTTCCAGAGACAAAATGTAAACAATAGTGGATGGGAATGGACTGAAAATGCTTGGGGTCAGATTTGATGTTTCTTTGAGCAAACATGGGCAGCAAGCCAAGAGGATGGATGAACACACAGTGAACAGGTCTGTTTGTACAGGAACAGTTGATATAAGCAGACAGTTTCCAGGGAGTACACTTAGCCAGGTTAATGATTAAAGAGAGAGAATTACAAGTGATCCAACACTGTTTAAAATATTGACATCTCCTCTTGCAGTCTCTCCACTATCTGGCTGCTGAATCAATTACTGCCAACCATTCTTAATGTCAATTTACATCTCATAAACATTGCTATATTTGGGATCACACTATCTGCAATAGCACAAATTCTTGTACTTTGCAGGTTGAGTCTCTTGCGGGATTCGAACCCACACCCTCAGAGTAAGACAACACCTCCAGCATTGACCATACCAGCAGCTTACCATCTTGCCTCTCTCCTTCACAGTCTAAATGGCATGTATCTCCAACACATCTAATTAACAGAGGAAAACTTCAGGCACTGACATGGGTAAAGGATAGGCTTCCTTGAATGTTCAAGGACTTGGAATGTAAACGTAAACAATAGGATTATTCAATTGCCCGCAAGTAAACTGTTTACAATGGGTATATTCCAGCATAACGTGAAAGGTTGCCATGGGAAATAATCAAGGCAGGTAAAAGCTTGAGGTAAACAAGAGATCTGGGGAATAGTATAAGATCTGCTAGTAGAAATATTACAAGTGAATTACAGGCAAAATTTTAAACAGGAAAGATTTCAAGACTTGCTGGCTGGAAGTTAACCAGGAGATTATGCCAAGAGCTAAAGGTAAAGGGTTAACAAAAGGAATTTTCAATCACTTTCAGGTTATAGAAGAACAAGGGGAATTCTCCTAATCCGGTAGGTTAAAAGTTAACAGAGGGTATAAGACTTGTAGGCAGAATGTTTACAAAGGGAATATCAAAAGATTTGCAGGTAAGAATGCAAAATTAGCAAGCAGAATATAAAAGGTTAATGTGGGGAATATTCCAGGAGCAACAGATAAAATGGTAACGAAGAGATTGTTTCAGGAGCCACAGCTGAAAGGTTAATGACCAGATTTATCAGGAGCCACAGCTTAAAGGTAAATGAAGGGATTTATCAGGAGCCACAGCTAAAAGGTTAATGAAGGGATTTATCAGGAGCCACAGCTAAAAGGTTAATGAAAGGTTTTATCAGGAGCCACAGCTTAAAGGTAAATGAAGGGATTTATCAGGAGCCACAGCTAAAAGGTGAATGAAGGGTTTTATCAGGAGCCACAGCTAAAAGGTGAATGAAGGGTTTTATCAGGAGCCACAGCTGAAAGGTGAATGAAGGGATTTATCAGGAGCCACAGCTAAAAGGTTAATGAAGGGTTTTATCAGGAGCCACAGCTAAAAGGTTAATGAAGGGTTTTATCAGGAGCCACAGCTGAAAGGTGAATGAAGGGATTTATCAGGAGCCACAGCTTAAAGGTAAATGAAGGGATTTAGCAGGAGCCACAGCTAAAAGGTTTATGAAGGGATTTAGCAGGAGCCAAAGCTAAAAGGATAATGAAGGAATTTAGCAGGAGCCACAGCTAAAAGGATAATGAAGGAATTTAGCAAGGGCCACAGGTGAAAGGATAATGAGGGGATTATTCAAGAAGCCAAAACCAAAAATATACAACATAACAAGTCCATTTTAAAAAGAACCCTATTAACAACCACCACCAGCAAACGTCAAACTAAAAATACCTACCTAAATTTATCAATAATGTACTCAATGCAGTAAAAAAATTATCTTGTTAATAATTGCCATTTTGTGTATTGCGTAAAATGCATATTTTGTATGTAATCACATTTATTTTGGAACAATAAAGAGATTTTAATTTTGGGTTTAATGGATTATTTCTAATCCTGACAGTAAAAGGTTAATCAGCGAATATTCAAGGACAAAAAGGTAGGAAGTTAACGAGGGGAATAATCCAGAAGTCCCAGATAAAAGATTAACCATCTTGAATTCTGTGTGTTGTCTTTACAGAGCAGGTGTTGTGTAAACAATAACTTGTTTATATTCTAGTTGAATCACTCTCTGGATTTTCTTTGCCTGGCATAATTGGCTTAGGAAAATTCTTAAGGTATACTATTACTGTTCAAATATTACTTACAGTTTAGTAAATGTTGCTTTCTTGAGACCACTATCTTCAGAGATTATGCATGAATTTTATTGATAAGTATTAAATTCCAAAGCCATGTTTTTCAGATTTGTAAAATGTCAGATGAATATAAGGTCACTCTTTGTTGAGATAACTAACTTCTAACTATTCTAAGATATCTATCATCTGGTTTACAAGCGCTTAGGATTGGCCACAATTCAAATGTCAAGTTGTTAAAGGGCATTTAGAAAAACTCAAATATCGTCTTTCTTGGCAATTGACAATTAAGGATCGCTCAACAGTTAAGCAACAAGATCATAATTATAATATAATATATATCTATAACTGATGACAACAGTCTCCTGAAACTCGTAAATCTGCTTATGACCATGTCGGCGTCATGTCGTCAGTTGGATGGCATTCCCCCCTTTTCTACTTATCTATAAAAAATATTTAGTGACCTGCTTGACCTTTTCACCTGCTAATGAAGAATAATTCTGATACTGCTTCTCTGAATGTCATTTGCCCAAAGTTGGACATTTATAGTTTATTATATGCACGTCCCTGCCCAAAGCCATTCTTGGATTTTTCTCTTTAGCAACCAAATAATATTCCTTTTGTTGTACAGTGGTATCAGGATAATCATGTTAAATATAATGTACATATGTGAGTGGTTTTGATGAGTATATCAACTTCAATAATGATTCTATAGTTCTATAATGATTCATATGATGCTTAAAGATTGAATATTCAGGTGGTCTGTAAGTCATTCTATTAGTTAAGGACCGCTACAATCTTCAATAATGAGATATTCTATAGTTCTATAATGATTCATATGATGCTTAAAGATTCAGGTGGTCTGTAAAGCTTACGTGGAGCAGATATTTGGGATAAGCTTTGATCAATTTAGAGAAAAACAGGTGCTTTATGTTTCAGAATTTGTATGGCAGTGCTTTTTGCTTAACTCTTAACCTTCTGAAGAATTATTGTCAAATATTTCTGATTGGTCAGTTTACTGGAAGAACATACCGGGGCCTAGATTTGCGAAGCACTCTTAGCGCCAAGATAGTCGTAAGTACCAGCCATTAACATTAGCCTGTGACTATCTTAGCACTATGAGAGCTTAAAAAATCTGGGCCCAGATCACTAAAGTAAACCTTATTGCCATCTTTTTACACAGGGCTAAGGTTACCTTAGTGACTTAATAAAGATTATATTAGTGTTTTGTGCAACGGGACCCTGATCTTAGAAAACTTTGGCATGTGCAGATAAAGAGTAAGACAAGCTTTTATGATAAAAAGTTACTTACGACAACTTCGAAATCGCTGCCAATGAGAGGTTCCCAGCATGCCTTGATTGCAGCCTCAACATCAGGTAACAATTCCCCACCTGGAAGATCAAAATGGATTATGAACGACCTATAATCAAGGCATACTGTACAGGAATCATAATCACTATTAACATCATCAGAACCACCAGGATTTAAATGTTGTTGACATATTTGTTTTCAAAGTAATCTTAAACATAAATCATAATTATAATCAATAAACCAGCATCGTAATCATATCTCAGCATAATATTGATTGTCTGGTTATCATCATCATTATCATCAGTGCCAACATCATTATTATCAGTGAAACCATCATTAATATCAGTGCCAACATCATTATCATCAGTGCCAACATCATTATTATCAGTGAAAACATCATTATCATCAGTGCCAACATCATTATTATCAGTGAAACCATCATTATTATCAGTGCCAACATCATTATCATCAGTGCCAACATCATTATTATCAGTGAAAACATCATTATCATCAGTGCCAACATCATTATCATCAGTGCCAACATCATTATCATCAGTGCCAACATCATTATTATCAGTGCCAACATCATTATCATCAGTGCCAACATCATTATCATCAGTGCCAACATCATTATCATCAGTGCCAACATCATTATCATCAGTGCCAACATCATTATTATCAGTGAAAACATCATTATCATCAGTGCCAACATCATTATCATCAGTGCCAACATCATTATCATCAGTGCCAACATCATTATTATCAGTGCCAACATCATTATCATCAGTGCCAACATCATTATCATCAGTGCCAACATCATTATCATCAGTGCCAACATCATTATCATCAGTGCCAACATCATTATTATCAGTGAAAACATTGTTATTAATAGTGAAAACATCATTATTATCAGTGAAAACATCACCAGCACAATCATCATAGGGGCCACAGTTAGCATCATCATCATTATTACCACCACCATCTTTATCATCACTAGCGCCATCATCATCATCATCATCATCATCATCAACACCATCATCAAATGATTAGATTTTCCCACTGTCACCAACATCAACATTCTTATCTTTATGATAATGAAGCCCTAATCATAATTATATTCATTGTCAACATCATAATTTATTTTTTTAAATGTTGAACCTCAATAATCAGAATAAACCCTTTAGATTTGCTTTGAAGAATGACCTGGCATGTTCTTGTTCCTTGGACCTCTGAAGAATTCGATTGAGATTTACAACCAACAACATGTGTCAGATTCACTGGTCTTATTGTTGCAAAGTCTGTCGTTATAAAGTCAGATTTATCAAATTTCAGTTGACATTTAATATCCAATTGCTTGCTTGACTGTACATTTCAGAAAGTATATTTAGTCATTTAACTAAATACAGGTATGACTCAACTTATGTTTGTTCATTAAAGGGAAAGTTGTACTGGATTTTCATTCTGAAAACAATGTTGAAGGGGACATTTCTGATAATTCATTCAGGTTCTCAATACAAAATGCTACAGTCCAGTTGCAATAGGTCAGTGAAAGTAATATTTTTTTAAAAATGTTTTGACAATTGGCAGATTTTCTGAAAGTCAATAAATCACTTTAATGTTTCGCCTTTACAGCTGAGTGTTTCATTCAATGTAGCACATTACTCAAATAATGAAATTTGAGAATTCCTGCTTGTTAATTATTAATCCCTACATTGAAACATGATATTGACCTTGCAACAAGCAAAATATTGATGACGTACAAATATTGATGACATACAAATATTGATGACATACAAATATTGATGATGATATTTATTAACAGAGTCCAGTAACAGCATGACTCAATATCTAGAAACCATCAACTTTTTTCTTCTTAGATATTTCAGGATAAATTAGGTGACTATGCTGTCCTGAATAAAGCCTTTCAAAACTAGTTGTTGGTTCTGTTGACGTCAGATAAATTTTCAATTCAAGTTCTATTCAGTCTACCAATGCTTCTATCAGATGTACTTACTTTAATACCCATGATTCATACTATAGACCAGTACCGCTTAAAGATATTCAATAGATTTGATCTTAGTTTAATGAAAGCAAAATTACATGCTATTTCATATCCCTAAAATGGAACTTTACGAGTGAACTTATAAAAATTAATCATTGATGGACCACTGTCCTGTTTTAATTTGCTATGTGATTAAATCACAGATTCATTAGGATGGCAAATTAAACTTTTCAAACTGTCACTGTCACGTGAGGTCTCTTCCAATTACAAACCAACTCCTTTCAAACTACAGTGAGAAGAGAGGAGCTGAGGTGACATTTATACTGCACAAATGGCCAATGCAACTTTACTTTATCACTTTGAATAATGGATTTGAAACAAATTCTGAGAAAAAATCTGTTCTTTGTTGCAAAGATGTGACGAGAAGAAATGAGTTGAGTCAACTGAACTTTTCAATGTTCAAATTGAAAAATATTAGTCAATGTCGCTTTAATTTTGTAATCGGTGTAATTGGTTATAAAGGGTGCCTGTTCCCAAATTTATACTTGGTTGAAGAAATGTGATACAGTTTTAATGATGCATGTCTTGCCCCTTTCAGTCTTGCAGGGAGAGGGCCTGAAACAACTCTTTGGGTTTGCATTTTTTATAAAAACCTGTGAACGACAGATGAAGAAAGAGAAGAGCAATGAAACTGGAAGAAAATGAATTTTGAAATAATGACCTATAAACCATATAGACCAATAGTAAGCCCACAAATTTCTCAAAATAATCCACAATTCCACTTTTGACATAATCATAACCATATTACAAAGGAAGAAATGATGACCTCCAACTCTGACAGATGACCAATTTCCATGGTTTCCATGCTAATTTCTCAGATAAGGGACAATCAACAAGGGATATATGAGCTCGGCGCAGTGTCATACATGACACGACACCCCACTGACAAGTCACGGCAATAAATACCACCAGATCACCATTTTGAAATTGTTCTCTCCTCAATCCAATATGGCCACTTCAGAAGATGCGTCTTTCAGAGGGAGCAGAAATAAACCACAATTAGTTTACATGTGGTGAGGATGTAGGAATCATTCCGAGGCCATTACCACATGGTGATTAGTCTCCGACTAATGTAAACATCGCAGCGCTAAAGAGGAACTAAATGCATTACAAGTGACAAAGTATCACACTTGGATCTAAATGTCTAATTAGACATAAAGCTCTACTTGAAGCAACAAAGAGGAGCAAAGTGGTCAAAGCATCACTTATGGAACTTCCTTGCCAGGCAAATTGTTTAAAAGCTAAAAGTATGATTCAGACATATTGATGTAAGAATAGAAAGTTTTCAATGGTTTTTCACATTGTATTGTGTGCCAAATTGTTTAAAAGCTTAGAGTACAAATAAGATATATTGATGAAAGATGAAACTTTTTGTCTTCAAGGAGCAGTTTTTAATATCTTTTGATTGAAATGGATTTCCTTTGAAAACTCCTAAAACTAAAAGCATTTCTCCTAATAGGCTCAGAATACATGCACTTTTAACTTTTTAAATTCAGTCTCTATAAAAAATACATTTCTGAGGCTGAAGTAGATGATAAGATGAATAGACAGATTTAGATGCATGGATGGATTAACGGATGGATGGATGGGAGGGTGGATAATGGATAATAATTGAATGAAATTAAAATAATTGAATCAAAACTGACTCAAGAAAATTTCAACCTTGTACAAAAACACCAAGAACAAAGAATAGGTTCCAACTACTACACCACTGAACACAAATTAAGTACAAGAGATCAAAACCAATGATTAAAGATTTATATTCCTGATGTCAAAATTTCACGAACCTTATCAGCTTTCGTTTGATCTGTAAACTAGGTCAATGAGGCAATCACAAGTCTTACTAACCTAAAATTGCTAAAGTAAGAGTAAGGGAACCATTGCATAGAATAATTAATAACAGTACAAAATTCTGTCTTTCAAATATTCCTGGTACCAAAAATTTTCTTTGACCAGAAGGTAAAGTTTTCCATATTGATAAGAAATAATTTTTGAAATACCATAGGAAGCAGCCGAAGAAAAATGTACAGTCCTTATTTTCAAGCAATTTAATGTTTAATTCTTGAAAAAAATCATTTTGTTTAGGATGCAAAAACAGAATTAGTGATATTTGCACTGGTGTACTTACAATATATATGACACTGGTTATGTTAACCATACTGGTGATAAAATAAAATTAAAAGGAGAGAGTGTGACAGCCTTCCTCAGTGATATGACATTGAATTGCAGGTTTCATGACAAAGACACAGCATGATAAATCTATTGCACATAAAATATTTATGACATTGGTTACATTTCACCTCGGGTAATAAAGATGACATAAAACGCAATTTGTGTGATCAGGGAACAGGTGGTGTATGATATTGACATATTTCTTGTGTATGACATTTAAATGTTAAAAGTTAAACATAACCCATGTCATATGTAGCAAATGTACACCTGCCAACCATGACACTGCATGATGATAATTACATGAGGTTATAAAGAAACTATTACATCAGAAAATTGGCCTCAGTGATATAGAGGTGTCTGGTATTAACTGCTAAATGGTATATGGACAAGGGGTGCTAAAGCTGGCAATAAGCAGTTTATCTCATTGCCGGCTTGTTTGATAAGGGATGCAAATAGCAACAATATGGCACTTTGTACAATCCACCTGTCAGGTGTTTTCACCAATAGGTATTCCTCTTGGTTTGACTTTTATTCAAAGGAAGAGTATAGGTAAGACTTTTTAATGACTCTTAAAAATGCTTTTAGATAAAGAAGATACTCATGACAAAATTTGACAGGACCTGAATGCTTTAGTTCATCAAATATTTCACAAGGTGGATTGGCTGTACTGTCAGTTGGTTTATCTGTGATTTCAATTGAAATACAAGCTATTTACAAACAAAAATAGTTTGTAGTTAATAAAGTATATACAACCCAAAGTAGTTGGCAGTTAGAAGTCAAATCAATTCTGCTTAATTACTAAGTTGAAGTGAGGTTTGATTTATGTATACAAAAAAACCCAAATAAATATAAGCTTAGCACTAGATCAAAACAAATTCCGGTATTTATAGCAGCAATCAAGGCGAAAAAGTCCCACCTCCCCTCCTAACTGATCCACCCTCAAAGACTGGTGCAACTAGTCTCAGTACTCAGTTTTCACCACACAGAGTCCCCATCACTCCCATGCCCCTTCAAAAACCTCAACCCCCCCCCCCCCCACCCAAGCAAAACCTCAATAGACACACTAAATATAATCTAAGTATCAATCAGCACCACCCACAGGTCCACCCCCCCCCCCCCCCCTCAAAACTCGTCTTTACCCTCTCGTCCTCAAACACAGACATCATTACTCTCTGTACTAATGCCCAGGTTTGATCAGCACCACCACAAGCTCCCCACCCCTCCACTCATCTTCACCCTCCTACCCTCAAATACAGATATTATCAAAATTCCCAGTTTTGATCAGCTCAAACCACAAGTAACAACAACCCTCCCCCCCACTCTCCAAACCCTCAAACACAGACATCATTACTCTCTGTATTAATGCCCAGTTTTGATCAGCTCCACCCATAACTATTTGTCCGCTTCCCTCTCTACCCACCCCAACCCCCGACAGACACACTTAGTCTCAGTATCGACCACCACCGCCCACAGCGCTCCTGCGTCAATATGATATAGTGTCAAAGCAACATACAACCAATAACAGGAGGCCTGGCTTCCCGTCACAAATTAATCTTGTCAGTTCACAAACATTTAAGTGATGGAGTCATCAATAATAGAAAGTTGATTATCTTCAAGCTCACATTTCATACTGCTACAAAGGTGGGCAATGTGAGATATATCACTCATTTAGTGCTTGGGATTAATACCATTCTTCCGACTGTAGCCATGATACTAGGAAATCACACTGGAACAGACTTGGAAAAGCATTGGCTGAACAGTGGTAGTTCCTTTCTGGAGACTATAATAGGCAGTATTTCAGTACAAGAAATAATGAACATCCATGGATACTTGACAACACATTAATGCAAAATTACTTCATCACTTTCAGCTCATAATTTAGCGAATAATGATATCTTGATAAAATCTGAATAAGGAAAGCTGATGTTATGGCTTGGGGCATGTGCTAATATTAAAAGGCTAATAGCGAAGAGAGTTTATCCATCGATACCCTAAAATTTTGTGAAAGCTGCATTTTGTGGAATAATGATAATAATGATAATAATAATAATAATCCATGGGTAACATGAGAACTGAAGAGAAAGAGTACACAGTTGTAGAAATAAAGGCATCCCCAACATTGGACAAATATTTGCAAGGCAATAAAGTTTTTAAAAAAGGTCTAATTTGTTCTAAGAAAGTTTATTCTATTGTGTTACATTATGCATAATGATATGTATACATGTATATCTATAAACAGGATCACCCCCTTTCTCAAAAATGACCTGATAGAACCCTCTCTTTAAGCAAGCAGCAACATATATAAACTATGATAGACAAGCCTGAATGTAAAGTTTCACTCAAGCTGTGAGATCAATTTCTCCTGTTATCTGTGAACTGTCAGTTTACGCTTATCTAACCATAACATGCACATGATACACAGCAAAACTTGACCTCCGACCTTAAATATTTACTCAATGAACCCTGTATAGCTCGTTACAAAGCCCTACTTTCCAATGGAGTAAACACAGAAGCCTAGTTTCAAAGAGTGGAGTGATATCATGGAATACATATATTCAGAAATCTAATGTGGTAGGCAAACAGTAGCCCCTTTATCTAAAATGTGTAAAGAAATGTTTATATGAAGGGTGCTACGCATAGAAAGCTGTACTGATATATTGGAAAGAACTTTCATAAACAACCGATGAACTTGACAGATTAATAGGTTAATTGTAATTAAAATTTATTTTTGTAGATGAGATGATATAGATTTTAAACAACTCTTTCAAGACTTTTTCAAACAGCTGCTAAATCATTGCTTGGAGAAAGCCCACAACACTATTGTGGCCATGCATTGCAGTGAAACCTGCAAGCATTGGCTGGAACTAGCGAACCATGGGTGGTACCATGCTGATGTGCAGTGTAGCATTGCACCCAAACCTTACTGCATGTAGAACAGTTCTCTTCAAACCCTTAACGAAATGCCCCAGTATGAGCATATGCACATGAGGATCACATTTCTTTCTATCTAGGTCATGTGGTCCTTAAAAACTGAAATAAGTGTGCATGGTTTACATAGCATAACATGAACATTTGCTGTGAAATTCACCACTGACAAACCACATATTTTAGCATGATTTCTGGCTTAAGGGTTAACTGCTTTGCATCAGCAAGTTTAATGTATCAATGGGTAGACACGTTGTTGACAAATAACTTGTCTGCCTAATATATGAACAGGTATGTAAACATTAATTTACATTCAATTAAACTTCACCAGATTGCAACAGCAGTGGGAGTATAGATCAAATAGACAATATACATGTAAACATGTTTAACTTATATGAAAAGGTATGTAAATCTAAGGACAACATGAATATGATCATTAGAAAGGAAATGTCAATAGACTGTATGCAAAATATGAACATGGGTAGACATGACAAATTCAGGCATGTCTATCTGATATATGAATAGGTATGTAAATCTATGCTGTGGTTCATTGAGATAAACAAGCCTATTTACCCAATACATGGTACAGCCGAGCATTGGCCTACTTACACCAGATATCATCTTGAGCTGTCCTGATTTTCCTCGTAATTTCAAACTTCATGTTGAGCTGATGGTTATCTTATGGTATCCATGATTGTGGGCAAGCTTTGTGATAAGGCTGATGAATGGTGAGTACAAAATACACTCCAGGTAGAACGGTTCCGACACATGCCCTGATCACAGGTAGCAGTCCCCGTGTAGCTATAGAGTAGACTCTGCGGTCTCAACAGGTAGCAACTGTGTACAGGTGGGAACGCTCGACTGACTACCACTCACTATACACTGGAAGCTATAATGCATTGACATACAGGTAATGGTAGATATCCTTTATTGGCACCTGGCATTGATGATCATTGGGTACAGAAAATCAAGCAATAATCCTTTTCCTGAGGTCAACCTTTTACACAAAATCCTCAGTTTAAGTAGAAATCCTTTTATGATATTACCAAGTACTGAATCCTTTATCCAAATAAGGAACGTTTTCTCAGATAACTTTGAACCCCTCACACAAAATCATAAACACTTTGAATAATTTGGGCATCAACAAACAGCAGATGCAGAGACTCAAATCGGATCAGCAACGCTCACACTATATCACTAGGCCACACTGTCAGACCGATGACAGTTACGCTTCTGCAGTTAACTGCTAATCTACAGGTCAGAGTAATCCTCTCAGTGAAGTGAACTGGGTCGATCCCCTCACACCATCATGCAAGGTGCTAGCTAGACGTGCATTCCATGTTTCCAGTTGTCAGTCCCTCCAGCTCTCTCCACTCAGGCTGACTCTCACTCTCCTCTCCCTCCCTCTCTCCATGAGCTGCTGTCAGTGACTGGCTGTATCAGATCTGATAAACAACTCTACTCGTCAGGTGAACAGAAGAGAAAGTCCACAGCCTAGCCACTTCACTTCATTTCCCTGCCCTCTGTTGCTGATACTGATGTGTGATCCAGCTGTCGGTTATGACTGGTTCAACATCGCTGACAATTACACTCACACTCAATTTTGTACAGGTCCTTGATCAAACTGAGACTCGTTGATCACACGTCTTTCCCTCGGATCCTTGGTCTCTGCTCACACTCAACAGATGTCCTTCTATCTGACTGTCTGCCTATAAAACTTAACTCCTGACACTGATCCACTTGCTCCTTGGTTATCACACCTCTCTCACTGGAGCTTGGTCACTGCTACTCTCAACAGATGTCTGTCTGTCTGTCTGTCTGCTAAACTTAGCTCCCTTGTTAACTGTCCACAGCTGTGAATGAATGAATGGAGGACGGTCATTTAGCTGTCATGCATGGGGGACACATTCACATTTACATAACCAGCCCTTGTGAGCCTAGTTTGGAGTAGCTTCGGGGCATGTAAGTCCAAAAGGCAGGCAATAAGCTTTGCTTATGTACGTCTCTAGACAGACTGCTTGACATATATGTTTTGACGCCCTCAGTGCAGTCTTCTGGAAACACTCACACACCAAACATGCTCATAATATGAAGACCTGATGCCTGGCAGGCTTGTATGCGACACATAAGTATTGATGTCCTTTGATGCTGAAGGGAATTATTCTTGAATCTGTCAACAAAGTTGAACCATATACACTGCCTTGCAGCCCTCGAGTTGCTGAATGTTGATAATCCTTGTAGAAATCAAAGCTGTATTCTTCAATAGTTTAGTTTATGTGTCTCATTTCTATCAACCACTAGATTTTTATATGTAGCTTTTGAGTCAAACTGTCAAACCATTCTGAATGTTCCCTATTCTCTACTGAAGAATCCACTGGCTTTAGATGTGCTTTCCTTATCCTTGAACCAGCATGTAAAGGGTGCAAAGAAGCCCAGACAACAGTGCTGATTAAACAAGAACCAAATCTTGAGGATGATAAGGCAGAAGCAATATGATTGCAACGCCCTTGAGAGCCAATCAACAACAACTCATATCTGTGGCTAGCAACTTGATATACAGGGGCTGTCCAAGTAGATTTTGAGTATATTTTGTCAGTACATAACAAACTCACTTGAATCCACAATGTCTCAGTTATGTTAATTTGTCTCATGCACCGTCTCTGCAAAGAAACACTCGTCCCTTCTGTAAATAAGGCTTGCTTGTTTCACAGTGCTTGCTTGCGCAATCAATTTCTTTATCTAATTAGATGACTGCTGTGCATAAAACTGTCACAGCAACTGTTAAACTCTATCCATCATGTCAATTATACTCCATTACAAATAAATTATTAACTTGTAAATATTGATTCAACTGTCTGGTTAATCTATTACATGACTCACGTTTTTTAAATATTAAAGAGAAACATACTGAACTTGTCACTTTCAAATCATAATTGCTCCGCTTGTTTGAAAAATCTCAATTTTTAACACTCGGTTACTTTTCCATTTCATCACATTCCAAGCAACACCTAACCACAAATTCCAATCTTAGTGATGAAATGAGTCTTGAGACCCAGACTGCACAAATATTCTTCACAGCCTCACATCAGGAAATCTTGTGAGTTTGTAAATAACTTTGTCTGTCATTTGTAAATATTTTTGTATCCATTGAATTACCCATGTCCATTATTGTACAAGTGAACAATACACATGCGAGTAAACACTGTTAGCAGACCATATGAGCAGCTCGGAGTATCCAAACATAGAGTTCAGTTGACTCACAATCATCCTCACATCGTCTTCACGTGACTGACACCCTTTCCCTAAAGATCACAAGTAATTAGCCATCTCGTTAAACAGAGCCATAACTCTTTGCCGCTAACTTGAAAAGTTGCACAAGAATCACAAAGCATATCTCCTTGATGCAACAAAGTGGTGTGAAGCCATGACACAAACTCAACAGTAAAGCTCTCTTCATGCCTTCCAGCTCTGCAGAAAACTTCAAGGCTGTTTATCAGAGTGAACAATTATTGAACTAATTCATCTTCTGAGGCAATGGATCAGCATTTGCTCCAGACTATCAAGGACATCAGAGGAGTCCTGTCGGGAAGCTTTTACTGTCACACATATCTGAATCACTATTCATCAACACAACAATCTCTCCTCAATATCTCTCTTGCCCCATAACCAATTCTGACCTACTCTTTACATGCTGTGATCTCATCAACTAATGATACAACAGACGTGACCAACACCATCATTCATGTCGGAACAACACCAACCAGAGATTACTTAAATTATTGGCAACAAGCAGGTTCATGTGGGTCACTTAACAATACTTTTTTATTCTGCTTCTAAATTCTCCTCAATTCAGATAAGTCACAGACAATGGATTTTTTTCAACATCGTAAACCATCTCTCTTATAGGATGAAGCGCAAATTCGACACAATAACACGTAGGTAAGGCAATACACAGTCACATTACTGATGAATGATGACTATAATGTGAAAGTCAATGACCGCCAGTTATATTGCCTTACAAGGTTTTACTCATAATTGCCCAATACCAAATATTAAAGGTCGGGAAAATCTATGCCTGACGCCTCAGAGCTAGCAGTGTGAGAGTCTCTCACAGAGCATGTGTTTGAAATATTGTAACTCCTGATTCATGATTTTTAAATCTGCATTTAAGAGGATATTTTTAAATAATTGACGAGTCATCAAAATCAGTAAATTCATAAATCTACAAATCCTTTGAATGAGAAAGTTATGCGTTAGATGTGGTAATTGTCAAATATTGAACTGCAGGTGAATACACAACTGGTAGTAGTGCATGGGGAAAGCCTCCAAAAAAGCTTTTGCACTGCAATGGAACCTGTAAGCTCAGATGGAAAAGCCAATTTGTGATATAAGAATATTTTACTGTATCCTAACCTTATAAAGAAAGTAGAACAGTTCCCCAAAAGGAGTGAGATTTGCATGATTGCTAGTTGGATTCGAACACAGGACTCAACATCCCAAAGTGATCCAGTAGACCACGAACGTTAAAAAAGATCAACATCCATATCAAATCTTCAATAAACAAATGCTGTAAATGTCACATTTTTAGCCTACACATCACAATTTGTTTGACAGTAACACATTAATAGTTCAGCTGGTGAAAGGTTAATGAGAATTAACGAAATCAAAGAACAAAATACCATCAGATTCCTTAATGCCAGTAAACGATGAAAACCAATACAGTTTGAAAAAACTTTCTTGAAATTCAATAATGGATTAATTCAATCATTGTAACACAAAACACGTTCATGCCAACCAAGTAAGAGGCTTTTAACGAATTAAATAGTTGCATGTGGAAAAGATATCCGATGCTTTCTTTCTATAGAAAGGGCTGAGTCACTGGGTTATGTCAAAGGTCATTGGTGAGGTCATAGCCGAGGTGTAATGGAGGATGAAAAGATTATGTCATGTTCGCAATAACTCTCGCTTTCCATCACACCCAATCCTCGTGTGATTTGAAGAAACTCACCTGCATGTCAGTTTAAGCTCACCTTATAGCAAGAACACAATGTAACATAATATCATAATATTCATCAATAATTGATATTGAACTGTTTGAAAGGACCTCTAACACTTGGTAGCATAGAGGAAACAGAGATTTATGGTGGATCATTTCAATGGCGGAAAACATTTTCTTAAATATCAGTCGTTTCTTCTGTCAGATGGAAGTGAATTGATCGGAATAATAACACATTTAACACAATGGTTTCACATGAAAATATGATACCATAGAGGCACACAATGTCATGGGATATTGTCTAGGGCTTAAAGAAAGTATTGTGCATTGATTAAGTAATATATGCAAAGTACATTTACATAAACTGATGGACTAGCGAATTAATCAAGTCTAAGTTTCAAGGCATACCATAAGTTGAATTACCCTTCATAGTATTCTTGTATAATGAAGTTGATCACTTATTTAAGGGAAAACAACGATAAAATTTACTCTTATTACACACATCAATCTTTATATCCGAACAGAAGAGGCCTGTAGTACATTTAAACAAATAGTTGGGATTTATATGAGTTAATATTTTGCATTAGATTGATATGACTCTTATTAATGTCATTATGCTAAAGCATGTTTAACTCATGAAAATGCAAAATTTATAATTAAAAAAAAAACAAAAACAACAAGAAGTAAAAACAACATAGAGGATGAAATTAAATCAACATTTGTAATCATATTGCCCCGATTAGCATTAGGCAGCAGATGACCTTCTTGTGCTTAAAGAATGATCAAAGCCCCTTGAGTGCAGAGCCATGAAAATAACCAGAACCTGAATGGATGTGGACTTCTCAGGCAATGAAATTAGCTTCCAATTCAAGAACTGAATTAATGAAATAAAACTCCCGGAAAAAGATGAAGTTATCCCTTGAACTTTTTCAAAATGAATTCAAAATTAGATATAACATTGCAAAACATATATATTTTCTGATAGTTCTGAAGAAATTTATTTTATAATGAGTAACTGTTCTATCAATCTTTGTTTCAAGACTCCAGTTAATGCAAATTACCTATCCCTTGTGTGTTCTTTTATTGTTTATTTTTCTATACACTAGTTCAACCATGGCTATCTTGTATACACTTTTGTGCCTATGGTTTTCATAATATTTAATACTTCTTACATTAGTGTAATTGAAAGGTGTAAAAACATATTCCAGGATCTCGTCATTCACTTCTATGTTAAAAATGTAAAAAATATGTTGAACAAAGAGCTTTTGTAAATTCTCCATATGTCAAAAAGGCATGTATTCCCCTGAGAGCATTGTCCTTACAGGATTTCGAAATAAAAATTGTCAAACAAACAAAAACATAAAAAAACTTACACTCACGGTTGAAGAGAATAAATCAATTGTAGAGAGTCTGAGGGAACTATTGTGAGACCAGAACTGATCAGAGAAGCAAATAATACCTAACCAAAAGTGACATCACTATTGCCTTCTAAACCATATTTGAAAAGGCAAATGATGAATAAACAAGAAACTGGAGTGAGTACTGATTGAAGAATAGAATCAAGGGTGACCAGAGAAGATCAGAGAGACCGCTGAAAGACCAAGAGAGCAGAACAGAGCAGAGCAGAGAAAGACCAAAGAGAGAAGATGAGATCGAAAAGACAAGAGAAGACAAGAGAGACCAAAGGGACCAAGAGACCAGGAAAAGAAAGGCTGTCAGTCAAGATAGACTGGAGAAACCCATTGACTAGGGGTGCAACGATACAGGAGAGCCACGATACGATACATATCTCGATACTTTTGCTACGATACGATACATATCTCGATACAGCCTTAAAAACTACTAAACTAGTAAACTTGGACATGTCAGCAATTAAAGCCAATAAAACTAACATCTACGCCGAATGTTCTTCTGAATAAAGGAAAACAAAGCTTTTCTTAATGTCTTTATTTTGACTCAATAAATTCAACGTTTAAATTGTTTAATTGATAATATTAAGAAACTTTGAATGTAGCCATTTGTCAATTATTAATTTTCTAACATAATTCCCAAACACGATGTTGAAATTGTTGACATTTCCATCCGAAACGGTGTTAGCAAGTAAACACGCTGTGATGTAATTTACTAATTTCTTTTGATAATTTTGACTCAATAAATTCAACGTTTAAATTGTTTAATTGATAATATTAAGAAACTTTGAATGTAGCCATTTGTCAATTATTAATTTTCTAACATAATTCCCAAACACGATGATGAAATTGTTGACATTTCCATCCGAAACGGTGTTAGCAAGTAAACACGCTGTGATGTAATTTACTAATTTCTTTTGATAATTTTGACTCAATAAATTCAACGTTTAAATTGTTTAATTGATAATATTAAGAAACTTTGAATGTAGCCATTTGTCAATTATTTATTTTCTAACATAATTCCCAAACACGATGTTGAGAATGTTGACATTTCCATCCGAGACGGTGTTAGCATTTCATAGACGCCTGTAGAAATCGATCTAATATTTCTTTATTTATCAGGGTTTGTTTTCAAGAGTTCGTATTTGTTATGAATATTGCTTTAATATCTACGATCTATATATCTTTGAAATACTGTTGTCACAGTGTTGTGTTAACTTTTTATTAGCAAATAACCCTTGAATTTCTAAATCAACCTCCACTAACCTCATCCTAAATTCATCAGTAACTACTTCATTAAACACCGGTACAATAAACAACGTGGTCGACAGAATGCAGTACTAAGCTTTCGCTGTAATCAATTCTGATATGTGAATAGGTTAAACAGGGGAAATCTTGCTAAAATCGGGTAATAAGATTTCTTTTTGATTGATATGTGATTATGTGTGATGAAACGAATCGTGACGAATCGATTTTCAACTTTTTTGTATCGTGTATCGTATCGTGTTGGAAGTACCGAGATTCATCGGAACATCGGTGAATCGTTTCACCCTTACCATTGACAGGTGAAAAAGACACCAAAAACATCACAGAAGACAAGAGAAGACCAGAAAACCAACCATAGAAGACCACAGAAAACCATACAAGACCATGGAAGATCAGGAGATTTGGGCTTAAACATGCTTTCAAGAGTATTTCGCTTATATCACCAGGCTACTTGTATGATTGCAGGGAGAAAGCCTGCAACATTGTAGTTGCAATGCCTTGCAGTGAAAGCAAGGAGGATTAGAGAAGACCAGAGAAACCGAGAGAGCCTAGTGAAATCACTGAAAACCATTTAAATCAGAAATAAGAAGACCATAGAAGTGAAAAGAAGACCAGAGAATAACTGAGCAATGAGAAGTCGAGAGAGAGTACAGAGACCAGAGGAGACCAGAGAGTACAGAGACCAGAGGAGACCATAGAGTACAGAGACCAGAGAAGACCATAGAGTACAGAGTACAGAGGAGACCATAGAGTACAGAGACCAGAGGAGACCAGAGACCAGAGAAGATCCGCTAGTACCAGAGAGATAGCAGAAAGGACTAGAACATAACAGGAAGACAAGAGAGACCAAAGAAAAGAATCAAGTTAGACCGAGAAGACCTTTGAGACCTGAGAAGCATCTCGGTTAAATGAGACCTCGAATCAGGGTGACTAAAGCCATGAAATGAGGCCCATTAGGGGACAGCACCTGAATAGAAGCCAAACTCTGCTCATGCATAATTCACATTCATTGATCCTTCATTTATCCCCCTATTTGTCATGTATCTTATTCTGCCACCTTGAGCCCTTTCTTAGCATTCCCTTACATTCATGATAAAAAGGTGAGGTCCCTATCGCATTTCAAAGCATATTGAAAAGGTTAAGCAATAAATCAACAAGATATTCTAGCATCTCTAAGACCTTGACACAAGCAGTCATTGTGATATAATAATAATGGTAATGAACTATTCTTAGAATTAAAAAACCTACTGTTAGATATATATAATTTTAGAGAGATAAATATTTGAGTTTGTATGCACCTTTATCTTGAAATAAATCAACATTAACATTTTGAAGTTCGGCAAAAGAATGAATATGAAGAAACTAAAAATTCAACATTTCTTTCGACAAATGTAAAAACCTTGACTTAAATGAAGGAAATTGAGATAAGAAGACACCAACAATCCATCATGTTTCCTGAAGCAGAACTATCTACTTATTTTTTAACATTATGGTAGTCCTACTTCAGCTTATATTCTTTTCCAGGGTCTGGACTTTCAACTGTGCCTGGCCATGTGTTTTTCTATTCAGTATACACAAGCAAGCAGTGTAACAAACAGGTAACTCTCACACCCTGCTCTTATCAGTGGCACGCAAAGCAAACTTTGCTTACGGCAAAGCATCCCTCATTATTGAATTAAAACCAAAAAAAATTGTATTTATCAGGCATATATGGACTGTCGAACCTAAAGTTAATGGATAATCACTTCAAGAAGGATTACGCATTGTGTCATGCAATAAATGCTTGTTTTAAATTATTTCATTGTCATATTCTTATACATCATTGTCATCATCTCTATCATCTTCAATCTAAGATTTCATAATATTTCTTATCATCATCATTACCACCACAACCATAATGATAAACATCATCACAATCATCATCCTCAACATCATCATCATCATCATCATCAACAACACCACCACCTTCATCATCATCATCATCATCATCACCACCACCACCTTCATCATCATCATCATCATCCTCATCATCACCACCACCACCTTCATCATCATCACCACCACCACCTTCATCATCATCATCATCATCATCATCATCATCATCCTCATCATCACCACCACCACCTTCATCATCATCCTCATCATCATCATCATCATCATCATTGATATGTACTGTTCACTTTTGAGTTGTGAAGAGTGTTAATTACAATTTGAAAATGGCAGACTTCGCTGGTCTGTGAAAGACATTACCCAGTGCAGCAGTGTTGCTGTAAAATTAAGTAGTGTTTTTACTTCTGGAATAAGGTTACATCTGTTTTGGCATTAACTGCATAACCAGACCTAGAGTTTGTGTGCACTTGCAGGCTGTTCCTGTTAGTTCATCTGATCTAGGTACACAAGCAAAGACCTCTAAAATAATGGAATGTATTCTGAAGATGTTATGCGTCTCCCTTGGTTTGAATCTGATGACTTATTTAACTTGCATTCTGACTGGTTTGATGAAGAATGAGTCTTGTTTTATTAATATAACTTCTTCATTCTGAATAGTTAATGTTTGACAAAGATTGTAATGTTCAATTAATGAGCCAAAAAGTTACAAAAACATATGTATGTATACACACTGACTGTGATACTATATTATATAAATAACAAAAACCAAAAGTAACATTTCAGATATTCCTTGCATCATTTTCCTCCCTTCAATTTAACTAAAGAGGAAGCGTATCCTGAAAAGGAGTATGGAGAAACCCTAATTCAAAACACTTTCAAATTTTTAAATGAAAAAGTTAATTTTTAAATTCTTATTTTCAAAGATCCTTCATTCATGATAAATTTAACATTTTGATTAGTTTTAGCTTTAAACCTCTTAACATATTTCCAACCGGACAATACATCCTTCATGTACCTTTTAACAAACTTTTAAAAATATATATATATAAATAAAATGATAAAATATTCACATTTAGTTACAAAAATGGAAATGATCTTTTAAAAAAGAACAAGAAAAATAACTAAAATTTGTATCAATGTTAACCTAAAATATTCCTTAAACTTGATATCAAGGCTTTTCAAATTCTACCCTTAGGTGAGTTTTTCTAAGCCTGAAGAATGATCTCAAATCTCTCCCAACCATCCTCCATATCAAACCACACCACACATTTCACGACTCCTGCTGCACAGACACTTGACAGGCTCTAATCAAATCAGCTTTTATTGCATAAACTTTGCAGCTCATAAAGTGTTGGAGCATGTGAAACCATATCTCCTCAGAGGCCATTACTGGGAACAGTTTCAGGGGAGCTAATTGGCTGCTAGTTTTTTAGTCTCACTTTGTTGGATGCTGGGTTGGACAGCGTTTTCCTTTCAACTGAGGCAATTACACTCTGATAAGAGTTTGATGAGGTGCCATGCAGGTTTTCCTAAGATTCACTAGGAGCTAATAGTAGACTCTACAGGGTATATGATGCCGTAACATCATGAAAAGTAACGTTTATCTCAAATGTGGGTATCTCAGAAACACCTTGACTTATTCCTTGTTCATAATACATGACACATTTGAAAATTAAAAACAAAATTTAAAGAGCAGATAAACTCATGTCTTCAGGTAATTTTGTAAAAGGACCCTTTTGAAATCTAGAATAGATTGGTCAGCTCAAGGTAGGGAATTTGAATGGCCATTTTTATGTAACAAATATCTAAAACCAAATTTGAACATTATTTCTAAGACAAGTTTTTTTCAAGGATTGTTGAGACTGTCAACAGCTGAAGTATCACTGTGTGAAATGGCAGGCAAAGAGTTAATGCTGTGCCAGCTGGCACTCACACAATCACATATTTGATCCGATTTTCTTGGACTTTGCTAACAAAGTTGGAAAGCTTTCTTTCTTAATCAAAGAGTTCTCCAAATTGGATTGTGCTTTTCCTTCTCTAACTAATACCTTGCTCTGAAATCTTCTTAGAATTAAGTTGGTAATTGCTCTTCTTGATTGGAAATCAATACGAGGCAATAACACAGATTTCCATCTCTGATAGTATCTCCGAGAACATAAAATTTGTTCCTGGCAATGACTGTAATTAACGAAAATTGTCAAAAAAAAACCAAACGTGTTGTGACAGATGTGTTGTGACTCATTATCGTAAACATAATTACATACAAACAACGGAGTCGTTTGCATATAATGTTCAAATTATAACTTAAATCTCATACAAAGATTGTCAAATAATTTATGCTCTCTTTGATGCGTCAAAAACGATGTCACTGTCTAGTTCTAGGTATAACCAACACCGGTACTTACATATTTTATATATACATATTAAACAAAAGCTCATCAGTCTTTGCATGAGTTTTGACAGTTTTGAGGGTGGATACCCTTCAACTCCTATATTTGAAGGGGGGGTGTCAACGTAAAAGGTTTACTGACCCGCTGCCAAACGGTCATTAGACAGGTCATGCCATATGCCCATCTGACCCTTCAGGCCTGATGAGCTAAAAATCAACAAAAGTTAGGGATAGACATGGACAGAAAGTTGGAGAAAGAGACAGCAATTCATTAAGGTTGAATGAGGTGAGGTGAGGTGATATGGAGTTTAACGCTGCTTTCAAGAGTATTTCACTTATATCGCGGCTGCTAATATTATTGCAGGGAGAAAGCCCGCAACACCATGTGGCAATGCAGTGGGGCAAACCTGCGAGCTTTGGCTGAAAAAAGGGAACCATGGGTGGTACTGCGCTGAAATTCAGTGTAGCATTGCACCCTAACCTTACTGCATGTAGAACAGTTCTCTACTGTAGACTAAGTTACCGAGCTCCTGGCAGGATTCGAACCACGGACCTCTTAATCGGAAGCTGAACGCGCTAACCCGCCACTGAGCAAGTAAGTGAAAGAGCAAGTGAGTAAAAGAGAGTTAGAGTCAAATTGTATTCTAACAATAAACAGCAAGTCGGTAAAATAAGACTTGATGCCAATGGAACAATGTCAAAAGGTGATTTTCTATTCCTTTTTGGGAGACTTCTTGAAATTTGTGTCAAACTTAGAAGAGTCACTCCTTTCTTTCTAGAGTTCTTGAAAAGAGGTGAAAATTCCTTCCATTTCCCCTTCAAACAGTGCCTATCTTATACACACTTAGGGCCAGCTGTCGAAATAAGGAAGCCCTTATCATGGACATGTAAAACAAGCTTTAAGTATCAACAGAATCTTCGAGGATCAAATCATTTGCATAAAGAATTGCAGAGCTTTCATTTGTAAGACTTCTATAAATGACAAATCGAACTAAAATGTCAAGGTCAAGGGAGAACTGTTGACCTTAAAGTGAAAGGTATTCAAATAATGTTAGGGCATATCATATGAATGACAAATAAACTGAGATGAGATGAAAATATCAGTAGAGAAATCCTTCCATATGCATTGTCAAACCGTCTTTTATGCTACATGAAAATCACTAAAACATATCAGTTATTGAGAATTATATATATTTTAGCATCTAGCCGGTTCTTTTTGAGTGACAAATACAAGAATATATAAACTTTACTCTGTCACTATTGGTAATAGCAATTTTTGCAGCATTGTATAAATATTGCATTTGAATGGAATACATTTCTCCACAGCAGGCAAAGGTCTCATTAAAAACACCAGAACTCTCAAATTCTTTGACTGGCATTCTAGAAGTAGAAGAATGAACAAGGATAAGTAACTTCTTTCCTCTGTAAAATCAACTTTTTGACTAAGAATCTAACAAGCAAGCTTGAAAATAATATTAGAATCTTTGTCGAAACTTCACTTTGGCCAAATAAAGAAGTTACTGATCTATAAAATTGTTGCAAAGTCATAACCACTTTATCAGCCAAAAAACTTTCATAAATCATGAGAAAAAGATGAGAATCTCAACGCCAATATTCTCATTTCTGTGAAGACTTCTTATCTGCAATTTCAAATCAGAATTTCTCTAAAACTGATTCTCTTCAAATAATAAATAACTTAGAGGAAATTGTTGTCAGAGATAATCATAAGGCTGACATTTTAGAAAATCAGATAAAGATATTTATGTTTACATGATTATGTTAGACTAATGAAACCAAACACCTCCTCTTCCCCCATCAAATATTCCACTGCAGAATAAGCTTTCAACTCAACTGGAAACTATGATCAAATTCAAGATTAGTTTCTTAAATAGCATCAGCAGTGAGAGAATTCATACTAAAAGCAATTTTGACCGTAGTTACGATCAAAGGACAAGTTGAGTCTACCAAGAAGTTGTCGGACTTCTTTTCAAGGTTTTTATTAATGTAAAAATTAGCTAGAATACTAGCCAGCCCAAAAGTGTTATGTTGAAATTAAATAAAAGAATCAAAAGCCAAAAGACAAAGTAACTAGGAAACAGGGTCTTTGAAAAGGCTTGTTTTTTTGTTTTTTTTATTACCGTATTTTTCGTACAGGCATGACGTACATAAACTCTTTGATATCAATACATCGTTTCACATGAATCTCATACATAAACTCAGCATGCACAGTATATGTTCATTTATACATAAATTTTAAAAAGCTATTACTAGGTTTAAGTAATTTCTATACATGTATATGAAAACCAAAATGGCCGAAAGACCTACAACTGTTGGGAAATGAATCCAAAGGATTTAGCCATTCATTCGCATTAGAATCGAGTTATAGAGTTGAAAAGGCTTGTTGCATTCAATGTCAGTTTTGTACAAGAATGATCATGGTAGGCGAGAAAGGTGAAATGATGATGTAGCAGATAGCATTGTTGGTGCTAACTGGTTATAGTTCTTGAGTGAAACAGATGAAGTCAACCTTGTATCTTAATTTTTATACGAAGTTTGGCCAACTAAGTTTAAAGATTCATCAGATTGTGTGTCATATGAAGTACCTGGACATAAGATTCTGATTTTTTTAAAGGTTTTCTTTCATCTTCTTTTTTTTTATGTTAATCCTTCTGTTAAGAATCCCTTCTGTTAAGAATCAAATTTATAAATTTTAGTTACAATATTTAAACCAATGAATAACATGTTATATTCTCATTTATCTATCCCTAAGAGTAAAGTTATGGTGTTTATATACAGCCGACTTCATTCATTTGAACTACAATTGAACTGCTCTAAGACCAAACTAACTATTATACTACCACAAAGGGGCCAAATAACATCCCTTGAGTAACTGATCAATTAGTTCCAGCTATACCCACAGATTGTGATGACCAAATAACATGACTGAAGTGTTGAAGATTGCTTAGTGAGTAGCAACCATTATACAAAGAGAAATTAGTATGATGTGATAATATAACGTATTCGACACAATAATCTTCATGATGTGATGGGATGTGATGTGAAGACAGTTGATGTGATGTGATGTGATGTGATGTGATGTGTTGTGACTGAAAAAAAAAATCTCTATGGCAGACAAAAAGTTCATCCCTGGCAGGATTCTAACCCATGGTCTTTTATTCTGTCCCCACATTATAGGTGTATCTCTACTCCAAGATAGGATCATATTGGTGCGTTGCAAACAAAAAATCGTTCAAGTTTAGCAATTAATCGCTGCTGTTATGACAAACAACAGCGATGTACATACATTTACTTTTTTTAATAACACTCCTTTTGAATCATTTCTAAACAATTAATCTACGGAATTTATTCAATTGTTTGGTTAAAGTTAATTTCATTGTTACCTTCCTTCAGTTGCAACATCAAATTTTGACCTGCTGCATGAAGTCAGCAAAAAATGTGCGTAACCGTCATTGATAAGCGATTGGTGTAATCGAAAACAGCTTAATTTCAGAGGTGCGTTGCAATGAATAATCACTGCAATCCTGCAAGTGATTGGTAGTTTACAACTGCTATGGCAGTCAAAAAGTTCATCCTTGGTAGGATTCTAACCCAATGACTCGTGTTCTGTCCCCACATTACCATTGTAACTCTATTCTAGAAAGGATCATATATGATTCTTGAGCAAGAAAAAATCAAAAGAGCTCCAAAGATCGAATTCACTGCAACATGAAGTGACAATGTTTAACAAGAGTTACACTTCTCTAATATGACATTTACGATTTCACATCATCTTGAATTCTACTCCCAACATAAAATTGTATCACAACTCCCAAGGGACCCATTGGATTATTCATTCATTTGTTTCATGAGATAAACCCCCCAAAAAATATTTCCTTTTCAAAACTTTATCCAGCTGGTGTTCGACACAATGGCAGCACACAACTTAATCTTAAAAAGCACAATCTCATAATCTTTTCTTGAATCTTGAATTTGCAGAATAATCTATCCCATCATGCTATCTGACTTCAGAATTGCACCATGGGAAGACTGCACAGCACGAGGGAGAGCTGGGATCTCCGATAATTTCCTTCTGGAATCCGTATAGGATTAGATCCTTATTGATATGGGGTTGCTCAAAATTAAGAAACTAATTGCATCTTGATTTATGATCAAACATTTACTGAGAAGTCATGCCTCGTGCATACAGATTGTAAAGGGACTGTGATGATTTCGAGATGATGGAAACTGGAGTGTATGTAAGCACTGAGCATAGATAGGTTCAGGGAAGATGTGACTCTGAGATTAGGGGTCAAACAAGGACATTGACTGTGACCCTTGAAAAGTGGTCATGGGGTGAGTTAAGTTGAGGTCAGTGGAGCTGTTGTTAGGTGAGGTGAGGTGAGGTGAAGTGAGGTTAGTAGAGCTGTTGTTAGGTGAGGTGAGGTGAGGTGAAGTGAGGTTAGTAGAGCTGTTGTTAGGTGAGGTGAGGTGAGGTGAAGTGAGGTTAGTAGAGCTGTTGTTAGGTGAGGTGAGGTGAGGTGAAGTGAGGTTTGTAGAGCTGTTGTTAGGTGAGGTGAGGTGAGTTAAGGTGAGGTTTGTAGAGCTGTTGTTAGGTGAGGTGAGGTGAGATGAGGTGAGGTTAGTAGAGCTGTTGTTAGGTGAGGTGAGGTGAGGTGAGGTGAGGTTAGTAGAGCTGTTGTTAGGTGAGATGAGGTGAGGTGAGGTGAGGTGAGGTGAGTTGAGGTTAGTAGAGCTATTGTTAGGTGAGGTGAACTGAGGTCAGTTCAATGCAGGTGAGGTGGTGAGTTTTTCATCTAAATCACATCATCAATATTTCTCCAATATCTGTACTTTTCATTTCTGTAAGTTATTCAAGCAAAGTTATTTCAACATCCAACCTTTATTGGAGGCTTAAGAGGTTAAAGACCTAAATATAGTCGAGTTGATTGAAAATTCATAACAAAAGGTACATTCTCACAGAATCATTGTTCTGCAGGCCTGTTATTATCAGAAAAGGTTCTCTTCACTTTAAAAGGAAACTCATGTGTCATTGCATGTCTAATATGTTGAACAAACAGCAAAGTAAATATTATTTCACCTTTAAAAAAAAACAACCGTTGCTGCTATGTAACTTTGTATATGCACATGTTCTTTGCCTAAAACATTTGACTCTTTAAAATGAAAAATCTCAAAATGAAAGAGCGGCAGATCAAGCCAAGAATTCTGACCCACAAGACAACCCCACATTATGCAGTCACAAAAGGGAGATAATCATGCAGTGATTCTCATTTCCTGGATTATCTCCCCTTGGGGGATGCGTTACGCAGAGACATGCAGACATTACACTGGCATAATGACAGGCCATCGGCCCGCTGATACCACTAGTCTTGCTCACAGTGCCTCTCTTGAAGCACTCAAAGGATGTTATTATCTGTAATTAGCGACCACGTATCAGCAGCCGGGTCTATTCTGAGAGGAGTCAATGTGGTTGACATTATTATTTGTACCTGATACACCCTGTTCAGTGACAGGCTTGATAGTTTGAATATGTTTGTTATTTTTGGTTGACAGCTCAAATGGTATTTTAAATAATCTAATACACAGTGTAGTTCTGAACTTGGCAACTCAATGACATCAATATTGCATCTATGTCATCAATCAGAACAGTTTGATCTCAACTTCCTTAGAAGCATACCATTCTGGAGGCCACTTGGATTTCAGAGTTACCTGCCTTGCCTTTTCTAATGAGGTACCATTTGTAGCTGGGTGGACATGGGTGCATCAGGTATAGCACAGCATTTTGTCCAAGCTAGCTATATTGTTGCTTGTTACTCGACCTGCAAGTTGTTGTCTACTTGTTGTCATGTTTCAACAATTTACTCTTTTACCAACTCTGAAAACTTGCACTTGAACCCATACATACTTACAAATATATAAACAACATTAAGGAGTACTTACTGTAGTCCTCGTCTGAATTGAAGTTGACATCTGTGACATCGACGTGTGGAGGAGGTTGAGCAGTTGGGGTGGTGATGTCGTATGTGGGGTTAGACGCTGCCAGAGTTTCATGGTTCTGAGATTGTAGACCTGGCTGCCCCATCAACTGGGCATTGGCTTGAGCTGGAAGAGAGATATCACTCGGTGATTGGGAAAGGTGGGGGCACATTGGATGAAAAAGTGGCCCATTAAAATTAGAAATGTTTAATGAAACTGCAAATTTAGATAATACTGAAAGCATACATAATCAATCTGGACAGAATACTAATTTTGTTTCCAATAAAAATAAGTTTAATATTAATTAAGTAAATTTTGTTTTAAGAAAGGGTGTTCAAGAGTACATCCCTCAGGGGTTGAAATTGTGTCCCAAGTCTTTGAAATAGTGAAATATTTGGTAGTATAGCTAGCTAATAGTGTGCTCCACAATGTATCACAAAAATGTTTCAACAAATCTAATATTTCTGCAGTGTCCAAGTCTTTGCCACGCATTCAACATATTATGTCAGGGCCACATATGAGAACATAAACTGAAAAGAAAAGCTGAAGTGTATCTTCAGAAATAATTACACTTGGAATTTTATGTTCAAGTCTCATTTGCTAAAATGGGATTTTACAACACTTCAATTAGTTATTGACTCTGTCTTTTCTGGTGGAATTAAATTTGTAATTTTAATGAATGTTGATCAGTATTTTCACAAGATAAAAAAACTTATTATAATAAAAATGTTTGTAAACCCTTCAAATAGTTATCCAAAGTCAAATTGATAAGTTTAGCTTCAGGTTCTATTTTCAAAGAATATAGTTAAAGGGGAGTAACTCTTCATGGAATAAGCATTCATCTGCTGAGATCTTGAATTAGCCCTCGAAAAGAAGTTTTATGTTCTGAGGAACATTTTGAAACAACAATACCAGCATTTTATAGCATTTTTATAGCCTTTTCGTGACTATCATGATAAAAATAAAATCCACTTTTCTTATTTTCTCAAGGATCATTTTTCAAAGTTAAGTCTTCAACGAAAGAAATTTAATGGAAAATTCTATGAAAAAAGGTATAGCACAATCCAACAGACCTAATTTCATGTATTCCTGTCTTAAATTATCACATCAAAGGCAGACAATAATTGTACTCCATTATTGGCTTACAATTAACAAGAACATGCCAGTCCAAACTTAAATGTAGTGCAGGCGATCATAACTTCTTTAAAAATGTCAAATAAAGTTTGCGTATTAAAAGTGCATGAAGTAGGCTCAGAGTATAGCCCACTCAATAATGTTAATTTGTCAACTAAAATTAATCATATTCCCCAGGTTTGTAGGGTTGTGCTCCCACCCAAGAGTGTTTCAAATATATTAAATGTTGAGATTAATATTTCTCATACGTGATATAGGAACTCAAGGAAAGCATGTAAGGAACCAAAACTTCGTAAACATTAACACAAAAATTAAAAGAATCTGCATAACAGTTAACTGAATTTTAACTTGTGACGCCCGTAATGAGCACCCCACCCCAACAAAAATCCTTTATCTGCCAATGTGTTATACTTTGAGGACAAGTTTAGGACAAGACAATTTTTTTCTCAAATATATTCAAATATATGTGAGTGAGAGGCACACATAACATTCAATGCATACCGTTATAACGAACATTGTGAATTATAGTAGAAAGATTTTTAACCATCTGTATAGACATTAAATTTGAAAAATGTATTGAATTCATGTTGCCTCAAAATATCTTTTTAAAAGTATTTTATAGCATAACAGCATACTACACAAACACAATAGGCCTTTACAACACATACCATATTTTCCTTGCCATTTAAAACGTAAGATTCAAACCCGAGACCTCACTATCCAAATCTAAACACTTCCCACCGCCCATCTCTGACTATTCACTTAGAACTTCAGAAGTGATTCACAAGGCAATAAAGCCTTAAAACTATCTAGTCTTCCCTCCATTTGTGACACAAGCTGCAGGTTCTCCAGAACCAACTGAAAGTGTCTACACACTTCCCTCCCTTTTCTCAAGCTAACTGTACTACAATTTTTCATTCTCACAAGTCATTTTTCATCTCCATCAAAGTCAAAATGATCGGCATACAGGTCCCTATCTGTAATTCTCAGCAATCAATAGAGGCAATATCCAATGCTTTATAGGAGGGAGCAGAGAGCTTGGCTAGAGCACAGCTAGGCTTGACGTCGCTTCAACTAGCCAAATTGACACAGCTGAGAGAGGACTCTGCTGGCTTTAAAAGGTCTTATACTTTGACAGATTCTTGTGAAGTGTAGATTGGAATATTTTTCAAAAATCATTATACTAAATATATATATGGCTTGATCATTCACGATTTCACTATCTTGGGGGGAAATCGAGAGCATTGCTTGAGATACATGGTTGTTTGAGTGGCATTCTAGATGTATAGAGATGACTGTTTGTGATACAGAGATGAGGTGAGGTTAATCTGATTTGATTATCAACACTTAATTTCACAGTTATCAATTGACTTGTTTCATTTAGGTCATAAGAGTTTTCAATGCTATTGCACAAGGTTTCAGAAGCTGACTCTATGTACTTTACAAAGAGCTGAGACTTGCAAGGGTTAGAATCCAAGAATCCCTTTCCCCAACAACAATATGCTTGAAACCATAAGAGTTCATATCAACCCATCTCTTCGGGGAAATTAAACAGCTGTTCATCACTAACTATTGTTATTCCACGCCACTTTCTCGGCCATGTAGTGCACCAGCAACATCGTGGCGTGTGTTGTAATAATGTGCTTTAACAATTGTTGTCTGTTAGTGGAATGGGGGTTGGAGAAAAAACAGTTGTTCATCACTAACTATTGTTATCCCTCGCCACTGCCCTTGCATTTTGTACTTTGTATTACTTTAATGGGTGAACACACTGTGTGCAATGCTAATGTGAGTTCAGTAAGAATGTATAGGTATAGCAAGATGGATGGTCGACCTGCCTTATGGCTGAATATACTGCAAAGGATTAATTCAGAATCTAGAAAAAGCCTTGAATTAAAGCCTTTTAATTGGTAAAATTTGTGCAACTTTTTGCATTTGCAAGTGACTATTACTTTTAAGCAAGGTTGTTCTAGAGTTAAATACCTTGATTCCTGATTTCCACAATTTGGCCAGATTGGTTTCCATTAACTCAAAATAAAGATAAAATGCCTATAGAAAAATCCCACAAGTCATAAAATCCCCTTCAAAGCTTAATTTTGCATTAAATCCAATACAAATAATCTCTTAAAATCATTGTGGAACATTTTTTTTCACAAAAATCTTTTGTTCACTGATTTCTCATCAGACAAAGATTGAGTACTACACGTATTGCTGTAAACCAACAAAGACTGGCATAGTCAATTTGGAGATCCCGACATTGGTTCCCTGCTGAGCAATAAGAACTCTGCAAGCAACATCAAAGGATAAGACTGCTTAGCTGATGATTCCTTCTAATGTCTTCAAAGTCATCACATTGAAACACTCTTATGGTCTGACAACAATCTAATGTTTTAGCACAGTCTGAGATATAAGTAGCCATTATTGAGTCAATACCGGAACAAATGGGCATGAATTACCTCCCTTGGCGGAGCAGACAGAACTTAAACACAGGCTCGGTTACTCTTAATGCATCGTGCGACCATTGCCATATCACCTAGACATTAGCCGCAGGAAAACACCAGCCTCTCGGCGCTTATTGATTCAAAGAAGATGTCTGTCCAGCAGCTCTTTTGGGAGAATTGCCCCACAAGTCAGCAAAATTCACTGCTTTAATTGAAATCTAGGATGCGTAATGTACTTGCTGTGAATAAAAAACGTTAGAAGGAGTGAGATGTGAGCAAATATGAAGAAGTTTAATCTCGGAGAGGTGCGGACTATGACTAAATTACTACTCCAGTGTAAACATCTGGCCCTCAGGTTTCATCCACGTCCCTGATCACTGACAATCTCCTCGCTCCTCTAACCACAACTGCTTCCGGCACGGAAGAAGAGGTGTCATTCCTCACAGCAGAACACATCCAAGCAGTTGATAAATGTTCCTCAAAAGAGTATCACCAAGTGTGCTGTAGGGGTAATTAATAGTTTGAGGGAAAGATGGGTGAAGAGTCTTCAGTTGTGTACTGGTTTCGGTCTTGGGGACTTTGGGCACCATTTCTAATATATTTGATAATGTTAAATATCAAATTTTTTAAATTGTTGTCAAGATTTGTTGTTGGTCACAACTTTTGAAATTTTATGGCAGACAATTTCAAAATGACTATTGCCTTTTCAAAAAAATAGAGTTGAAATCTTTTTCTTACATTTCATAATAAATAATGATCCCTTAAGTCAGCCATGTAAACAAATGAATGTTTTTGTATAAATAAAGTCCAACATAGAAGTCAAGGCAAGTGAACTAATTGTACAGGTATCTTCAACCAGAATCCTCTCCAGCAGACAAAACTGACTGCCCCTCCATGCAAGAAGTCCATTATGGAGTCTGTCGATTGACTGGACAGGAAGAAGACGCTTCCATCAAGGAGCAGATTAGAGCTTGCCAATAAGACAGAGACGAGACAGACTTTATCACACAATAATTACAGCAGAGCGCCAGGGAGGTAGGACTGTTGGTAGAGTGTCTGCTCAACACTAGGAGGAGTTTGGTTCATGTCCTTGTCATCATCAAGGATTATCACAGAAGATATCAATGTGACAGACGTTATTGCACAGAATTACAAGAGATTCAGGGAGGTAGTTCAATATGTAGACTGCTGCTCAACTATGGGGAGGGTTTTATTCCCGTCAGACAATATTCCAATGAATATGTCAATGGTTTGACTTATGCTACTAAATGATATGTGGAAGAACAATTTCATTTTACAAGAATTAAAACTGGTTGACTGAGGAAATGATCTTGCATTGGATATTCAACAAGATAGATGAAGACCTCAAGATTTTTTTAAAACAGGGTCAAGAAGGATGGAATGAGTTAGTTACTGAATGCTTTACATGTAAGTCCATGACACAAAACCCATTAGGGAATAGGTATCAAATTTCTAATTGGCGAAGAAAACTCCTAAGGCAGGCATGATTTAATATCTCACCCCAACCCCCCATTAACATTCCCCCCCTCTCTCTCTCTGCCCCACAGACTGAGGGATGGACAGAAGAGGGAGTGAAGCTATATCTCACCCCAACACCCCATTAACATCCCCCCCTCTCTCTGCCCCACAGACTGAGAGATGGACAGAAGAGGTGAAGCTATATCTCACCCAACCCCCCATTAACTCCCCCACTCCCTCTCTGCCCAACAGACTGAGGGATGGAAAGAAGAGGAGGTGAAGCTATATCTCACCCCAACCCCCCATTAACCCCCCCCCCCCTCCTCTCTGCCCCACAGACTGAGGGATGGACAGAAGAGGAGGTGAAGCTATATCTCACCAGTTAACAGGATGCTTATGAAGGCGTCATTACCATAGATAGAGGACGTCTTGGCTCATAATATTTCTTTTTGTCCAATTACTAGCTCAGATGACAAGGTTGTCTGCGAGTTTGTATCAATTTATCCAAGAAATTGCCTTCAAATTGGAAATGGCCCGTTATTAATGTGTGGACATGACATCCATATGTAATAGGCTTGACTGTTCAGGTCTGGTGGAAGCAAGCACAGACATTGAGATAGGAGCATTATCATCAGTTTATCATCTTTATCGTGTTAACAATATTCAGCTCAAAATTACTTTATTGTGTATAGCCAAAAAGCTGTCTCAGGTCATAATGGACGTAAATCAAATATAAAAACTTTGTTGTATGGATCGCTAGAGTACTCAAGGACTTTAATCAGAGTCTGGTGAAGCAGGATTCAGGTCATTTGGTCAGACTCAAGTAAATGAAATATTTTGATTTTACTTATATTGCGGCTGCTAGTATTATTGCAGGGAGAAAGCCTGCAACATCATTGTGGCTATGCATTGTGGTGAGCATCGGTTGGAACTAACGAACCATGGCTGGTACTGCGCTGAAATTCAGTGTAGCATTGCACCCAAACCTGACTGCGTGTAGAACAGTTCTCTACTGCAGACAAAGTTGCCGAACCCCTGGCGGGATTCGAACCACGGACCTCTTGATCCAAAGCCGAACGCACTAACCACTGCGCTATCCAGATTTTTTATCCACAATTTCAGTCTAATTGATTTTGTGATTTCTTTCATAAACTGTGTAGAATCTGGATACGGTTGTATCAAAACCATGGCAGGTTCCTAGCAATTCTTCCATGATATATTGTCTCGCCTAATAAAACTTGTATCGGGATATTTTGTCTCGGTACTAAGGCCACCATACACAGGTATAGAGTGCAGTGTTCTTGCTCTTAGCAAAATGCTTGAGGTACGTGCTTATTGCTAAATTAGGAAATAAATCCCTTCTGTTTTTTATTTTGTGGTTGTATGTCGTGCATTTTTCAAGAAGGGATTTATCTCCATTCTAATGCACGAAGGGATTTATCTCCATTCTAACATGACTAATTAGAAATATAATGAGGAACTAGTGTGATTAGGTCGAACCAGTACAGACCGGTTCAACTTGCTTTCGAAACTACGGTACAGTTCATTTTCAAAGAACACACTTCAATAATAAAAACAAAATCAAAACATAAACCAACAGGTTTTAAATAAAACCCTTAAGTATTTATTTCATTGAGGATAAAATCAACAAAAGACAGATTTTTTTAATCCCGTCAGAGTTACGTTTTTCACATAAGTACATAGGACACCTATCACCCCTACAATACCGACAAGGACTGACCAAATCAAGGGACGTTATTTTAAAAGTATTTGTTTACTGCTAGCGCTAACTTCTCACGCAAGATGTGAACTGATTGAATAAACGATCAAGAAAGCTTTATAGTTTGTCATGGTAGAATACACTGTCTGGAAATGTGGTCACTTATGAATGAGAGGGGGGAAAGGGAAGGAAAGTTGAAGAATAACGTAGGTCCCCTCTGTTCACTTGACGAATCGCTATTACCGCGCATTACGGTAAGAGGCGAGCTCGGTTTGATATTAAATTAAGTGATAAAAAATAAACTACTTCGACAAAAAATATACCACAGAATGGATTTATCTTCTAAATTTCATAAAAAAATACGGTATTCTCAATGTCTGTTTAGAATTGATTTAAAATTCATTTTGCTGTTGTCTAAGGCGATGAAAACAGTAAGTTCAGCGAATGGAATGTGTAAACGTGCGCGTATGAATGTGAATCGGTCGTAAATATTTAGAGGTGATTATTAGCGAAATAATCACTCCAAAATTGATTGTGGTAACCAATCAGAAAGCAGTATTTTCATTCTGGTTTTCGTGTCATGTTAGAATTAGTGATGTGCTTGTGTGATATTGGACTCTTAGGAGGTAGTAGTGAACTTAGTCCTTGAAGAAAGTGTTTGTGATATTGGAAACTTCAGGGTGATAGTTGAGTGCTTGCTCTAATGACTTTGGAAAAGTGCTGTACCTGGTTTGAAAATTACAATACTGTATGAAGAAAACCTGAAATACATATTTGGCTATCTATCTAGCTGAAACTAGCAAACCAATGGTGATACTTAATTTACCTCGACACAATATTCCATCCATGAACCTTCTGCACACACAGCCTTTCTGCCAGCAAGGTTATAGCATCTCTTTTTAACATGGGACAACTTAATCCTAAGCTGAATGCGCTTTTCCTGACCCCCAACCTCATCAAACCTCTACCCTCCCCTTCCCTCAATATGACAAAATGATCTGTGAAATGTTGAAGATCTACTCACCGAGATATTGTTGAAGTTTTTCATACTTGGGCCCATGTTGATAGCGCATGAGTTTAAGATGAACGAGCTGACCAGTCTTCCGGAGGACCTCGACCGCCTGGTGGTTGGTGTAGCCCTGGAGTGGGAGTCCATCAACCTGGACATACAGATTTCAGGTGAGTAGCAGAACTAGAAATGTCATTCCATGTATCGATGGTCAAAGCATTGTGATGCCATCATTCTTATGATGTTACAGAATTGTGATGTCATTATCTGATGACATAAACAATTGATATGTCAAATACTTGACGACGACAGGGCATTGTTCAAAATCTACTGTCACAATATCTCCTAGGAGTCTGTGGCCCATACCTCAATGATCTGATCGTTGACCTGCACCCGGCCATCTTCTGCAGCTGCGCTCCCCTCTGCAATGCCCTTCACAAAGATCCCGGACACCTCATCTGTGTAACAGTCGGATCAACACTTGAATGTTGAATGGGTAAAAGGCAAATCAAGCTTAAATTCAAGCACTGCTAGTACAGCATTAACTTTTCAGGCCCAATGCATCATTACTATTTTGAAAAATGGAAAGAAAATATGATTTTTTAGCGAGTAGGTGAGATAATGTTTAGCGACACTTTTGCAAAATTTCAGCCATCAGGGGATAGGAATGGTAATGTTGTCAATACTGGTTAGACAATTTACGCTTTAACAACACTAACAACAGGATTCATTTTCATAGAAGGCTCAAAAGTATGTTGCAGGGAGAAAGCCTGTAAAACCATCTGATTATATAGATACTGTGATCCAAAATTAGCAAAGTTAAATTTGTTAAGAATCTGAACGTCTAACTCATGAAGAAGTCTGTTACCAGATTCATAAGAAAGGTAAATACCAGGTGTGTTATCGCCGCCGACGTATCCAGCAATGGTGATGCCAAGACCCTGAACATCTTTCCTCAGATCCACCTCAAACACATTCACCTCTGGGTTCTCATTCATCTCATATGCTTGCTGCAATGGACAATGGAAACAGAGAATTAACTCACTTAGGATCACTTGATTAAGACATTCAATAGATGAAGAAATCAGAAAAGATGTTGATAATTTTAAACTGTTATGTTCCATATATGCAGAATGCGCTGGAATTTCATTGCACTTAGTGTTGAAGTCTTTGGCATTATGGTTGGCAGTTCATAGCACTGAGACATCAATTCCTTGCCACTAGATTTTTCAGTCCTTGGCACTATGGATTTTAATTCTTGGCATTAAGAGAAAGGTTCTTGGCTCTAAGGGTTTAAATCCTTTGCTCTAAGGATGGAAGTTCTTGGCACTAGGGCACTTTGGTTTTTAGTTCTTGGCTCCAAGGTTTTAGGTGCTTGGCATAAAGGCACTAAGTCCTTGACACAAATGGTTTAAGTTTTGTGGATAAAGGATGTCAGTTCTTGGCATAAAAAGATTCAGTCCTTTGCAATTAAGGTAGAGGTTGAGTATCAGCAAGGATGGTATTTCTTGGCACAAATTACAGAAAGTTTTGACACTGAAGATGGAAAATTTAGTCTGTCTTTATACATGTTGCTATATTTTTTTATGCATTCACCTAAACCATTGCCATTAGCATCAGAAGGCATTCCAATTTGGATCTTTAAATTCACTTGTAATTTCATGTAGGATTACTGTTTTTCAACGTTTTCCACAAATTCTCCACTTGTATCATTGTTCATGTTTGCAACATGTGATTAGTCCAATGGGAATTAACTCTGACATTTTTAGTTTAACCTGGCACTTATAATTAACTTTTCTCAAAGAAGTAAGTTGACAATGGCCTGAAATCTATCTGCTAAGAGATCTGCTATCTGCTAATTTTACTTGTGTACCATTGGCCCTTCTTTGCTTTAAACCCTTTTTATACAAAAATCTTCTAAATGAACGTAACCGTTCTCAGAAGTTTGTTGACTTTTCACACGCAAATTTTCATTTATTCTTATCTTTAATTTTTTCTTATGTTTTTATTTCTTATTCATTTTAAGCAGCTTTGAAGCTCCCCGCTTTTTTTTTTCTAAAAACCAATGAGTTAATTCTTACAAAGCATTGATGTCAGTAGACCAGGTACACTTGATTGATCCACAGAGAATTCTTATCTATTACTTATATCTTTGATCAAGCACCTGTGACCGAAAGCCTCTAATTGCAAGCTAGACTAGATCAATGTAATTCATCAAAATGCCATGTGTTTTTCTGGAAGTGTTTGTGGTGGTAGATCTCCTGTCACCTTACACACTAGAACACTTTGTTTCCGCTCTCAGTGTATACCGGTTCCTGATTGGCTCCATGTGTCAACTGCCTAAATGAGGTTTAATCAAACGTCCAAACCCGGAATTGTAGCAACTGATACTTCCTTTGAAGTTTTTAGTGTCTGAGGTCCCCATCAACGCCATATGCTTCATCCTTTTGTCTGAGATAAAATCTTATGCTTTACTCTTTTATCGGCCAAGTCTGGAACAAAATCTTTCAAAGGTGTCTGGGGAACTAGATACAAACCTTTTTCAGTTTCTTTTTGGTAGGAAATAAGTCGTCCTCTTATGATCAATCACCACAACTTTAAGAAAGTTGCAGATCTTATCTACTTGCCACGAAGATGACTCAAGAAAAATTTCAGTTCTCGTCTTCAACAACCATAATAGTCATTGAGATTCAAAAGGTAGATTTATCAGCAATCATCAAATACTTTGCTTATCTCTCATGTGAATTGGGTGTAGATAATTTAGATTTGATGTTTCATTAGGTATATCTCAAGTGAATGAGGTGCAAGATAATCAAGCCTCGATGCCGTGAATGTCTAAAAGACAATGTGCCTTGGTTCAACTACTAAAACACATATTGAATTGTTTCTTTTTTCTACATATCTAAAGGCACTGTCTTGATCTGCAAACCAACTTGATTGACCATATATTCAGCTGACACTTCTCTTACTCCAATAAACTTCAAGAGAGCAAAAACAATTTAGATTGACAACTTGTCAAACTATCTACAAAAGATTACTTGGACTGTATGCAAGGTATGGTGCATGACTTGTGGACCGAACTCCCCAACAATAGGCTACGTTGTAGTACTCTACCAAATTCATGCTTGGAAATTCATCATAAGACATTCATTGGCCAGACACACCTAATCTAATATCTATAACTAATCAACTATACTAAGCACTCAAAGAGGCTGACAAATCAGCTTCCAGCCTGCCATTTTGATTAGGGGTAAATTACATGAAATATGCATGGCGCTTGACTTTCACTAACACTATATAAATAAACTAAATGTATGGATAAATATCCACACATTTTCAAATGATTTATGATAGGACTAATCAACAATGCCTTGTAATGCCGTAACACAGATGAATGACTTCCTTTGCATTCTTTATTTTATCCAAGTGTGCTTATGCTCTCATTTATCCAGTTGTCAAATTTAAACCTACCAAAATGTTACCCTCAGTAACCAACTGGCTTATGTCATAATCAATTACTACATATACATAACATACATGTATAAACTTGAATGTCCCCATGAATTCTGTTTCCAAAAAAAAAATACCCCAATACGACTGTCCTTTTAAAGTAAAGAATATCGCACCTGATGGACCTGAACTTGGCCGGCCATGATGTTGTTCATCTGTTGCTGTTCCTGGGCCGATATCCTCATGTCCATGTCAGAGTCCATGGCCATGATGGCGTTGATCTGGTCCAGGTGATCGTCAAGGAGATGAGTGGGGACCACGGGAGCGTGGGGGATCTGGAATGGTGGTGGTTCCATCACAGAGCGGGCTACGATGAGTCGCACATGACTCCCAGACTGTCGCAGGACCAGTGCCACCTGCTCCGAGCCCATCCCACGTACGTTAACATCTCCGATTTGCAGGATGTGGTCCCCGCTTCGTAGTCGACCGTCCTACAACAAAGAAACCACCATTTAACTGTTTTGCAAATCCCAGAGAGAATCAATATTACATCTATTTTATGAATGAAAAGTCACCAAAAGTATTTGGGAAAAACTTTGAGAATGTTTTTTTGAAAAAAACAGGAACTAATATAACTTTCTCTGGGAAAAACGCTATCTAAGATTAATTCAAAAATTTTGTCCTAAATTTGATAATCGTTGTTGTAAAATACAATATATACAAAATGAGACAAAAGGAAAAATACCAAACTTGAAACACGTAAAGGAAGACATTAAGACAATGTATTATGTTGACCGATTTAAATGTCTAAAAAATGCAAATATGTAAGCTTCATAAAATTCTGGTGGGTATGTCAGGACCTTTTTTATACTCTTTTGTTCCCTTCTATTTTGCATGTACCTATCCTATCCCAGCATCAACTGCTTGTAAATCAAACACTGTGGTTATGTGACATACAAACACTGATTATGATTTGTCTTGTATGGACAAACAAAAATAACAAATAACACATTTTTTAAAACTGTTTTGGAGAGCTTTACAATCAACATCAATAAAATAATCACTTTCCAGCTGTTTTTTTAAATAACTTTTCATACTTTTTAAAACTGATAAAGGCTTCATGACCTACATTTCTCCAGGTTTTACATCATTTCCTTTAATTACAACTTCTTATTTGTGTCAGCCATCCACTCAGATTGGTTGGTTATTAATAAAATAGGCAAGTAGACTGTAATTGTATTAACTCTTGGTTCATATTGTAAGATCATTCCCTTGACGTAGTTGTGATTCCTGCAAATTGGCCCGAAAGAATCTTACACCTATTAGTTTAATACCGTATTCGACTTAATAACCGCCCACTCCCCTATAAGCGCCCACCCACCACGTTTGTGACTGAACAAAATGCGTCCTGATTTAGCGCCCACCTCTCAACATTGCTTACCTTGCATGCTGATTCATTGAGGAAGGTTTTTCAGTCTTGCAATAAGTCTTTTACTTCCACTAAAGTGAAGAATACAGGGTATTTCAAGACTCCCAGCCACCATCAAAATGATAAATTTTATAAAACCATATTTCAAAGACATGTGTATCGTAAGAAAACACTTTCAAGACTAAACTTGAGGAAATTTTTTATCGTTTTAATTAGCGCCCTCTTTTACCAATTTTTTAAGCGCCCCAGGCGCTTATCACGTCGAATACGGTAGTTATAAAGTATTTTGCTCATCTGAAAACCTTCCGAACTACACAGAGTTATTTATCATTCGTACAATATTGATTTCTACAATTCCTAAACAGAAAGAAAACATTTTTATATTAGGAATGTCTTTTATAAAATTTCAAAATGGCATTTTAAAATTATTTGAAAGAATTCCTTCTGTCCAAAATTTCCAAGTCAATCCAAACAATTTTGATCAAATCCAACCTTAAACAACTACTTCAAAACAAAGTTAATTGTATGTCCAAAAACTACATACTTTCAGCAGCAGAAGAAAGTTTTAAATGACAATCAATCCTTTTTTCGAAAATCCAATTTCCTCTTCTAACTTTGAGGCTACAATCAAATTCTCTGTGGAGACACTGTGTAGTGAGTTTGTCGATCACAGTTGAATATTTAAGTTAATATCGACAATTCTCTCCAGGGGGAGCCACTACAGGCGACAGTTCGTAATTATAAAATGCCGGATCAAACAAATTGAACATTTCCAACAATAAAACATCATGAACTTGGAAGTGAAAACAATCTTTAGAAGTTTTTATCCAATAGCATTCATTTCCAACAATGCTGATGAAGTACTTATGCTCCATGTCTAGAAAGCCTGCATAATAACGCCTGTTTTTCCTCACAGCTTCGTTTATTGATTGATATTTTTTGTAAGACACCAATAACAATGAATTGTTTCTTTTGTTATCAATATTAACATGTTTCCATAAAACAGATGAATAATTCCCAATCGGATGTTTTGCAATAGAATTTTTTTTTTAAAAATCAAGGAAGATCTCGAGGAAGCTATTTTATCGTAACATGATCATGCGCCATGAGCATGCACTAGTGGGTGGACACTGGCGCACAAGAAATATCCATCATCATCATCATCATCATCATCATCATCATATTAGTCATAACAAGTATTCAGAAAATTCTTTGTGTTATATTGGCAATTCATTGTCAAAGTTTTAAAGCTTTAAAGCAACTGGAAAATCAGGCTCTCTTTGCAATGTTGTGGAATAAAAATATCCATCCTGTCTCAGGGTTAGATGTTAACGCTTCACTTACATACCCCATACATGGCATAATCCAACAGAGGCGATGGGGGTTTTTAGGGACTGAAATGGGGGTTTTTCCTTCTCAATGGGGGTATTTATAGTCTGAAATGGGGGTTTTCCTTTTTCTGCAGAACATACGCTTTATCATATCTAAAAATAACAACTCATTCTTTAACAGATAATTTATCGAGATAATATCTAATTATTTTAAGATAATATTTCAAACCTCATTGCAGGAATTTTGGTACTAGCTTATTACAAATGTTATCCATAAATTACAATTATGTTTTGTTTGAAAAATAACTTTATATTGTGACATATAAATCTAAAGGAATCCAGACAGTTAATTATTTCTTACATAAATCATAATACAAGTCTTTAAACAGGATCTCAATGTTTAACATGAGAAGTTTGTGACGGTCATGCAAAATTATTTTGGTTAAATCTGACATCAAAATAATTTACAGTTAATTGAAAATATTAATCGAGTAAGAATTCATTTAGAAAAGTCCAACCCTGTGGTTGTCACATTGAAATTTAAAAATTACAGATCGTTTGTAATTATTTACGGATCGATGAGAGGACATTGTTTACAAATTCACTTCTTGCAATAATAGAAGTGTTGATGAACGGAGGTTTATCGACAGTGCTTGAATGAATGAGCGCGTTTACTTCAGGTAAATTTAACCGAAATTTCAAATAGTTTAATCGTACTTGCCTCATTAAAACATCGATAATATGTTTAATTTACAAATATTCTTCCTAAAAACATGAATTAGATCGTGTTTTTAAAACTATGTACGAAAATACGACTCCGGACTGCCTAAGTAAATTTTACAAGTTGGTCGAAACACGTGGTCGTGATAATTTCATGGCAACATATTACCGACACAAAAAAAAATTTTAAAATAAAGCATAATCTGTTTAGCAGTTATTCGTATTTTATTAAAATAATAAAACATACAATAAATACTTTTATTTATGCATATATAACTCGAAGATAGACAATCGTTAAGAAAATTATGGACACGAGAGCATAATTTCAATGTTATTTGTCGTTAAGAAAAGGCATTGGTTTTCTAAACGGTGTTTCCTTTTTATAGCTCCTGTAACATAATGTTCACGACTTCAACGTTCATTTTGGGTAATTTGTGCGATTATTAATTATTTTGAAGTTTAAGAGGTATGTTGTCGATCTTTATTAGTCTATTATGATGATATTGTTATATCTTATTATTAACTTAAACGTAATTCATCAAGCTTCAGCTATCCTATAGAAAAAGATAAACTACTTGATAATTAATTCTCGAATCACCGGTGTACAATAACAACGTGCTCTTGCGATCGTATTTCTGACAAATATTTGTTTTAATTTCGACTAAAAACTATTGATAAGTTTGAAATTTTATCAAATCGATGATTTAAAATAGGTAACACAGCCTCAGAAAAATCATTCTTAGCATTTCTCTTAAAATCGGGTTTTTTCCATACCCGATCGGGTAAGCGGGTTGGGCAGCCTGAAATCGGGTAAACCCGCCGAAATCGGGTAATATGCCATGTATGATACCCTGGGATATAACCCAACTAAAAGCTACGCACTGTAACCAATGATCCAGCCTATCACACTTTTTATCAATGGCTATAAAATTTCACAATATCATGTAGGCAAACCACACAGAGTCTTTTATACCAGTTTTCTTTAGGTCTTCCACAAAATGTCGAACTTCTTTGATTGTGCAAAAATCAAATGCTATTTGCATTTAATCATAGCAGATGTTGTATATGTTTGAAAACACAGTTTTGAGTAACCTGTGGGAAATCTAAAGTGACTCATCAAAAAAAACACAGTTCAAAACCTGCAACCAAGTTGCAATCTTGATATCACCAACTCGCATTTCATATGTATGAAGTGGAGCGAGAGCGTAAACGTTTTACAGGATGATAAAGAGTCATGTTGAGAAGGGACATCCAATTTATTTCTGACCACCTTGCCCAAAAAGCAGAGAGATGCAATATCAAGTATTTTTCACTTGTATATCTTATTTACTGGCAAATGACTAGGATTATAGCAGAGAGAAATCCTGCAACACTGATATGGTTATCATTGTAGTAGAACCTACAAGCAATGACAACAAGCAAAACATGGGAGGAATGTTAGAATTATCGCAGGGAGTACATCTGCAAGACCAATGTGGTTATCATTGTAGTAGAACCTACAAGCAATGACAACAAGTGATGGGAGGAAAGTTAGAATTATCGCAGGGAGTACATCTGCAAGACCAATGTGGTTATGCTACATGGTAGAACCTACCAACAAGGACTGTAACTAGTGAAACATGGAAAGAAGATTCGAATTACTGCTGGAAGAAATCCTGCAATAACAATATATGTGATAAAACCTACCCGAAGTAACTGACTAGCATAACATGGGAAGTTAGTATAATAAGTGACACATCCTGCAACAAGGATCTACCTCAACTCTAGAGTGTTGCAAGTTCCTCTTGTCTTCAAGGCTTATATGTATAAAGCTCTGCAAGCTAAACATAAGCCAATAAAAAAAATCATGGCACTACCAACTAAATGTAACTTAGATATCATTATTCTTGTAATTGCAAAGAGAATATTTGTGTCTGTTTTTGTTACCAAATAATATAAACCTTTGAATTCATACAGATCCAACAAAATGATTCCCCAAGGAAGCAATAAACACACAATACAGGAAGGTAAACATTAGAAAAAAGTAATTTTCCTTTCCATATCAACACATTTAGCAAAGAGATCTAAAATGTGATTTGAAACATGTAGGAAACTTTGGACATCAAAGTCCAAATAGTTTACACAGTTAACACTCAGTCTGTCGTTCGCTATATAACCATAACAACTCCCTAAGGGATTAATGATTCCTTTTCCATATAAATGGGAAACAATGTATTATTGATGTTCGTACATTATGTGATGCAATAAATGGTGAATTTAAGGCAAAATAAAGCTGTTTTCTATTCAAGAGGAACGCATAACTATCAAGAAAGTCATTACAAGATCCACGTTCCTATAAGGTTGATCAGAAGAGACCGTTATCCTGACAACAAGCAATCAATGGAGGTGGCTAGAAGTGATTTTGTTTAACAATTCTCCCTAAGACTTTGCATTCCAGCTCTGGCGGTCAATATTTGCAGGTCACGATTCACAACATTGTGTACTTAGTTCCATAGCAAGGGTGCGTTCCACGCAATCCCGGAGTAATTGGAGTTAGCATGGCCAAAGTCACCAACACCAAAAAGTCATCAGGAAAGTACTCTAAATGGTTGCCGTCTTAAGCTGAACCAATTCTGTAGTCACTTGAGGGTCATTGAGGCAGGTAACAGTTCCAAGAAGTGATTCAACAGTTCAATGCGTGGAATAACAAACATGCTCTATATACCCAGAATGAATACGCTGGCTAGCACATAAGTAAAACTATGTAGACAACATTAGCAACAGAACTAATTTGAATACAAGTGTTGAGGGAACTTAGCGTTTGATTTGGTTGTCTACAAAACTTTTCAGCTCAAGGCTATTTGGAGACTTGATTGAGCAATGCAATGATCATTATTTTAAATAAATATTAGGCGCTGGCTTTTTTTCTGGTGCAATTGCAATACATAAGGAAGGATGGCAAGATTTTTTAATATTACCTTCCCTGTATTGAACAAAATATAATAAAATCAACTAAAAAAATAAAAGTCATAGTCACAGAAACATATTGTACGATGACAGTAAAGAAGTTTTTATCCAGAACTCATGTTTTTCATCAATTTGGTGTAGTATGGAACTGAACATCTTTAATACATCATTGAATATCCATTTTTGCACTGTTTTTAAGAATTGGCTAAAAAAAATTTGGAGCAGGTTGACAGAAGGCAAGAGACAGCAGTGTCTGAAAAGGCATGAGCTTACCCTCAGATCTCTGACTTTATACATCTAGATCATGGAAAATGTTGGAAACAGGAATGTTATCCCGAGGGGTGATGATGAGTTGGTGAGTTGGGAATTAAAGCTGCTTTCAAGATTATTTCACTTATATCGCGGCTGCTAGTATTATTGTAGAGAGAAAGACAACAACATCATTGTGGCTATGCATTGCAGTGAAACCTACAGGCATTCGCTGGAACTAGCGAACCATGGGTGGTACAGCTCTCTTATTCAGTGTAGCATTGCACCCAAACCTTTCTGCTTGCAGAACAGTTCTCTACAGCAGACAAAGTTGATGAGCCCCTGGCGGGATTCTATCCCAAGAGGATTAAAATCTTTGTGATTTCCACAAGAATGTACCTTTGACTTGTAATTTGTTTCTTTAAATATTACAGTACAAATTTGACTTTCAGATGCTTATCTGTAATGAAATCTGCTATGAACCAGTTCAAGCAAGGTTCATGGATACTGGATAGATTTTGTAACCTTTGACCTGAAATCCTTGAGGTTTCAGAATTTAATGGTGATCTACAGAAGTCACTGATTGGAATGCACAGAATCCAAATATCAATGGCAAACACATTAACTTCAATCAAAGCTAAAACAAGAATCACTTGACAGGGAGTTCATGTTGTGTTTATTGAGATTCTGGATGATGAGTTTTCTAATTACACGCTTGAGTTGAACACTCGACATCTATCAGAACACTCCACGAGTGTCAGTACTAAGAGTTCTAGGTTTGAACCCTGGAGGAAATCTAATCCAGAAATGATGAACATGTCAACTATCCAAGAGCCCAAAATAACATCTTTCATGGAATAATCATAGAATCTGATGTGGCAATTTCAATGACTTAATTCCAAAACAAAACCTGGACCTCCTTTAACAAAGCCCTGAGATGATTTTAAGTCATTAAGGTTACCTAAGTGCAATGATAAAGAATGGGAGTTAAGGTTAACCTTAGGTTGCTTTGTGAAAGGAGGCCCTGGTGGGATAGAATGTTTCAGTGTTGTTTTATAAAGGTCAAGATGTAAAGATTAGATATTAAATCAGTATGGGACATCTTTGAATAAGATACATTTAAAACATAGGCCTATAAACATAAATAATACTTTTCAAATTTTTTCATTGTTGGAATATCAATAATGGTTGAGATATAAAAATTATGTATAATGCTTACAAATACAACAAATTCAACAGATTCAAATAGAAATTTCTTAATAATACAATGAAAATATTAACATAATTAAATCATATCTCTCAACAAAATAAAGGATTTGACAATGAAATATTTCCCACTAATAATAACAAAACTGCAACAGCACGAGTGTTATGAGCAACAACCTTGACCTTTCACCTCAATCAATACTGAACTCATAAAAATCTTTGGGCAATAAGTGAGGCTGGCCAATCAATGGATGTGCCCTGATTAAGAAACGACAGCTGATGGGAAGAGTCCCCTCCTTCAGATAGACAAGTTTATCAAGGATGCCTAAATTCCTGCCCCTGTATTTCAGGAAACTGGTAATCCTAGTGAGGAAATTTCTCCCTCAACTGAGTCTGGGAATGAGTTTCCTGGATGGAGGGATGAGATTGGCAAGAAATAGGACCGGTCACAGATTAAGGTCACTAAATACGGCCATTACCAACCACTAATGGACACGAGTAGCCACTGAGGACCCTCATAGTATCAGCCGGTGACAACGGACCTCGGGACATTAAGCAATTAACTCAGCTCTGAAACAAGGGATCCTTCATGGCTGTCTGCTCAATTTCACTATCAATGTCAGTAGAATTCTAAAGGATGATTGCTCTTCAAGAAGATTTTGCTCCTATTTTCCATTCACTTTCATATCTGGGTGAAATCTATTCAGTTATCATTTATTGTCAAACAACTTCATTTGACTAACATCACATTTGTTCAAAGCCATACACTAAATTCATAAATCATTCAAACCAAAAACAATTTCACTTTGCCAACAAAGGGTCTACTAATCCATTCCATAAGACATTTGCTTGTTCAAGATAAACTCCTTTGCAATTTCAAAATCACTTCAATGAATGAAAAAAACAAAACAATTTGACTTTGATCTAAGGAGACGTGAAACCAATTCCACATTCAATTCCAAGAGATAACTTCACTTGGTAAAATAATTTTTCTAGGTAAGGACAGATTCCTCCTCATCTGTCATCTCAATCTAATCTTTACAATCTATTTCAGTGAAAAGAAAATCTTGGTCTAGACACATCATTTTAGTCTTGGGTGAGGTGAGGTGAGATGATTTGGGGATTAACGCCGTTTTCAAGAGTGTTCCACTAATATTGCGGCTGCTTGTATTATTGCAGGGAGAAAGCCTGCAACACCATTGTGGCTATGCATTGCTGTGAAACCTGCGAGCATCGGCTGGAACTAGCGAACCATGGGTAGTACTGCACTGAAATTCAGTGAAGTATTGCACCCAAACCTTACTGCATGTAGAACAATTCTCTACTGAAGACAAAGTTGACGAGCCCCTGGCGGGATTCAAACCACGGATCTCTTGATCCGAAGCCAAACGCACTTACCACTGCACTATCCCTCCCCCCATGTCACTTGTAGCTTCCAATTCTAAATCTGTTCTAATCAGCTGCCAAGCGAGAGGCATCATTAGATCTACAAGTTTTTGTATTCTATCCCATGACTTTTGGCTAATCCTACCATTATGATTTAAAACTTGTGTAAGAAAAACATATTTTTTCAACTGTCAGTTTGTACCCTACTGAATGCTGCTGAGAGATCTTTGAACTTGTCAATGAAATAATCCAATGGCAGTTTAATATGAATTTCGTTCATACACTTGATGAAAGTGTCAACAAAATTATCCACAAACAAGTCCACAAAGTTTGTGCATTTATCATTTGTTTTAATTCCAACTAGATCCTGATCTTCATCTAATTGTTAACTCAATAGTCTCTCATCTCTTTTTCATTGTTCGATTCAATATAGAATTCTCTCATTATTTGCCTAATTCAGAGAAGCACAAATACTCTGAATGTTCTAAATATCAAAGTTGTTGAGAAAATTTTATTTCTTTTTATGAAAGCTTTAGGTTCTGAAAAACCAAGGACAATTGTCATCAATGTTTGAAAGTCAATGAAGGACATTTGTATCTAAATGTTTCGCGAACACTAATTACCAGCAAGTTGATTTAAAATCAGTTCAAAAAGTACAACTTGTTCATCTTCTGTTCAACACAGTTAATTGCTGCTTATCAAATGATTAATGACAATAATGATCCACTCGTCCAAGCAATCATTCCGTCTCATCAGCCCACTAAGCTGCATGAAATGTCCTTTGTCAAGTTGATCGGAACAAAAATTAGCTTCCTGAGTGAGGTGAGCTAATTTGGGGTTTCAACACTGTTTTAAAGAGTACCGTATTTCCTCGAATACAACCCACGGTTCTATTTCACTTACATGCCCTTACCCCAGGGTTGTAATCGAGGCCCGGTTCTATTTTTTCAGACCTGAAATGGCATTACAAAACTATTGCAAGAGTGAGAAAGTGGCATTCAATATCTCAAAACTTTCTATCTGGAAATTATACGAAGATTATTTCAACATTGGGAACACAATGACTCGGATACAATTGTACAATAGAGGTGTTAATATCATTGACCTGATAGTTTGTCCAAGTCATACCGATACTATCATTATGTAAGGCCTGGGTTATATTCGAGGCCCGGGTTCCATTTCACTCACCACCCCCTTACTCCCTGGGTTATATTCGAGGCCCACGTTGTATACTAGACTCGGGTTGTAATTGAGGAAATACGATATTTCACTTACATCACAGATGCTAGTATCATTGAAGGGAGAAAGCTCACAACACCATTTACGCAATATGCATTGCGGAAAAAACCTGTGAGTATTGGCTGGAACTAGAAAACCATGGCTGGTACTGCTGAAATTCAGTGTAGCATTGCACCCAAACCTTACTGCATGTAGAACAGTTCTCTAATGCAGACAAAGTTGCCCAGCCCCTGGCTGTATTCGAACCACAGATACCTCATCCAAGGCCAAACGCACTCTCCCTACCTCCTCCTTAGACCGTAAGGGAAACTTCCAAAACTAGTATGAGATGCAACTAACATATAGTTGTCATTGCTCCTGCTTGTACACTAGCTTATCTGAATATATTTGAAGTAGAGTAACAATGATCATTCATGTTACATAATAACAAACACTTAAAAATTGCAACATCAATTGCACTAAGAACAGTTTATGATGACACATACTTCCCAGTTCTCACTTTGTTACTATGTGACAAGGACAGGAATGAAGATTTGTTCAAGAACAAATTCATCAGATACCAATCAAACCCTGATATAATGGTGTCAGAAATGGTTTGCCAAGAGAAAAGCAATAACAAAATGTAATTATTGTCTTGAATTAGGAAGAGAGAAATGAATCAAGATCTATGAAGGCTGTAATTACTGCAACAGTCTGAGGCCTCGCTTAAACAAGCAAGTGAAATTGTCTGATGATGACGGATGATACAAAGCGTCTTATGATCTATTTGTTGTCATTGCAGCTTTTGTTTCTGGAAGTATTCATATTTCTCTAGGTGATTGTGAAGCAATTAAAGTGTATTGTGGGTGAATATCATTGATGAAAAATTGGATCTTCAAAACCATTCAATGGTGTTGTTATATCTTTAGCAGGTCAGAAATATTCCTATTCTATGATACACCACAAGCTGAACTAACTATGCACATCTCATTTATTACATAGATTCAAAATGATAAAGGTTTCTCCATTTTGTGAACATTCAATATCTAAATCACATGTATCTTTAATGCAACAAGCCTTCTGAGCCACGCGTCTATTGATATTTCTCAGGAGAGAAGTGAATGCAAAATAGCTTATCTACAAGATGTTGGACCTTGATTCCTGACAAGTGTATAAAAAAAAGTTAAAAAAGGAAAGAACTAACTCTTCACCTGATGAAACCAACAGAAGTTATATCTGTATACTCCTAAAAAAGTTGAGAAAGGCACTGTCCTTACAGCATAGAAATAAATGTTTGGCATTTCCCTAATTTCTTAGGTTACACCAGGTTAAGAAATAGGAAATTTATGGATTAACAACTTTTTTATTACAAAGAGATGCGACGTTTTGGCATAGATACTCACACCGTTATCAAGCAAGTCATCACTTGAATAAAGTTGTTGTTTATCCACTCAAAGAAGTTATACCAGGTTGTTTGATAATAATGTGTAGCACTTTAAGAGATTCCATTTGTGGATTGTAAAAAAATTGTCTTTATAACTATGGTTATAACTAATTTGTATAGGCCTGATTCCAAGTTTAGATATGTCAGCATTTTTCTACCATTGGGACTCACCATAGACTAACATATAGTCCCTGAACAAAAGATTTCACCAAAAATGTATTTTTCAATATTTGGTATGAAATAACATGAAAAAGGAGTCCTGTACATGTACAATACTTAATTTCAGGCTGAGGCAACTAGACTTGCCAACATTTTCTGCACTTGAGAAGACTCCTTTAATATTTTGCTATAGGGTCTTGATGACAGACTAGGACTCACCACATCAGCTACTCCTCCCGGTAGAATGGTTTTAACAACGACTCCAGTGCTTCTCCCTCCGATAATTCCAAATCCAAGGCCGGTTCCATCATTGATGAGATCTATAACTTCAATTTGGGTCCATTCGGTGCTTAGCTGCAACACACAAAAAAGACTCATGAGGTTTTCTCATTTCCTGTCACGATTCAGAGTTTCTTGACCTTAGGAAAAAAATTGGTCACAATTTGTTTCCAGTCAATGATCCACACCAATTTGAATGAATAAAAGTTGAACAATGAATGCTATAACAACCAGATAGATAAGGTTGAGATTCATTCAGAAAAACATGGTAATTATCTTCACCACTGTAAATTATTGCTGAAAATAAGAAAGGCAATAAGTTTTATATTTTGATAATTTTTAATTAAGAGATATTGTATGAGTTGTCATGTAATACAAATTTTGTGACAATGATTAATTACTTGTAGTTTCCTGAACAGGAGCTAGGAATATATCAATATTCAGACACTATAGTTGTCGACATAGAGTGACAATGACATGAACATGATATTCTATTTATTACCAAAGTCCTGATATTTCAGAAAATATGCCTTCAAACAAAGGTTTGCTTCCTGTCAACACCATATTTAAAATAATATATCAATTGTCATTTGCAAAAAAAATAATATCATAGACATCTCCATGACAAAGTTGGGATTTTATTTTTCAGTTTGGAATTACCATATGAAATTATGAATGGCCAAACTACTGGTTCAGAGGCAATGAAAACCATTCATACCTAATAATATATCTGTATATACTTTTTGAACCTCATAAAATCATCATTAGATATCCTTTTTTGACCTCATAAAACCATCAATAGATATTAATGCAAAATATCTACATATTTCAACTATATTTATTTTTAAAACAATTTACATATCAATAATATCAGAGAGTGTAAAAATGTAATCTTTTCTCATATCATTTAATTATAAGACAACAAAACTGTTTGAAAAAATTCATGAAATATCAATAAATCAAAACACCCAAATCAAATTTGTGAACTTAATTGGACAATCTTCCTGCAAAAGCTTCACTGAGTTCAGTCCGATTTGAAAACAGTTTACGAGGAGAGACAGACAAAGCCTGTCATAGAATTGCTGAGTCAGCTAACATCTTTCAATCAATCTCCACAGTTCTCCAAAGCATGCAGACACAAGACAAGTTGAATTAGAAACAATGTGATTCCATGAAACCTATATTACCCGGGAAATACAATAACTGGCGCCAATTTTCCAGAATATAAGCTTAAGCTCACAGAGTGGCAAATCTAATTGTTGGCTTATTTCTGGCTAATCCAATATAGAAATCTGTGAGCACATTACAGCAACATACCCAACTGATTCAATCTGCGCTTCGGAGCAGATTGTGTCATAACCATTGGGGAATGGAGGGGCTGATATTTCCAAAATTTTGACTTTTCCCAAATAAAAATATATGTAAAGGATCCCAAAGTATTGACTAAATAAGATTAACGGAAAATGTTCAAACTTTAAGATTGTGTCATAACCATTTGGAGATGGTGGTGCTTACATTTCCAAAATTTTGACTTTTTCCAAATAAATATAAATGTTAAGGAACTATTGACTAGATAAGATTTACTGAAAATGTTCAAACTTAACACCAAAAACTCAGGCATTTGAGCGATTGTTATCAATAAATTTGCTCTGTTTAAAGAAACTAACATTGACTACTTATTGTTCTTATTTAAGATACTTTGAAACCAATGATTTAGTCTAAAACAAGCTGTTAAAGGGCAGTTCACACTTAAGAAAAAGAGCCATTGGCCATGTAGCTCTAGGGTTGAACACTAACAAATAAAACAATATGTTTTAAGGGAAGGTAGCCTTGATCTTTCCTCCAATTCATGGTCCTACAGATATTAAATTACTTCTTGCACATGAAATCCGATTAATTTGAATGATCATTTTTATCCACAAAATTTGTGATCCCCTAGGTGCAAAGTAATTCTCCATGAACACCATGTAACTCTATAATGTTGTGAATTTGCCGATGCTTGTTGGAACTATCTCAAACATTGCTGGAACTGCACTTAAATCAATATAACTTGCACCCCACCTTTTTTTGCATGTTGAGCAGTTCTCTACAGCAGACAAAGCTGTTAGAAAAGAAAACTGATGATGGTGTTTTGATTTGGGGTTTAACACTGCTTTCAAAAGTTTTTCACTTGTATCATGGCTGCTAGTATTATTGCATTGAAAACCCTGAAAACTATTGAGGCTATGAATCGCAGTAAAATCTGTTGGCATCGGTTGGAACTATCGAACCATGGGTGAACTGAAGTAAATATATAGAATATCATAACACTGAATAACAAAATAAAAAATCCTTACTATTATTGTTATTGGGAATCACATGATGTATCATTATAAAGCTTAAAAATGCACTACATAACCATCTGAGTACAAATCAAATTTATACTCGAAGTCTATCAATTTCAAGAGAGCATCTAATTGTCTCTAATACCCATGAGATTCCTCATAAGTTAAGCACATCAGTCCGACTAATTCCATCTTCTGTCCGTTCAGAACTTTCAGATTCCCTCCAACATCAACTGATTCAATTGTTGAAGCAAGAAATTGGTCATCATGGTAAAAGGCTCTCGGATCAGTCCACCAATCAATAACCGACGGCAAGGTTAAGAAAATCTGACAGTGGAAATAAAATTCCAGAATGTAAGTCCTTCGAACTGTGAAATGGTTCTCATAAAAAAATTGCAAAATGCTTTTTGATCTCGGATCAGCTCAAAGCTGCTACAGTTGAAGATCTCCATAAAGTCAACTGTTGCCAGAACAAATCAAAAATGGCTTGCAAATCAATTCTATTCAGCAGAAGTGAAGGTTCCTTGGTCAGGGCAACAAAAGTCCACTTAAGCAAGATGATGTTTGGTATGGAAACACTGAATCACTTCATGCCTCCGTGGTCCTCTTTCAAGACATGGCAATTGTGTCTGAGATTTATTCCTCCTCAGAGGCCATAATTCTTCCATTTTGTACACACCATAAATTTTCCTTAAAATTCATGCTGTGTTACCATGACATGTCAATCTTCTGTGAAAATTTCTTCCAGAGAACACTATCCAAACTGTCAATACACTTGCCGTGAAATTGACCTTCATGGAAAAATAATGTAAAGTTATAATAAAGCTGTTCAATGATACATCAGCATCATAAAAAAAAAAAATTGTTGTTGGTTTTTTATTGTATCAGAACTTGTATATCTATTTCATATTATATATCAAGCATGTTTAATGTAGTAGAAATTGATTATTCCTTAACATTAACAAGAACATAAAGTCCCAAAACCTAGTGAATTTGATTAAGCCTAGCTTGTATATTAGTATATATATATATATATATATATATATATATATATATACATATATATATATATATATATATATATATATATACTCAACAAAAACCTTCAGGGATCAGATGAATTCAAGTACAATACTTTTACTTTTTTGTAGCCTATATAAAGATATATATAGTTCTATAACTAGTTAATTGACCCCTGTTTAACCTTGAAGATATATCACCTAAAAAGTGATTTGAGCTTTGTCTAGCCTATAAGAAGATACAACTATTTTTATACTTCATAATAAAGGCTTGCTGTAATCTATTAAACTATATACACCAATCCTGCATTGGTAAAGCTTTTTCTACTCTATAATAAGATAAATAAAAAATCCTGCAGCTATTAGGTTCAGCTGTACCTAGCCTAAACAGAAACATGTTAATTCTTAAAACTTACGCTATGCCAAGTGTTTATCTCAAATCCTACGCCTAGCGATTGAGTACTTTCTAACCTACATAAAGATACATTAATTCTTGCACTCAAGTGAAATCATGTTCAGAAACCAGTCTGCACTCCAGTCCGAACAAAAACCTGCACCTCGACTTGAATGATTTGTACGAGCTTAGGATATCTTCAATGCACCGACTGACCTCAAGCTCTGTGACTCAGTAAAGTTTCAATCCCTCACTCACGTCCAAGACACGACTCTGCTCTATTCATCTCTATGTTCATGTCTCTCCCTGACTGATGAAACACAAGACAAAGCTGCCGGGAACCAAAAACCATTGAGAAGCAATTTCAGAGTTTCTCCGGATCAGAGAAGATAGGTCATTGTGAGGCTTGCAGTCTCCCCCAGGACATCGACTGCACTGATGAATTAAAGATAGCCATTTGCCTAAATCCTTGTGTGTTAGCTTATTGTAGACATTGCAAGTCTCATGGGAGACCTGCTGCATGGACAATCAATGTTTAGAGGACAAGCCTTTCATCAATTAAACCATCACATGATGCATATCCAAAGGAGACAGGTTAATCAATGAATTCAGACAGACTTGAGATGGCTCCTTACGACCAGAAGAACCAGCTCTGAGGCTGAGAATACATTCGAAGATCCAACAACTCCATCCAACCAAGATCAAATGGTGAGGGATCAAAAGATGAACAGCATTTAAGATTCTGAAGTGGGGTGGCGTTTTCCACAGTGTGAGTGCAGCAAAGCGAGTTCAGAGTCTTATAGACGGATCCACTAAACATAACAAATATAATTATGATACCTTCACCAGAGTCTCCTCATTCGTTGGATGGTTACCCTCCTACTTCATCATTTAAGATTACAAAACTACGGTTGACCATTGCTAACTCTGAACAACTTCTGGTGATTATACCAGTCAGTTCTTGCTGTAGCTTTGCTTTGCAGCTTCTAGGATGAGTGTACAATTTGAGGATCTACCAACTCTACTTAACTAAAATCAAGGTGTCATGTGCCTTGAATGAAACACCAGCTAAAAAAGGACACACCATTGCAATATCATAAACTGAAGTTTATCTGTATTGACATTTAAAAAAATTTCAAGCTGTGTTGTTTTGAAGGACCTTTAATAAGAGTATTTCAGTTTAAAGAACTACTCTACAATGAATACAATCCTGGGATTGTAGAGCCAGCCTTCCTCATCTCCCATTCTGTGAAAAACGTTTGACTGAAACAAAACTCTATAGAATGCATCATCAAGGCCAGATTATCCAAGTAAAGTGGATCATTAAAGACTCTGTATACAATTTGGAAGCATAATACCAAGGGTCCTGATAAAGATCAGGCTTGGATGTACTTCAGCGCCGGCATGACCTTCAGACAAACTTTTTGATATATTGGAATAGCTCATGGAATGAAAACTTGTCCAAATATGGCATGAAACAGCCTTACACGTTCAGGACAATCTTAAACAAATGCCCAAAGCAATATGAAAGCCACATTCAATGCTGTCACTGATTTAGCCGATAGCATTGCTAATATCACTTCTGCTTAACAATGGTAAATTAGCAAGGAAGATGGCCAGTATTTGTTCGACCTTGCCACAAGGAGGAGTCACAAAATCAATCCCAGCTCAAGATGAGCATCTAACTTGGCCAATTATACCAGTATTTGTATGTATGGCATCCCTCAAGCATAGAAGGAAACCTCCAGCCAAGAAATGTCTGCAGTATAATTTTGAGTTTCATAAGCACAAGCTGTCTGGTCAAGCCTACAGCTGATGAAGGGACTCATGTTCTGTCCAGAAGAGAGAAAGGACTTATTGTACTTGCCTGGATAATTGCTGTAATCTTAGCTGGCCAACAACTCTTCAGTTGACCATGCTCTTGGTAAATAATTGCTGGATCAATTTCTGAGAATGAAATGCCCTCAGGCACGCATGCATGGAATCAAGAGCCATTCAAAGAAATGCTACCCTTGAAAGTTTGCACCATTGTTGGAGTGTGTCCAAAACTCCTTGTACTTGGATACATAGTGATCAGTCTTGTGCTACAAGACAAAGTAGTCACTTATGGACATAAAGTAAAAGTAGTCACTATCTTAGTACAAGACAAAGGAGTCACTTTTGGACTTAAAGTCAAAGTAGTCACTATCTTAGTACAAGACAAAGGAGTCACTTTTGGACTTAAAGTCAAAGTAGTCACTATCTTAGTACAAGACAAAGGAGTCAATCTTGGACTTAAAGTAAAAGTAGTCACTATCTTAGTACAAGACAAAGGAGTCAATCTTGGACTTAAAGTAAAAGTAGTCACTATCTTAGTACAAGACAAAGGAGTCACTTTTGGACTTAAAGTCAAAGTAGTCACTATCTTAGTACAAGACAAAGGAGTCACTTTTGGAGTTAAAGTCAAAGTAGTCACTATCTTAGTACAAGACAAAAAAGTCACTTTTGGATTTAAAATCAAGGGGGTCACTAGTTTAGTACAAGACAAAGGAGTCAATCTTGGATTGAAAGTCGAAGTAATCACTATCTTAGGACATTACAAAGATGTCACTTTTGGACTCAAAAAGTCCACAGGGTCAGTATCTAAGTACAAGACAAAGGAGTCAATCTTGGATTAGAAGTCAAAGTAATCACAATCTTAGTACGTACACAACAAAGATGTCACTTTTGGACATAAAGTCAAAGTTACTAGGGCACTCTCTTAGTACAAGACAAAAAAGTCACTTTTGGATCTAAAATCAAGGGGGTCACTATCTTAGTACAAGACAAAGGAGTCAATGTTGGATTGAAAGTCGACGTAATCACTTTCTTAGGACAAGAGAAAGGAGTGAATCTTTAATATAAAATCAAAGTAGTCACTTTCTTAGGACAAGAAAAAGGAGTCAATCTTGTGCAACTAAAGAAATTTGTCCTTGGAAACAAGATTACTTTTGTTGCCAGCAGCAATGAAACGATTCTTAAAGTGTTGATCTGAGAGGAGTAGATACCGATCTTAACCTCAAGAGAATTTCAAATGTATCACATGCATTGCTTTACAGTTAAGGCAACACACAAGATTTTGTTTACAGGTAATAGATGTGTATACTTTGGATTGTCGTCCAAAACTAGAAAACAACCCGACGGTCATTCTGTTATTCTTCCCATCTCAGATGATATATATTTGCAGAATAGGCTACTTGTGGAACAAAATTAAGCAAATTTTTTTCTTCTTTCTGGTTTTGGGCAGGAGAGAAGCACTAGCTATTAATATTCTCAAAAGTTATCAGCCCATTGTTCCTCCTGTAAACCTACATTCAAAATGATAAAAAATGGTCGAAGAGAACAGAAGTTTGGAATAATCAGACAGAATTTATTCCCACTGAGATCACAGGGCAAGGGATGAACTCATCTTAGCTTTTTAAGTTTAGTTTTTAACCAGTACTGATTGGTTAAAAAAAGTCAATTCCAGTTTTGCAATTTAAGTTTTTTAACAGATGACATGACATAATAGAATACAAAAACTTGAGGTCACAATGCCCTGACAAATCTGAATTTTGTTCAGGCAAAGTAAGTCAAATGGGTATTCAATCTACACATCTCATAAATTTCTTCAAAGGCATTTAGAAGTTGGTGTAATGATACAGACAATATTATGGATGACAACTTCTTTATTTAAATAAAGAAGTTGTCATCTATAATATTGTCTGTATCATACACATCTCATATGTAAATGAAGACATAGATGCTGGCAGGAATGACCATTGACACCATATATGATTAAGTTCAAGTGAGAAATAGCTTATCGCTTCCTGGCTAATGGGACTCGACTTGATGATACTTTGACAGGATCAAACCTCCAAAATAAGCTGTCTGACTGGGGCGTATCAACACCTCCATACATCTATCAGTCTTGCTGTTCATCTCACACACAAAACTCAACATAAATATATATAACTGCACTGACCCATTAGTTACACAGGGAAAGCAACAGACTATATCTCATGATGAAGATATTATTCTTCAAATATATCTACAAAAGGTGAGGTGAGGTGAGGTGAGTTAGTGTTTAACGCCGCTTTCAAGATTATTTCACTTATATCGCGGCTGCTAGTACTAGTGCAGGGAGAAAGCCCGCAACACCATTGTGGCTATGCATTGCGGTGAAACCTGCGAGCATCGGCTGGAACTAGCGAACCATGGGTGGTACTGCGCTGAATTTCAGTGTAGCATTGCACCCAAACCTGACTGCGTGTAGAACAGTTCTCTACTGCAGACAAAGTTGCCGAGCCCCTGGCAGGATTCGAACCACGGACCTCCTGATCCGAAGCCGAACGCGCTAACCACTGCGCTATCCCGCCCCCATCTACAAAAGGCTTTATAGGAATAGGGTTACTTTAAGCTGTCATGTGAAATACCAACTTTTCTTTCATGGGTGAGCTTTTCTACTTTGTCTACATATCTTGCACCTAATGATGAAACTAATAGAAGAATTGGGCAAAAAGGATGTAAACCAATATGATTAAGTAAAATAAAACATGTCATGATCATACTGGTTAACTTTGACGACAAGGAATTACTGTCCAAGTCACTGGGTAGTTTAAGACTTGCTAGTTTTACTCTACAACTACCCTTTTCTTTGTCTACTTTTCTATATATGTATCTCATCTCAATATATTTCCATGTATTTATATATGTATATAAATATATATATATTGTGTCCATATCATATGTAAGCAATGTACATAGGAGAGGGTTTCACTAAGTTTGATTACTTCTACCCAATCCTTTCTCTTGAATAAATATATATAAATCAAATCAAGCTTTGCTGCATTTCCTTAACCTGATGTATCAGCTCTTTGGAATAATGCACCTGAGCTTGAAAGTCAAATCAGAAATCCCCAGGAGGCTATGGGTAGTCACCAATGAGGGCGTGTGAGGTAGGACCATGAGTGAGTGAGTGAGTTGGGGTATAATGCCGCTTTCAAGATTATTTCACTTATATCGCGGCTGCTAGTATTATTGCAGGGAGAAAGCCCGCAACACCATTGTGGCTATGAATTGCGGTGAAACCTGCGAGCATCGGCTGGAACTAGCGAACGTAGGACCATGAACTTTTTGCTAAATGCAGCAAGGCTTGAATAAGACAGGCAGTTTTATAGTAGAAGTTGTGCTCCTCAGGTTCAATGTGCTCCTCAGGTTCAATGTGCTCCTCAGGTTCAATGTCTTAAAAAAAATTCTCACTTTATTTCCTCTATCTCTTAAGAGTCAAAATGATGCTAGATGACAGAGACCCTATCTGCTGAAAGTTAACTGATCCAATTTCAGCAATGTCCCTCAGAATAAAAACCTTTTTACTGGTGGTTGGCCCACAGTAGTGGGCTCATCAGCAATCTACTCAGCTTATACAGTCGGACATAGGCACTCAACAACATTTAATTGCTTACATAAAACCGTGCAATCTAAGTATGTGTACCCAGCCCTGTGAAATAGGCATAACACTCAGATATTTGGCACTTTTATACATTCAATCACCATCCAGGCAAGACTACTAACACAAGCTTTCTTGCTTGGTTACTGGGCTGATTAAATATCAACCAGAGTTGTGGACATTTAGTTTGGAGATGTGAAGGATCAAAGCTGCATTTTTAGGAAAAAACTTTTTGGAGGTGCTAAGTACTGAAAAGTTATAACACACACAAAAACTTCCAGGAAAGCAATAAATAAGCAATCTAGCTGAGTAATAAAATGAAAACCAGTAACCAATTAACTTTGAGCAATTAATAGACTCCTTTGATGACTGAACTAATAAGTTATTAGTTACATATATATATTTCTTACATATATATGAAGGATGTCATTCCACAGGGTGTTGACTATCTGTTGTGTCAGATATTCATATAGTAGAACAAAAGCAGTGTTATATATTTCATATGTAAACAGGTGCAATAATCATTTCCATGGTGACCAGTGCCTATGCAAAAATTCTCATATTATTCATCTTTCTTTCAAATTTAGACTTTGAAACAGTTTTTTATGGTGACAGCATCAAGCAGATTTTCATGTCAGAATTATCTAATGATTACATTTATCTCTTTTATCAGAAATATTTATCAGACCAATAAGTCTTATCAATTAAAAAGTGATTTGATAAAGGCCTCTTTTACACACCAAAACTAAAAGAAACTTATGCCCCTTGGGACTTTGTTTAGTGGCATTAGATTCTGTAAAAATAAAAGCCAAATATGGATTTACTTAGCAACAAGGTAGTACGTCATTGGATGATGAATGGTGGCAGCTGATCTCCGAGTCGAAAGGTTTGATAACACTATACAACACTGAGAAATCAGTTCAGACACTTGCATTTAGAAAGTTTATAAATCTTCCTCCCCTCTTCAGCTAGCAGTACAAGTGGGTACCTAGTAACGTTTTCTTTCAGGAAAGGTTCAAGTGCCAGAAACCTTAGTGACATGTGAGTAGTGAGTGCCCTCAAAATGAAAGGGAAAATGTACTCAATAGAATTTGTCATTATCATTTTTAAAATATGAGAAATGTTGATAAATCTTATCTTATTCTGTCAAGAAGTGAGGTGAGGTGAGTTGGTGGTTAACGCCGCTTTGAAGATTATTTCACCTATACCGCGGCTGCTAGTATTTTTGCGGGGAGAAAGCCCACAACACCATTGTGGCTATGCACTGCGGTGAAACCTGCGAGCATTGGCTCAACTAGCAAACCATGGGTGGTACTGTGCTGAAATTCAGTGTTGCATTTCACCCAAACCTGACAGCGTGTAGAACAGTTCTCTAATGCAGACAAAGTTGCCGAGCCCCTGGCGGGATTTGAACCACGAACCTCTTGATCCGAAGCTGACACGCTATCACGCCCCTATTCTGTCAAGAACAATTTATGTCATTGCAAGAATTTCCTAACAAACAAATATATCAGCCATCTGTCTCTAGTAATTATGATAAATGTACCCACTCCAACCTTACACATCCCACTCACGATCATATAGTGCGTTATTAATGTCCACATGTGCTACTCTTGCATATATACCTCTTCTAGTTGATGTTACTTAGCGCTAATATCCTCGTCTGTATGTCAGACAGGGGCGATTGCTCTGCTTGTCATCCACAAATACTCATATAAGTCATACAAGTGTAGTTGGCCATCAACTGTCCAATCAGAGTAGCTATAAGAACTCATTGAACCAATCAGCTTGTGCAAATAATCCCTAGGGTGAGATACGAGGCAGATACTGTACTGTCCCAGGTGGATGATAACTCTCACATATCTACCAGCAGGCGTCATCTCATACACCGTTAACTGTATTACAATAGGGGAACATAACTAATAGACATGAATACTTACATACAACTTTCTTGTTTAGAAATTCTATGTTGATAGTGGATAAACATAACTAGAAATAGATACCTTTTCTAAATTAATAATTGTCAATTATATTAATGGAAACGTTTGGCATTTGGGGTCCTAATAACTTTCAATGGTTTTCATACCACTGAGAGTATCATTGCATGATCAAAAGCAGAGTGGCTGATGAATGATGTAAATGTTGGAACTACATTTCTGTCTGGTACTGCACTTTGAGTCCATAAACCTGATTGCACCATACCCGAAACAGAATCTGAAACAGTTACAGTATCCACTGATGCCTGGACTCAAATGTGCTAACCAAATTGCCATCCACAAAACTTTATTCTATCAGGCTGAGATAAGAAAAAACAGATTTTCCAATGACTTGGATATAGTGTTCAAGCCATCTTGAAGGAACATCAACCTAAGTGATGTGAGAAGAACGACTAAGGATTGATCTTGGGGTTATTATCAGTTATTGCAAGAACCATGAGCTTCTTAGTGCATGCAGCTGATACAACAAATTTGATTCAGCAACAGTTTCTACCTAGATGTGACTAATGAGGAAAACTAACACCATCAAGGACTATAAGAGAACCTATTTCACCTATATATTTCAGTAAAATTGATCAATATAATTAACATTTAATCATAACCTATCTGTTTCCCAGTATGACCTACCAGTTCCTCTTCATATATTCCTTATAAAAATAGATCAAGAAAAGATTTAATAAAACATATGTACAACAATTAGAAACCAGGGCCTAGATTTTTTAAGCTTAGTGCTAATATATCCGTGAGCCAATGCTAATGTATGGTACTTACGACTATCTTAGCACTACGAGAGCTTCGAAAATCTAGGCCCTGACTGATTGTTTTACATCTCAAGAGGTTATGGTTAGGACTGATGAGCGGTAATAGAGGCAATTTGAGTCTTAAAAAGTATCAGCATAAAATTAGGTAAACCATATAAGGATAGAGAAAATGCCTCAACACATTTGGCTAGGCAATGGGTCACATGGAACCAGCGAACCATGGCTGGTACTGACTGTATACTAAAGCAAGCATATGGTGAGGTTGATGCCTTCTAGACCATAGTATCAGAAATTTATACCATATGCACAAAAACATAAAATTAAGAATGAAAATTTTTTCGATTTCAAATCACATAAGCAAGTATATTGCTAGTGCTGTGCTTGGGACATGCAATTATTTTTTACGATAGATAGACCTCACCCTCGAGTCTTCTGATATATCATACATCAACAATCATTCATAAAAGTAAAAATTTGTAACTCAAATCATTTGGTGTTGATATATTTGACACAAGAGACACTTCTATGAGATTACCCATGGCAACCTACCGGTTCTGCTTTACAGATTGGGAGTTTCTGGTGGGGTGAGGCAACGTGCCGTGCCTTCATATAGCACATGGCGGCTACCAGCGCCCCACATATCGCGTCCTGGTAGGACCGTCCCACACCGGGTTCCATCTATATCTGCATGTCTCTCACACACAGAGTCAGACACCCATTCAGCTACACAGAATCCGTAGCAGTCAATTGGTATGGTCTGTAATACTTCAATATTTTCTTCCATTCAATCCACTTAAATTCAGTTTGCGTGATATTTCTTGTTCACATGCGAGAAATTCCTTTTAAACCAATGAACATGTTATGAGTAAAATATTTTGCATGTGGTGAATTATTTTGAATTTTCATAATATCCTTGCTCCATGTCACTATATAAGTCTTAACTAAGAATGAATCATGAATTTTTGTAAAGGAAATTCAAAGCCAGTCACAAAATTCACAATCATGATGACAAATCGTCAACCCATGGAGGTCTCGTACTCATTTCAGTTATTCAACACTGGCATCATGGCATCTGTTGACAAATGGATCCATAAATGAACTAGTTTTTTGACAATGGAGATGAATATCAAGTCACCAAAATCGGATTCTGATTCATTGACAATCTTCAAGCCATGAGGTCCTGCAGCTGCAATAGTCCTATCCTGACATGTCATACACATCTACATCCAATACCAGCTGAGAGTGCACATCACAGTTCAGTATCCAGCACAGCTAAGTATCCAGCTCAGCACTGTCCCAGCTGATTTCCACATGTGGGACTGGGCATTTAACTTTCTTCCTCTTAGTCTACTCACTGCCAATCAATAAATATCCCGAAGGTCAGAATTATCTCCTGAACTCATTCCTCTGTAAACCTGTGATTACCAAGAGTCAAATTTCCCTCCTTTCAGCATGTACCTCATTATGATTACATGAGCAGAGTCAAATTTCTCACCACACGTGACGGTAGTTACATCATACAACATCACTCTCCAGGCAGTGAGAGATGAGGTGAAATTCTAGATCAACTGAGCGAGAACTCCACTGTTGTCCAGTGTATGACATTCAAATACAGCGAATCCTCAGGTCCACACAGTCTCCACACACAAGTTGCTAAATCTAGTGTCTACCTCCCCATCTCTACCATCATCACTGACTTCTCCCTCATACTCCAAGATGTCTGCATGGCCACAGAATTCCTGCATCGGCTCACAAAACAATCAATTCCGTCCTTGTAATCTTTGCCTGGGTGCAATTTCAAATGATGATTGATGGTGGAAGGCCAAGTCATTTTAAGAGCTGCAGATTCAATTAGTCAACAATGGCCGAAATAGCAGAGAGCAAGGAGAGAAGAAGACTGCAGACTAATCCTCAGGACCTCTTGGTACACTGGACGCTGGTCAGTACAGACACCGGACCCACTTTCTGAAGAGAGGGGAGAAACCGCAGCCAGCCTCACTTCATGTACTGTGGTGGTGTTTTCTACCAAGTCAGTTTGACAGCTTTAATGAAGTGAGTTAATTCTGAATGCTCTCTGGAGCTAGTCAATGAAAGCATATGTTGTGGAAACATGTCTACTCTGTGTGTCTGCAACGCCACACCAGTCTTCGTTACCGAGAGTTACATCCCTCCAAGATGTGCCATAACAGTGTTAGTGTAGCTGTATACAAACACAGCTCTGGGAATCATGCTACATCAGACTCGTTACATGGGAGTACGCCTGACTGCCATACAGACAGTACAGCCATAGTGAAGTCTAGCCACACCACAGACAGTCATGGAAGTAAGCTAGAGGTGTTGCTACATATATACAGTCGAGCAAAGCTCGGGAGACTGGCAATGACTTAGCATGAACACATTCTGAACCGCTGCCAAAATTTGAAACACAAATAAATCTCACTCCATTTTTTCTGTTTTAAACACAACAAACTATCAACTTATTCATATCATTCATCTAACCACAAATCTTGCAAGCTTATATGATATTGTAACTGGAGACTCATTATGGTTAGTTATGCAATAGATATGCATGAAAAACAAACTTCAATCTGGGAAAAACTCTACCAAGGTAAATGCATGCAGATATATTCTGTAATACTCGTCCAAAGCTGAGGGGCTTTCATCAAGTTGTTTGCTTCTTAGCAAATGCACAGTGGGCTTTCATTATACGATCACTGAATCCGAGCCCATGCTGAAATCAATATCGCGAAGTCATAGCTCAAAGTTACGTCTTTTTCCAAACTGGTGAAAGAATAACGCAGCTTGAGACCATCAACAGAGTGCATACCAGGATAAGCATCAAAGTGCTTATAGAGCTGCAGCCTCTCTTATCCTTGATTATCTTGACAGATAAGAGTCACATTTCACTGACAGACTTACTTCGGTGTCCTCACATCAGGAAATTGTGATTGTTTAATTTCAATTATTCAAATCCTATTGCTAAAGTTACTGCAACAACAGCCTTTTGATCATAAAACTTCAAAATCTTTAGTTTCTAGTGTATTCTTGAATGGATAAGCAATGGATTAACTTTTTCCAATCTTAACAAATACAATAATCATTAATGAGTCTTCCACTCTGAGTATCCTTAACATTATCATTGAATGATATGATGGTTTGGTATCACCTCAGACAGTTTGAAACCTTCAATTTTCAGAGAGTTGGTTAAATATCTAGATACCACCTTATTCATTTGTTAACTCTGAGAGAGGTTTTTCAAATAATGCTTGAGTATTTTTATATTTTTAGATAAAATATGTAAAATCAATAAAAAGTTGCCATAAAATGATGACATCATTCACATGTATGGTGTGTAGTGACCCAGCCTTATTTTAAGCTGTCTTGAAATTGATTGTTTGTTTGTTTTTAAGCTTTTAGATAGAAGAGTATAATTTAAATTCTTTTCAGTCGATCCATTTTAATAAATTACCTCTTTTCATGGTAAAATTTTTTAAATCATTATCTGAGCTCAAAGGTATTGTTTAGAACTCCCAAATTTTTTTCAACATGCCACAACTGCCAAAATTCCTTAAAAGATCGGGTAATTTACTCTGACATGGAATTGATCAAGCCGGAAGAAGAGTCCCAACTATCAACTAAACAACATTTCATTACAAAACCTCCGAAAAACATTACCAAACGGTAATCCAAATTCTACAGTTTTTCTCACTGTTGAACTTTAAATACCCCAATTCCATTCCAAACTAGACTCTGATTTGAAATAGAGACGACACGACACGTAAAATGTACATTTGCATTATCAACAAGACCATTTCTCTCAGTTGAGCGGAAAAAGGCAGAAGTTTGCAAGATGTAGCGTGGAAGCTGTGACATCCCATCCCGGTAACGACTCTACTAACAGTCTGCTGGCACAAACTTTAATCCCCCTCCCCTTGAGATGGCCATTATTTCTGATACACCTCATCCCTCTCTTACGTCCTCAACCTCAATTCTCAACTGAACCACACTTGATTCCTCAGCAACCATGGTCAAAGCAATGTTCATCTGTGCCGCACAGTGGCGTAGCGGTAACCATGCTGGCCTCTCACAGCAAGCACCTGGCCCTTCTTTCACAAACCAACCTTTACAAAGGTTTATCTTAGTCCCATTCTTTAACACTGCACTAAGGTTACCTTAGTGACTCCTGATCACCATAAGACTTTGTGATAGGAGGTCTTGACCTGTATTTTCAAAGCTCTCATAGTGCTAAGATAGTCATGAGTACCATACATCAACATTGACCTTAAACTATCTTAGCACTAAGGGAGCATCGAAAATCTAGGCCCTAGGTCTAATTTCAGTGGAGACACCTAACTAATTTGTGACTTGGGTCTTTTACAGAGTTGTGTACCAGTCCAAATTGCTTTTTAAATGAGTACCTTGAAATTATGGTGGACAGATGTGAACAGTGGTGTGAAGCACTTAGTACTTATTTAGAAGTATAATTGCTTCAGGGAATATAAACATAAGCATCGACACTACTTATCCTCTCCCTAGCTCTAAATTACCTCACCCCCTTTCAATCTCAGAGCATGTCAAAAGCATTGTTGTGTAAGTCCTGAATGATCACAGCTGTTATTGCAAATCAATAACCCTAATTTTGATTTGTGTTTCTGGTGAAAATAATGATAAATAGCCTTGGAAACCGAAACTACAAACCAAATGGGTCGTGCAAGACTAATCATTGATCAATAGAGAACTCTACAGACAAAGAGATACAGGGCCATTAATAACACATGCAAATAAATATTTGATGACTGATTTAAAATATTTTTCGCATTTAATTAACACAAAATTACACAAACCAAATTTTGGTATTTTCTTTGCACCCTTCTTAAAACTGCATGTGAATAGAATTTTTTGATAGCCTATCTCTAACATTGTAGCAGGCATTCCGTGAGAATGTCCTCTTCAAATGAACTGTCATTCTGGTGAATTGGCAATATAAAATAGTTTTGCACTTGAGACTCTTAATAGAGTTAAAAGTAGGTTACATTTGAATATAGAAATCATGGCTATTAGTTATATAACCTTGTGTACAAGCAAGCATCATAAGGACAATAAAACAATCAATTTTATCCTATATGTTTCTGGACAGTAATATTAGAATATTGAAAACAACGAAAATATGGTCAATAAATTAAACACATAAACAACAAATTGAATTTGTTCACTATACAGGAAATTCGAACAAACCTGTAGAGGTTTCAGATTCTTTGAAGAGGATCCTCCTTGGGGTACTTACTGCATAAAAATCTGTATTTTTTGCTATATGACAGGTTGTGACTATTTTTTAAAATAAAAAATATACAAAAAACCACTAAAACGTGTTTTTGTACATTTCACCACCCTAACAGGGCCCCCTACCCTGGCGATAACCGTTCCGCCAGGGCCGGTAACTCTATTAGCAAACCACTTATCAATCCAGCATAGCCAGACAGAATAAGGGGAGGTGGGTGGCCGTACCCCAAGGAGGATCCTCTTCAAAGAATCTGAAACCTCTACAGGTTTGTTCGATTCTTTTTCAGAAGGGATCCTCCTTGGGGTACTTACTGCATAAAACAGACTCCCAAAGAAGAGTCCTTGGGAGTGGAATTCTGTCTTAACTAAGAGCTAAAGAAGCTCTAAAATCATGTACTCACCAGAGACTTGTTCGCCGTACCAACAGGACCGGCGTCTCGCTCACCCCTGGGGCACTTACGTCAGGGCTAAAACGCCTTGTTGTAAGCCAAACTACCCTCCCCCCCCCCTTTTTTGCAAAGGAAGATAGGAAGGTCTTAGGCAAAAAGTAATCGTTATCCCACACAGAGAAGTCACCCCCCCGGTTGACTTCAGCTAGGGTCCGATAAAACAGTGAGTTAGTGGGTTAGTGTGTGCTCCCGCTAACTTTAACATAAAATCAGTGACACCTCGATCAAAAAGCTCAATCAGCTAGAGGGTATCTGACTCTGTCCACTGGAGAGAACCGACTGACCAAACCGAGCGCGCTCGCTAGAGTGCTTGTCTAGTTGGTAGTGTCTGATGAACGTGCTCGGCCGGCTCCAAATAGCGGCGGAGCAGATCTCTTCAATGGGCAGAGCCGCAGCATAAGCCTTAGAGGTTGCTACCGCCCTAACCGAATGAGCTTTCAAACCTTCTGGGGGCTGCAGCCCCTTATGAACATAGCTCAAATATATTGCGGATACTATCCATCGAGATATGGTCTGCTTAGATGCTGGAAGGCCGGCCTTATTGCCGCCGTAACAGCAAAACAATTGCTTATCCTTACGGATCTCTTTAGTACGCTTGACGTACATTTTGAGGGTGCGACGCACATCAAGGATGTGGGGTTGCGTCGACCTCGCCCCTGACGTCGCCGCCTGCGTCAATGCAGGCAGCTCGATCGGAGCTGAGACATGAAAAGAATGATCGACTTTTGGTCGGTATGAGTCCGGCAGTCTGATGCTGACTCTGTCCGTATGAAAGACAGTCAGCTCGGGATCGGCCGACATCGCATGGATATCGCCTACCCGCCTGCCAGACGTGACCGCCACCAAAAAAGCCGTCTTCCATGTCAAAAGTTGCATCGACAAGGTCTTCAGGTCCCGAAACGTCGGGCCTGACAACCAGTCTAGAACGAACTTAAGTTCCCATGAAGGGCTGATCCTCCGCAAAGGCGGACGGATCCTGTCCACACCTGCTAAGAAACGCTGAACCAATGGATGACTACCCAGCAGGGCGCCATCCACAGGCACGTGGAAAGCCGAAATGGCCGTAGAGTAACCCCTCACCGTAGATGCGGCCAAGCCGTCATCCAATCGGGACTGAAGGAACTCAAGGACTGGTACTAGACCCGCAGAAAAGGGATCGAGTAACCCCCTATTTCCACACCAGCGCGCATAACAGGCCCATCTATCCTCGTACTGAGTGTTCGTGGAATCCCTCCGCGAAGCCAGTATTGTGTCTGCAACTCGTGCAGGAATACCGCTCTCCTGGAGGCGACTCCTGACAGAGGCCAAACCACCCACTGAATGCTGGGATTCGGGTGTGGCGCTCCCTCCTGCATGAGAAGGTCCGGCCTCCCCGACAATAGTACAGGAGGTCGAACGAGAAATCTGAGCAGTAACGGAAACCAACTCTGCGCTGTCCACAGAGGTGCCATGAGCACCAATAGGACAGGCTGTTGGCTGGCTACCTGCGACAGAACCCTGGGTATCAAAGGTATCGGTGGGAAAGCCCACAGCACCCTTCCCCCCCAGTCTATCGCGAAGGCATCGTGAGCCAGAGCTGCTAGATCTGGGATCCTGGAGCAATACACAGGCGTCTGTTTGTTCACTGACGACGCAAACAGATCCACCTGGAACGACCCGTACAACTGGGAGATAGTGTCGAATATCCCCCGGTGGAGCATCCACTCGTGTGGAGCCAGCATGCGACGTGACAATGCATCGGCTCGGATATTGTCCACGCCCGGGAGATACACCGGTATCACCTGAATGCTGCACCGGTCGCACCAGAGTAGGAACTGCCACGCCTCCTCTAGGAGAGTAGGTGACACTGTTCCTCCCTGCTTCAGGATGTATGACATGGCGGTCTGGTTGTCCATCTCTAGGCGGACCACCTGACCCCGAAGGTACGGCAGGAACCGGCTGAAGACATTCCTGACCGCCCTCAGTTCCAACACATTTATGTGCCATTGGGATTCGTCCAGAGACCACAGGCCCGAGGCTGAGTGATCTCCCAGGACTCCCCCCCAGCCTGAGAGAGAAGCGTCTGTTTGCACCGTGGCTGTCACACGAGGCTTTTCCAAGGGAAGACCCCTGGCCAAGTTGTCCTCGGACTGCCACCATTCCAGATGAGTGGGAAGCCACTCTGGAATAGTCACCGGCTTCTCTAGACTCTCGGCATGCGACCACAGCCCCGCTAGAGCCTGCTGTATCGGTCGCATCCTCAACCGAGCCCTCCAGACCACATCGACTGTAGCTGCCATGTGCCCCAGCAGCCTTAGCCACATACGTGCCGGGTGCGTCGGGGTTTGGAGAAAAAACGTCGTGGTCTGGCAGACTTTGGCCACACGGTTTGGAGCCAGGGAAACCACCCCTGCTCCCGTGTTGAACCTGGCCCCCAAGAAAACCAGGTCCTGCACTGCTGTGAGGTCCGATTTCCTGAGGTTGATTATCCACCCCAGCCTTTCCAGAATCCTGCGAATGGCTTGTGTGGCTTCCTGATTCTCCTGGCAACTCAAGGCCCTGATCAACCAGTCGTCCAGGTACGGGTGACAGACCCTGCCCTGCGACCTGGCCACCTGTGCCGGAATCAGCATCAGTTTGGTGAACACCCTTGGCGCCGTAGCGATGCCGAAGGGGAGCACACGAAACTGGTAACAAACCCCGTCGAAAGCAAACCTGAGGTATTGCCTGAACTGGGGGTGCATGGGTACGTGGAGATAGGCATCTTTGAGGTCGATAGACGAGAGCCAATCCCCCACTTCTACCGATGATATCACAGATCTCAGAGTTTCCATCTTGAACGACGGTATCTCCAACATCTTGTTGAGACCTTTCAAGTTCAGTATGGGCCGGAAGCCTCCGTCCTTCTTGGTTACCAGGAAGTATGTCGAGTAAAACCCGCTTTCTTCCTGGCCCTCCGGAACAATCTCTACGGCCGCTTTGTCGAGCAGAGCTACGACTTCGGCGCGAAGAACTTCCGCCTTCTCCGGGGAGGATGGCACCGGGGTGCGCCTCACTCCGGTAAAAGAAGGTGGCCCAATCTTCCAGCGAGGCAAATGTCCGTCCCTGAGCGTGGACAGGACCCAGGGGTTGGACGTGGCCTCTTCCCATTCCGAGAGGAACCGGGACAGCCTGCCTCCTACTGGTACCTGCGGGAGAAGGCAAGAGACGCTCGACTCTGGCGGCACTCCGGCCCCCTGTCGAGACGTCAGCAAGATAGGAACATGGGGGATTAGGTGCCCTGGTTGGGGCCCCTGCTCCCCCGAAAAGGCTGCTGCTGGCCCTTGGCCTGCAGCTTGCCCTTGGCCTTGCCCTTCTTGCCTTTCCCCTTCCCCTGGTACTGACCCCCACCACCTCCGCCAAGCGGCAGCTGCCACTTGGCAAAGGTCTTGGCAGGCGGTCCAGTGTGGAGGTCAGCCAGAGGGGAGGACTTTCGCTTCCCAGCGTTGCCAAGGCCGCCTTTGACGCCCTTGACCCGTGCCAGCTGGTCAGCGGTGTCCTTAATGACCGTCGCAGCCCCCGGGAACAAGGTGGAACCGAGTTCGTAAGGGAGTGCGAGCAGTACATTCTGTGTTGACTGCGGCAGCTCCGAATGGTGCAACCACAGTCGGCGCAGCCCCATCACTGCACACATCACCTGGCTGGCCGCGCTCCTAATAGCGTCGCCAGACAGATGACTACCTACCTCCGCCAATTGCCTATGGAGCATAGCTGGAACGCTACGCTCCTTCACTTCCCCAAGAGACTTAGCCTGGAGAGACCCCAGGTAAGCCCCATGGACAGCCACGCGCAACTGCTGACAGCCGTTCCTGTAGCTCTCCTCAAAAGAGCGGAACAGCTGCCTAAGCAGCGACTCGTTAGCCTTGAAGGGAGGCACGCGCCTGCCCCGGGCCCCCAAGGAGTCCGGGTTGACGGAGGCCAACACATCAGGGTCTGGCGACGGCACATCAAACAAACCCGCCTCCCCCAACGGATACCTCTTATGAAGCCCCGGCAAGTCGAAGCGCGAACGGGTACCCGAAAGGAGAGGGGAAATGAAATCAGCCGCCACCGAATCCAGAATGCGGAGACGCACCTGGGGGGCCTTCCGCTGAGCGAAAGCTCCCCCCGGTAGCCGAAACCCCGATTCGTCTGCCTCCTTCTCAGGAACGACGACCTGAGGAAAGGCCTCTGCGAATTTCTCGCGGACCTCCCTCAGCGCCGTGGAAAACGGTAGGTCAGACGGGTCGTCATTCCCATCCCCCTCGACCTCCATCTCCCCCTCCGACCTCTCCCCCGACACCTCGGAGCCCTCCGTGGAGGACAAGGTGTCAGCGTGAGCGATCGGAACGGCAGACGAAGGAAGAAGAGGAATGCGGAACACCTCCCCGCCTTCCCTACTTCGTTCCAGAGAAGGAAGCGGACCACGGAGCCCAGGTGCGGGCCCCGACACCGAAGCGCCGGGACCTAATCTCTCTGGGGTACCGGTCCCAGCCGACGTACCGGGCAAGCCGGAAGCGGTCGGGGGGATCCGTGTAGTATTGCTCTTAGCGGCCTGGTAGGGACCCGGCCTAGGAGCACCGGCCGCCTGACGTAAACCCTGGACAAGGCCCGGGTCATTGTCAGTGCCGGCGTCGACAATGGTACCTAGTGTGCCAGTCGACGGGGCATCGGGGCCTGACCGGGTCGTCGATTCACGAAGCTCCTTGCGGAGCTCCGACATCAACTCCCCCATCAGACCCTTCATTTGCCCCTTAATTATGGAGTTAATATTGTCAAGGGAAGGTGTCAATGTGTGGACCCTAGCTGAAGACAACCGGGCCCCCGAGTCCGAGTCAGACACTCCAGAGGAGTCCGACGGAACCCGGGGAGACACCGGTGTCTTGTCCCTAGCCTTACCTTTAACCTTTTGTTTAGAGGGAGGGGTGCAAGCACGAATATTGCCGCCTGACTCCAAGACCCTTCTCAAGAAGGCGGCATCTAGGGAACGGCGACGTCTGGCAAAGTTCGTGTGCGTCCGCCTGGGGAATATTCCCCCCGCAGTTAAAGCACCGCTTGAATGACTGCAAGAATCATACAAGGTGTTTTAACCGTAAGTAGACTAATATGTACCTATGTGTATACATATGTGATGCGCCTACACTAATATAAGAAGCCGCGAGATTTTATAGTAATAAAATGCTAAGGCATCTTAATCAAGCAAGCCCAACAACATTCCTGCAATAAAAAGAGCATGAAAAAACACCGGCTTGCCCGTCAGAAAACGAAAGTTTTGGCCAAGTTAAAAAACCAGGCACAAACGATCGTCCCAACGTAATAAGATGTATTTAACAACAAATAACATCAAGTGCCAAACAACATACGAATTCCATACCAAAGATTGAGCATTTCCCTCTAGTCGGGAAAAAATCTTTCGAGAATTCGCCATGTTTGTCCATTTTCCAACCCATACCGCGAGCACGTGGCCACGACAGGTTTGAAAAAATCCCTAAGTCACAACGCGAGAATGCGAAAATGCGAACCTATTCTATTCTAGATAGAATAAAAGTTACCACACATACAGTCTCTTTGTCCATGTCAGTTTTCTTAAAGTGGAACTCAGTTCAAACTTAGCAAAATCTTCAGCTCGAAAGCACGTCTTCACTGTGTGATGACAGATTGATAAGTGGTTTGCTAATAGAGTTACCGGCCCTGGCGGAACGGTTATCGCCAGGGTAGGGGGCCCTGTTAGGGTGGTGAAATGTACAAAAACACGTTTTAGTGGTTTTTTGTATATTTTTTATTTTAAAAAATAGTCACAACCTGTCATATAGCAAAAAATACAGATTTTTATGCAGTAAGTACCCCAAGGAGGATCCCTTCTGAAAAAGAATTTAAATTTTAATATACCTCAAATATCAAGAAGACGGTTGAACATATACTTTCAAGGTATCATCAGAGAATAAAGAATTTAAAGAAATAATTCCAAAATGATTGTTCAATATTCAGATATCGTTCTCGTCCAAAGAACGACTGGAGAGTCACACAACAGGTCATTAGACCTCGATTTGACAGGATTGACCCAGATCTGCTTGACATCTTGTATTCATTGCCACAGCACTTTCCACTTATGAAATCAATTTTTAATCAATTTCAAAGTGAGGATTTGACTTGTGGATTCAAGCAAGCGGCGGCTGAAAGGAGACTGGTCATTTAAGCTGATGGACAAACAATGGAGCACTTCAATCAATGGTCCAAACTGACCAGAGGCTAATACTGAAGAAGTAGCAAAAAGTGACAAGCTGTCTGTTATCTGTGAAAGTTGTCGAGTTTTACCTTTAGGTGACATTTAAAGCTTTGCCAAAACGTGACAGTTGGGTTTTTGCAATGTGTTGCATTTGCCAGTTTTTTTAAAAGAGAAAATATTTTGTTCAAACTTAATGTTAAAGCCAGATAAGTGTGCCGGTGAAGTGACCAACCTAAATAAACCTTGAATATTTGACACCAAACATGTGTCGATCAACATCAATGCTAGCCTCAAATTTTGGAATTGGTGACCAATCTAGTGGCAAAATATAAAAACGCAACTATAACCATTAATTTTTTCAACCAAAAATGACATAATCAAAGACCAACCTCGATGCCTTTAATTTTCTAGACTAACCTAGAGGCAACATTAATTAAACCAAACTTGGGCCTATTTCAATAGGAAGATGACCTATCTACTATCAAACTATGGCAAAATATTGATGGTACAGTAGACAAAACTAGGGCAAATAGTTATAGTACAGGAATCCAACTAGATTCTATTGCATTGGTACAAAAAAACAACTAGGATCTATTGCAATGATACAAATGACTACCTAGAGTCTGTTCCAAAGGTACACAGGACCACCTAGGATCTATTGCAATGATACAAATGACTACCTAGAGTCTGTTCCAATGGTACACAGGACCACCTAGGGTCTATTGCAATGATACAAATGACTACCTAGAGTCTGTTCCAATGATACACAGGACCACCTAGGGTCCATTGCAACGATACAAATGACTACCTAGAGTCTGTTCCAATGGTACACAGTACCACCTAGGGTCTATTGCAATGGTACAAAAGAAACCTTCTAGGGTCAAACATCATGCTACTAGAGATCCTGGAATGATACAAGAGACCAACTACAGTCAACTGCAATGACAAAAAAGATCACTTTGGATCTTTTGCAAGGGTACAGGACACAAGAATATTTTTCCCTGATCCAAGAGACCAATAAGGGTCAATTGTATTGAATCAAGAGACCTACTAGAGACCAAATTTAGCCTACATTTCAATGGTACAGTTAAGGCCAAGCACCCTTCCTTATTAGAATAATTGATGCATTAGAGCCTTAACCTCCCTCTACACACATTCAGCAGCACAGTCTGGCACTGACAAATCAACAATAACTCAATTCTATCAGGCTTGGATACTTTCTATAGCACTTTCTTACATAAATGAAGCTCATTTCATAGGCCAAGTCATGAGAAAGAGTAGCACTCTCGTATTTCCATAGGCAATTGTCACCCTTACTCTTATGGGTGACCATTTATCAACACCCTGTGAGCAGTGAATACGATCAATATTATCCACATATGTAACTTGTTAAATAATCATTTACTTCAGGACCCTAGAAATCAAATTCAAAAAGGTCCTTCTCAGAGATTCTGTGCCATTGCTGTTGGTGATGAAAATGAAACACATAATTAGTTGGCTTGCACTTAGTGCTGTTTCCATGAAGAAGTGTGATTGTTAGGCAACATGGGTCAAATATATTAAACTGAATAGCATTAAGGTAAGAAAGAAATGAATTTGAAAAAGGATTACAATTATGATGTCGAACCATAGTGACATAATTCATAAAGTTGAAATAAAATTTCACTTATTGTGATAAGAAAAAGATGTATTTAACAGCAGAAAAAACTCAACCTCTAATTGTTTTTTATGTAAAGAATAGAGGGTGGTTTGTGTACCATGTTTAATTACTTGTCATATAGGAAGTCCAAGGTGAGTCACAAGAGGTAAGGTATTGGAATGGTCGTCATACCATTTTGCGCTGTATAATAGCAATTGCCTAGACCTAACCATGGTTCTAATAGTGATGCAGCAGTGAATAAATCTTGGCATGCATGAATAATTCTCCCCTTGTGATCTCAGAGAACACTTCTCCACTTTATCATCCAAAACTGTGTTCCACAGGAGATATCACATGTGGAAGATCAGCAGTAGATTTTGAACTATGCCCTATTGCAGTCAAGTTCATGACATCACAATTGTTTTACATCATCAAGTAATGACATCACAATGCTATGACGTCATTGACATGATGATGTCACAATGCTGTGACATCACTCAAATGAGAGTCTTAGAGTGGTGCAGTTTTCAGAAATACACATTTATCATGGAATTGTAATGAAAATTGATTTTGGATGATAAATAGAATCTCACCCTCGTGTCTTCTGATATCATACATATCAACACAGGGTGATAAAAGTAACAAATATCCGAAGACACTTGGGTGAGATTCTCCATTTATAGCACGAACTGAAGTGACAACTTGGACACCTGAAACCATCTAGACTCGACACCTGGAGTGAGTGAGTGAGTTATTGTTTAACGCCGCTTGGGCAATATTTTAGCCATTAGCGGCGTCGACACCTGGAACCACCTAAACTCGACACTGTGTTCTTCACATGGCATGGCGACAATACTATTGGGATTCACAACACACAGCTGGGACAGGGAGAGTGACACATGACAAGAAACCGACACCTTCTCTTCCACTTCTGGTGTCAGTAGGTGGTGTCATAACACATCAAGGTAATGGTGGACAGAGGTCATTTGTGGTCATTTTGATGTCTCTTGATACATTTGACCATGATGTCCACACCTCCTGGTATGGGCTTAAGATGTGTAGTCATAGTGAAAACTAGTCCACTAATTGAAGCAAGGTTACTAGCTAATGTGCACTCTTAATCTCAATGTCCTTTAACAGGAAGACCTCAGAGTGATTACAAAGACAGATCCAGTTCTTGAACCAATTCTATGATATAATAACTCTTTATTGTCCTCATGTTGGAAATTCAGTTTGTGGCTTAGCACACGGCAGCAGCAGAAAGGGTCAGTTAAAATGTTTTCTGTCTTTATCATACTGAGTGTCATGTTAGTAGAGAAGCAACAATCCTATCTCTTCGATTCTCAGGGATGATGAGCTGACCTTCCACCAGCCGAGCTATGTAACCAGTAATGCTATCAGACATGTTTATACAATGATACTTTACTATTATTTCTCATAATTGGTAATAAGTAAAACATAAATGGTGTCATATGTCTCACCAAAGCACTTGTGCATTTGCCAGTTAACATTTTTATCAGCATATGTCCCTGTTTATCATTGTTTGTTGCAGCAAATAACAACAATTTATGTCAATAAAGCAGGCGGTCAAAACCACAAAACCTATTAAAGTGACAAATGACACATATTCCTCTAAAATGTCTTAGTACATACATACAACAAGAGTTTCATAAATTTTAGTTAAAAATTTGAATGAAATGATAAATTCTGTGATAACTCTTAAGAAGGCTAGCTTGAATGTGACAAACAGCCTATCTTGTTCTATATATAGAGGCCTAGTGAACTAAAAGGTGTGTGATTCATAAACAACTTCAGACCTTTCACTGATGAGATTACAGTAGACAATTAATAGGAGGGAGCAGGTCAAACAACGACTTTTAACAAAACATTTTCAGAAGGCTTTGTAAAAATATTGTTCACTTTGAACATATACTAAATATTCTTCAGTAATCGCCACAATCAAAACTGATCCTGTAATTTGTTTTGTTTGACATGAAATCACTCTAGATATCATGATGTCATAAAAATGATTTCTTCATCATAAATTTCATTTTAAAAAGTCTGTTTTTATTTTTGAAACATCATCTATAATATATATATATATATATATAATATATATATATGTCAGAAAACAAATTCAAAAATAATAATTTACATTTACATTGTTTATTTCTTAAAAGTTATCAGAAATGATTCTGTCAGACCCTAAATTGAGAAATTGAGAAATCTTTATGAAAATCTTCTTCAAAAAAGCTCTCGAAGCTTAATTAACCCACAAATGAAGCATCAAAAGTTTTTCATCATAAAAACACTTAACTTTCCAATCTCAGAGAAATATGAAGCTGGTAATTTGATGTAAAAACAAAACGGAAATAACCAAATATTAAATCTGTCAAAAACAGAAGGCAGAGAGTTCTAGTGGAAGATGATCGGCACTTTAATGGGATAACTTTGATTTGATTTCGGTACGGTCAAAAAAAACCTGCCTCAACTTTCTCAAGTTCAGTAAAACACAGCGAAATCATTTGGTCCTGTCTTGAGATAGCTAGAGAGATGAAAGTTGATATTCCCTCATTTGCATCTTATTAAGAGGTGTCTGGTGCATTGGCAAACTCTAAGATGTCCCGTACTCCCTCACATCCAAACCATAGCAATCTGACCGGTCGCCCCGACTTAATTAGACGCATTTACTCAAGGAATTTAGTGGATGAATTAGGCAACTGATCTGACAAGCGGCGCATTCGTATCAACTCATAATCAACAGCGCCCTCTGTGAACAAACATGGTTTCTCCTGGAGAAACTCTACAAGCAAGTTAACATGCAAAGCATGTCACTCAATCTTTATTAACTATTGGCCTTAATTTCAGGGATTTCTGGCTTTAAAGTGCTTTGTTCTCACAGAGGTCTTACCAAACTCTTGATGGTGTTCGTTTTACATTTCAACAAAGCGGAAACTTATCAAATTGGGGCTTGCTGTGATCATTTTCCACTTTGACAAGTAATGAATTTTCATGCTTTTCGAGTCTTTGAGATTTCTTCTAGCAGAAGAGCAAGAACACATTTCTTTAAATGGAGTGGATTAAGATGATATTGAATTTCTGCCATCAGCATCAAGAACTATTGATCAGCACTGGCAGTATCCTTTATATTCATCTCCACTGCTGTAAACATTTACAGTCTCGATTGAAAGGAAAACCATTGAAATTTTTCTCTCTTTGGTGCAAACATAATCATGAAAAAAATCATTCATATTAAAAATTAATTCAAAAGCAGGAAATTCTTTTATGAAAAACATAACTAATTTGAATTCTGATCTCATTGACCGCGACCACAACACCAATATCTTTCTCATTGATTGACACTGTTTCTTGCTTGATCTCGCTATCATTCAAATAAACTGATCGTTCTTCTGGCCATTTTCATTGCGAGGGTGTTCTCATCCCAAATCCCTAGGGAATACACAGTCAAATAAACAAAGCCACCACTGCGACTAATGTGAAATTTTTTTTTTAATCCTCTACCTTTTGAATTAAAAGTATACACATGTATTGGCTTATTCAAGAATAATAAAAATCGGAGTTAACTCTTAAGAAATTTAACATTGTCAAAGGTTAATGATAAGCAGACGATGATAAATCTGTTATCAAAACAGAGAGTTGAGGTGAGTTGAGGTGAGGCGACAAAGTCGCCGAGCCCCTGGCCGTATTCGAACCAAGGACCTCATGATCCGAAGCCAAAACCCCTGTGCTCTCCCGCACCCAAACACAGGGAGTTATCTATAGGAGAAGAATACTAATCATAAGAGATACACAGCTGAAAAAAACCTGATAAGATTCTTTATATAAAAAAAAGGGGGGAAAAAGAGAAGAAGCAAACCTTAAAGTAAGTTGACCGGATTAGATGGGTAACATCTAAAGTTGTGGCTCAATTACAGTCACCATAACTTGAATAATCGGCCAAGGGATATAGATTGATAGTCAAACCTGCTAGATCAAAATATAAACAGGCAAGGCATTAAAAGTCTTTAACTTAAGTTGAAAAGTTTAAAGTTTTAAACTTTCTTGGTTGAAGGAAAGGTATTATCGCTACAAGTCTGTAAACTAAGATGCTGAAGAATTGTCAATTACAGGACCGATGTATAAGTTAAGTTGATATTACTCTCAAAACTCAATTCTGTTAAAATAGGCACTCAGAAAAAGTGGCTCAATGCAGTGTCTTCTAATGTTGTTTGGAAGTCAGAATTCCAAGCCCAATTTAAACTTGACTTGCAGGTATCAATGACAACGGGGAAAGCGTACTGGTGGTCCATGGAAATGGATGAAGTTGATCCAATTAAACGTGCGTAGACGATGACATCTAGTAATTGAATTGAAAAGCCACCATATCATGCAATTTCTGTTTGAGATTTTAGTGGATGTCATGGTGTATTGCAGGGAGATAACCAACTTCCTCAACCATACATTAAGCATACCAGTCTAACACAAGTCTAACACAAGTTAACACAAGTTTTAAACAAGCTAACACATGCCAACACAAGCTTACACATGCTAAAACAAGCTAAAACAAGCTAACACAAGCTAACACAAGTTTTAAACAAGCTAACACAAGTTAACACATGTCAACACAAGCTTACACATGCTAACACAAGCTAACACAAGTCTAACACAAGCTAACACAAGCCTCCCTGCATTTCATCAACTTTTCTCTATGTTGTTGAAGCTTGACAATGAAGTTTGTGATGTTGCTACGTAATGTAAGGGCTGAATAGATTATGGTACAAATACTCCAGGCTCAGATCAGCCAGTGTTGGAGACTGGGGTGTACTATGCCTGGCAGGGGTATTGGGAGAAAGCTTGCAAGACTGATGTGCCCGTGCACATTAGTGAAACCTACAAGCAAAAGCTGAAATTTAAACCATGAGTGAACTGCAAAAGCTGAACCTCAAGGCAGCAATGCCGACTTAACTAAATCGTAGGGTAGTCAACTCAGTAGAAAGAGTTGCTCGCTTCAAAGCCGAGCGGGCTGGTGGACATGTAGTGGTTAATATAGAAGATGTACAGGACTGAATTGTGGTTGCTCTATGAAGGGGAGACCTACTGGCCTAGACATGAAGACTCCAGGACAACCAGCAGGAGATCCAAAACATTGGACACCATCAAAGTCAGCTAAATTCAATCACGAGCAAGCTTGATTCGTTAAAATCAATTTAGTCTGACAGTAGATGTTAAGAGCGGAGAATTCAGTGAAAACAGGACAATTTGAAAGCTATTCAGCCAGTACAGCGGGACATTTCTCAATCAATATGCAGTCAAGGTTGAGGCGAAAGGTAGTCGATGAGCTAAGATATCCTCAACGTAATATGTCACTTGCGTCTAGACGAACGAAAAATATGAACCCCGGGACAGAAAAACTAAAGCAGAATTATCCTTATTTTTTTAACATTATCGACTTCCTGCTTGGGTGTGCGTTATTTGATTCTCTGAACCGCTGTTCCATATTTGCATCTGTTGACACGGTCGGGTTCCAAGATGGAAAGAACTGATTATAGTCTTTCGCTTGTCGATTATACGAATCAATGACGCAACGAAGCGCAATAACTGCTATTTTCTGCTCTACAGATAACCTCAACGATCACTTTTCAAAACTCTGCACCAAACAACAAACAAAAATCTTATACACATTCATTGAATAAAATTTTCATCAAGCTATAGAGGATATATTATTAATACCTTAATGAATTTATGTTTTAGTTTATATTACACTTGCAAAAGCTACCTATTGACTTCAGCCTGAGAAAAAGGGTGATAGAAAAACCAAACAACATTGAAATTTTACATTATATGAGTAGAGATAATTATGCTTTAGATCCAACCACTTTTGTTATTAGTTCATTAAACTGTTTCATTTTTATTAAATTTTTTACCTATGCTTATTATATTATTCAATCCATATAATAAAAAAATCCTTGAAGAGTGGAGCTGTGTATGTGAACTCTACCACCAAACCAAGAGAGCTTCGTACACTTTGGTAAAAGAACCATGCTCAGTTGTCTCCCTTACTCTTCACACTACGAATATGGTATGCTTTGTGATTGTAGTCTTTTTAATTTTGCATTATGATTTTGAGGGTCTTACTCCCTGATATTGCGATAATGAACTATGATATCAAAACTTTTCCTCATTGATTGGAAGTTTGAATACAAAAGAAAGCATAAATTTCAGATTTCAATCTTTTTTGTTCGACATTTAAGATTAAAAGCTTAACCTTCAGCAGAATCCTGCTATCTCATTTTGAGTTTTAGTGCTGACAGAATGTTGTTTTTCACAGATCATTCTATCCAATAAATTATTAACTACTGACAAAATACAATAATGGAAGCAGGTTTTATGCTTTTTGATAAAGATTTATAAAGAATTTGAACATATGACATGCCCAGAGCATATTATTTTTTTCTAATATTGTTTTTGCACACTTTACGAACAGAATTTATGACAGGCTCAAATTGACAGAAGAAAACTTGGGGCATTTTCTGAATAAAGATTTTTATAAATCAAGTATAAATCAAATATTGCACATCAATGCTTTTCGCTACCAAAATAATTCATGACAATAAGGCCAGGGGATTTAGGAACGACAACAAACCCAAAAATATTGTTCACTGCAATGATGAAGACTACTTGTCTCAATCTTCAAAGAGAATTTGATGGAGTACATAACTCTTGTTTTCTTACACATTTGTCTTTATTTCCATATATTCGATTCATTTTACACATTCAATTCTTTCCTCAAATATAGTTTGACAAATAGAAAACAACTTAAATACACCATAGTCAATAATTTTATCCGATTTTCTACAAAGTTAGATATTTGATAAATCTGATATCACTATGAGTCACACTAAAATAAAGATTGATGGGAGAAAAAAGGCGAGTTGAGACATATTTGTTTTCAAGACTATGTATATAGATATTTATGTTTGTTAGATAGGTAACCTACGTCTTACTTCACCTGCTGAAAAAGAGAGATCAGGTTCTAGATTATTTACAGTTTTCATTTCAGAAACATTACAGCTTTATAGGTAATCTATGTTATTACTTGCCCGTGTAAGATACTGCAGTGTAATATTTATGCAGCGATATTGAACTAATGTAATACCGCTGCACGTATGACATCATAATATTGTGTGGTTGTGACGTCACAATGTTAGACCCGCCGTCACAATGGCGGCCAAGTCGAGGAAATGTTTCGTTCAGTACACTTTCGGCCATCATGCTTGGTTACTAAGGTCAAGTAATACACGGAATACTAAACTTCCTTCAATTTAATACTATTTTTATCAAACTCGTTAATGATTTGGTATCAAACTTGCTTTCGCTCGTTTTATACTTTATCATTAACTCGTTTAATAAAAATAGCATTAAATGGAAGGTCGTTTAGTATCCTCTGTATATTCTTACTCTTAGACACTGGAATCTTGATTGTGATGAACATGATTATATACAACCTGTATATCTATTGAGAATGACAAACTTTGTGAAAATAATAGGTGCTTGCTTGGTGATAGTAATTATTGACAGTGTGTGGAATTAGGAAAATACCAAAACCCAAAAAGGTCATTTTGTCAATTTAAATGGCAAAATAAAAAACCCTCAAATCTGACCAACTTTGACAAAAAGTAAGTAGACATGACTGTATAACTTTATTTTCATGCACCGTTATTGAAAATAATTTAAGACATACTTTTCAGTGTAACATTTGCTAATAGCCTCATTTCATTCGCAGTCCCTAGTTGGGATTTGAAATTCCTGAAAATAGGAAATCCAGAATGATTTTCCTTATTAATTTGGGAGTGACAGCTATAAAACATTACATGAAAACAATTTCTGACAGAATGCCGTTGACTGGCAGCAAAAACATGTTGAAAAGTCCACATAACACAAACCCATCTCCTGTATTGGGTTGATTGGATCCAGGAAGAGATTCTCCCTATAGGACCGAATGCCAGTGAGAAAGTTTTTCATATAGTTCTTATTGAGATTGTTACCCATTAACAGACAAGGTAATTCATTTTTTGCTCGTTATGAAAAGCTGAGTGAAAATGACCCTCAATCAATAGAGAGGGTGAACATGCAAGAAATCCATCTTCGCATAATGATCTCCCAACCCTAAATAATATTTCCATCATCCTCAGATTGCAGATTCAAAATGCCATCAAAAGATTCAAGACACTGCGAGGCAAAAATCAATCGTGACCTCAAATTCCAATCACTGCGAAAAACAGTTTCCCAATTCAATTCATTTCAATTAAGGTAAACACAATTTCAGCTGTCATTTAAGAAAATGAATTCAATTTGCCGACTCAGCTAATACCAAGAACTCCTCAACATGAAGTAAGTTTGTCAAGACCATTCACAGTTTTTACGACAAAAAGTAGTAATTATCAGCCGATCACTCCCAATATGGGGCCAGTTTATCATCAATCATGGCAAGTGTGGAGCACCATAACTCGTGCACCTGACGAGTGTTAGGGCACATCGCCTCCAGACAGCCTATCTCCGCCAACTGAAGAGTTCCAAACACTGTTGATTAGCGCTGAATAAAAACTTTTAAAACTTCTTAACAAAATCATCTCCATGCATTTACTACATTATTGAATTTCATGAAGACTTGATAAAGATTTCAAAACTTCCAAAATGATATTTGAGTACATTATCTAATTTAATGGAAACTCTTAATGAAGATTTTAAAACAACCAAAGTGATATTTGAGTACAGTAATTTTTAACTATTAAACGTCATCAAAATATGATGATATGCTTATAATTTCTTTGCGAATTTTGAAAATACTTTTAAACAACATTTTCAGGAAAAGTTTGAAATAATTTTGAAACTTTTTAATGAAAAGTTCTATCATCCTTAAATCACCGTTCACAGAACTTCCAAAGCCAGTATTTTAAAAAATCGTTGGTGAATACCTATATATATATATATATATATATATATATATATATAAATTCCGACCATATATAAACACAGAGGTCATGAAAGTGTCGACATTGAATCAGCAGATTCACAGAAAACGCATTTCCTTCGGAAGCAGCGCCGAGTAGATTTGTACACCACTATTTCCGTCAGAAGGACCTGTATAGAAGAAGATGGGCAGAGTAAGCTATCATTACTCTCTCTGCATAAATGGGGTCCGCACCAAAGCTTTCTCCAGTGGAACCATATCTGGAAGATTTCCTGCAAGCATGGCTTCATCTTCCAGATCTAAGTCACCATCAACTAAAAACCTTTCAACTATCTGGGGTTTATTTCAACCAAAATGGCCAAGTCAAAGGTATTCATTTCAAAGTAATTTGTTTTTCAATTTCGAAAGGTCAAGGAAAGTCTTGCTATAAGGGAACTGAAGACCTCAAAATGAACAGGGTTGGATCCGGACTCATCTTAGAGTTTGTTATTATGACCAAGAGGGTAAAATATCATGGCTGGTTTTTTTAAGAAAACCCTAGGCCAAAACATCACTAAGTCATGGTTACGTAATATCATGACACTGACATGACAACATGTTTCCGTCATGATTCTGCCCACTTAAAGAGCTCTGACAATTTGTCACAATTGTTTCCATGATGCAGTTAATACTCAAATAAAACCTGGTAAATACTGACTTATTAACTAAGTATTTGCAGCAAAGAACATTCTAAAGCAACATATATATGGGAAAGACTTTGTATTGTAGACGCGTGAAAAAGAATTCCCACAGAAATGAAATGTACTGTTGCATTTACGTTTTCTTACAATTCTTTGACAACTGAGCCACTAATTCTTAAAGACCATCCCAAAACAGGCTATTTCTTTTTGTTTCTCTCCAAATTATAACATACAGTCACAACCCTAGAGTTTTGCTCTACACAAGTCATTCCATATAGCCATATAGCCAGATCATTGAGTCACGGTATAAAAAATCACAACCCTGGAGTTATGGTATACAGCCATAACCAAAGAGTCATGGGATACAGCCGCATCATAATACAGCCACAACCCTATAATCTTGCCATACAGCACCAAACTTACATATTCCCAAACCTAGAATCATTCTACAAGCATACATTGGTTTGGAAAGTTTTAACCTTGGTTTATACTACACAACAAAGAAAGGCCTTTCAGCAACATTTGATAATGCATGCAAGTTGCATCTGCAGAAACCCTCAATATTTTCAGGGATTCAATGCAGACATAAAGATACAAAAACTCAAAGCAATCTCTAACAAAATCTGTCCTGTTGAACAGTTTTTGACATCAAGTAAGCGAGTTATTGCTTAACGCCACTTGGGCAGTATTTGAGCCATGTTTTGTATAATCAACATGTTATGAAATCCTCAAAGAGGTAGAGTGACTCACCACCATGTCTGAAGACTTGTCGAGGGTGGGAGACGGGATGGCTTCCTCCAGGCGCTGCTCCGCCTTCTCAATCTCCTCCTCCTGATCCTGATCCTCCTGCTCCTCTTCCTCTGCGCCGCTCGACCCAGCCTCGACCTCGCCGCTACCCTGTCCACGCGCGACCACGATCTCCACCAGTCCCTGCGCGTTCTGCAGGATGCGGATAGCCTCAGTGTGGGAGATGTCTAGCGGTTGCCCGTCAATCGCAAGCAATTGGTCTCCCTCCCGTAGGCGCCCATCCCTACAAGACAATCATATATGTTGCATTTTGATGAACTATTAAGAGAGTTGAACTATGAAATAATCAAGCTCTGCCAACTATCAAAGCATTTGAATTAAATCTAACTTGCATGCTGATAACATTTAGCTTGAATTCTGATGATACCTTGTCTTCCTAGATCAGATCCACAAGTAAAGAGATCTTGACAGAATGTGGTGACATGGGTTGTTCAGGAACAAAATTTGATATTATGCAGTTTATGCAGGGGCTATGACAGTTAGTTGAGAGTACAGTTACAAAAGGTGTTTCTGGTGTAAACTAAATTAAGTTTGAGAAACCTTTTTGCCAATCTATGCCGTTCGAAATCATGAAATTTACATTTTAAGCACTTTGTTTAATTATAGTCACAATATCTCCTATGGAGCCATGTGGAGCACAGATCAAGATGATATATACAAGAAATATATAAGATATATACAAGTTGACTGCATTTTATATATGATAAAAAGACTATAAAATCAAAATTCTGGAGTTTTGATACCCCTACAGGCAGACATATCTCTTCACACCGATTTCAAAGTTTCTATGTGAAGTTGTTGGAAATTCATGTTTGAGAAACATGTTTGACTGCGCCATGAGACTGAGAGACTTTAACATCTACGGAAAGGTACCATACAACTAAACATGACGTGTGGCAACACAAGTAACAAGCAAATATTCTAATAACATCAAAAAGAAACAATTATTCAGAAGAAAAACATGAGACAATCCCTGAGGGTCAATGTTGAGATTACAATACACTAAAACCAATCACGAAGTTTCATAACTAACATTCAGACATCCCTAAAGGATAGCAATATTCAATACAAATATCAAGTGGCTGTTTCTCATGAAGTTCTAATGCTCATTTACTACTAGCAAGGAACTGGAGTGCTTTCCGTCCGAAGTTCTTCTCTTGTTAATCTATAAAGCTAATATTGAACATGGAAGAATGTCTTGGAGCTTTTACATTTGAATGTGAGTATCTGAATTCACACAGTGAGACAGTTATTTTAAAAAATCGTCCAGCTTTCATAAAACCCTTTCTGCGACTTAAATGATTTAATTTTATTTTATAGTACTCATTAAAAAATTTAGATGTGGTGAGCAAAAGTGAGAGCTGGCTTCAATAATGTACAGGAAATTGGAAAGTGTTGGTTCCTAAGCAAAAGTATTAGTATTTGCAACACACTATGTTTATCTAATCAGATTTTGGAGTGAACCTATCTGTATTCCTTTCTGAAAGCTTAATGGTTGTATTAGTAAAATAAATATATATAGGCTTTGCCTTATGTAAACTGAGACCAGACTACACTACAGAAACAACAAATGTCTTTGAGAAGGACCTTGACATCACATGCAGGATTAATAGGTGTTGATTAGAACCAGTCTTGGCAGTGTATGTAGGACAATAGATGCAAACTGATGGATTTCACCTTGAAATTGACTACGACAACATCTATCAAGAAAAAATAATTACATCAAGGACAGAGCTAAAACAAGGTTTTATGGTTTTATGACGTTACTGAACCTTTTAATAACATCATTACTCAAGATACTGGACAAACAATACTGTTATCCAAAAACAACAGATCTCTACAAGGACTGAGCTTATACGCCTCTGACATATTTTGGCACGAGGGTATCAACCTGATGAAGGGGCAAGAAGTAGCCCAGAAATGTTGTGAAAAATAAATAAAGAAGTTGTCATCCATAACATTGTCTGTATCGGTATCAACCAATACCTCACATCCATCTTGATGAAAAAAATCTTGAAGTGAATGTTTGCCTGGTAGTCATTACATGACTATATACTATACTATACTATACTATACTATACTATATACTATACTATATACTATACTATATACTATACTATATACTATACTATACTATACTATACAACCCTTGATGAATTTGAGCAATTGAGGAACTTAAAACAATTGTCCATCCCATCTTAACAAAAGATTATTTACTTGAACATTCTAGGACTGCATGCTCCAATACTTAGACAGTTTTTGGAGAAACTATAAAATTTCAACCAGAGCAGGCTCAATCTGAACAAGATCAAGAATCATATAACCCCTCAAAAATTCTTGCCAACAATGAAATCAAGCATATGTCCATCCCATCTTAACAAAAGGTTATTGATGTCGTCTATTTAGTAAGGTCTGCATTCCGACATACTATTATTGTCTTTTACTATGCATCCAAAAATATCCAAACTAGTATTCAAAACTCGAAGATCAAAAATAATACAACCCTGACATAATCTGGTATGCAGGAAATCATGAAGTCAATCACACGTGCACATGAAGTCAATCACACATGCACATGAAGTCAATCACACATGCACATGAACTGTCCTTTTGGTAAACACTTGGAAGCATCCTGACAAACTGACATAGATTTACCACTAACCTAACAATTCAGAAACACTATGAAAGTCTCTACAAGGCCAAAGCATTAACAGCCTCAGCAAGAAACAAGATGATCAAACATAATACAACCCTGACATTTTCTTGTCTGCGGGAAGAAGTCCATCAAATCTCATTGACATGAACTCTGTCTGGTAAGGACTGTCTGCTAAGATACTTACAAAGATTTACTATTAACCTACTAGTTAAATACTATCCAGAAACACAAGTCTCTACAAGGCCAAAGCATAAACAGCCTCAGCAAGAAACAAGTTAATCAGAGATAATACAACCATGACATTTTCTAGTATGCAGGAAAAAGTCCATCAAATGTCAATAACATGAACTGTCTGTGCGGCAAGGACTGCCTACTAATATACTACAAAAGATTTACTAGTAACCTACTAGTTAAAATATTATCCAGAAAGACAAGTCTCTACAAGGCCAAAGAAAATACAACCCCTGCAAAAGATCAGTCAGTAGTTGATGTGTACTCTCGATCAGTCTGGTTGGTAATGTCTGTATGCTAAGACACTCAGATGGAGTCCGTCTGAGGTGCAGATTATCCTGTTACTTTCTGTCTGGGTGGAAGCTGGACTGACGGCAAACATTGCCAGCTCTTAGGAAATAAAAGACAATTACTGCTGTCATCAAAATTTCAGACGCTCCACTTTACACCATCGACAGAGTCGCCGAGTGCTACTAATGAATTCTTACAAAGCTGGTGTGAAATTTCAGTTAAAGCTCCCTTGTGATGGAATTTAATGTTTGACCTGTGGAATCGGAGACAATTACTATTGTCATCAAGTCCCACTGACAGAAAAGTACACAAGCACTTAAACTCATGAAGTTGTCTTGGGTGAAAGCTGGTGTGAAATTTTAGTTACAGCTCCCCTGTGATGGAATATAATGTTTGACCTGTGGTATCGGAGACAAAACCATCGTCAACAAGTCCTGTAGACAGAAAAGTACACATCGACATCAAGTCATCAAGAGTGAATTCTTACAAAGCTGGTGTGAAATTTTTGTTGAAGGTCCCTTGTGATTGAAGTGTTTGATCTTTACTTTGGACATTTGTGATAATTACTATTGTCATCAATATCAGACAGGGCAAACTACACACAAGAGTGAAGAGAAAATTGAGTCAAGGGAGAAAACTTACAAAGGTGTTGATAGATTTTAGACTTGGAGGATTGTTATGATAGTGTATGAACCATGTTTTTCAGACAAACTGCTCACACAGGACGTGTCACAAAGTATTAGCAGGGAAGTCTCACAAAGTTGGTGTTAAAATTGAGTCTGAGGTCGAATAATTGTGCACATGTTTCACTCATGTCAAGGGCACTTGAGTCTGAGGTCGAATAATTGTGCACATGTTTCACTCATGTCAAGGGCACTGGCGACAAGTACTTACGTTAGAAACATACATACATACATACATACATACATACATACATACATACATACATACATACATACATACATACATACATACATACATACATACATACATGAAAAACTTGTGTCATTGGAAAATCATCTTTGCAAATATTCACGGTAAGAACTCTAAATAATCTTGCACTCTCTAGCCCTGTTTGAGCATCAACCCTACGTCGAAATATCTTAATCAAACCTCTGTTTTAATCATATAGGGGACAAAAACATTCAGCAATGGTTAATCAATCCTTTTTTCCACTCTACATTTCAAATCACAGCTAAGATATTTTAATACCATTCAAAACTTTTATTAAATGCTTTTTTGATTTTCAATATCTCAAGTCAGAAATTCATCTGTCTTTCAAAAAAACATTTTTCAAAACTTTATCTTACTCAGAAACCAATCTTTCTATATATCCCTAAAAAGTTTGATATTTTTCTATCATTAAAAACAACTCTTTATATATTAGGTATTGAATCAATCATAAAAATTGAAATTTTTTTCTACTGAAAAAGTTTGTGAAAATCATAAAAAAATATTTTTCATATTTCCTAAATTTGAAAAACACTTTATCAAAAGCATGATAATGAAATCGTTTTTAGCACATGTCAATCAAACTTGATGAAAGAGACTAGGAGACCCAATGACGAGCAGGAGTAATGCATTATAATGTCATTCATTTCAATTTCTTCAGGGCATCTTAAGCCAAGTCTCTTTTGCTAAAATGGTTGGATGATAAAAAGAATCCCAAACTTTTGTCTTCTGATATCAAATATTTCAACATTTATTGATAACAGTGAAACAATCCTCAGATAAATGTAACTTTTATTGATATATTTGATATCAGAAGACACACAGGGAGATTCCTATTTATCATTAAAAACTGTGTTCCACAGGAGATATCGCTTGTGGAAGATCCAGCGATATCTCCTTAGAGATATCATTTTGACAGTAGATTTTGAACAATGCCCTGTTACAGTCAAGTTCATGACATCACAATTGTTTTACATCATCAAGTAATTATGTCACAATGCTATGACGTCATAGACATGACGACGTCACAGTACTATGACATTACTGCTCTGAGAGTCTTAAAGTAGTGCAGTGGTCAGAAATATGCATTTTTCACGGAATAGAAATGGAAAATGAATTTGGATGATAAATAGAATCTCACCCTCGTGTTTTCTAAAATCAAATATATCAACACTCGTTGATAAAAGTAAAAATATCCTCGGCAAACCGTGTTGATATATTTGATATCAGAAGACAGACAGGGAGATTCCTATAGGTCAACTGGCCTGCTCTGGATAGAGCATAATATGCCATGAGCATTCCCCATGAGATCAAATACAAGAATCAAGATTTGTTAGCTTGACTGGTAGGGGCAGATGACAGGTATATATAAGGAATCTAACTGTAAACAGTAATATTAGGGCATAAGATCGATCAAATAAATCATTCGGGGGAAAACATATACTCTATAATATGCATTCCAGTAACAGTGAAAAGATAAAAGATGAAATCCATAATTGAAACAACAACCAAAGCAACAGAACAAGCTGCCTGTTGCGATAAATAAGCATTGATGATAAATATAAGTAAGACATAAATCTGCGGACTAATGACATTTAGATGTGCTAGGGTGTGGTACAGAAACAATACATATCTCGCTGATGCATACATGTCATGCTGAGATTGAGTTCTGCCAAGAAACCTCCACAGAGAACAGAATATCTGCTTGGTAGTGCGGTATTTGGAGCGAGGGTCAGGGTTTTAAGTTGAGTTTAGTTTAAGTTTGAGGTTGATTTGAGGTAGGGTTGAGGACTGGTGTGGTTTTTGAGTCCAGTCGAGTTGATGTAAATTGAGGCAATTTGAGGTTAAGTTGAGGTTGGGTGTGGTTATTGAGTTCAGATAAGTTGATGTTAGGTGAGGCAATTTGAGGTTGCGTTGGGTTATTGATTTGAGTTCAGGTAACGTAAGAGATTTGTAGTTAGGTTCCATTGGGTTGGTTTATTGAAATGAATTGAGTTGATGAAGTGAAGTATTTTCAGGTTGGTTTGATAATGGGTTGAGTTTCACTTCTCTGAATAGTTTCTGGCATTGTCTTGGTTATATGACTTTTGTTTTATGACATGCTTTGTACTGCAGTGAAGCCTGCCAGAATCTGGTGGTAAACTTAAAAGTGGGAATAAAAGGAAATAAAGGGAATAAGCTGAGATTGGTACTAGCTTAATTCTGATTTATTCTAAGAGGAATAGGCAAGGGTGAGGCCTTGAAGCATAAAGATCATGTAAAATTTCTAGTTTTCTAATTCACCAATTTTTCCCTATCATGGGACAAAAATGTCAATGAGGGCTAAGGAGGATGGAATGATTGTACATATCAAACAAATATTATTTTCTATCTTCCGTAATAATTGTATTTGAATCATAGACATGATAGGAGAATACAAGCCACTAAAATTTTGAAGCTACAAGTCCTGTAATTCAGTGAAAATAAGATTTGTGCAATGATATTCCTTTTAGAAGAAAACAGATAATAACTGAATAAATGTCGGATGTAGGCACTGGATCAAAAAACATTGCCAGCACTGGATCCAAACAAATTGCTAACATTTATTGGATGATTTGTCCACTAAACATGGCACATATGCCTTTCTCAATTTGGCTATAGCTGATTGAATGAAATAATGGAACCACACAAGAGGAAGTCTTTCTCCATCTTCCCTGCAGCTATAAAAGCTCATCAGCTCACACATGGCTTCTGATAACACAATGTAAATTGACGTTGACTCTGTTTTGATTGAAAACAACCATTCTGGATAAAGAATGCATGGACTCAATTGTCCAAAAAATAAACCAAATATCAATTTGCAGGTCAACCTTGATTCCTGAAGATTGTGAGTCGATTCCTACTTATTTCTCGTTTCCTACATCTCAAACTGTTCCTGCTCGTAGTTCGAGTGATGGTGTACAGAGGGAGCCACTAGTCGGCTCTCAGCCAGTGCCGCATCTCGCTGTTCACAAGAGTGAGCTCAAGTAATCATCTTAATGCTTTGTTTTATAGAGCCAAGTCCAGCTAACCATGTTCTTCTTTATGGACTCAACTGACAGCAAAACAGTTATTCACGATGGAATAACATATCATTTGTAGAAGAACGCGGTTCATATGCTCTGCACTGGTAGATAATTGGCCTGTATCGATCAAACTTTTCAAATAAATGAGTTTTGTTGATTGAATGAAAATTTTAAATAGCAGATAACATATGGATTCAAAGTGTGAAAATTCTTACATGCAAACTCAATTTGACTATGAATTATTGATAAAATCATTCAATCATTGAGGAAAGCCTGCATGAATGTAACATCTGCATCAAATTACAAAAATCCTGTTTGATTCAGAAATGTGCAACCATCGGACAAACAGTTTTCAGTATGCTTTTAATTATTGTTATTATACAAGCTACTAATCAAAAACAGAAAATCAGATAAAAACCAAATGTCTGTTACAAGAAAAACCTCATGAATATCAAAATTTATGACAGGAATTCTTCATTTAACCCTATCACAAATCAATTACTACTCCACACTGTAAGCAGATAAACCACATGTGATATCATCTGGGTCCGATAATCACAGAATAAAAACAAAATGAATCAGCTTTTCTTAACCTAGTTTTGCATGGTTGAAACAGAAACTGTAACAAAAACTAGCACTATCACAAATCAATTACTACTACACACTGCAAGAAGATGAGTTACATGTGATCCCTTGACTACAAAATAAATTAAACTAACATCTCACAATTTAATTACTACTACACACTGCAAAAATATGAGTTACAACATGATCCCTTGACTACAAAATAAATTAAACTAACATCTCACAATTTAATTTCTACTGCACACTGCAAGAACATAAGTACACGTGATCCCTTGACTACAAAATTGTAACAAAAACTAACACTTTCAGAAATGAAATACTACTTCACACTATAAGCAGATAAATAACATCAAAAAGCACCAAGAAACATTTTCTCTCAACCTAGTCTTGCTGAGTACAATAACGAAAATATAACAAGAACTAACACTATCATAAATAATTTACTACTCAACACTATAAGCAGATAAATCACATGGGCCGGATAATCACCAAGCAAAAACACCATGATCAGTTTTACTTAACTAGTCTTCCTGACAACGCTTAGTACGATCACAAAATTGTAACAACAACTAATAATATCACAAATCAATTACTACTCCGCACTATGAACAAATAAATTACATAAAAAAACACCATGAATCAGTTTTTCTCAACCAAGTCTTGCTGACAACGCTTAGCATGATCATAAAATTGTAACAACAACTAACTCTATCACAAATCACTTGCTTCTACATACTATTGGAAGCAGATAAATCGCACAGATAAATCCCTGGGCTTGATCATTACCAGCTCACAGCAACATGAATCAGGTCTAACCCCACCTTCAGACTTCCCCGGTGCCAAAACTCATGTTTATCACTTCTAATCCTCTCTATAGCATCATGCTGGATTATTATCACCAGATATGTGCTTCCTAATGACTACACAACATGCTCCACAACTGAAACAATCTTTTTGTAATTTGTATATTTTGTTAAGGAAATAAAACATATCTTTTAATGGCTGTGTCAATTGAAATTGTGTTTAATCATTTCCAAATCACTTAATTTGTAACTGAAAAACATATTTTTGTTTTGGTTCATTAAAATAATATTCTGGATTTGTCCCAAAGTTTTTTTGGGCATATTTGATTTTACTTTGTAAGCATGAAAAGAGTTAATTCTTTGTACATCATGATCATAAAATCATATCATTTTCTAACTCTCCCTGTACCAAGATGCTGGAATATAATTATCATCACCAGATACATGCTTCCTAATGACTTCTCATCAGTTTAAAACTAATTCTTTGTAATTTATACATTTCTTGTGGGAAATAAAAGATATCTTTTATTGGCCATGTCAAAGATTTAATCATAAATTACTGACTTAATCTGAACAAAAATTCTTGAAAATCTAAAAAAATTGGATTGGTGTATGAAGCAAATACTCTGAATTCGTCTAAAGATTTGTTGGCCACATTTCAATATTACTTTACTAGCATGAAAAGAGTTAATTCCTAGCCATTATGATCATAAAATAAATTGTTTTCAAATTCTCCCTGTAGCATGAAGCTGGATTATTATCACCAGATACATGCTTCCTAATGACTTTCCATCATGCTCCACAGTTTAAAACTAATTATTTGTAAATTGTTCATTTGTGTGAATGAGGAAGATAATTTTTTATTGACATTATCAATGAAATATTTTAAGAATAATTGTACATTTTACAAATTGGTTTTAAACCCATTATTAGAATGCTCGGCTTTCTCATTTTCTGATCGTTCAATCGTGAAATGAGACACAGACATCTTGATGGTTATAGAAAACTATGCTAATGGTGTCAACATGACTGTCAATTCACAATTAGCCAGTGTTCTATAAGAACTGGTAACATGACGCTAATAAGAACATCATTATCTCAGGGAGCTGTTATGAATTGGTCAGACATAGCCTCACAGCTTATATGAAGGGGAAAGTATACAGGAACAATTAAATTGTCTAGTGGTGATGATGATGATGATGATGATGATGATGATGATGATGATTAATAAAAATAACAATGATAATAAAAATAAGAAGAAGAAGGACGACGACGACGATGATGATGTGTTTTACCTTTTTAGGAATTTGTTTAACATAAACACAGAGCTTGAAGACAAAGATATAACCACACGCGATACGTATACACATAAGTTTAATCTTTTTCACATTTATTTGAAAGAGATATCGTGTTTGGAACAAAAGATATAAGGGCTCTTAGTTTTCAGCGGTGGCCTGAAGGGAGGTGGTGATATTCCTGTTGGAAGTAGTGAGATGGGTCGGGACAATTTTGATAGCTTGATTAAAGATTGCCAAATACATACTCTGGTTAAAACATTCGAATTTGACCTCAGTGATCTTATTTGTGATGTTAATTATTTGGTTATGTTTAGATTGCAGGGGTTAAAAGTGAAAAAGTCGAGTTTATGCATATGATGAACAAAATTCAAAACGAACTCAAATATGTATAGTTATTATTTTAATGTATTAAAATCCTAATATTATCCTGATAATGAGGGTTCCATGATATGATTATTCTAACAAGGACCAAATTGCAAACTAATTTCAATCATTTCAAAAAAACATTAAAACATATCAAATGAATGAAAATGATTGCGGAATTTGTATTTCAGATTGAAAGTCAACAATGTATCATGTTACATTTCGCAGCATACACAGATCTATATATAGACCTGACTCAGATTTAATGACCCAGCGCCATTGTCAAGCAACTGGTCAGTATCCTTTCATGGTTTAAGTCTTTGAATTATTGGGCATTAAGGTCAATATCACTGCATGGTTGAACAAGTTCAGAGGTTCCTTGAGACTACTGAACCATCTTCTATTCTTACAAGCCTCAAAATCTTTGCTGCCAATGTCTGAATCATACTTTAAACTGGAGGACTTTGATTATTGGCCAGAAAAGTCAGAATACAACTGTCTGAGGCAATAAAGTGGTAATTTGTAATCATGTCTTTGAAAAACAATTCTACAGCACCTTGTTTTGAGATGGGTTCTGCCATCACTGAAGTCAGAACACAGAGCACAAACAAGAAAGCAGCTTACAGAATAAAGCTCTCGAAAATTTATTGTCTAATAAAGTATTTCAGCTGTAAATGGATGTGTCATTGGATAAATGGAGCAAAGTTTTCAAATGTCCACATGAAAACAAGCATTTGACCAGTGATATATCCTACCAACAGAAGATGGGAGCAGTTGTTTCCTTGCCTGGCGCTCTGTATTCAACACATACGTACGTACATACATACATACATACATACATACATACATACATACATACATACATACATACATACATACATACATACATACATACATACATACATACATACATACATAAATACATCACGAACCCTCTGAACTGCAGTGGGTACAAATAGTTACAAATCATTATCATCATCCTCATTATCATTGTACAATGATCATTCTTATGAAAAGCAACTTGTTTATTCTGTGAAGCTTTCAGATAACAATGACCTTGCTAACCCGTTGTAATTGTATATCACATCAATATCTATCATGCCAATCGAAGAACTTGTTATTTCTTATTTATAATTATTTACAAAAATGAGTCCATCCAGAATAACATAACTGCTGCATGAAGAGCATGTTTTGATGTGGCACCATTATGTATTACATATATGGCAGTAATTACTCTTGTCTGATGTTGGGATGTAGATCAATATCGCATCTTCTTTTATATTTCCTTCTTATCCTGCCCAATCCTCTCCACCCTTCCTGATGACAAAGGTTAGACATGGTCATATAGCCTAGATAGACTTTATAGGCCTATAATCATCGGCTGAGAGATACAAGCCCATATCAAGTGTCTCGCAGCGAGCCATTAGAATACAGTCATAAGAAGTCATCTCTCTGTGCATAGTACAGCTTCGCAAGCAATCTCAGTCATTCAGGAAATGATTACAAAGGATAAAAGGTATTTCTTGAATTAGATGGTTTTTCAAAACTTTCCTGTTTCTATCCAATCTTCAGGAAAAATCTTAGCCAAACAGGAATTGAGTGGAAGTTTTTTTTTCAGATTTGTAAAGCCAACTGAAAATAGCCCTTAATTTATCTGACTGCTCTAAGTTAACATTTATTTCCTACACACAAAGCCTGGTGGAATGCAAATGCAGGGCATCACATCACTTTTCCACTCACACAGAAAACACATCATCATCCTCTTGGGAAGATTTTTTTCTAATTCTAAAAATCTGCCCATCGAGCGCAAACCAATTTCAGATTCATCACAAAAAATCTATTCCAAGCAAATCCATGTGGTATCTGAAAATCTTATCACACAATTTCCTTTGAAAAGCTTCTTTGGAAATTGTTAAATATCGCTGCGGATGTTTTCTGTAATGGCTGCCAGGGAAGCAGACGTACAAAGCACATACAGGGGATTCTCGCATTTCCTCTCCAACAAGCTTCTGTTGCAACTATCCGCCACATTCAATCAATACAATTTCAATATCATGCAACAACTTTTTACAACCTTCTTCTTCCACCATTAAGACTAACGACTCCAATTTCTAAGCCTTCACTCTATAGCTTTCACATCTCAGTAAACTTTTTCTATGACTCTACGATAGCGAAAAATTGGTCCGCCTCTTATCATTGCAGAGCTCTTGAAGGAGGTAGAAATGTTAACATGGTTGTTAGTGGATAGCACCAACTCCGGACATGACTCCAGCATATAGCATTAAAGAATTTATAACATATCCATAATACCCTGCAAATCACATGTTAACCAATAATACCCATAATTGGAAAGAGGACTACCCATAATTTCCTTTTTTAAAAATTCCAATGCAGGTTAAATTGCTCAACAATACAAAGCAGTTAACATTAATACAGATATCAAATTACAGTTAACATTAAAATATTGATTAACCATAATAACCTGTAGTTAACATTATTACCCATAATAACTTAGATGTGAGATAAACTCTAGAAATACCATGTAGGGAAGATTATTACCCTAATTTCTCAAGGTTTAATACATTTTCTATCAAATTCTTACATATTTTGAATCTTACTCTACACCAACAGCAATCTGTACTGTTTCCAAAGATACCGAACATCACTGGTATTAAATCTCATAAACACAGCTAGAAAGTGCTTATCAGAGCATAATCTGGTGACAAATTTGTCCGTAAATGAAAACTGTCAATATAGGTAATCATATTTACGCTTGCATGCATTATTCCAGAGACCCAATCACTGTTATTGGTTGCAGCAGGCATAAGGTAATATTGAGTTATTGCCCCTTCAAGCTCTGCGAGATATAGGGGGCTTCTATAGCCCATGGGGAAATAAGCAGCAAATGTCAACCCAGCTACCAACACAGTATGGCCGACATATTTGTATTATCAAATTTTCCCAGCCGCTCTCCATTTCTATAAATTGTGATTTCTTTGTCAAATATATCCATGAGGTCTGATCAGCCTACTCTGTACTCATCAATTTTACATTGTACTAGGGGAGATAACTGAGTTCCTGACTACCACAAGCAATTCAAGGGAGAGTCGGCCGAAATCACTTATAAGCATCAAACGACAAACCCAGGAAAATTCCTAGTCTCGGCACTGACCACTGTGGAATATCTATTGGCATTAAATGATGGCCTTTGTAAGAATATCACTATCATGTCTAGACTCAGTTATTAGAAATAGATTCCTTTTAAATAACCTTTTAAGATCCAAATCTATCGCTGATATAATTTTTCTCCCAACAACAACCTTTCATTGATATTTAGATCCATTTTTTACTAGAATAACAAAATAGTAATTGCCTATATGAAAAAGAAAGAAAAGGTTTTTGAGGTTCATGTGTGCATAAATGTTTAGTCATGAAAGTAAATATTTTTCTAGAATATCTTATCTGATAGCTTTGCTTAGTCAGCAGTGAATAATTTTTAAAAGAATCCAAAACTATTTATTTGCAGTAGAGTCTGAAGTCAATTTATCAAAACAACAAAAATATTTAATTTCAGATTTACAAATAGTATGAACAAGCAGATCATGGATGAAAAACATTTAAGAACAATGAAGTGCCGCAGCCAACTTTATACATAGCAACTCTTAAATGCAGACATACACTATTGGTGAAATATGATTGTGCATATCAGTTCAGGGATTTGGGTGTGAGATGAGGTGCGGTGAGGTAACGGGAGGTGAGATGGGTTTGGGCAGTGTGAGGTAAGGGGAGGTCAGGCGGGTTTGGGTGAGATGAGGTGGGGTGAGGTAAGGGGAGGTGAGGTGGGTTTGGGCAGGGTGAGATGGATGAGTTGAGGTGAGTGACGAGGTGAGATGTGCTGAGGAGAGGTGAGATAAAATTGGATTAGGCGAGGTAAGGTCGGCTGGAGTGAGATGGGGTAAGATGGGACAAGGAAAGGTGGGGGTAAGATGAGGTGGGTTAGTGTAGGGGTACGTAGGCCTTCACACATCAATCGTAAGTAGTAGCACAGAGGTGACACTGAACAATAAAATACCCTCACGAGAAAGACCTAAATGCATTAAGATCATATCTTGACTCTAAGAAGTCATATATATTTGCCATTGCACTATCCTTACACCACAACCAATCTGATGACAGCTTGACTGATAAAAACATTTATTACCCATCATACATAATACATATGTGTTTCTACCCCAAGGTGTGATCAAATCGAAATGAGGACCTAAGAAATAAAGCTGTGTCAGCATTTCTATTTAGATACAGTTAATCACAGAAAGCGGGACAAGGAGTGCTTATTCCACATGAGGGAAGTGTATATGGTGAACTAACCAATGAACCAGAAACAGTCCATTCCACACTATTTGGCAAGATTTTGTTACCGGATGATCTATCCCTTCCAAGCGACAAAGGACATCCCAAAGTCCAATCCCATCTGTTTAGCTAAGGAACAAAAATAGTCTCTGTCCTATTATAGTTATCAAGAACAGAAGAACAATCTATGATCCTATGAAGGAACCAAGCAAGGTGCCAATCTCAAAGTCGCTACTGCATCGGCATGCGTTACTATAACAGTTTATATACCTCAAAGACGTTGTGACACCCTTATTTAAGTCCAACCCCTTGGCCGATTGGTTGGGCCAGGGCTTTTTTATGACGGAAAGCCCTTGTGATCGGTCGTTCTCCTTTAAATGTGTCCTAACATTCCAATATTGATGAAGACTCTCTGTGTGGACAGGATCTGCTAACCTGATTCACTGCTTGTTTGCTTCTCAAGGTCTAGTTAAAACAGTGTGCTGACCAACTGGACTATTTATCATCTCCATGCCAATTATGACTTTGCCGCCCTGTCAGGTTTGTGGAATTTATCAATACTTTCAATCAATCTTCTGCCTGCATCTCAATCAACCCACACCTACAATGTCTAGCTATCTAGCCCACGATGGTAAGGGGTGGACAGGGATGTGGGATTCATCTAATTATATCTGTCTTCAACATGGAACCTCAGTTTCGCATTATGTCCAACTTTTGCTAAGTTTAATGGAACATAGATTGTGCCCTCCATATATTATGACCAAGTTTTGCTGAGTTAATTGAAGTTTTGCTGAGTTAAATTGGATATAGCTTGTGCTCTCCATATATTATGACCAAGTTTTGCTGAGTTAAATTGGATATAGCTTGTTCTCTCCATATATTATGACCAAGTTTTGCTGAGTTAAATTGGATATAGCTTGTGCTCTCCATATATTATGACCAAGTTTTGCTGAGTTAAATTGGATATAGCTTGTGCTCTCCATATATTATGACCAAGTTTTGCTGAGTTAAATTGGATATAGCTTGTGCTCTCCATATATTATGACCAAGTTTTGCTCAGTTAAATTGAATATAGCTTGTTCTTTCAAAACATTATGTACGACTTCTGCTAAGTCAAATGGAATCTAACTGGTGTTCTCTATACATTATGTCCAATTTCTGTAAAGATCAATGCAATATAGCATGTACTCTCCAAACAATATATCAAATTTTTCCTATATTAAAGGGAATATAGCTTATGCTCACCATGCATTAAGCGATATTCTGTGTAAGTTAAACGTAATAAAGCTTTTCCGTCCAATCAATATGTCCAATTTTTTACAATTTGTAAATGATTATCTCGTAAGGAACAATTGTGACATTGACTTGACTTATCAAGGCTGCATAGGATGCAGGGAACGGAGATTGTGATAAAATAAGGTGTGTCATGAACATTGTGTGAAATAATTTTTCAGGATCACTAGCAAACCAGGCTAGTAAGGTTTCAGAGTTACAAGCCTGTATGAAAAATTACTAGCCCAGACGACCAAGAAAATAAAGATTTCAAACAACTCACAAAAGTTGTCATTCATTTGTTACTATGTCTGTGAAGCTCAAGGCTTCTCAACAAGATAACATTTTGACAAATCTGCAATACCTCTGGTCAGGACCATGCTACATAGCCACAGAATGAACAGCAACAGCTGAACAGCAATGCAGGCAAATCATTTGGTCACCCATCGGAGTGATCAAATTATACCTTAAAAATAATAAGGTAATCAAATGATAGAAAAGGCGGGAAGAATATTTTTACTGAACCAAATCTGAAAATTTACACAAGCAGGCCGGGCTACCGTAATTACTTTTTTCACTAGCCCGGGCAATTTTAACTAGCATTGGCATACTGGGCTGGTGGTTATTTCAAATGCTGGTCATGAAGATTGATATCATATGATAGAGGAAAAACAAGTGCAAGTAAACAGCCTGGCTGAGACTCTGATCTATATGAATAGCCTAATAATGAAATAATGATAATATAGTTTCTGTTCCTCCATATATTGTGCCCAACTTAGGTTAAGATAAATAGAATAGAGGTGTCTTTTAGTCATGTCACCTTACCATATCATCTTTCAACTTCCATTCCATCACGGATATTCGGTCAATTGCATTATCTCCAAATTTGGTTACAATGCCTGAGTAGACAAAGTGTGTCATCTTCATGGTGTACCAGTTGTATCATCCTCTACCTCTCATTAATTCTACAGAAGCTTAAATTAATCCATGCAGGATAATAATATTTGCATTTGCCATGAATTATGGGCCTATGGCCCCATTACCGAATCAATTAGTCTGTCATTAATTCTAACAGGAAACCTCAAACATGTGTATTACGTAAGAAGCTCGGTAACATACTAAGCATGTTACTGCTCCTGCCCACATTTGCAAAAAAATGGAAACAATATTATGTCTACTGGAAACACATCTTTGTTTCATGCCATGAGAGAAACTAGCATACATTCTGTCAAATCTTAACAAAGTATAGGTTAATTCAATTCTATTCAAGCCTATTCCTATTCAAGTTAAAGTTAAAGTTTAGCTCCACTAATGGCTGAAATATTGCCCAAGCGGTGTTAAACTAAAACCCACTTCATGGTAACAAATATTTCAGATAATTTTTCACAAAAAGCAACAATAGCATATCTTGTCGCACACTCAAGCACTGTCATTATTACAAAGCACAACAGTTCCTGCTCTTTATTGCATGACACATACATCTCAAAAACAAATATTTCAAGGCAAGACATAGGTATCACATCCTAGTAACCCGGAAACAAGAGCCTCATCTCACAAACAATTAAATGATCGTAAGTCACTGAGGTTACCTTAGCAAATGACAATGTGCTGGTTTTTGCCCTAACCCATTGTGGCTGAGTCTGATCAGAAAACATCAGCACCCCTGTCAACCACAACTAACCAGCTCCAGAAACTCAAAGTTTATCAAATTCAAGTATATCAATAAACTATCTACATAACAATGAAACAAGATCCTTTGACAATGAGCTGGTTCTTGCCCTAACCCATTGTGACTGTACGAGGCTGATCAGAAAGCATCAGCGCCCCTGTCAACCAAAACTAACCAGGTCCAGAAAATAAAAGTTTAAGAGAGTCAAGTTTTTCGATAAACTATCTACATAAGAATGAAACAAGATCCTTTGACAATGAGTTGGTTCTTGCCCTAACCCATTGTGGCTGTATGAGTCTGATCCCAGAGCATCAGCGCCCCTGTCAACCAAAACTAACCAGCTCCAGAAAATCCAAGTTTACCAGAGTCAAGTATATCAATAAACTATCTACATAACAATGAAACAAGAACCTTTGACAATGAGCTAGTTCTTGCCCTAACCCATTGTGGCTGTATGAGTCTGATCCCAGAGCATCAGCGCCCCTGTCAACCAAAACTAACCAGCTCCCTCCCCTGGGAGAGGCTGTAAGAGAAACTCTGATACTGTGCTCTCCATAAATTGGTTTCCTCAAGAAGACATTGTTGGGAAGTAATTACACAGTGGAACCATCTTGTCCTGATGGGGGAGTAATTTCCACCAAGAGTAACCCATTCAGGTCAAGAATACCAGGACTCTAAGGTTGTAAATATAATCAATGTATTATGCAACCCTTGTAGCAAAATGGTTTTTTGGGTTTTCAAAAGTTGAAATAGCTTTACTATTGAATTAAGTTTGAAATGAGCAGATAATGATAAACGAGACTGGCATACAATTTGACAAGAATATATGGAGTTAAGTTTAGATGAATCTTTTGAGTATGTTTTTTTAGTTTTGTTCAAATCATTCATTGAATATAAAACAGGTGGATATTGAAAAGTGAAATAAGCGCATTAGTTGACAACAAAATATATTTGAAACACAAATTTGAAAAGATTTTAATATGAATTATTAAAGTTTCCATTTGAGATGAGTTGAAATATGACTTCAGCTTGAGTTACGAGTATGAGTATTAAACGGGTAGATGAAAATAAAACAACATTTCATGAATAAAATCTTATGTAGAAATCTACATTGTTTCAGAGTTTAGCATTCAACTTCATCAAATGGAAAATTAGTTTGGCATACAAATCAAAAACAACATATAAGTTAAGTAAAGTTGAGAAAAAACCTGATTTGAGTATGAAATATTTGTTATATAAATTTACCCCACAAACTTCATATGATCACTCTTGCCTGACAACTATTAACGATTTTCTCAATTGTTAATGGCAGTCACTGATGGATGAAGCAGACCCTGCCCAATATATCAGACACTATTCACATAACAATCTCTGAAGAGAACAAGCATCTACTGCAGTAATCAAATTGACATTGGAGTATCAGAGGCGACATTTATGCTTCATGTGGTGTAGCGATATCGATATTGAATTGTTAGGGCAACCATGTTCAATAAGTGACTGCAGTCATTGAAATGATGTTTGACGGCACAAACCTTTGTCTGCTTCTTAGTGTATGGTCGGTCAATACCAAAAGCAAGAGCGCAAAGCATCCAGTTTGACAGCACTTCACATAACTCTTTCAAACTTCCCAATATCACTTCCCAAAGAGTTCTTATCGTTCCAAAATACTGATTCTGCCTCTGTCAGATCGTAAGATTATATCTGCATCATACTCATCTTGCAACATAATGATCTTCCTCTCATTATTAAAACCTCAGAAAGATTCTTGAAGCCTTGGTATTATTCAGAATAATTTTCACTCGTTTCTTTCAATACTTCTCTAATACTGCCAGTAGGTCTTTATTTCTCGAGGTTTATCTTGACATTCTGTTTACAAAAGAGAAGTTCAAATCTCAAATGGCAGCTGCTACCAGAAAAATAAAAGGATAGCATTAAGTGTAAAAAGCATCTGCATACTTCTCTGTTACTGCCAATTTGTTTCTCAGGTTTTCTAAATCACATAAACATATATCAGGTCTACATTCCGTAGAATATAAACAATGTCATATCTTAACTGTAACCTGCCTACAACATAGGAAGGGCATGTTTCTGAGATTGCCAGATAGTATTATGAAAGATGTATAAATACAATATGTTAACATTTACAATCAATGCACTTCCTCAAAGATGGAATTTTGCCTCACGTTCCAAGGTTGGGAGAGTTATTGGTATGTTTGAGTCAAGTATTCCTTACATTCTGATTTTGCATTCCAGATTATGTACTTGTTATCACACAAGGTTACAAATTCTGACGTTTGAGAATGAAAGTCACTTTCAAGAGCTCCAGATTCAAATTCCATGAGTTGAGTTCCGTTAATTGAAGTGATTTGAGAATACATGCCACTTTCAAGAAAAATTACACAGATATCTTCCAACTCTCATTATTACAAAGAAGATATCTTATATCATCATGATCAAACATTGTGGTGAAATCTAAGAGTCCTGGAATAAGCAAACAAAGGGCAATGCCAAAGAGAACTCCAATATAGAAATGCTGCAAACTCTGACTGCATAAAGACTGAGTTGCTTTCCACTAATAGATTACTTAAACTGGAATTAAAAGAACCAATCATTGTCCGAACCAGAACCCAAACAAAATGATAACATCAGTTGGACATCATGTAAAAGCACAAACCTTCATAACTTATAACACCAGATTTTTGCAAGGTTACAGATAGTAGAGGTGTAGTGGTTGAAAGGTTAAGCTTTTGGGATATTTAGTGCTAGATGTATGTGGCTGAATTTCAAAGTGTTTGAATCCAGAAGTCATCCCAATAACAAATATTTTTCTACTGCAAACATTGTCCTTATGGCTACATTTATTTAACACATTTTTATGTATAAACTCTTTCATTTTTGCTGAGGTTGCATAATTTTCATCAGGACTTACTGACCCATCAAACATCGGGTGAATCCACTTTAACGAGTTGATCTCTTGTTATTACATCAAAAGTTCAACTCACTGGATAATGTCCATTGGGGAAAGATCAATGTTGAATTTCAGATCATTACAAAAAATGGCATTTTAACAATCTGAAGTTCAAAGGAGGAACCTGACCTCAAACAGCATTTACAATATGTGTCGCACTTCAAAGCATTTATCCAATTAATTTCTAACATGCTGTCTGATCGTGTAATAAGATCTGCTGGCATAGTCAGCTTTGTGATATCTCATTGCTAAATGATATGCTTACTCATCATAGTAAAATGTCATACACAAATGATATGACCTTTCCAAGAAAAACACATTGAAAGATATGACATCAGAGACTTCAACAAAGCTATGACATGACATAAATTTCAGAAAATCGATTCCATTTTCATTTTAAATCGTGTCAAATATAGTTCAGAGGAGGGCAATGCTTCAGGGGATTGTTGAACATTTGATGAAATTGAAGTCAACTTCTTAAAAATCTTTGAAACAGTTTGAGTTTTTCACATTAGAATTTTCCATAATTTTCAATTTGGAACGTCTCAAGACGTGAAACTATTTTTAAAATTTGAAATATAAGTTTAAGAGAATATTTCAAACAATATAAAATATTTCAACACCTTTAGAAATATTGTATATAATAAAGCTTGTAAAATAATTCTCAAAGCTGAAATTAGACTAGTATGGAATCAATCTATTTCACATTTTTGATTTTTTTAAAGTGTAAAGAACATTTGTTCATCAACTTGACAAAAAGCGAAGTAACATCTCAAAGCTATCAATTTTAAGAACTTTAATATATAAACTTGTTTAATCTGAAAACTCCCACATTCTTTTCAAAGGAGACATTCAGGACAGGAAAAGAAAGGCAAATTTGAAGGTAAAGGAAGGATGAATCTTAACTAAATCAACAGTTTTTTGCCCTTTATCCATTTAAAACTAAACCATAGCACTGTCCATTAAACAATCGTTTCCCGGTAAATCTATTTCACTTTTTAGTGTAAAGAACATTTGTTCATCAAATTGAAGAAAAGCTAATCAACAGTTTTCTGCCCTTTATTCTGGTTAGTCATTAAGAAACTGTAAAACCATTTACGACAGAACCATAGCACCATCCATTTAACAACTATTTCCCATAGTATTTAAGAAGTTGAAGGTATGGCGTTCTCTGTATCTTAGGTTTTCTAAGCCCAACCTCTATCACGAAGGGAAGTAGCAGCCAAGGAGAAAACTAATAAGGAAGAAAGCGGCAGAAGAAATTAGGGTTGACAGAGGAAATTGGAGGAAGTCTGATCCAGACAATGTCGGATTTACAAAGGATAACTATAAGCAGTAGCAATTATCTCCCCTGTCTCTGGCAGTTGCAATAGACTAGTTAAAGACTCCGTAACCCTGGGGTTCATTTCGGTACTTTTTTTTTAAAATTCAAAATAAAAATCAAATATGCAAGAATACAGTTGAACTTGGATAGAAAAAGGTAAAAGGTATATTGAATGCAGCAATCTTTCTTTTTTCCCGTTTTACCTTTTCTTTGCTTTCACCCTCTTCTATCTAGCTGTTTCATTTACCCATTCATTTACATAATTTATTCATTTAATTACTTAATTAATTTATAAAATTCATTATATTTCCACATTTATGTCCATATCTATCAAATTTTTTCACATTTAACTAATCTAATATCTTGATGATGAAATTAAAGATTTTTCATTAATGAAAATTTTCCTGTGGTTGATGTTAAACAACAAGATATGAGGTTCATAATAATTAAATGTCACATATCATAACACACTGACGTGATAAATATTTACAATTTTTAAAGACAGACATTTAAAAGCATGCAGAAAATCTGTTCTATCTGACTTAAATATGTTTCACCTCTATCTTACAAATGGTTCTCTTTTAGTGAAAAAAAAACGACCTCAGTCGGATCTGCGCCATCTGTTGTGAAATGTTCTGTTTTTCTTTCCTCTTGGCTACATGAAAGACTATTAACTGCTAACAGGTTAAAGTGATGTTTGGCTAAGGAGGTGAGGTGATATGATGTGGGGATCAAAGCCATTTGCAAGAGTTCATTATTAGCATTATCACAGGGAGAAAGCCTGCAACACCATTGTTGCTATGAATTGCGATGAAGCCTGTTAACATTGGCTGAAACTAGCGAGGTGAGGTGAGTTGATATGGGGTTTAACGTCGCTTTCAAGATTATTTCACTTATATCACTGCCGCTAACATTATTGCAGGGAGAAAGCCTGCAACACCATTGTGGCTATGCATTGTGGTGAAACCTATGAGCATTGGACGGAACTAGCAAACCATTGGTAGTACTGCACTGAAATTCAGCATTGCACCGAAACCTTATTGCGTGTAGAACAGTTCTCCACTGAAGACAAAGATGCCAAGCCCTGGCAGGACTCAAATCATGGACCTCTTGATCCGAAGCCGAAGGCACTGTTTGGTCTAGGATCGCTTCGCTTACATCCAATATCAATTCCAAATGATAGAGAAAAACTCTGCCTTATTACTTCTTCAGTTTCAAACCCATTTGTCTTCATATTTTACCAACAATCTTATCTTTCTTGAGCTGGAGAAAATGTTCTTCTTTATTGGTTTTGAGTAAAACAAAAATGGAGTAAATTCAAAGTTGACATTTTACAATATTTTAAAATATTTTTTTATATTTTCTATATAAGCTCCGGATTTTAATTTGTGGAAAAGAAATAGAAAAGTCCTCCTTTGGGATGAAGAATAACTAACAGTTAAAAGAAAGTGTTTTTGAAAAGTGACTTTGTTATTAGAAAGAGAACACAAAGATGCTTATCAGGTTTTCAAATCAGCATGTCAAAACTCAACAGATAAATAACATAGATATATATATGAATATATATATAATAAGAAGACATATAAATAGCTTTTTTACCAATTCAACTTCAAATTTTAAAATGAATTTGTATACATATGAAATTGTCAAGAAAACAAACAAGTTTCTCAAGATTAACATCGAACATATAATATCACACTGATAGCCTCTCTCCTGAGAATGCCATTGATAACATGCCCAAATGGACAAAAAAACTCCGAAAAGGCCAAGTTCTGATGCATTGAAAGCAATTCAAATCCAGCACCTTCCAGGAGGAAAAAAATAAACATGACTGTCTTGAACCTTTCTTGTCGCAATAATAATAAAAAAAACTCTTTGGCAGGAAATCAATAGAGCATTGAGAAAAAAGCAGGACGACAATGGAGAGGTGAACACTTAACAAATGTGCATCTCTGGGGCCCTGGGATCTATACTACCTCCAGACCTCTGTCCCTGCAGTCAAGTTTCGATCCGAACCACTCAGGGAGTTTATAGGCTGACAGCAGCCAAATTTGAGTCTACTCTGTACATGGCATGCTTTATAAAGCCCTGAAGAATGGTCCTCAACCCGTGCCAAATTACACCAATCTAGTTGATTACCCTCACAACTCCTCTCTTCTCATGCAACAAGTCTCACAAAGCTTCTCCACTGTCGAGGACTTTATATTCCATTCAGTAATTTCCTCAGTACAAAAATAAAACTTTAGAATAATTCCTTGAAAGGTATTCCATGCTAGCAGGTTGTCAATTCATTGTTTAAGGTTCATGTTCACTCTGATGGCATTGCGTGAGGTTGGTTGAATCTTGCTGCAAGACTGTAAATACTACGTACTGTAGGACTGGGATGGTTACCTGAGGTTGGTTGAATCCAAGAGTTCTTGCTGCAAGACTGTAATTACTACATACTGTAGGACTGGGATAATTACCTGAATACAGGTTGGTGTTACGTGAGGTTGGTTTAATCCAGGATTTCCTAATGAAAGACTGTAAATACTATATACTGTAGGACTGGGATGGTTACTTGATTACAGGTTGGTGTTACGTGAGGTTGGTTGAATCCAAGAGTTCTTGCTGCAAGACTGTAAATACTACATACTGTAGGACTGGGATGGTTACTTGATTACAGGTTGGTGATAGGTTAGGTTGGTTGACTCCAGAGAGTTCTTGTTCGAAAACTCAACACACTACTTATTCTTGGGTGGAGCCAGCTAATTGAATACTCCAGTCTGGGCTTGGCACAGCTACAAATCGGTAAATTGATCACAATTTTTAACAATGGCAACATTTTCAGAGTGAATCTTTTTAAGTTTTGGGTTGGGTTTTTTTCAGAATCAAAATTGAAATTGATCAGTGGAAAAATTCTCCCAAACTGCTTACAGATTTTGCAACATGGTAACACTTTTGTAAAGGTCCAGTCACACTCTCCTCTATGTACTTTCAGTGAACTTAACTAAACCTGACCAGTCATTTAATCTAGGATTGATACCAGATGAGGATTGATATCTCTGGGAGCAAGTGTTCCGACCACTAACAAACAAGACTTGGAGAAGATATATATCTCTAGAGTGAGGGCCCTTTCAGATCATAAGCTCTGGTCAGGTTTGAGAACTTCTCAAAGAAGTATTAAGTCCTGAGGGGCCACTGGCATCCTGCAGGCAAAGGCAAAGATTGGACCCGGGAGTGTCCAGATTGATCCTGAAAGTGCCAAGAATGATCCTCAGGGTCCCCAGATTGATCTAAAAATTGCTGGAGCAAAGATAATGAACTTTACTGAAGATTTGTTTAGGTAGGTGTACCCTTGATTGAACTGAAATGTGATCTATTAATCTTTCAGATGATGAAACCTTGATTGATCCTGTCATGTAACCTTACTTATCTTTATATAAAATTGAACTCTAAATTGAAACATTGATTCTGCTTCTCTGCTCACTTTGCATTTTTAGAAAAGAAAGCCTGATTGATAATGACGGTAATTTCAGAATTTCTCAGAAAGATATAATTATGCCTCAAGGTGTTCGGATTGATCCTGAAGTATGCCCTCAATGATCTCGAGGATACCTCAATTGGTCCCCATGGAACCCTGTTTGGTCTTACAAGGATCCTGATTCCTCCTTCAAGTACATTGATTAATCAAATGATTGATGAATGATTCTTTCAAAAGAGTCTGAGTCATTACACACCAAATATTTTCTATGGGTCAAACCTAATTTATTCTAAGGTAACCCAAATTCAAAATGGAAGCCTCACTGCTCTTTTGAGACCTTAACTGATCCTTAAGTTGAACATTTTGATCCTATCGGTTGCCTTATTGATCCAAAGGTTATTCTGATAGATCTTGGCTTGTCTTGGATCAGCTCTACTAGATTTCTGAAGGGGATAAGAGTCATTGTTTAACCAAAAACATCTGTTTGCTCCATGATCCCCTCTCTGTCCAAAATCTCAGAGAGCAGACGTCGAAATGCTGGGAGTAGACGGCGAGGTTTTGTTGACCAATACAATCCCATACCTGGATCCAACTAATTGAATCCACACATTGTTTTCCGATCCTGTCTCCAGAGCCCAATCAATAGGCCATTGACTGATATCAACTGCTTGCAATGGAAGGGATTAGACCCCCAAAATGACTGTCTGATCTAAATACATCATTCACTTGAATTCACGTTTGAGGATTTCAAGTTTCTATGCCAAGCCAAATTGAAATGTCATTTTCATTCTGTTTATGGGTTTCAAACTGTCATCCTTATATGATATATACCTATCTATTGTCATGTCTATGCTGACCAAGTAGGAAATATGAACCTACTGATGTAGTTGATCAATAAATCTTTTCTTTACTTGAAAGGTTCTTTTTAGAAATTATGACAAATTAATTTGTTATTTAACTTATTTATAGGAAATTCAGCAAGTAATTGAAGAGGTTCTCAATGTTATTATGAGAACTATTACTTCTAGATTCATCAAATTTCATAATAATCATGGAGTGCAAAGATACAAGCAAGGGCCGTAAATCTAATCTTTCACTTATTTGAAGGAACAGTTTGGACAACATACTGACATCACTAAAATTTGGAAAACAAAGATAAAGAACCTTTTGCTGAAGACATCATTGACAATCATATTAATACTGCCCAGATATGAACTCACCAATGTCTACTGACAAGAACCAAATCTAATGATAATCCGGGAAAGCAAAGATTTAACTCATCATCTCAAGAACTTATCTTAGTATAGTTAAGCACAGTACATTCTGCAGGGACACCAACCAACCGTTGGTAGTTCTATTACCTTGAACCTTCACCAACTAGAATATACCTTCCCTGAATTCCTTAAAACTCCATTACCCAGCAGAAATTAAATTATTACAGAAGTTTCAAGGAGAAATTGAATGCTACAGGGTGTGAACTATTTGCCTGAGGACTAAAGTGTTCAGGATACTGCAAAGATTCTGCCCTGATCCATCCACAAGCCTCTGTGAGTGCCATGAATTGCCTAGAAGCGCGCTGTGACAAGACGATGGCAGGACTTGTGTGCATAAGTAATATCATTAGAGGAACAGACCCTATAAGCCAATTTGAGTTGCAAGAGAGCGGAGCTGACTTGTACAGAGACTCAAGAGAAAGACAAACATGGCTTCCCCTTGAGGTGCCATCACTAACTGAAGAATTTGGGGAAAACTACTTGATCAATGTGCACGAAATGTGATCACAGATGTGACCGTCTTACTGAATTAACATTCTCTTCACTATGCTAACACGGCCATAATCTGGTTCCCATGTAACCATACCTCATGTACCATCAAAATATGCCATCTTAACCCCATAACTACCGGGAGATGGATAACACTATTTGATTTTCGGGTATTGATTGTATGATACTTTCCAATACTGGGTTAATTCTATTATAGCTGGGTTATTGCCCTTTGTACTGAGACAGCTGCTGTTGAAATGGAATACCCCGAAGTTAAAAACAGTTATCTTCGCAGGTTAAGATGTTGTGTACACAACTAGGTGTCTATCAAATTGAAATGACTGAACACTACAGTTTCTTCTTCACAATCTTAAACGAATTTTATAAATAATGAATTTTTAAGAAACCAAAATACTGCCTACATACCTGGGCCTAGATTTTCAAAGCTCTTTTAGCACTAAGATAGTCGTAAGTACCATTAAAGAACATTGGCTTATGAGTATCTTAGCACTAAGAGAGTTTCGAAAATCTAGGCCCTGGCACACAGTGACTTTGATTCATGTGAGAGTTCTTGACAGAAAATTCTACTCCTAATTTCACAATGAAGAAAATATTAATAAAATCTGGCGTTTCCTAGATCTTTGCCTTTGCACTGCTCTCAACATTTAAACTGACGCTATGCTGGTATTGCTGAAGCACAAAACAAATCCATATCCACTCATGACAAAAAAGTCATAATTTTCAAACTGTTCAAAGACGTGCCCTCAGAAGTTTAACAATTTTACCTTTTGATGGATATAATTCACGGCCTAGACTTTCAAAGCTCTCTTAGAGCAAAGATACTCATAAGTACCATACATTAACATTGGCTTACGACTGTTTAGGATGAAGAGATCTTCGAAAATCTAGGCCCAGGACCTTAACCCTTAAGATGCGGGTCCCGGGCCTGTCCGGGTTGAAATTTGCTTTGACCGCATGTCCTCTGGGCGAGATGCGACATCGAAACTCTATTTTTCTCACGCTAGCTCATTAACGCCGAGGTTCACAGTAGCGAAAGACGGGCAAATGTTGCACGGCAGTAGTGTCAGTTTAATGCTAGCACTTTCCGTCCGTCTGTCGCTAAGCTACCGAATTTTGTTTCGTTGCTGTTCTAAATAATGTGCGTACATGTTCCGAAAATTATGCAAACATTGACAACGTTTATCGTACCGAAAATAAGCTTTAAAATCACTCAATTTTCCCCCACTCCCCGCCGCACGTGCTAATAGCCTGTGGGCACTTTCTCCCCGCTCGCACGAGCTTACCGTCCCGCACGTGCTATCGTTTGCTTACAAGCCTGCACTCACACCAAACGTACAACCTTATATCGCACGCCCTATGCTCTGAACCCTTGGGCGGATTTCAAAACCGGTTGGATCATTTGAAAGAGCAGAAAATTGTCTTCAATTCAATATAAAATACATAACTACGCTACCTGAATTGAAGATACAGCATGTGCCGCAAAAAAGGTGATTTTTACATATTTTTAGTTTTACACCATTTTGTCCCACTAATTTTTACATGATGTGCTCAACGTATTTTGACAATTTTTATATCATAAGACAAAGAGAAAGATTGTCTTTCTTTCCATGTAAAATGTGTACATGCGCAAAAAAAAATAAAGACACAGCAAGCGCCGCACAAAAAGCTAATTTCTCGATTCAAATCATGTAAACTGAACGGCGATTTTGACATGTGCCTTTCTTTCGTTCATATCTTCTCAACAGCTAGGCGTATATTGAAATTGATTACCTCGTGATAAAGAAGGAATAATTGTCTTCGATTTGATATAAAAAGATTATATACACTATATAGAATAAAGATACAGCAAGTTCCGCAAAATTGTGACTTTTGTTTATTCTTTACGTTTTTACCATTTTCTCGCACTTTATATCACATAAACTTCTCGGTAAATTTTGCAATTTCATATATCAAAATATAGAGAAAAGGATGATCTTTATTTCCATATAAAATTGGTATGTACAAGAAAATCAGAAAGGACCCGGCGCGCATCGCACAAACAGGCAATTTCTCTATTCATATTTTGTTTACCGAGAAGTGATTTTTTTTCAACTGCTTTTTACACTTCCTATCCATTTAAGGGCAGAGCGCATTATCAACATTTTTATATCACAATAAAGAGGAAAGGATCGTCTTCAATTCTATATAAAATTTGCAAATTACAATTAGACAATAAAGGAGCGGTTAGTGATGTCGCAATTATCAAAATCTGATCTAAAATACCCGAGGGTACCATCTTTGCAAACTTTATACATTCCAAACCAAGTGGTACATATTTATTATTTTCATATCATCGTAAAGAAGAAATAAATACCTTCATTTTCATGTGTAATTTGCCCATATTTGCCTCAAAATAAAACGTGTGGAAACGATGCGACATATGTTGCGGTAAGGCGATTATCAAATACTTTATTACTAGCTATACCCACGTTTCGTTGGTAATAACTTCTAACTACAGTGCAAAAGATTGTTATGATTTCTTTCTTCGTAAAGAATAATAAATTGCCTTCAATTCCATATATAATTTGCATGTATACAAAGCGAATAACATAATTTATAAAGTTGGAAACAAAGACATTTTATATTTTGTGTGAGTGTATGTTTCAACGGGGATACCCCGCCTGCTCGCGCTGAGCGCGTGCGTTTGCCCGGGGCTATTAGCTTAGTAATATTACTGTGGGGTCAGAACATTATCGGGATTTATCACTACCCTGTTTTCGTAATTTATATCTTTCGTTTAGGATGGCGTATCGTAATAAAATTTATCGTGAAATATAGAGCAAGAAATTAGCTTCAATTCCGTATATAATTTGCATGTGTGCACTCAGTGATTAAATGATTTTATAATGTTTGAAATGAAGACAATTTTTAAAATTTAGTAAAATTCGTTCTAGACATATTTTGAAAATAATTTTTATATCGATGCGAAGAGGAACTATTCATCTTTAGTTTCGTTTTGATTTCGCGCATGCGCTTTTGGAATTTATTGAGTTATGGCGCCCGAATTGAAAACAAGTTTACTTCGGTTGTAGAAACCGTTCCAGGGGTGATAGAAATTTCATTCAAAGTGTCAAGTAAGTATCATCCATTTGTAACACGGGATTCGCCGACTAGCTTTGTATAAAACGACGATAATGTCCGTATTTCGCCATGTAAACACGCCATATGTTGTTAAAACGGTCGCATCTGGCGGCGCTGGAAAATTCGGCCACAGGGGCTAATTGCGCTATAAAGGTAGCGAGGCGAGTGCTGGAAAATTCAGCCACGGGGGCAAAACTGGTCAAAATAATATTCAGCAACGTAAGAGTTAACTTCAAAGCTCCCCTTGACTGTTATCAGCACAATACATTGACATTCACCTATGATTAATACAAACGGAACTTTGAAAATCTGGGCAAATATTCAAACCTATGTCCTCAAACAGGAAACCCTTCTGTTGTGGGGGGTTACTAAAGAAGAAATTAATTTGTCAAAGAACAAAGTGTTTCTCCACAATATGACCAGGCTACAAACTTAATTCACTTTGCAGAACTTCTTACCAGAAAAAACATATATTTATTTCTGTTCAACATTATCGCAGCTCATATATCCAGGGAGTACAGTCTTCGATCTATTTCAAATTAGCAATAAAGAAGTCGGATGATATTTCTCAAAGTGGTGTCTAATCTTAGAAGAACAAAAATGCTTTGGTCGCCGCTGAAATCTTTACTTTACACAAAAAGGCACTAGAAACGTCTTGAAGAAAAAGATGCGTTTCACTCTAGCTTCTGAATGCAATAACACACTCAGAGTTCAAAAGAAGAAGTATTTTTTGGGAAAACTCATCCAATATTTTTGATATTGTGAAGCTTGGGACAATGAGATGAGACAAGACAGGCTGAAGTCTTGCAAGATCTCAGCGCTTATTCAAGTCCTGCCTGTCATCCCCAGCTCAGTTCTTGCCCTTTAGGGAACTCTTCAGTCTCCAAAGGTAAACAATAGAATCCAAGCTGTCTCATCTCTACTCCGCTTGCATGGCTCGTCTGGGCAAGTCTTTACTATTATTGGCAGAGATTTGTTCAACAACTGCCGAGACAAACAATCTGTCAAAGTGGGAATTGATACTAATGTATACTTACTTATGGTTTTAAACTATTATCAAAAAAACTGAAACCACTTGTGAATTCAGTAACAAATTAGATTACATACATTAAGTAAATATGTTCTAAATCAAGTTTAAAGCACATTTATGGTGAGGTGCGTTTATTTGGGAGTAAACGCTGCCTTCAAGAGTATTTCACTCATATTGCAGCTTCTAGTATTATTGCAGGGATATAGCCTGCAACACCTTTGTGTCTATGCATTGCAGTGAAACCTGCAACCATCGGTTGGAACTAGTGAACCAAGGGTGGAACTGCGCTGAATTCAGGGCAGCATTGCACCCAAACCTTACTGCATGTACGACAGTTCTCCCCTACAGACAAGTTGCCGAGTCCCTTGTGGGATTCAAAACACAGCCCTCCTTGTCCGAAACCGAACCCGCTAACCTCTGCGTTATCCCGCCCCACATATACAAGGAGAAGCATAGTAAACACATGATTATGCTAAGGTAATAGAATAAGGGCTCGATTTTCAAAGTTTTTATTAATAACATAGATTAACATTTCTTAATTACCATCATAGCAATAATCATAAGGGCAAACCTACTTCTCTATGTCTACAACTCCCTCATGACCTACAGTGACCATTACTAATTACTATTGTTCGATAAAGACGCTGAAGGACACAGATAACCTTCCAATTTACACTAACAGTTACTGGCATGAGATCTCAGCAAAATGAAATAAAAAACGGTTTTTGAAAATAATTACAGGGTTAAATGATTGTATTCAATATTTCTAGGGTAAAATAGGTGAGGTGAGTTGGGGTTTAACCCCGCTTTCAAGAGTTATTCACTTATATTGCGGCTGTTAGTATTTTTGCAGTCATTACATTTTTGTCCTGTTTTAAATTTGAATCAAGACCTTATACCTTCATAGAATCATTTTACTAAAACAAATTTATACTTTTAAAAAAGGTAGTAAAATGATACTTTGCAGCAACAGCCAGTACTTCTCCAAGAAATCTCCGGCTCATGTTGTGGCAATGGAGGGATGACATTAAAATTGCCATTAATTGTGATCATCATTTGAAAAGCTTATGTGTAAATGCCACAAATATTCATATCAAACAAGTTACCGTTTGTGATCATTAAGTCTTCTCTGCCAAATATTCTCATGGGATTTGAAAATCTAGAAAGATCCACTCAACCGAATAATGACCAATGTCAGAAATTGATCTTACTTCAATGGTTTGATTACATGGTTCTTCTGACCTCCTGTCATATTTTCACTTCCAATCAATGAGAGCCAGGATGTTATAGTTATAGTCCTGTAATTTCTGCTAAACCTGTAACTCTCATCAAGAATGGGCTCTAAAACAACTGTCTGCCAACAACACCAGGGTGAGCAGGTTTGATCGACAAAGATGTATCACTGGTTTACTCACAATTTCAGTACACATTTTACTGATGAAAAGTCCTGAGGGTAACAAAGGGAAGAGTAATGGAAGATATTACCTTGGATAACCAAGGATGTTTTTAGCTCCCCATGCCATGTTGGATAACAGACTTTCAATCAAAACACTTCATATGTAGCATTACAGGTTCAATAACTGCTTCCATCAAAGCATTTGGCAACTGTGTTTGATTTTGAATGAAAGGGTTATCAAGACAAAGTCCTATGTGTCTGCATACCATACTGATTTAAGACAGAGAATTCATAATGACAACCCTGCATGCCAGCTACGAGCAGGTTGGTCTGCAAGTGTGTAGGATTGGCAAGCTCTGCTACAAGAAGGATGGAACCAACACCCTCGCTAAAATCAGTTCCAATACTGCTATACAGCACAGGGAAGGGTGGCAGTAAACAGGTCAAGCAAGCGTTGTGTATCAAATCTAGTGAAGCCATTAAAGAGAAGACCTTTCTGCCCAGTCCACAGGCAGTGATTATCCCGAGTAACAACATTAAGGAATCATGCATTGGCCAGGCTTGAAATGCAATAACCAGAGTAGATTACTCTCAACTGACTTGGAACACGGCACAGATGACAATACACGTCTTTATAATCTAGCTAGGATTTATAGGTCTTCGGTCCTGACCCCTGTGCAGTACTGCGACACTCTGTAATGACCTTCGAGTAATCTTATATTGATCAATGTTCGGTAGTATTGTCATGTATCATTTAACCACACCTCTTCAAAGTGACCCCAAGCTCATATGCTATTGAAGCATAACTCTTGATATTGACCCCACTGTCATTTGATATTCAAGCAACTCTTGATATTGACCCCACTGTCATGTGATATTGAAGCGTAACTCTTGATTTCAACCTCACTGTCGTTTGTTATAGAAGCATAACCCTTGCATATTACTAAATTGTCATGTGACATTGAAGAATAAAGCTTGATAAATTTCATGGTGACCCTAATGTAATGTTACATTTTGAAGCATGAATGATCTGAACATTTCATGACCCTCACTGTCGTGTGATTTTGAGGTATAACGGTTGATGACCAAATAACTTCTAGCCAAATACTTACCAAGTGAGACAAAAGCATAACAATTCAGGGTGACGCCTTCTTTTGTGTGACAAAGAAGCATACAACGTTTTATAACCCTCTGTTAAATTCTTTACACTGAAGCTCAACACTTGATAATGACACCCTGAGTCATTTGATAGCACACCATAACATAACCTTATTGTTGGTCACCTACCACAAAACTATGGTCATAGGTAATCTAAAATCACGAGGAAAAAACATCATTGTCTAAAAAAAATCAAAGCCACAAGGATATCACAAAACGGTCATCAGAAAACCTTTGAGGATCCTAAAAGCTCAACATGATGGCGTCAGATGGAATAAAGCTTTGGAAACTCATTCCTTTTAGATTCATTACAGCACTATTAGTCAGTGTCTCATCCACAACCCAACATGATGGATAGATTTCCCCATTACAAGGCCTGGGTCATCGCCCCGTAACCAACAGGGCTACAGTTAGGTCAAGCTCATCTCATGGTCCTTCTCAAATGAGGCTCCACTGCTATAGTTGCAGCTTTGGTTGCAGGACCAGTCTCAGGCTGCAGGAGTTATCAATATAACTGACTTAAAAGATGTAGAATTTAAGCTGTAGCCGAAACAACACAGCTTCAGAATTGTTCTTCAGTATTTCAGCATCGGGATATGCAACCACATGATAAATATTAGGCTGCAACATTTATGGTTTTTTTGAAGCTCTGAGGTTGTCATTACACCTGAGGGGCTTAAAGTTGCACCATTAAGGTTATAGTTGCACCATTGAGGTTATAGTTGCAACATTAAGGTTATAGTTGCAACATTGAGGTTATAGTTGAACCATTGAGGTTATAGTTGCACCATTGAGGTAATAATTGCACCATTGAAGTTCACACCTGAGGGAACATATGCAGCATTATGGTTAATAATAAAACACAGAGGCTACAGTTGCACAATTGAGTTCTTAGTTGCACCAATAAAATCATAGTTGCACCATTAAGGTACATCATTGAAATTACAAGTGTACCAATGAGGTTACAGTTACACCTTTGTTACAGTTGCACAATTAAGATTAAAGTTGCATCCCTGAGCTTACAAGTGTAGTAATGTAAAGCTGCAATATCAATCTTCAGCTGTTGATCTGACAGTCAATTCAATGACATATAGGCCTCAGTAGACACAAACCGAAGTATTGATGCTACAGACATTAGTTTTTAGACAGGAGAGTCACAACTTAAAAAACAAATGCAGGATCAGTGAAAGACTGCACAGTTGATAATACAGTCACAATAGTAAATTTACAGAAGCAGTAAGGAGGTCCAGCTGCATCATCAACCCTTGAGCAACATCAGAGGTACAGTCTCAGGCAGCACAAATATTACTGATTAGACTTTAGTAGATATACAGAGTTCTCCAACTCTGCGACTGCAGCACCCCGCTGCATCTCATACCAATGCATCATAAAGAAATATGCTCTCCAGCACTGACATCAAAGGTCAATGGAGCAAAATAGAGAGAGAGGCAACACACAATGACTGACAATAGCGCTACTTGAACTGCAAACAAAAAATCAGATTGAAAGGTATTACTTCAATTGGGGGACAAGGAGTACTGCTTGGTTTGAGGTGTCAGAGACGATTGATTAGATTGCCAGCCTTCAAACGAGAGGAATAATCGCCTTGCCCATCTCTTCTAATTCCCACAAAAACTAATCCATACTGCTCTATACGCTAGACCACCTGGCTTCCAGAAATAATTCCCACAATGCACTGGAATGTTATGCAACTTACTGGCGCTTGTTTTCACAGGCAGATTAGAGCACACATACCTGCTCACAATGTGGATGTAATCCCAGGTCAATTATTGCAGAATTACTGGCGCTACTCATTCACAACTAGTTTCGCCAGCATCAATTTCATTCAATATTGATTGCACAACTAAAATCTGAAATGATTTGGTTAACGTGTTGTGTACGGAAGAACCTGGGCACATTGTATTGATTAGCAGGAGGTAGATCACCACCTACTTCCACTGATAACAGGTAGGAAGATAGGTGATAGTTACACAAAGATACATAGTGTTACATGGAGATACAAAAAGATACACGGAAAAAGAAAAAGATACATTAAGATACAAAAGATACATAGGGATTCACAGAGATACAAAGAGAAATGAAGTGATACAAAATGATACATAAAGACACATGGAGATGCCAGGAGATACAAAGACATACACTAGAACCAAAGAAATCAAACGAATAAACAGAGATACACGAGGTTATGTAGTTGTACACAGAGATTTAAGACACATACATAGGTACACAGAGACACACATCTATACACAAAGTTAAACGGAGATGCAGAGAAACACAGTCTTCTTTACTGGTTATGTCCTAAGAAAACAAGATCTTCCAAGATAAACGACGGTATTATGATAGCAAACACACACAAAAAGGGTGGGTTTTTTAAAAATAGCGGTATCTTTGTTTCTGCAAGAACAAATCGGTTGAACAAAATTCACCAATATATTACAAGGCCAATAATTGTTTTGTATAGAATTGTGCCCCAACATTCTCTAATGGGCCCACAGAGATCCATGAGACAATGCAATCCATTGCTGCATGACCTTTCCATTATCTACACATGCAACATGGGAGATTATCTCCCCTGAGAGGGAACCAATAGGCCAACAGGAGGGTATCCCTTGCAAATGTTTGGTCAGTTTAAATTGAATATGGTATCCTCAACCTTCCTCCTTTGCTCATTTTCTTGTCTCTCGAACTTCAAAAATTCCTTAGTTGACCAACCTATTTAAACATACATCTGTACAAAAAGGGTTTGTTTTCACAAAAATACTGTCATCCTCAACTCTCACATATAAAAAGAAATATGATTACATAGAGTACAATTCCTTTTTAAGTTTCAAATCAAACAACCTCAACATGATTTGTAAAACTTACTCTTTTTTTCAGAGATAAATGCAAAAAATGATGATGGAATTGATTTTTTCAATTTGGCAAAGTTCTTCTTTATGGCACACCCTGGCTTGTAAAGGGTTACATATCACATGTTCAGTAATTCAAGTTCAGGATTTGTATTAGAACATATTTCTTGAAGAAAAAACACAGATCATTGAATTTTTCACCTGACTCATGTGAAGTAAAATACTTTATCATGTCGTCCTTGGGTATAAATAACAACCTTGTTACATAACGGATCCATTAAAGCATTTCCTTGTACATCTGATTTTTCTCACTTCTTGCACAATTAGATAGGCACTCGGTTTGCACAAATTCAGAAAGAATTTTGATCCAATTGGGGAAATTTGTGTTTTGTTAAGTAAGAAAGTTTCTATCTTATAACACAAATTAGAAACGGCAGTCCACAGCAATTCAATAATCCTGTACCTTTGAAAAACAATTGCAGCTATTTCCTTGAAGGAAAATCCCTTGAAAGTTTTAAAACTAAATTTTTTTTTGCAAATTTTGTTTTTTCCAATAGTGCACAAAAGCATTGAATGTAACCTGTATCAAACACAAGAATTGTATAGATCAGAGGCAACATCTTCAAAAATGCAAGATTTTTAAATTTTGAAATGAAAACATAAACCAAGGCTATTATCTTAACAACATGTTATAAAGTATTGACTAATATAGTAATAATAAGAATCTTTATTTTCAAAATAAAGTTTTTCAGACTGTTTATCAAACAATATTCGCTTGCGTTACCTTGATTCGTGGATGTAGGATAACATAATTATATTGTATGTTAGAAATGCCAGTTTTCTTTACCATGATATTCAATAACATATCATGATATTCAAGATCAATGAAAAGCAAACAAGAAACATTGGTTTTGATTTGATCATATTCTCAAATCATTTTGGTAAAAAAGCTGTAGTAACAAAATACAAGCGAGAAATGAAAAGAAAGTCATAATCGAAATACCAGACAAATTAATTCTATCAAATTGGTAATAAAGGACTCGAATGACAAACAAAGCTAATCATGAAGAATGATTTTTCACACAGGCAGTGTTCAAGCCAGGCTGCGGGATTGCAGGATTCATGCATAGTATTTGAATTTCACGCAAAAAAACTCACCTGTTTACGTCCCTAAGGCGAATTGGATTATTAAACTGTGAAATTGTTTTTTTGCTTGTCTTTAAAATCATTCATTGCAAACAAGAAAGCTCAAGTCATCTAGTCTGAAGAGTATCAAGTTTATCAGTTATCATACACGTCTCCATTTTTCCGAATGTTTCCAATGTTATAAAAGCTCCTCACACCATTTGTTTACTTCTTATCACTGAAGCGAGTTCTATATAGCCTGTAAGGAGTAAATCTGGTTTGTTGTTTTGATGCCAGTTTCGAATATATACGATCTTCAAAAGTCTTATCAAAGTATTCAAAGATAGAAATACTCTTATATTTGACACTTAATTTGGATTTTGATGAACACATGGCGACAATCATTCAATGATCGTGGGAAAAATTTAGTTTTATTTGAAAAATTAGAAACTAAATATTTTAACGTAAAAAACACGTGTTCATCAAAAACAATATGAAAATAAATAATGCTAAAAGATTGATAAAACATTTCTCAGATGTTTTTAAGATAAAGCTAGAAAACATTTATAATGATGTCAGTGTATTCAGGCGTAAACACACTATCATTCTTACTAACAAAGAAAGGAATTTGTATATGATATGATATGCAAGAATATTGAGGCTTGAGAAATGAACAAATGTTTTAAGGACTGTTACTATGAGACTGTACTGCTTATGACAAACTGTTACAGGCTAGTTAAAAGGACCTTGCATGTTTAATCATGATGCAAATTTGGTAAAATAAAACAAGACAGTTATAATGTTAACTTTTTTTAAAATTGAACATTCAAAAGCGGACAAAGGCCCTCATAAATATCCAGATGGCCCCTCTGTTTTTAAAAGGAGTGGCCCCTCGGGCCCCACATTTCTAAATCCTTGCTTGAACACTGCATGGGGTTCACAGATATCGAGAAAAATACGTCTGGATAGAATTCGGCTGTTGTTAACATCACAGCTTCAGACACGAATCTCACGTAGAACAAATCGGGGAGTCTACAGGCAGAAGAATGTGAACAAAGGCTGGACTTAATTTGAATAGGTTGCAATGAAAATGAATCGGTAACGAGTTACTTAACAAAGGTCTAGGTTCGCCGAGCCAGTGTGATCGAGCCCAGTGTCTTGTGGGAATAATGACAATGGTTAAATCAATGAGGAGCGCATGTGCTCCGTTTGTCAATCCAGGAGGCATTCCTCAATCAGTGCCAGATAGGGTCAGGCGTTTCTATACAAGCCGTGCAAGGATCACACAGGCTCCTTACGTCTTCAGTCGGGTTCAATTCCTCAACTATCTGTCTAGCCAATTGTAGGGGCAAAATTCCATGCTTTATTTTGACTCTCATAATGACTTCTTTGATGATTCTTTGGATCACTGGTGCCTCCTTTAGTCAGGTTCTATTCGTTTAGGTATTTGTCTGAATTTCTCAATGTTAAATGCCAAATTTCACCTCTTATTTTTACTCCAGCATGGTTTTCTAGTTCATTTAAATGTTCCTAAAACTGATGATGAGTTTGAAGATTCCAAGGATCACAGGGACTCATATACTCTCAAGTTTGCTACACAAAACTACACAATTATCAGACTACTTTGCTTGATCTTTGGGCTGAATATCCTTCACAGAAAATGTGCAGTTCACAATTATGGTAGTTTCAATATGACCTTGAACATTCCATGGAACATGACTGCTCCTTACGTCTTCAGTCTGTTTCAATTCCTCTACTATCGGTCTTTGCCATGCTCAATGTAGAAACTGAACTTCATGAAACATTTTGATTCTCAGAGTGGTTGAGTGTAATTCACTTAAATGGTACCTTGTATGATGATGACTCTGAACTTTCCTAGAACAACACACCTCCTTATGACTTAAGTCTGTTTCAATTCCTACACCATGCTCAATGTAAGGGATAAATTAAATTCATCATTTAACTTAAGAACTTTAACCTAGTTAAATTGAATGGTACTTGATAAAGAAAACAACTTCAAACATTCAATGGATTACTGTAACTCATTGCTTCTAAAGACAACTTTAAACATTCCATGGACTACTGTAACTCATTGCTTCAAAAGACAACTTCAAACATTCCATGGACTACAGATTACTAGTACTGAGCTGGGACCTGAATGTAGTTAGGGATGAAGCACATTATAGTTCAGGAGGCAGTGAGTTCCAAAGATTATTAGCCTTGTATCTGAAGCATTGAGCACCAACAGACTTTTAATTGCAACTGGGGACAAACAAAATACCAGCTTTCCAGTTATAACAAAAACGGCTTCATTCTTGTCTTCCTTACTTCCAGTGCTATCAATCTACCTATACTTATGTACGCACTCTGTTTGAGAACATATCATGTATCAAAGTGACTCTGGTTCTTTCCAAAACTATCAATCTTGCTATGGGAATCTATACCCCTCTGTTCTTTAGTGTAGCTAATTTTCAATACTATCCATCATTTTTGTGTAAATTAATAATAACATATCATGTATCATGTGACTCATGTTCTCTAAATGATATCAATCTTCCCCAAGCAATGTCTCTAGTTTAGGTCTCAAATTTCCGTTCTCTACATCAGTTTCACAACACTCAAACAAGGACATGAAAGAAATAGTATTCCATTCATCAAGGAAAAATTTGACTTCTAATGCAATTCAAATTTTATAATGGCTTTAAATCTAGATGATGTGGGAGACAATTTTTTTTTCAGGATTCTCGTTCTTCAGTCTAGATCCTTCCATTACTATCC